>CM077561.1:41243044-42443981 GCA_039657345.1 Stephania japonica
CCTTGTTGAGGGTATGATTTCTATTTACGGTACTTTCATGCATACCATGTTCGATTCCGGTTCCACTGTTTCGTTTATTGCGGGTCGAATGGTAGATAAGCTAGGTTTGAAACCTGTTAGGCTTAGTAAACCCCTCATCCTTAGCTTAGCTTCGCTTGGAGATAGGATTTATCCGAATTTGTTGTGTTTCGATATTCGGTAGAGATAGGGGTTACGAGTTACCAGTAGATATGAGAGTGCTCGAGTTTTTGGAGTTTGATGCTTTGCTTGGCATGGATTGGTTAGGAGCGTTTCATGCTCACATTGGTTGTTATGAGAAGAGGATCACGATTCCATTAGTGGATGGTTCAGAGATCAGCATTCAGGGTACATCATCGCTACTTCCAATCACCAGAGGCAGGGAAGCCAATAGTGGCGAGATTAAGGTTGTTGCGAGCGTCATGAGCACCTGGGCGAAACAAGAGATTCGTATTACCGAAGTACCAGTCGTGTGCAACTTCGCAGATGTGTTTCCGGAGGACTTACCGGGATTACCACCGCCGAGGGAGATCGACTTCATCGTTGACCTTGTACCAGGGACTAAGCCGATCTCGATACCACCGTACCGTATGGCACCTCGAGAGCTTGAGGAATTGAGGAGTCAGCTAGACGAGTTGTTAGAGCTTGGTTTCATCAGTCCGAGTATGTCGCCATGGGGAGCACCAGTACTGTTTGTGAAGAAGAAGGATGGTAGTTTGAGGCTATGCATAGATTATCGCCAACTGAACCGAATCACAGTGAAGAACAAATACCCGTTGCCGCGCATTGATGACTTGTTTGATCAATTGACTGGAGCGCAGTGGTTCTCGAAAATAGATCTAAGGTCAGGCTATCACCAGCTCAGGATTAGGGCGGAAGATCGAGAAAAGACGGCGTTCAGCACGAGATACGGTCACTTTCAATTTACAGTCATGCCATTCGGCTTGACTAATGCGCCAGCAATGTTCATGGATCTCATGCATCGCGTGATGAGGGAATACCTTGATCGGTTCGTGATTGTGTTCATAGACGATATCCTCATCTATTCCAGGACTCGTGAGGAGCATGAAAGACATCTACGAGCGTATTGCCAGACTTTGAGAGATCATCGACTGTTTGCCAAGTTCAGCAAGTGTGAGTTTTGGTTGTCGGAAGTCCGATTCCTTGGGCATGTTGTTGGAACTACCGGTGTTGCTGTTGATCCGAGAGAAGGTTAGAGCGGTGATTGAGTGGCCTACGCCGACTACCGTTACGCAAATTCGCAGTTTTTTGGGATTGGCAGGATACTATCGCCGATTTGTGCAAGACTTCTCCAAGATCGCCGCACCGATGAAGAAATTGACTCAGAAGAATGCGAAGTTTAATTGGAATGAGGAGTGTGAACATGAATTCAACACTTTGAAGAAGAAATTGACTACGCGCTGTGTTAGCGTTGCCGAGAGGCGGGAAAGACTTAGTTGTGTACACCGACGCGTCGAAGATTGGTTTGGGTTGTGTGTTGATGCAAGAGAGGCGAGTTATCGCTTATGCATCTCGACGGCTAAAGGTTCACGAGAGGAACTACCCGACACACGACTTAGAGTTGGGCTGCGATAGTGTTCGCATTGAAGATATGGAGGCACCACTTGTATGGCGTTCGTTTCGAGTTGTTCACGAGACCACAAGAGCTTGAAGTACTTATTCACTCGAGAGAAGCGAAACTCTGAGACAGAGACGTTGGCTAGAATTCTTGAAGGACTATGATTTCTCGTTAGAGTATCATCGGGGAAAGCTAACGTAGTTGCGATGCTTTGAGCCGTAGAGGATTTGATCTTTGAGGTGGTCGTATGTCAAATAACCCACGAGTATGGTCTTCTTGAGGCAGCCGAGTTGATGAGTTCAGCGGACGTGCCGACGACTACGAACACGATTTATGGTCGGATGAGGTTGCGAGACCGTTTCGGTGCAAAGTCGTTCTCGAGGACGAGGGCGATGAGTCTTACCAAAGCATTTCGGTGAGATGGCGAGACGGTTCGAGAATATCCAGATTGGAGTCGGTCGACGACTCTTACTTGAGGTATCGTGGGCGATGTGGATTCCATTGGCGAGGCGACTTACGCACCGAGATACTTCGGGAGGCTCACCGTTCTCGTTTTTACGTGCATCCGGGTCGAACTAAGATGTATGCGACATGAGACGTCTCTTTTGGTGGCCGGGAATGAAGTCCGATGTGTCGGAGTTCATTAGAGCGTGTGAGATATGCCGGCGCGTGAAGGGCCGAGCATCGACGGCTGGAGGATTGCTGCGGCCCCTACCCATTCCTCGATGGAAGTGGGAGCACATTGCTATGGATTTCATCAGTGGCTTGCCCCGATCTCCTCGTGGTCACGATAGCATCTGGGTAGTGGTGGATCGATTGACGAAATCTGCTCATTTCATGCCGGTATCCACTACACACCAAGTTGACAAACTGAGCATTATCTATGAACGCGAGATTGTCAGATTGCACGGAGTTCCGTTTTCGATTGTGTCAGACCGAGGAGCGCAGTTTACTTCGTTGTTATGGCAGAGCATGCAGGCTCAGTTCGACACCAGATTAGAGTTAAGTACGGCGTTCCATCCGCAGACAGACGGACAGTCCGAGAGGCTAATCCAAGTGTTGGAAGACATGCTCAGGATGTGTGTGTTGGAGTACGGCGGGTCATGGGAAGAGTACCTTCATTTGTGCGAGTTCGCGCGTACAACAACGATTATCGAGCGAGTATCGGTATGGCACCGTTCGAGGCGCTCTATGGTAGGCCTTGTAGATCACCTTCTTGCTGGTGAACCGGAGGATGTTGTGATAGTTGGTCCCGAGACTGTTGTTGATCACACTAAGAAGGTACGACAGATTCGTCAGAGACTTAAGAGTGCCCAGGAACGGCAAAAGAAATACTATGATCAGTATCACGATGAGCTTCAGTACAACGTGGGAGACTATGCATACCTGAAAGTCTCACCTCTGAAGGGTCACAAACGATTCGGAATCAAAGGGAAGCTCGCTCCTAGATTTATCGGTCCCTTCAAAATTGTGAAGAGGGTCGGTAAGGTCGCTTATCAGCTAGAGTTACCGCCAGAGCTCGCCGGCATTCATCCGGTGTTTCACATTTCAATGCTTCGACTAGACAAGTCGGGCGAGAGGACGGCGACCGACAGTGGACCTGAGTCAAATTGAGTTGCAGGATGATGCCACTTACGAGGAGCAACCAATCCAAATTATTGACCGCAAGGTCAAAACACGAGGAACAAGGAAATTCCTTCGGTCCTCGTGAAATGGCAATTTCATGGGAACGAGGAACCGACTTGGGAGTTAGAGTCGTACATGCGAGAGCACTTTCCCTATCTATTTGATTCGGTGAGTTTTAAATCTAGTTTACTTATTAGTAAATTTCGAGGACGAAATTCTAATAAGTGGGGGAGACTGTAACATCCCTCAATTTTTAACGACTTTGGTGACACGTGTCGGGATTGTGACCCGCTACGCGATCTTGGATTTGTATTTCGAACCTTGGGAGTCGACAGAGGTAATTTTATGATTCTTTGATGAGTGTAATAGTATTTTACATTAATACGTGTCGCGGGCCGTTCAGGCAATAGTCAATGTGAGTGAGGTCCCGCCTAGGTAACCGGGGGAGAAAATACAGCAAAAAAAAAAAAACTTAATTAAAGGAATTATTGGATAATTTAAATAATTAGTGGTGCGAGACAAGGTGAAAGTATGCATGTGACGGGGAAATACGGACCGAGGGAGTGAGATGTGTCGGGGAAAAATATTTGGGAAAATACGGGTGTTTGGGAATCCTTGGGTTTAACTTTGAGATGTGTGGGTTGGTAAGGAAATGGGTGTACACAACTATCACCCCCATTTAAAAAAATTCAAACACACACCTACCCCCATCACTCTCATCACTCAAATCACCTCACACCCATCCCATCACTCACATCACTCTCTTACACACTCACTCTCTCACGTCACTCACCTCCCTCTCCCATCTCATGCATGTCATGCAAACACACTCCTCCCTCTCTCACGTCACTCCCTCTCTCATTTTCACTCTCTCATTCACGTCACTCCTCTCTCTCTTTCTCTCTCATTTTCTCTCATCTCACGGTCTTCATCTCTACCCTCACTCTTCACTCTTCACAGCCTCCCTCACTCTCCATTTTCTCACCAGCCTCTCCTCCTCTCCCGGTGGCCGGAGTCGAGACGCCGGAGGTAAGCACTCATCTCCTCTTTCTCGAACTCTCGGTTCTCTCTTTTGAGTTGCTCTCTCACTCTCTCTCGGTTGTTCTTCCTCTCGGCCTCCCTCCCTCTCGGCTCACTCGTCTCTCGGCTGGCCAAGTCCTCGCCGGTCGTCGGAGGTTCGAGGTGACCGGGCGATCCACCGAAGGTTCCCTTTCCTTCTCCCTTCCTCTCTTTTTCTCTCATTCTCTCACGGTGGTCATGCATGTGTGTACATGCATGGTGTGTTGGAGTGGCGGCCGTGACGAGGACCGGTCGTGGACGACCTCCGGTGACTCACCGGAGTCCATACCGTCCCGGAGCACCTCCCCCATGGCCCATGCAAAGTCCCTACGATTTTACACACTTTAAGTTGGTTTTATAGGGTTTTTGCCCTCTCGCCGGAAGCTGCCGTGACCGGCGGCGCTGCTGGCCGGACCGCCGCACCGGGGAGGTTGTTGGGGGCTAGATCTCGCCCATACAAATGTCTTACAACCCTCCGGTGTGTCCAAAAAAAATATCCGGTTGCGTTTTAAACAATTTTGTTATTTCATGTGTATGGTGGTGTTTGTTGACCGGAAAACGCCCTACAGGCAACGCCACCACCGGACCACCATGACCGGGATCTTTGTCGGGGACCCCACCAAACTCCTACGTGGGTCCCACAGCCCTAAGAGTGGTCGAAAACAGTTTTATTACGCGCGAAAGAGTCGTCATTTCATGTCTTTTATATGTCGGAGCCTCGCCGGAAACCGCCACTGCGCGGCGGTGCTACGGTCGAACCATGACCGTGAAGATTGTCGAGATCTCACCTAACATTGGTTGACGTCTCGCAACCCTTGGTTAAGTCCGAAACAATGTTATTAAGGCGTTTTGACGTGATTTCATGTGTTGCCGTCGTCGAGTCGTAATTTGTGTGTTGACGTAATTTCGAACCTGGTGGAGGGTTTTTCGGCGTTCCCATGCCGTGATAACCCTTCCCCGACGTCGGACAACACCAGCGAGGTTTCATGTTTGTTTGTACATGTCAGTGCGGTTTTCACGAGGAGTTATGGTTGAGTGTTGGTTTGGATTGAAACATCGCGTGGCGATGAATGGTTATGACGTCGTAGTCATGTCGCCGGTCCTCGAGACCATGACATGACCCATATACGACTGAGCCGAGCCTATGATTCGCGACGAGGCTTATAAATATTGTGTTTTCAAAACCCGAGAGAGAGAGTATTCATTTTTTTCGATTAAATTGTCGCGTTGTTCAAGTCATTTAAAACATTGGGAAATGATAAGGTTAAACCTAGTTTAGTTAATGACTTGACCTATTAATACGAGTTTCCGACCTTGTCAGGTAGCGGGAAACTCGGGGATACGCGTTAGGATTCGCGGGAGCGTTGTACGCGGGTTACGATAGTTCAGGTAAGTACATCTGCCTTAAAAAAGCATTTGTACGTTAGTAAGCCAGTTTAGAAAATATCATGTGATTCATTTTCACTTCTTTGTATTTGTTAATATCAAATTATTGGCTTTCCATTTCATATTCCTTGTATGTGTGTTCTTGGCATAAGTGTGTGTCTCGAAGGTACATGCGGCCTGCACTAGAAGGGATAAAACGCGGGCACTCGAGCGCACGAGTGTTTGACCACCCCTAGTGATTGTGTGATACCATGTACTGGATTGTTGTGGATATTGTTATGGATTTCGATGTTGCGACATCGCTGTTGTGGATTGTTGTGGAATTTAGACCACTTATTGCCTCTCTTGACTCGTAGAACACGCACGTTTCGATTGTTATCATTTTCAGTCTATCTATCATGCATCTTGTTTATTTAAATTACTGTCTTCCAATTTCCAGCATGATATCTAGACTGTCTTGTTTGAAAGTTCATGAATTACTGTTATATTCTTCTGGCATTACTTTCGATTTTCTCTCAGTTGCTCACCGTCTAGTTTGTGACGGTGGGTGCGATATAGGGGAGTGCAAGTAGAGGCAAAGGACCTTGCCTAAGAGACTTTTTGTGAGCAAATTTGGACTTGGAGACTACCTTGTAGGTTTCCATATGTTTTGTTTTATGTATATCGTTTATATATATGGTTGTTTTGGGCTGGGGAATATGTTTTGAGGTGGATTCCATCAATCCATTTTGTTGACTTAGAATTGAACATATTGGGGTTTTCCACATTTATATAGATTCCTAATTTTCCTTTGATTGAGTTATTTCCCACTATTTGATAAAAATATGATTTTTGCTTCCGCTGTATTATAATTGCAATAACTCTTTCATAAAACTTGAAATTTGATGATTTGAGGCTGACTAGGCTCGTCAGGCTCGCCGAGCGCTGACTCGGGACCTGCACGGGTCTAGGCTGGGCGTACCCGAATGCATTGGGAACTTGGGGCCGTCACATCATCCTCCGCGTAGGGAATAAAGCAAAAGTTGCTGCCCTGGCTATTGGATCATATGGCTTGGTCTTACCTAGTGGACTTATCTTAACTTTAAATAATCGTTATTTTGTGTCTGCCTTGAGCAGAAACATCATTTTTGTTTCATGCGTTTACATGGATGATTTTGATTTTATTATTGCGAATAATAGATGTTCCATTTCTCGTAAAGGAATATTTTATGCAAATGCTGATTTGTGTGATGGTCTTTATATTCTAAGCATCAAAAGGTCCACTGATACTCCAGTCTTTAACATAAATACAAAGAGATTTAAGTCAAATGATTTGAATCAAACCTATCTTTGGCATTGTCGTCTCGGGCACATAAATGAGAAACGCATAATGAAGCTCCATAAAGATAGACTTCTGGATTCATTTGATTTAGAAACACATGAAATGTACATATCTTGTTTACGAGGCAAGATGACTATAAGTCCCTTTATTGGACACAGTGAAAGGGCAAGTGATTTATTAGGTCTAATACATACTGATGTATGTGGTCCTATAAACACAATGGCTAGAGGAGGTTATCAGTACTTCATTATATTTACTGATGATTTCAGCAGATATGGTTATGTATATCTTATGAAACATAAAGCTAAATCATTTGAAATGTTTCGAATATTTCAAAATAAAGTGCAGAATCAACTTGGTAAAACTATTAAAACACTTCGATCAGATCGAGGTGGTGAGTATTTAAGCCAAGAATTTGATTATCATTTTAGAAATTGGGGGATTGTCTCCCAATTGACTCCACCAGCAACTCCACAATGGAATGGAGTTTTTAAAAGGAGAAATCGAACCTTATTAGATATGGTTCGATCTATGATGAGTCATGCGAATCTTCCATTATCCTTTTGGGGTTATACATTACAAACTGCAGCTTTCACTCTAAATCGAGTTTTTTCTAACGCGGTTGATAAAACACCATATGAGATATGGTACCTAGTTTGTCTTTTCTTAAGATTTGGGGTTGTGAGGCTTACGTAAAGCGACAAGTCTCAGAAAAACTAGTACCTAAATCTGATAAGTGTTTATTTGTAGGGTATCCTAAGGAAACAAAAGGACATTACTTTTATAATCTCGCTGAGAACAAAGTGTTTGTTGCTCAGCATGGCGCCTTCATGGAAAAATAGTTTATTTCAAAAGACACTAGTGGGAGAGATATAAATCTTAAAGAAGTTCAAGAATCACAGATAAACACTGAGCCGCTATTGGAAGTTCAACAAAGTTCTGAACCAGTTGAATCTCCACGTAGATCTGGTAGGGTAAGACATGAGCCAGAGAGATTCAGATTTCTCATTACTTATAGTCATGATGTGTTGCTTATGGATCAAAATGAGCCCACCACTTATCGGGAGGCTAAGTCTGGACCAGACATAAATAAATGGCTAAGTTCTATGAACTCTGAGATGCAATTTATGTATGATAACCAAGTTTGGAACTTGGTTGATTTACCTGAAGGTGGTAAGACCATTGGATGTAAATGGGTTTTCAAGAAGAAAACTGACATGGATGGCAAAGTGCATCTTTCAAAGCAAGACTTGTAGCAAAATGTTTCAGGCAGACTTAAGGTGTTGATTATGATGAAACTTTTTCGCCAATAGCCATGCTTAAATCCATAAGAATTTGAACTGCCATTGTTGCATATTATGACTATGAGATATGGCAAATGGATGTAAAAACAATATTTCTTAATGGAAAGCTACTTTAGGACGTGTATATGACACAACTTGAAGGTTTTGTACATCCTGAAAATTTTATGAAGGTATGCAAGCTTCAAAGATCTATTTATGGATTAAAGCAAACTTCTCGGAGTTGGAATCTTCGTTTTGATGAAGCAATTAAGGATTTTGGTTTTATTAAGAACGAAGATGAGCCTTATGTATACAAGAAGGTCAATGGGAATGTAGTTGTTTTTCTGGTACTGTATGTTGATGATATATTGCTCATTGGAAACGACATCCCAACATTACAGAATGTTAAGTCTTGGTTAAGGAAGTGTTTCTCAATGAAAGACTTAGGAAATGTAGCTTATATCCTAGGGATAAAGATCTATAGGGATAAATTTAAAAGGCTAATCGGTCTAAGTCAGACTGCTTACATAGACAAGGTGCTGAATAGGTTCAGTTTGCAAGACTCTAAAAGAGGATTATTGCCAATGTCTCATGGCATAAGTCTCAGCAAGAATCAATGTCCTAGGTCAAATGATGAGCGAGATCGTATGAATAAGATTCCATATGCATCAGCTATTGGATCTATCATATATGTCATGCTATGCACTTGACCTGATGTATCATATGTTTTGAGCACTACAAGCAGATATCAGTCAGATCCTGGTGAGACTCACTGGATAGCGGTAAAGAACATCCTTAAGTACTTAAGAAGGACTAAGGAAGTGTTCTTGGTCTACGGAGGTTTTGAAAATGATCTAGTTGTAAATAGTTACACAGATACAAGTTTTCAAACTAATGTAGATGATTTTATATCGCAGTCTGGATATGTGTTTACTTTGAATGGGGTACAGTAAGCTGGAAAAGTTCGAAGCAAGAAACTGTGGCAGATTCTACAATAGAAGCTGAGTATATTGCAGCGTTCGATGCAGCAAAAGAGGCAGTTTGGATCAAAAAGTTCGTTTCTGAACTAGGTGTGGTTCCAAGTATTGCTAACCCTGTTTGTTTGTATTGTGACAATAACGAGGTAGTAGCCTAGGCCAAGGAACCTAGATCACACCACATATCCAAACATATACTCAGGCGTTTTCATCTCATTAGAGAAATCATTGAGAGGGGAGACGTGAAGATTTGCAGAGTACCTACTGAAGACAACATTGCTGATCCATTGACAAAGGCTCTTCCACAAGCGAAACATGATGGTCATGTTAGATCATTAGGCATTAGATGCATGAATGATTGGCCCTAAAACAAGTAGGAGATGTTGGGAAATGTGCCCTAGGTCAATCAATTAATAGTCTTTATGAATACATTTTAGTTAATATAATAGAGGATTTCATTTGTTGTTTATTATAATTGACTTGCATGTTTACATTATAATAAGATTCATGGGTATTTACAAAAATATCCTAAATGTCCCAAGTCGATTATTATACTGGGAACTATAATGAATTAAGACTAGTGTGAGTCTTAATTGATAATCATACGATGATCATACGTATAGGAATACGAATCAAGATCATGAGTACTTGTTAGGGAACAAAGTACTGGACCGACCCACTTTGAGAACATTACATGGATTAAGTCATAGTTGTTTCTCATGATAGGTATATTTTTCAGTGGTCTGACTTGAGATTACCAGAGACTTCAATATTATGAACATAGATTTGACACTATCAAACGTTTTCTTTAACCGGACGATTATAATGGTTGTGATTGGTTACCGTGTGAGCAATGTGATGAAGTTGTTCAATCGAGATAAAATTTATAAAAAGAGATATCTAGTGGATCCCTTGATGTGTTAAACTGTTAAAAGATCTAGTCTAAGTGAATTGATATTGATCAATGTCACTTGGATGTTTTCAGTCTATCTAAAGATTGGGACTAGTACGATTGAACATGTTGGATGACAATTCCATGCCTTATGTTTGATCAAAAGGATGTCGTGTAACAAAAGGATGTTATATACACTATTGATTAGGTTGTATCGATTGGATATTCGTACAACTTGGGTAGTCATAATGTCTTGCTAGAGGCCGCTTATGACTTGTATACCAAAATATATTTTGGTACACTGCCAACGTTGTCTGAGCCTATTGGGTCGCACACTAAGAATGGTTTTACGAGATTTTAAGATAGTTAGAAAAATAAATTACAGAAACGTCCTTGCAGTGTATTACACTTATACTTCTTTAAGTAGGGGTATATGTGTAATTTACTTAATCGTCTATATACAAGGGTTGTATAAATAGACGCTTTGAGTTAGAATACAAAAATGAAAGATTAAAAGGCCGAAACTCTATTTTGTTTTAGAAACGACTTAGGGTTTTTGGTATGCTCTGGATCGTTTTGGAGAGAAACAAAAAGGTTTGGTATTCTCTCGAAGCTAGCACTTCAAATTTCGGCCACCGTTCGTATGTGGAGTGCTGATAGAGGGCGTTTGTCATTGGCAGCGCCTTAGAGATCGATTAACCTTCAGAAAGGTACATTGCAACTTAGGTATGATTAAGTTTTCATAGTTTAAATGTTTTTAATGGAATTAGATTCGGATGCTGTTGAGGTTTTTGTCAAAATTATTTTGTAATTTTCGCTGCGTATGAACCCCAAACACCATCACGTTTAGCAATTAATTCGAATAATATTTTATTTATTTATAGGGGTATTTGAAAACTTTCATAATGATTATATTGTAATTTTACTAATGATATTATTTTTATATGTTATTTTTATATGAAAACTTGTAAGACTTTAATTTTGAATATATTACATGTCTTTATGTAGTAATGGAATGCATTGTAACAAAAAAATCGTGTATTTTTGTGAATAATTAAGTGGAAAAAATATTTTATTATATTAAAAAATGGGTCCAGACAAAAAATGGGTCTTGTATGTTTTAACAACAAACGGGTCCAGACAAAAAAAATGTCTGTTTCAAAAACTGGTACGGATCCTGACTCTACTTTTAGTTGTTATTAAGAGGGGGTGTTAGACCCTTTTTTGCCACCCTTAGGCATTATATACATGTGCTTTGCACGTGAGGAGAAGACATCATTTTTTTCGTTTTATATTGGCATGAAATTAGACATTTTTCCTCCTTTTTTAAGCTTGGGACCGACAATGAATTTTATTTTTCATTGGTGGTGTTAAAAGGGGGGTTAGTAACTTAGTACTGGTAAGCAAGAACTTCTTAATGCATATAATCTTTTCACAAATGCATCCCAATAGTAAAGTTAAATGATGTAGCATTAAGGTCTAACACATAGACTTAATTAAGTCGAGAAAAATGATTACACGAAATAAGAAACAAATAGAGGATCAAAATTAACGAAAAATAAAAAAGATTGAACAACAAAAAAAGATCGCATGATCAAGCACTGAACCAACATTTGTTTGATATGGCGACGATGACAAAGATAACAAACCACAATGCTGTCAATTCTATCAAGATAATGTTTATTTTTGTGATGCCAATATAATTTGAGCTATCTACTAACTCCACTAAAAATAAAATAGCTATTTACCATGCTTACGAAGGAAAAAGTGAAAATTAAACTATGAATGAGAGAGAAAGAGATCGAATAGAGATAGAGAGGATTAGAAAGCGTGTGATAGAGAGTAGGTATCAAATGCTATTTATAGACGATGCAATGCAAAAGCTTAGGAATTGAAATATTCAAATTAATATATAAACTTGAATTGAGCAAGAATCATGTTAATCACCATTATGAAAATCCCTTCAAATTAGGAAATGTTTTCTTTTTGCTAACCATTGAGATCTTTGTAACTTTTTTTAGTCAAATCACGTGTTTTCTTTTAAGTTATATATATATATATATATATATATATATACTAGTTTTAGGTACGCACCATCTAGCTCGTTTGCTACGCTAGCGGAAATTTAATTAAAGAAATCAATAATGCTAAAATATGCAAAACTATTAAAGAAGGAAGGAATCAGTGATAAGTTTTATTTTTGTCATATTATCAATTGATGTATTTTTAGAAAAGCAATATTGTTTAGTTGCCTTAACATAGACGATTAAAGCAAAATTGAGATATAAAAAACTTTATTGCCAAAACAAAACTAAGTATGTGCATATTAAGAAAAAAAAAACTAATTATAGTCCAACACATTATTTGAACATAAGAAGAAACAAATCAAACCAATTATCCTACTATGGACAAAGTTTACATTCGAATCAATGGTTATTGATGCAATTGGCCAATATACTTTGAGTAAGCATTTTTTTTTCGTATTTAAAACCAAATAAAGTTTAAATTGGTTTCCGTAATTGAGACATCCTTAAACTTGAATTTTTGTGGTCTTTTTACGGATAATCCCAACCAAGTGGTATCTCAATAATTTGATATGTGCATGGTGACTAATTATGCAAGAGGTTTGGTCTCATTAAGGCAAGTTTTTTTTTCTTATCAAAAAAAAAAGAAGAAGAAAAAACAATTATAATTTTTAACCAATAATAAGCAATGGGAATTGCAAATTTATTTATTAATGATTCTCTTCTTGCTATTTATTTGTTTTCAAGGGACTAAGTTTAAGATTTAAATCAACCTTAGTAAGCAAGGATAGATAATTTTGGCTGCACACATTAGTATTGACTTTAATGCATACGAATTTCTTAAATTTTAAGTATTTAATACATACACATTAGTATATTTATTTAATATATTCTTATTATTTTTTATCAATATTGACAAAATTATTTAGGCAATATATAAAGTGAATAGTAAACAAATGTTGTAGACATTCTTTTTAAGAATTTCAATGTGTAAAACCACGTGCGAAGTACGTCCAAAAAACTAGTATATATAAAAACCACACCGACTAATATAAAACCACACTCGGGCACTTTTGATCGAGCCCCATATTAATCTACATTTGACACCTATATTTTGATAAATCGTACCAATTAATTCACGCTCAGGCACTGTCAGACTTCATATTAATCTACATTTGACACCTTCATTTTCACACGTTAAAAAACGCATAGAAACAAGCTTAAGTGCGTTCAATTTTTGTAAAACTTAGATGCAAATCTAAGGTGAGAAGATGGTGACAACTTTATATATGTATGAGCTTAAATGTGAAATCACTTCAAAATACTAAGACAAAAAAGGAGTGTCCCCTCCAACAGATATAAGCCTGTTATTGTATTCCAACATCTCCAACAAAGTGCATGTGAAGTGGAGGAAGGTGTGTGTTTGTTGAGAAAAAATAAAGAGAAGGAAGGTTGAGGACAGGAGCAAATGTATAATGATTCGACGTCGCTTCCGAGGCACGGCTTTATACACTGGAAAGTGCCCTTTTTTTCTATGAACGCCGACCTAAAAGCGATGGCCATTGTGTTTATAGTTGATGGGGTACGTGCATGCGACACCCATCATTGTCACCACCTCATGTATCTCTCTCTCTCTCGTCCTCTTCTTATTCCTTGTTTCACGCCCCCAAATTCCGAAACCGGACACAACAAAAGAAAAAATACTCGCACACAATTAACTCTTGCCTGGTCCACGCGCATTCACGAGCCATGTTGATTGCGACTGCCCCCCTCTCTCCCTCTATATTCATGTCATAACAACCTTTCAAAATATGTTGTACATTAAATACTTTACACATTTATATCACCTCAATTAATGTGTTGAATTTAAATTTAATGGTTCTAAATAATGTATTCATGACATGTGTATATATTTGATTTTTATGGTAGTAGTATCGTTGACAAACGTGCTTCGCACGAACGAACCCGCTCGCTGCGCTCTCGAGAATTAATTCATGGATGAGAATATACTTTTATCATTCAAAAAAAATTATGAGTTTTTAAAGGAATATAAGACAATTAAGTTCTAATATAAGAAACAAAACAATGTATAAATACAAAGAATGAAAGTGACTTATCAGTCTAACAAAATGTTTTTTTACCAACAATTGCAACAAAAAAGATTAAAAAGAAAAAAGTTCTTGAATATGACAAAATATAAAGAAGTACTGGGAGACTTTTTTTTGGAATATTTGAAAGTTGATAGCTAGACTTTGTTATCTATAAATAGGAATATATGTATTTCACTTGGAAAATCGTAATTATTAAAAAATTAAAAAAGAAAGGAAATCTAATAAATGATAGAAAGATATATCAATATTTATGAAATTGATTTAAAAAGGGTAAAATTGTAAAATTAAGTGACGGATGAAATAACCTACATTCGTTCTTATTATATTACTTATATATCACAAAATGAAAAAGAGCAAGAGAGTAATTTTGCTACCACTCAAGAATTGATTTTTTTTGAAGAGAAATCGAAATTTCATTAATCATTCATGGCTCAATACAAGACCAGACATAGAATCAAGTACATTGTCATTAATCCTTTTTGTGCAAACAAACTGTCATTAATTTGACTTTTTTTTGGAATTGAAACAATTTGACAATCAGGAACTGCTCTCTACAATGTTGAAACTCATGACAATACACAAAAGTACTAGAACCACAAAGCGAATGACAAAGCTTCCCAACAAGGAGAAGACAAAAACTTTCCAATAAGATGAAGACAAATCAAAAACTTCCAACTAAGGAAGAAAACTAACTGTAAAGTAAAAACTAAAGATAAATCAATCCAGTTCGCCGCACAAATTCACGCAACATCGTTGATGAAGATGCACCGCAACAAGGATGGACCAATCTCTACAAATCTGATTAGATATGTTATTTATTGAATGAACAAAGAGCAAAAAGGATTTGATTGAAATCATCACTGATCGTTGAGAGAATTGACGGTGGTTCAAGAACAAAAATCACAAAAGTAAGTCAAAAAAAGAATTTTTACCACTCAAGAATTCATTATTGGGTTTTCAAAAAAAAGAATTGATTATTGGCTCTTTTATATAATTGATACATATACTTGTTTTGGATACGTACTACGCACGTACTCGCTTATTGTGCTTGAAGGAAGTTAATTTTTACACTGTCATAATTCATAAAGAAAATAAAAACGAAGTAACCTATTTAAAATCTCACAATGAGTTGATTTGTGCTTGTCAATTGGCATAAATGATTCTATCATATATTCATGCAAAGTTCAAATAATTTATAAATTAATAATTATGAGTTTAGGGCGACTATCAAACGATTTTTCTTTTAATAAGAAAGATAGCTCCAATCCAACTCGAACCCATATCTAAAATTAAGAGGGCAAACATAAATTTATTCAAAAGTCCAAATATAGCTAAACAAATAACAACGATAAATAAAGAAGTTCAAATCAGGGTAACAAAACAAAGAGCAAGAAGCAAATTAACATAGAGCGTCGACACTATGATGTAGCAAGACTTAAAACACTTCTACCAATTTTATCTATCTAGCTTTCACTTGTACACTGCATCACATCCATCTTTTTCATCATCAACTCACTTGTGCATCTTATGAGAGATTCACATTTGACATTTTAAAATCTTCATTTATACAATTGTTTCATTTCTTCTTTACTGGTGTTAAGGAATATTGTGCAATTAGAAAATATGTAAAAAATACTCATATAATTATGTTGTGAAATCACTCATGTAATTATGTTATGCACAAATCACTCCCTTGATTATGTGCTACCTTATTTAGACGTCTCATTTTGTATGTAATTACATCTCTATATATAGAGACATGTAATAGATCAATAATACACAATAAACTTATTCAATTTTGAAACTATCATGATATCAAAGCTTGTTTTCTAATCCAAGGTCAGTCGACTTTTGAGTCGAAGACCGATCCTTGATACATCTTAGTGCTTGTTCTTGTGTTCGATTATGCTCTTGTTTTGATTTCCTCTTGTTTCTCTTATGCGTCTTCACACATGTCTGTCTGTTGTACCAGTCTATTTGCCTCTTTTGTGTCGCTCTTTCAGCCAATCCGCCTATCATGTCCGTACAAATTTGATACTTTCCAACTCGCATAACCATATGCCTGTCTCGAGATCCCCATTTCTTGTCCTGCCTACCGTCGACTCTGGTGTTGATTTGTTGTCGACTCTTCTGTCTGTCTGTTCTGTTGTCCTATCATTGACTTTTTCGACTTCATTGTTCATTAGTTGTTCCGCTGACTCTGCTCTGATAGTCATTCAATCGACTTAGCTTTGTTAGTCATTCCGTCGACTATGTTCTTCTATTAGTCATTCCGTCGACTCAACTCCATTAGTAGTTCCGTTGACTACATTGTCCCGTTAGCCGTTCCGCCGACTATGCTGTTCCGTTAGTTGTTTCGCCGACTCAGCTCCGTTAGTCGTACCACCGACTATGTTGTTCCGTTAGTCGTTCCGCCAACTAAGTTGTTCCATTAGTCGTTGATAAGTGTTCATTTAGGTATTAGTTAGTATATGTTATTAACTGTAATTAGACTATATTTATTTTATTATATGGTGATAAATGCATATTCTAGGGATTCGGTGATTTATGGAATAATTTTAAAATATATGTCTAATTATATTTGATTTTTATTTTTAGGTGAAACAGAGTGCACGGTTGGATTTGGGGTGGAAAAATACTCATAATAGAGTATTTACTTGTAGTAATCGAATGCCGGAGGGTCTGTCTGGAAGTATGCGCCGATAGTTAGGTAATTGGAGTTCTGCACGCTTCCATATAACAAATTTCAGTTTTTTACCCACTTTAGCCACGTGACAGTCACCTATTGGTCCAGCCTCGTCACACACAGCTTTCCCAGCCAATCAGAAGCCAACATGTGTCCGGTCAAATCTTCAACGCGTGCCACGCCACTCGCCCAGCTGCTTCTTTCTTCCACGCGTTGATCTACCTCGAGATGCGTGTCCACATAAACTCCCACAAACTCGCACGAATTTAAGCGAATTCGTTCCCGTGCAGTGCCCGCCACGTGTCACGTCCTCACCTCTCACTAGCATGTCAGCGCAGCAGTTTCCAACTTATCAGCGTCCGACACGTCAGCGCACTCCAGCTTCTCGTCCAATCCAGCAACAACACGTCAGTCACGTATAGAAATTCACCCAATCACAGTCTAACAAGTGTCCTGACATGCAGAAAACGCCCAAAACACTCCCAGATGTGGAAATCACTCTCCAAGCTACGAAAATTGGTTTTTTTCACCTCCAGAGAACAAATTTTAAGAATGTATGGACCTAGAGATTAAAAAAGATGGGAGTATCTATTATTTATTTTTCTTTTAGTTTAGTTTAATTATGTCTAGCTAGTTCCTTCCTCTAGGTTGAAAGTGGATCGGTCAAGCCTACGACTTGGGAATCCGTTATGAGGTTTATTTATTTTTAATTATTATTGATTATTTTTTTAATTATTATTGATTATTTTCTATGATTTATTTTCTTTGGTATTGTTTGAACAATTGAGGTTAAACACTAGTTTAAACCTTAATTTATATGCCAGTGAGTTGTAAGCACCTGTCCTTATGCGATAAGACTACACTAGTGACAATTGACCCTACTAATTGATTATACCCTTTTGGGACCGGTCAAGTACCTTAGGGATCTAGGCTAAATCAGGAGCACTAGCGATCCGGTTGTCTAGGTGTAGTACCTTCACGAATCGAAGTAATGTGGTAAATGCGTTAAATCCGGAACACTAGCGATCATTTTAAGTGTTTGGTTAGGGAAGTAGTCAACGGTCGTACCTTGGTTGTCGACATCAGGAAGTGCGAGGAACCGAATACATCACCGGGTCTATAGCTGCACTAGATCATAGACTAGTTCACATCTTTTATAAACCAACAATTAATAAATCTAATCCCAAGTTGTATGGCGAGACTGTGAAGCTGAATACCTAGACTTCGCTCCCATTAGATTTCCTCTCATTTAATTATGTATTTTCAATATATTTACACATTCTATCTAAAACCCTAATTTCCTCTTTTTTGTATTTTTCTTACCTTAGAAAGACCACAAATCTTTGTGGGATTGACTCTTTACAGCTATATACAAAATAGCTGCTTTAGGTCAAATATATTTTATTGACGCATTCGGTGCGCGTCATTTCGTCGACTCAGTTCCTTTAGTCGTTTTGTCGACTCCATTGTTCCGTTGTTCAATTATTTTGTTGTTCCGTTCGTGCACTATCTGCTAATTTGAGCGCAGTTCACGATACCTGTTACACTCGTTATCTGCGTACTGTACGCTATCGAGCGTAGTTCGCGATGTCTGTCATGCCTGTTAGTCGCAACACTATTGCAGATCTATCTGTCCCACCTGCCTATTTGAAGATTTTTTCCGTGATCACTTCCATCCGTTCGTTGCCATCTGGTGTCCCTATGCAGAATTGTCTCTGAACTCAGGACGAATTCCAGACCAAAGTCAATCTGAATTCTACCCGGGTTTAGTTTTACTTTAGTTTACAAACTCAAAGTGGTTATGTTATTCCCACTTTGAGTTTGAGGTGGAGTGTTAAGGAATATTATGCAATTAGGAAGCAGCACAAATCACTCATATAATTATGTTGTGAAATCACTCATATAATTATGTTTTGCATAAATCACTCCCTTGATTATATACTACCTTATTTAGACGTTTCATTTTGTATGTAATTGCATCTCTATATATAGAGACATGTAATAGTGCTAGGTCGCCATGTGCACGTCCTCACTACCCGAGGCATTCAGCGAAAGTGGATCGAATTCAAGTCCCAATTTAACCAGAAGTACTTTTCATCGACACTGTTACGGGCGAAGAGGAATGAGCTCACTTCTCTGCGACAGTCTATAGGAGAGTCGGTGATGGACTACATGGGTAGGTTCATCCAGTTGTTACCTTATGCTGGAGGGTCAGCAGATTCAAAGGCCGATCGTATCTACTATTTCACAGAGGGTTTGCTACCTGCTATTAGAGGTTCAGTGGTCACTACCGAACCAAAGACTCTACAGAGAGCATACGAGCGGAGTATGGCTAGGGAAAGTGTAACAACCCCAAATTTTTAACTGACTTGCGTTACACTTGTCAGGATTGTGACCCGGCTACGTAAATACTGGACAATATTTCGAACTTCGGGAGTCGACACCGAAGTGATTTTATGATTCTTTCATTGTGTGCATTAGTATTTTAGTATTTTACGGGTTTCGAGTCGTTTGGGCGATATTTAATTGAGTGAGGTTTCGACTAGTTAAACGGGAGATAAAAACAAGTAAAGAGTACAAATAAATGAATTTTTCATTAATTTAATTAATTAGTTGGCGAGACAAGGCAAAACTACGCATGTTACGGGAGTCGGAACAAGGAAAAATGGACCGAAGAACGTCGTTTAAACGCGGGAGTTGGTTAACTACGCGACATACGGGCTATGGAGTGGAAATTGTTAAGGTGACACAACTCAAATGAGGAGAGCCATGATATTGACCTCGAGATGTGTGTGTAGGTTGAGATGTGGTAAAAGGGTAAATGACTCATAAGGGCAAAGGAGTTAAAATTGAACAAGTGATAAGATGAGGGTAAAAAAGTCATTTAGCCAATATATAAACAAAACGTGGGATGTAAACCCTACTATTCATCATCTCCTTCAAAACACCACTGCCACCTCTCCTCTCCGTTCTTCCTTACCGCCATCACCGCACCACCGATCCCGACGAGGTTAGTGGTGACCGGAGAGCCACCGTCGACGGGGAAGACGTCTCCCACTCTTCCTCTCTCGTTCACTCTCGTCTGTCTTCTCTTCCCTCTCGGTCTCGGGTTCTCTCTCCATTACTCTCACTCACGGTCTCATACCTCCTTCCTCATCTCACCACCGCCCCTAGTTGAGCTGGTGGAGGCCGGGGTTCGCTCACTCACCAGAGGTACGTTCTCTCTTCTCTCTCTCACTCGATCTCTATCTCACTCTCTCGGTTTATTTCTCTCCCTCTTCTCGGCCTACACCTCCACGCCCACTGCACCGCCACGCCTAGCCGAACCAGTGGTGGTTGAGGCCACCTCCCTCACCGGAGATCTCTCTCTATTTCTTTCTCTCTCTCGTCTCATTGTTTTTAGTTGGTTGTTGAAACCGTGGGTATGTGTGTGGCATTGGACAGTGTGTGTGTGTGTGAATGGTGGGGTGCGTGATGAGGTGTATTTTTTAGACTGTGTGTATGGTGTGGGTGTGTGTACACCCACTGGTGTGGTGCGCAATGGGGTTTGACAGTGAACAATGTGATGTGTGTAGTGTGCATTAGACTACTGGTGTGTGTATGAATAAAGTGGTGTTTACACCCCACTGTTGGGGTGTGATGGGGCATGTGCACCCCACTGCTGGGGTGCATAAAGGGGTAGTACACCCCACGGCTGGGGTGTGGGGTGTACCAGATATAAAAAAGAGACAAGTTTATGTTAAAACATATAACCTATGAAAGTGGAAATGTATTCACCGTATCGAGGTTCTTTATTCGTGTCGTCATGTCATGTGATTCCGTTGTCTAGTTGATTGACTTAATTTTGAGTAAATGATCGGACTTGTCGTAGTTTCTTATTAATGTTGCGTGGTTTCGAGTTTCTATCATGATAACTATTCTTTATTAATGACGTCGGTGTTGAGTTTTCAGTCAAGGTTTTATCAATCTAGTTTGAATGTTTTATTGAAATCACTTGAATTAATAGCACGTCGTGTGTGAGAACAAATTTATGTTGGAGTTGCGTGCTCATGCATGGTTTCCTCGCTGTATTGATTTGAACATAAATTGCGACGTAGAGTAAAGGGTTTGGAATGTTATCTCGGTTTAAAATGGACGCGAGTCTATATATTGTAAACGGTTATGACGTCGTGATCACGCCGCCAGTCCTCGAGACTATAGCGTGACCTATTTATGACTGAGCCGAGCCTAAGACTTGTAATTAGGCTTACATAGGTGTGGGTACAACACCCAAGAGAATCATTGTATTTTGTTGTGTTTTTTGTTTGATTTACCGATTGAATTGTCGAGGTTTTCGAGTCATTTAAAAGGATGAGAAAATGTGAAGGGTATCGACCTAGGATTAATTAATGCCTCGATCCATTAATTAGAGTTTCCAACCTTGTCAGGTAGCGCGAAACTCGGGGATACGCGTTAGGGACGTGAAAGTGTCTATGGGTTGCGATTAGTTCAGGTAAGTACACTTGCCTTAAAAAGCATTTGTACGTTTGTACGCCAGTAAGAAAATGCCATGTGATTCATTATCATTTATTCAGTCTTGTTATGCTCTATTATTGGTATTCCATTATATTTCTTGTTGTGTGTTTCCTGGCATAAATGTTTCGTCTCGAAAGTACTAGGACCTGCACTAGAGGGATAAAACGTGGGCACTCATGTACAGGAGTGTGTGACCACCCTTAGTGGTCGTGTGACACCGAGTACTGGGTGGGTGGGTTTGAGTCCCTCCCGTCATAGCTGTGCCTTCGCTTGTGTCGATGCCCGAGAAGACCTCGCGAGGTCTTCGCCGTTATGCTATAATTTAGACCACTTATGGGCCTCTTTTGATTCCTTGGAACACACTTGACTTTCGATTGATATCTATTAGTCTGTTTATCATGCATCTTGTCTATTTAATTTCCTATCTTTTTATTACTGCATGATATTTAGACTGCCTTACTTGTATTATCATGAATTACTGTTATCTTCTTCTGGCATTACATTCGATTTTCTTCAGTTGCTCACCGTCTAGTTTGTGACGGTGGGTGCAGATAAGGCGGAGAGCAGCAAGGGCAAGGGACCCTGCCTAGGTGATCTCTTGTGAGGATTAGCAGCGATATCAGAGACTCTTTAGTAGGTGTTTATATTTTTGTTGATGTGTATATCGTTTTATATTTACATTGTTGGGATCATTGAACTTGGTATTTCTTTTGTGAGACTGGTATCATGTAAATATACCTATCGAATTGTACATGAATACCCGGGGTTTTCCACATTTATAGAATTCCTCTACTTCCCTTGATTGAGTTATTTCCCCTTTATTATAATTGTTTTAGTCTTCCGCTGTTTACTATTGCAATAACTCTTTCATAAATTACTAAATTGATTAAATTAAAGGCTGACTAGGCTTGTCAGGTTGCCGAGTGAAGACTCGGGGCTTGTATGGGTCTAGGTCGGGCGTACCCAATTGCATGGAGAAATTGGGGCTGTCACAGAAAGATACTTAAGTACTCACCACGAGGAGATTGAGCCTGATCGACTCGAGTTGCAGTTAGAGCACCGATCAAAGGGACATGACAGAAAACAAACGAGGAATCTAAACGATGACAGTGTTTCTCGAAGGCGGAAGGTGTGTTACCAGTGCGGTCAGCCCAAACATTTTCATAACCGATGTCCTGATTTGTACGAGGACTAGCAGGATGACGGTCAGCCTCAGGCCATTGAGGACGTGCATATGGCGATCGAGCCGCAGCTGATGGTGGTTAGTGATCCTACCAGAGGTAAAGAATTTTCTTGGTTATCATACATCATGCATGGAACCGATTAATTGAAGCTTTAGGTGTTTAAATGGGATATTGGACGTCAAGTGACAAAGTTAGGGCCAATACTTGCTAGAGCAGTGCCGTTTAAACTTAGCAGAGTTGTTTATAATGAAACAGACCTAACGTAGACTAGAGTCCGAAAGAAATGTTAAGTTTGGGCACAATGGGTTACCAAAACTAGCCACAAGTATACCTAAAGAGAGGCAGGACCAGACTGGTTGTGATTCATCTTACGATGCATGGACACGTAGTGTACATGATGGCCACGGTTACAACTTTGTCGAATCTATTTTACTGCCTGGGTATAGATAAACTTGCGTCGAGACGCGAGTGGGTTGGGAGGTTTTTACGAGCGTGGCGTGCGAGTCGTGATCGTAGTGACTTATGTCGTGATCACTAAGCTTGAGTCGTGATAGTGGGCGATGTCTGCAACGAGATCATTGGCATTCCTACCACTAGTGGGAATTGGGGCCGATCTTGAGAGACCGTAGTTGAGTTAGACCGTTTGAAGAGGTTGCCCCGCAGTCTAAAGACCAAGAAAAATCAAGCTGTTTGAAGTGGCAGAGGCCCACAGTTTGGAGGTGGTGGAGTATGGAGTTGTTTGGAGTAATCGAGAGCGATCCACAGTTCATGGAAAGAGACGTTGTGCTGTTTAAAGAGACTTTGTACAAGTCTGCAGTTCAATACCTAGTGTCAAGCTGTTGGAAGTGACTCTCGTGAGAGTCCACAGTTGGTCATAGCTTATTGAGCTGTCTGAAGTGACTTTGCATCGGTCTACAGTTCAACGATGAGGAACGAGCTATCTGAAGTGACTCTGAGGTAGTCCGCATTTCGAGAAATGATCCAAGCTATCCGAAACGGCTCTAAACCGCAGTTTGAGCGAGGTGAGAATAGGTGTTGGGTCTCCTTATTCACTCGAGTTATAGTTAATTTCGAGGATAAAATTCTTGTTAGTTGGGGAGACTGTAACGACCTGAAAATTTGGTTATTTGTGGATGGTGATGCATGTATTAGTATGATAGTATTTTACGGGTCTCGAGTCGTTCAGGCGATTTTTAGTTGAGTGAGGATTTGCTTAGTTAAACGGGGGATAAAAACAAATAAAGAATACAAATAAATGAATTTTTTTATTAATTTAATTAATTAGTTAATGTGATGGGATGTGGCGAAAAATGAGCACGGCGAACCAAATTTGGGAGAAATGCAGACCGAAGAAATGTAAGATCAATGTGGGAGCTGGATAGTCTCACAACATATGAGCTATGGGATAGAAATTGTTAAAGTGACACAGCATAATAAGGAGAGCCATGAGATTGGCATTGAGATGTGTATGTGTGTTGAGTTAAGATAATGGGGTAAAAGACCCATAAGGGCAACTGTTTAAAAAAATAAGCAAGTGTTAACTTAAGGGCAAAATGGGTCATTTTGATATATATATATATATATAACGTCTCAGAACAAACCCTACTATTCACCATCTTCTCCAAACCACCGCCACCTCACCTCTCCACTCTCCCCCACTGCCATCACCAAACCACTAGAGACCGGAACAACGTCATCTTCTCTCTCTCATTCTCACTCTTGGCTTGCCCACTATTTTCCCTCGACTGTTTGCTCCTCCTCTCGCCTGGACCACCACCATTGCCACCTCCTACGACGCTGGAGCCTCCACCACCCACCGGAGACACCTAAGTGAGTTTCTCCTCTCTTTCTTTCTCTTCCTCTCTCTCGGCAGCAAGCTTTCTCTCTACCAGTCCACAAACTCGACTCACTACACACCACTTTTCTCACTCACTTTCGGCCACCGTGGGTCATCTCCGACCGGGAACTTGGGCGTAGACTAACCACGTATGTCTCGACGTTCCCGGAGGGCCTCACGTCCGGCGAATGTGTTGTATATTCAATGAGTTATGGGTGTGTTTTTTTCCAAACTGTTTTAGGTAGTTTTCATGGTGTTTTTGGGCTGTTTTTGGATTTTTCGTCGCTGGTTCAGCGACTCCGGTCACGGCTGATCGGAGGCGGCCCTCCGACAGTCCCACTGGCCAAGGATGCCCCCCATGTGCATCGTGGTGAGAATTGGCCTGGTGTGTGTGTGTTTGTTTGTGTGGGTATGTGTAGGACTGTGGGGTGTACACAACAGTGGGGTGTAGGGTGCATGTGATATGTGGGTGTACACAACAGTTGGGATGTATTTGGGTATACGTGGTCTGTTGTGTGTTAAGTGTGGTGTAGTATTTCATGTGGATTGGAATTAAAACAAGGACATGTATGGACATTTTTAAATATTGATTGTGGGCTTGTGTTAAGGCCCAATAAGGGCCCAACATAAACATTACCCAATAAGGACCCAATAAAATAGGTACAACTTGAGGCCCAAGACAAAGGCATAAAATATGAAAATGGGGTTATGTATTTAAGCCCAATAAGGGTCCACACAAATAGAATACTTGGGTGAGTATGGACTTGGTGATTGGGCCCAACAAGAGCCCAAAGAGGGACAAGATTTGTGTTAAGGCCATTAACTATGAAAGTGTGTATATGGTTACCGTACCGTTAAACTTTTCACAATAGTCTGAGTCGCCTTAAATAATGGTTTTAAACCAAACTTATGAAAATTGCCCTAAGACGAGATACTAACCTTAAACCAACATTCGGGATTTGAACCTTTATTAGGTAGTCGAGAACCCATAGGGAATGCGTTAGAGTCTCGAAGTGGTAACAGGTTGTGATTAATCAGGTAAGTACACTTGCCTTAAAGCTTGTGTATGATTTGTAAGCCAGTAAGAAAATTTCATGTGATTCATTATCATTTATTCGATTCGTTATGCTCTATTATTGGTATTCCATTCTATTCCTTGTTGTGTGTTTCTTGGCGTAAGTGTTTCGTCTCAAGAGTACTAGGACCTACATTAGAGGGATAAAATGCGAGCACTCTTGTACATGAGTGCGTGACCACCCTTAATGACCGTGTGACACCGAGTATTGGGTGGGTGGGCTTGTGTCCCTCCCATCATAGTTGTGCCTTTACTTGTGTTGATGCCCGGGAAGACCTCGCAAGGTCTTCGCTGTTATGCTATGATTTAGACCACTTATGGGCCTCTTTTGATTCTTTAGAATACACTTGAAATTCGATTGATATCTATTAGACTGTTTATCATGCACTTGATCTATTTAAATTCTTGTCTTTCTATTACCGCATGATATTTAGACTGCTTTACTTGATATATCATGAATTATTGTTATCTTCTTCTGACATTATATTTGATTTCTCCAGTTGCTCACTCTAGTTTGTGCGGTGAGTGCAGATAGAGTGTAGTAGAGGCAAGGAGCCCTGCCTAGGCGACTTTTTGTGAGGATTAGCAGCGGGACCGGGGAGACCGTTTAGTAGATTTATGTTTTGCTTATCTGTATATCATTTCATATATATGGTTTGGGTTATAGAACTTGGTATTTTGATGAGATTGGTATCATGTATCTTGGCTTATCAAATTGTACATGAATACTCGAGGTTTTCCACACTTCTAGATTCCTACATTTCCCTTTGATTGAGTTATTTTCTTTATTATAATTGTTTAGTCTTCCGATATGTATTATTGCAATAACTCTTTCATAAATTGTTAAATTGATTAAATCGGAGGCTGACTGGCCTTGTCAGGTTGCCGAGTAATGACTCAGAGCCTGCACGGGTCTAGGCCGGGCGTACCCAATTGCACGAAGAATTTGGGGCCATCACAAATAGATCAATAATATAGAATAAACTTATTCTATTATGAAACTATCAACTGGCAATATCTCTTCCCATGTTTCTTTATCTAGTCCACCAGTAATTGCTAAAGGGACAACCCTATTTTTATGTTCACTAATTTCATCTCCTTCGAATTATAGTTTTCATTCATAAAAGGGATAGATATTATTAAATAACTCATTTCTTTGTGATGATCTTTGTCATTTATAACTTTGAGGCAGATATCATATATGCTGCCATTGTTAAGCATGTTCGAATCCATAGGTAGATGGAGTTGTCCCTGTTAAATAAGATTCATATAAGACAACAATAAATATATATACAAACAAAAAACTTTATAAATATACAACTTAATATAAACATTTATACTAAATAAATTAGTGGTGACAATCAACATGTTAAATATTGACAACTAAAATTAGTACTACATATTTTAAAATAAAAATAAAAAATCTATACAAAACTACAACAAATTTTCGCTCCACAATCTATGTTATGCAACAAGTACTGACAAAATTAGTAAAAAATTGAAACTATCAAAATACAATAAACCACAACAAAAAAAATAGCATACGAGCCTCACAAAACATGTTGAAAAAACCAATTTATTTATTCGACAAACAAAATTTTAGACACAACTGTAATGTCAATGTATAAATAAATACATATTAGTCATTTCATACAAAATAAGAAAGCAACTTAGATTGAAATCAAAAAAAAAAAAAAAAAGAAAGCAACTTAGATCATGGTTTGTCAAGTACAAAATTAAAGAAATTATTTTTAAATAAAATTTGATTTTAAATGAACAATTGACAGTTAAAAAGTCATAACACAAAAACTTGTTCAAACAAAATGAAATTATACACCATTAGGAAGCTAGGAGATGAAATCCAAGAAGAGCAAACTGAATGGATGCTGTAACATGTGCTCATTCACTACTCATCACACTCACCATTGGAATTTATCAATCTTGAACTTTTCATGCTAGTTAGTCTTCTCTACCAGCATGTTCATTCCCATGTCAGTCACTCCCTCTCCAACACTCTCCACAACCCTTCATTAAAACCTCACATCAACTTAAACTACAAAAATTTGAAAAAAAAAAATTTTGATCAATTCACCATGTCGTTGTTACCTGAGAAGAAGCAGTTATGCTAACCTTTCAAATTGGTCGAGTTCAACTGAATCTACAGCCCTGTCAAGAATAAGAATACTTCTAATATGGTAGAATCAACTCATAGTAGCCAATCTCCAACTTTAGTTTATTCTCTCCAATATCGACCAATCTTAGGAGCATTAACTATGAAAGAGATCGAACAATTGAGGTGCTACTCCTGCAAGGCATAAATAATGAAAGAAAGTGGAAAATAAGGTATTTTTCAACTTAAATTTATGAAATCATGATATAGTTGCAGTTACTATTTAAAGTCATTAAAATGAAAAAAAAGATAGCCTATAGAGATGCATTAGAAAGACAACAACTAATGGGCAACCTTTGTTAAGAAAATTATAAGCATCTTAGATCTAATAGAACCTTTTTTATTTAATAATTTGTTAATATTAGCCATATTCTATACAAGATTTAAACAGACTTGATTAATGGTTATTTTCTGTATTGGAATCTGAAAAGAAATTGCCTACATGTTTGCTTAGGTTATTGGATTACCCACAGACATCATCTCAAAGTTATGCGTAAATCATTAAGACACAAAGCGCATAAATAGGATCAACATCAAGTCCTTGAGAAAAATGCAACAAAAATAGTAAGTAGGTATGTCTAAGAAAAATGCTAGATCCCATTAAGATACAAGATCAACATCAAACCTTTAAGAACATTCAAAACAGATCAATCATAGACATTTCTCCATTGTTGGTATGTATCAAACATGAGCCTTAAAAATGCAATTTAGATAGAATAGTTATTCCCAACAAAGCATATAATTAAATATCAGTGGTAATCTCAGAACTTGAATTGCAACATGAAGTTGGAAAAAGTAACTGCAATTACATCCCTAATAAATAACAATTAAATCAAAATAAAGTGACATTGCCTTACTGGTCTGCGGGCTAAAAGGTTTTGCCTTAAAAACCCTAGCTTTGGTTCTAAGTCATCATTTAACAATCACAAATTTACTATTGGGTTGGACTTGAAACTTCTAAACAATTTAGGACTAACCTGACGGTGGGATTCAAACATATTATAATTTTTTAAATACATGAATTACCTAATAAAAAATTAAGAAAAGAACCAGACCTAATCTTTGTGCCACGATTAGTAAAAATACAAAAGTTAGAACAATACATCAAATAAGAAAGCATATTGTTCCTTGTGAGTTCAATTTCAAAATGCATGATGTTCATATATAGATTTTTAATAGTAAATATGTACACCAAAATGCCAAGCTCAAAATAATTATCCAACGTACTGGCAAGGAAACCAGATAATAACAAGTTTTTGTAGTGACCAGTTCAAGAAATCCACAAATTAATCCTAACAACCTTTTATTGTGGAGATCAAACAAACACTTAAAAATCAAGACATATATACAAATATACTTAAAGAATATAGCACAGAAGAATAGCATATGATCTGATCAATTAATCGCTTCTCAGCACCAACAAAAAGGGCTTGTCTCATGGTGATGAGGAGTCTGGTCGTGTAATTAGTAGATTCAAGAGATATTTAAGCTTTCAACTAAATTCAAGGGCAAATAAATGCTTAGGCATCCAAACATGAATTTCCATTGAAATAAATAAAACTTGAGAACTATCAGATCATTATGTGAACAAAGGGATTCTTAATTGGGAACCATATCATTCTAAATTAAATAATCGAAACGAGTAATATGGTGAGATCATCAAAGTTAACATCACACCTTCTAAATTACTTACTTTTTCCAAATATCATGTTTTCTTTTTTTATAACTTCTGAATCTCTTTCGTGAAAAATCTAGTGCCCGCTTCGAATGGCAAAATTGCTCGATATCCAACAGCTTGATTGTCATATGACTGCAACAATAATAAAAGATATTTAATTGTCACGTAGAAAAAAGAAATAACATGAAAGAGAAAATGTAAGGAAAGTCATACATACATAAATCACATTAGTATATTGAGCACAAAACCTTAAATATAAGCCCGACTAAGATTTAGTTTGGCGAAGTTAAATTGTTGAAATTTCAATACAAATAAAGAAGAAAATTGCAAAAAAAAACACACACACACATTAAAAATTGTGAC
Organism: Stephania japonica; assembly: GCA_039657345.1. NCBI lineage: Eukaryota > Viridiplantae > Streptophyta > Magnoliopsida > Ranunculales > Menispermaceae > Stephania > Stephania japonica. The sequence continues at coordinate 41,272,829 of CM077561.1, forward strand.
TGATCGAACCTATGTCAACCAACTATCTAACCACAACAATTTGCAAAGTATCTATCTTATCCAATAAAAAGGAAGCCTCTACTTCACTTAACTTTGTAGTAGATAACATTCAATAAAAAGACATTTTTTAAATTTATTTAAAGAGACCATATTAGGGAAAAACTTGCTTTATGTGTCAACATCATCAACAACAATAACAACAACAATAGTCAAAGCCTCTCTGGTGAGATGGTAAAGACATCACTTGCCAAAAAGGCAAGACCTCAGGAGATTGGTGGTTCGATTCTCACTGAAGTTAAAAAAAAAAAAAAAAAAAAAAAACAACATAGCCTCAGCCTCAAATTAATTGGAGTCGGCTAGATGGATCAAACTCTTCCATTGTACTAGGTTTAGTGCAATTGATAGCGAGTATTCCAAACCATTTAAGTCCCTCATAATTAATGCATTCAAATTTAACTTTAGTCTACCCCTACGTCGTCAAATTTCTTCAGTTTCTATTGAGTCAAGTTTTCTAGTAGAAGCATTTGTAGATCGTCTTTGCAGGTTTCTAAACCACCGCAACCGCCTTTCCCTTTATTTTTGTGCCAATTAGTGCTATGCCTACTTCTCTTTAAGTTTGTATATTTCTTATTCTATCTTTATGTGTCATGCAGTTCTTAAAAGAACATTTATGATTATAGAAAGCTCAAAACAATCGTCAACCATTAGAAAAATAATACAATTCTTCCAACATGAACATTTGAAGATAACTAAAGAAGTTGTATCATTTCTTAGACACAAATAAAGAGACGTAAAGAAAATTAAAAAAAAAATTGCAAGTACATGGTTGGCTCTTTAGACATAAAAATAATTTGTACGCAGGGTTTGATTGCTCAATGCTCGCCAAGTAACATAATGAGAACAAGTAGCTAAATATAAAACTATTAGGCAAGGGAAAATATGGTTTAATTATACTTGTTAAAAAACTTCTTTTCAACCGAAGCTAATTATAACAACTAAAAACTACACAGAGACAGTTTGTCTACCTCTTGTATCTCCTTTTTTATAGGAAAGAAACAATTTCCGCACCACCAAGGTTTGAACCCATGAACTTTTACTTTCAAATCTCATACCAAACCATTGGGCCACCAAATTGTTAGTTTGCGTCACCTTTTTTAAGTGCAAACAATCTATGATTATATGTAATGTATCAATCTTGTGAGTTGGTGAATCCCTTCTAGTAAAGAGTTTAGATTCTTCTATTTTTCCAAGGATGACAATGCGGTAGGGTTTTCAAATCAGTCAGAAAATAACTCATTGCAGTTTTTAATTTTTAGATGTTTCAATGACACAAAATGTTGCATTCCCTATTGTAAGCAAAGTATCTCTTTACAACTCACAAGAATATATGGTTAGTGTCTGAAGTGAAGTTAATTGTTGAATGTCCTATGACCAAAAAACCTCAAAGAATACACAAAACCTGTAAGTATTAGTTAAATTATACTTATCATAAGTGATCCATGTGGGCCCCATACATTACAAGTGTCAAATTATGATTAGAGATAACGGTTGATGGGCGGTTATCTTTTGGGATATTAATCAACGTAGTTTGGTCTCCAATTCTATTTCTCCAAAAAGTTTTTTGACTCCGAACACCATTAAGAAGAGGAGAAGAAGAAATTGGAAGATCAAGCTTTGGAAAGAACGACAATGGCTGGAGGTAATTCTTATTTTATTTCCACAATTTAGATTAGATGATCGTTGTGTTTGTTCACATAAAGATCATTAATGTTTAATGACTTACATAACCCAATTAATCATGACCCTAATAGAAGAGTTCTTCACGTGGACACCATTAAGAAAAAAAGATAAATTTATATGCTAATAGACAAAAGAAAACACACTGCATAACACAAATAATCTAATAGAAAAAGATGAGAAAAATATAAAGACATAGTTTTACAAAAAATCTTAAAGAAGAATAAAATAAATTAAAATATACTTCTATCATGCATAAAAAAAACAAAAATACCTTTGTGTATTCAAAATTGCACGATACAAGGCTCCAATCCAATTATGCATTCTCTAGCTTCAAATCTAGGTGGAAGATTTGTGAAAATTAACAAATTGAGCATAATAGATGAACTTATTTGTATTGCGTCTATCAAAACATCTATAGCTTTAGCTTTAATAGGAAGCCATAGTGTTTTTTTTTTTGCAAACAACATACGTACTTTATTACAAGTTTTTCTGTAGTACATTTTTAAGGAACGAGGGTACAACATACCACTCGAACAGACCAAACAAAGAACTAGCTTCCTTAGTGGGCCGCTAAATTCACTAATCTAGAGATATAAGAAACATGAAAGGAACTTAAGTCCATTATCAATGCTTTACAATCACTCATTAAGAAACCGTAATAAGAAAAATCTGTAGAACCCTTTCTTAATGCACAGACAACCACTTGGGCATCTACTTCAATAGTCCCATGAGGGAGACACCTTTCCTTGAGCCAACTAAGAGCTTCTCTAAATCCCAGTGCTTCTGGCTCTGATGGGTCAAGTACTCCTTCTATACATCCCCCCATTGCTGCCATAAACACCCCTAATGAGTCCCGGATAACCATCCCATAGGAGCTCCTATTCCTCTCTTTGAATACTGCAATATCCACATTACATGTCACTTCCCCCTCTTTCGGTTTCTTCCACTTCTCCCCACTGCGAACTAGTGGGCAGTTCAATTAAGTCTTACTAACACCCCCTTGAGCTCTCTGCACTCCAATAGAAAACTTCTCACCCCTCGTACAATCTCCAGTGGAGTTAGACATTTGTTACTCCAAACCATTGAATTCCAATTATTCCACACATTCCATATCAACATGGCTCCCAACTCTACTGCTTCCTTGGGAAAGCGAACAAGAAAACTCTCCATCCATAATACGAAGGATTGTTCAGGTAATTGAACATCTCGGACCCCCAACTCAACCTAACATTGCCTTACCATTGCACACTCCACAAACACATGAAAAACATTCTCTGCATCTCGTTTACACACATGACTTATGCCATCAATAGGGACTCTTCTACCTTAAAGGTTCAATTTGGTTGGGAGATAATTTTTAACAGCTCGTCAAAGGAAATTACGGACCTTATGTGGTATTTCGAGACTCCATAAATAGCCCTAGTACCCGAACAACAAGGGTGGTTGTACTTCTGACTGTCCAACAAGTTCTCTATACCCACTTTTCATCGTGAAGGTTCCCTTAGAATTACCACTCCACATCCACACATCTTCCCTCGTTGTTACACTAACTGGAATTGAAAAGATAAGCGACTGGTCTCTAGAATCAAACAAGTCCTTTACTATATCAGGGTCCTAGTTCCTCCCTTGCATATCTAGGAGAGCATTCACCTTATGTTGTTCAAGGGTTGGTGCGTAGGATGATTGGATTTTTGGATTCAATTTATCGGGTAGCCAAGGATCATGATGAATAAGAACTTTACTCTCACATCCTATTCTCCACCGACAACTTTCTTGCAATTTTGGCACAACTTAATGAATACTCCTCCATACAAAACTGGGATTGGAGCCTAAGGATGACTCCCATAAATGCGAATTTGGGAAATATCTTGCCTTTAACAGCCTTGTCGCGAGTGAGTCTTGGCTAACTAGCAGTCGCCAAGCTTGCTTCATGAGCATGTCAGAGTTAAACTCCCAAACCCTTCGAAGCCCCAAACCCCCAAACTTCTTTGGTTTACAACGATTACTCCAATCACACCATCAGATCCCATTCGCCTTATCGACATCCAACAACCACTAAAACTTGTTTATTAGTATTTCAAGTTGATTGCATAACTTCTGTGGAAGTAAAAACACACTCATCACATACGTAGGTATCATTTGTACCACCGACTTCAGTAAGACCTTCTCTGCCCTTAACAACATTCTGCCTTTCCAGCTTTGTAATCGGTTTCGAACCTTGTTAAGTATATAGGCAAATGCCTCTTCCTTACTTCGTCCCACTCTACCTGGTAGACCCAAGTAGAAGCCATTTGCAGTCGAATGGAGAACTTGGAGCATCGTGCATAACGATTGTTGTACCTCATGTGTCATATTTCTACTGAAGTGAATACACGATTTCTGATAGTTCATAACCTGGCCAGTGGCGTCTTCATAGAGAGTAAGGCATTCCTTCACTGTTTGGGCTTCTTGTTCAGTGGCCTTGAAGAATAAGTAACAATCGTCAACGAAAAACAAGTGCGAGATTGTTGGGGCACTTGTTGCAATCTTGCAGCCATGAAGACTTCCTTGGCTAACTCGTTGCAAAACAATTGAGGAGAGACCTTCTGCACACAATAAGAACAAATAAGGGGATATAGGATCACTTTGGCGAAGGCCTCATGTGGGCCATACAGGGCCAAATTCATTACCATTAGCCACAAACACATATTGCACTGAAGAAATACACATCAACATCAAGTCAATCCACCTTCTCCCAAAACCCATCTTGGCCATAATCGCTTCAAGAAAAGCCCACTCTACGCGGTCGTAAGCTTTGCTCATATCAATTTTTAGGGCCGCATAACTGTCTCTACCTTGCGTCTTCCTGTGGAGCCAGTGATTCACTTCGAATGCCGAGATAACATTGTCAGTTATAAGTCTACCAGGGATGAATGCACTTTGGGAATCTGACACAATGTCAGGCAGGATAAGTTTTAATCTATTAGCAAGGACCTTTGACATAATTTTATACAATACGTTACATAGTGAAATAGGTCGCAAATTAGTAATTACCTTGGGATTATTCTTCTTGGGGATCAGTATAACCAAAGTGTCATTGAGAGCATACGGTAGTCGCCCCGTATTGATAATTTGCAGGCAAGCCGCAGTAATCCCTGGGCCTATAATTGGCCAAAAATGTTGGTAGAACGCCGGATTCATACCATCCGGTCCTGGACTTTTGTTTTGATGCACAAAGAAGATTGTTTTCCTTACGTCCTCAGCTACAAACTGACAAAGCAGGATCGTATTGTGGTCCTCGGTAACTTTATTGGTAATGCTCTCGATGACAGGGCTTATGTTTCCTTGTTTAGATGTAAATAGCTCCGAATAGTAATTGCATATAAAATCTGCCGAACCAGTATCCCACTCCTTCCAATGTCTGTCATCTCATTTTAGCTTCTCCAAGGAGTTTTTCTTTTTTTCGAGCTTTTGCATATGCATGAAAAAATTGTGTTAGAGTCCCCCTCTCTAAGCCAGTTTTGTTTAGCTTGCTACCTCCAAAAATCCTCCTGTTGGGCTAATAATTTGTGGTTTTTTCTCAACCTCTTTAGAACATTGAATAGAAAAATTGTCCCTACCTTTCTGTAGGTGAATTAGCTTTTTCTTAATATCAACAAACCTTTGTGAGAAATTATCTGCAATCGACTTCCTCCATGTCTTTAATTCAATACCACATTCATTAATTCGATTCATAACTGGCAGAAACGCATTCGACTCCCACACTTTCTTTATCACTTCTTTACATCCCTCTTCTCAGAGCCACAAATTTTCAAATAAAAAATGCACCCTTTCCCCACTTCCTTCCAGTAAAAGATGCCCAAAAATAAAGCTCTATGGTCCTAGCATGGCGCTATTAAATTACAGACTCGAACTTGTTAAAATAGCTGCCTCCAAGCACTTGTTGCAACGGCCCTATTGAGTCTTTCCTCCACCCAGTACCTCGAGCCCTTATGACGTTCCCGTGTAAATGGGTACCCCTCCATCCCCAAATCTATCAGCTAACAATCATCTAATGCTTGGCGAAAGCCATTCAGCCTCCTCCTCATTTGCCCTCGGTATTCTCTCTTCTCATTCTCATGTAAAATATCATTAAAGTCATCTACTACACACCATGGAAGTTCGGACTGGTGCATTAACTCTCTCAGTAGGTTCCAAGAAGCCCTTCTCCGCGAGTTATCAGGGTAACCATAAAAACTCGTGAGACGAAACTTTCGTACCCCTAGGACGGACACAAATGCATTAATGAAATTTGGTATTGATGACAAAATCTTTACTTGCTCTGATTTTCTCGACATCAAAGTTAGGCCCCCTCCTCTGTCATCTCCTTTGACAATGTGAAGCCCCTCAAAATGTAATCTCTTTTGAACAATGCTAACTCTATCGTGGTCTACTAGTGTTTCCATCAGAAACACTACACTGGGCCTATAAGAACAAACAAGGTCTTCAAGCACCCTTACTGTCTATGGATAGCCCAGTCCACGACAGTTCCAGAATAAAGTACTCATAATGATGGGCAGGCCTGACTTTGTAGGTCCGCCAGAAATTTTTTTTTAAATTCCTGCTTTTCCATTGTTACCACGATTACCTCCTCCAATCATGTTACCATGATTACTTCCTCCAATCACAACCCCTTGATTATCGTCATTCCCAGAATTATGGTTGCGGTTATGGAAATTAGATCCCCCTTCCACGTTAATGACGGTTCTGTCCCCCTTCTTCATCAGAACCACCTATCCGTCAGGATCCCTGAGCCAGTAATTACTTTGAACAGATAAAGAACTGCGGGAATTCACCCTCAGATAGCTACCATATGCTCGTTCCTCCCCTGCGTTGACATTGTCGAATAAGGCCTCACAGAATTTATCGGAATGATCGATCAGACCACAATAGAAGCAAAATGTTGGCAGTCTCTCATACGTAAAACAAGCATTGCACCATGACCATCCGCTCCTTTTCAACTTCATTTCTTTTTTAATAAGGGACCGAACATCCATTTGAACTTTTATTCTCAAATGATCCGACCAAGCACTGCCCACCGTTTTGGGATCTACCTTCACGTACGAGCCTATGAAATTGCCAATAGCTTTTGTAATTTGTTCATTCATAAATCCCACTTGGAGATTGTAAACTCTTACCCATATCTCGATCTCAAACAAAGCTAGATTAGCCAAGTCATCTGATGATTCCATCCTTTTCCACAACAGGATTTGTTGGTTAAACGTCCAGGGACCATCATCCATGACCCTGAATACATCTTTCACGTGGAAGAACGTGAAGAAGTACAAATTAAGATGCTTTATCTCCCTAATATGAACACCCTTCACTGGCCTCAAAAGAGGAGCCAATGTATCTCGCATTGCGCCAAAGTTTATGGTACGATCTATAAGAAATTGACCAACAAGAACCTTGGAACAATCAAACGAACTCTGATATGCTTGGCCATCTTCAATGATGAGGCCATGTTCTTCCACATCAGAAATCGTTAAATCCTCATACTATGTCGCCATCACCCTCTCACCAGACGTACCCGCCATCTTCTCAAAGCAAATCGTTTAGCCAGCGATCTCACAATCGGTGAGATTCACCTAAAAAAAACTTGTCATAGAAACAAGACGAAAAAACTTGTCATAGAGACAAGACACAAACCTAGGAAGCCATAGTTAGATCACATTGATGCCATATTCCAAGCCAAATATATACAAAATGTTTAAAAACAATGGCAATTAAGTGAGCAACAAAGATTATATTCTACACAATCAGTCAATAGTATTTACCTTGCTGATGTTCCATTAATTGAGGGAATCCACCAAGACAAATGGACTCTACTCCAGCAGGCAAATAGGTCTTAAATACACACAATCACACATCTAGAGATAGGATACGATTACCTATGATAAGAGATATCATTTTGATAATGGAGAAAGGAAAAAAACAATTTATTATATTTATATATCAACATCATTTTTTGTGATAATTCGTTCGAAGTCTAACACAAAGATTACAACCAAGTAATATTCCTTTGAAGTCTCAAGAAGCTCAAGCGAGAACCACATACACAATGAAAGTTCTTAAAATAAATAGGATTCTGTAAAAGTACAAGAAAAAAAAATACCCTGACCTATTGGTTGTAGATATAAACATCAGACAATTGATGAAAATGGCGCGAATCAATATGGGCAAGCACAACAACTAATGGAAAATAAAGAAAACAGAGAACAAAAACGATTGAAGAGATTGAAAATCAGTGTGATGGGCATTCACTTGGGTGAGAATTCCACTCCGCTCAAGCGTCTTCAATTGGAGCCCAACTTCTCGTTGTAGCACATCCTACAATGGAGGCGAAGAACCTAAATAGCTGGAGAGGGCGACTTGCAAATGAAGAGTGAGAGAGAACACATGCAAATGGGGATAGCGACTTGTGCGAGTTTGCAAATGGAGAAGGAGAGAGAACACTTGCAAATGCAGAGAGGCAGTGAGCGACTTGCACACCAAGAAATGAAAGATGGCTGTTTGGCCTTTCCAAATATGTCCAACACAAAAGAAATAACTGTTCTAGCAACAGTACCCAACTCTATCACACTTTTTAATATTTATTTATTTATTTGTATTTATATATTTATAGAGTTTATAGATACGTACACTCCATGCATTACTTGATCTCGATCCTTCTAGCTTTTTTTTTTTCTGTTCTTTTCTCTTTTTGTTTTGTTTTAAAAGGTAAACTTTCATTATTTTTCAGGAAATTACATTGTAATTCGAATGTATGTAGCAAATGTGCATGATTCGATAATGATGATTCAAAAGATGTCAGTATGAGTGTAGCTTTTCTTTTTTTATATGACCGACCGTGAGTGTTAAGGTTACTATTCTAATTAATCCCACGAGGTGCTGGTGCTTATCGACCGATAGACGACTTTAATGGTCCAAATGAACTTGTCATTAAAATTCAGGATTAACTTGCACAACCGTGCACTTGTTTACCGTTGTGTCAACTAGTCTGAGTTATTATCAATGCAGTTGTGGATTTCTCTTTGCTTTTGGTCAAAACTTTAGTTGTGGAATTTTGTTTGGTGAAAGATAGTTGCGGAAGTTGAGACTAGACTAGAGCAGCAGTGGTAGTAGGCATAGAAGGTTACACTAGTTGGCTGCCAATGAGTCCATCCAAGTGATTGTATTTTCTTGTTCTTGAGCTAATGGGCCGGACCACTGACCAAGCCCATCATAACAAGAGCAGGAAATGGTTATGTACTTAAGAGCTTAGAGAATCTCAAAGAAAAATGAAGATTGTGATTTTGAACTCAAGTCACGTCATCACCATGGAGGAGAGGTCCATCTTACATAACATAAATAGACATTGAAGTTAAAATATCTTCTCCAATACACTGTGGATTTGCAATGTAATGACATTTTTTTGTTTCAAAAAAATTCTTATATAAAATTTAATAAAAGAAAGAAAACAAATTTATTTTCTTAACGTTATGTACTTATACGGTACGTCACTATTTTTTTTTTTTCGTTTTAATTTTTTTTTTATCAATGTTTTTTTTTTAAAAAAAATTTATCAGTATATTTTCGGCTTCTCTTGAAGCACTATTTTTTCAATTTTTTTTTTTTTTTTTTAATTTGTTATCACACACAGTGCATATATCAAAAAAAATATGTTTTTTTTAGAAAGTAATATCATATGTATATTATGAGATATATATACATTCCTAAAAAGTAGCTAACATAAAACGCAAAGTATTTTGAAAAACCAAACGAAAAATTCAATTTAGTTTTTCCTTGCATCTCTTTTATTCGTTTCCTTGATGATGTGACATGCCGCACATTGTCTATCGCACTCCTAGAAATAGAGGGTGTGATTTATAATGTGAATAGTTATTTGTGTCACATCATCTCCACAATGTGAATTCATATTACCATTGGAGAGAGTTTTTTGGTTAGGATGTCTATTTTATCATACGTGTCCCACATCTACAACCCCATTGGAGATGCTAGTGATGTCATACCCTTGGTCATCTCCCAATAAGTGAGTTTCAATCTCAATTGATGAATGAAATGTCTCTTTTGTGGCTTGAAAAAATCACTTTGGGTATCTATTTAAGCACATTTATTTGGGTAGGGACCTCATGATACATCTTGAGATGCGAGTCAGACTTACATCTCTCGAGAAAGCACTTATATCTTAAAAAGTAATGATAAAATGACTCACTTTCAATGCACACTTTAGGCGCACACCCTTCTTTTTGTCTTTTAGCCATTTATTACTCTTTTCTTGTCTCTCTAGATATAGGCCCCACATAAAACATCATAAATGGCTAAAAGACAAGGATGTGTCCAAAGTGACGTTGAGAGTGTGTTAGATTATCATTTTCCTTTTAAAAATCATGTCTAATCTCTCGAGAATGCACTTATATCTTAAAAAGTCCCTCTATTTTTAAAAATCATGTCTAATCTCTCGAGAATGCACTTATATCTTACCTAACTACAAGCTACACATGCATTTGCACAATTGTTATATATCCTTTTTTTTTTTTTTGGGGGAAAGTTATATAGCATATTTCATTGTTATTATTCGATTCCATAATCTATAAAAGAATACATTTTGTTTGATTGACGTCCTTTCACACAAAAATGATGGTTGGGAAGAAAAATGTAGTTGTTAGGGTAAACTCCAATTGGGAACATACAAATTGAAAACAAGCCCAGACTTTACCAACCAATTCCGTAGTTCAATAACTTAGTATAAGTTTAAGAGTAGGAGGTTATGGATTTGAACCACAGTAAGCGCAAGTTATTTCTTTTTTATCAAAAAAAAAGGCCCAAAATTCAAATTGTCCAATTGGATTTCAACCCAAATTTCAAACTCTTAATATTTACTTATGCTTTTAACTTATACTTTGATGACATGAATAAGTACTTGTAAAACACAAAAAATATGTTGGAGATATTTTTGAGAATCACACTTATTGTAGTAGTTTTAATTGTCACGTTAGTCAATTGCAAAAAACATAAAATGTGACAAAATGATACAAAATATGCTTATTGAGTACCACATCAACAATCGGTAAGAGCATAAGTTGAATCAAACATGGCTAATATCTAACATTTTTTTGAAACATTTTTTTCACCAACAAAATTAAGGAAATATTAAATACTTTATTTTCAATTCTAACTCAATTTTATTTAGTTAATGACACTATTAATCACTTTTTTACATAATATTTATAGTAAATAGATTCATTAATGAGAGGGCAATTAGTCTTGTTAGGAAATCTTGATGGTCAATTTGTCATTACTTTAATTTCTGTGCACAAGTAAACATATATTGTTAATTGGAGGGAGTATCATTCTTCATACTAAACAAATAGAAGATAAATCAAAGGTTGGTTAGCTTAAGTGAAAGTAAGTTGTCGTCTCTTTACTAGTGACTTGAGTTAAGTCTCGAGAAAAAAATACAAATATTGAGAGGTCCTCCACTTACATGGTGTGCGACTTCGGGGTGATTTGAAGTAGTCGAATATTCTGATGTAGGCAAAAAAAAATACTAACAATCAGTTGAGGGACTTAGTCCCTTAATAAGGTCTCGTGTTTGTTTATTAGAATGAAAAAAATAGGATCCGAAGGGCTGCCCTTCGTGAGCGTGGATTAATATGTGTTTTGGTGCTCCACAACTATCTCCACACTAAAGGTCCAAAACCACTCCCCAAGAAACCAATCTCCAAAAACAGAGCACCCACCACTGCTTAAGCGAACAACAACAATGGCAGCAGCTGTTGTGATGACACCACCACCATCCCCACCAATCCACTCCCTCTCCAACACCACCACCAACCCCCATTACCACCACCTCCTCACCCTCATAACCCACTGCACCGCCATGCCCCAGCTCAAGCAAATCCACGCCAACGCTCTCCGAACCCTCTCCCCTGACCACCCATCCACCCTGTTTTTACACAGTCGCCTCGTCCACTTCTCTGCCTCCACCGACCTCGACTACGCTTCTCGCCTTCTCCACCACATCGACAACCCCAACTCCTTCATCTGGAACACTGTAATCAGAGCCCACGCGTGGAACCCACATCGCAAAATCGAAGCTTTTCGTCTCTATCGCAAAATGTTGATGGATGGTCGTGTTAAACAGGACAAGCACACGTTCCCTCTTGTGCTGAAGGCGTTGGCGTACTTGTCTTGGCTCTCTGAAGGAATGCAGGTTCATGCCCATGTTGTGAAACTTGGGTATGCTTCGGATGTGTATATTAACAACAGTCTTGTTCATTTCTATGTGAGTTGTGGGCGTGTTTATGTTGGGAGGAAAGTGTTTGATGAAATGCCTGAGAGAAGTTTGGTGTCTTGGAATGTGATGATTGATGGATATGTTGAGGTGGGGGAGTTTGAGACGGCGTTGTGGTTGTTTGTGGAGTTGCAGGAGAAGGAGTTGTTTGCGCCGGACGGGTTTACGATGCAGACTGTTGTGTGTGCTTGTGGGGGGATGAGTGCATTGTCTTTGGGGATGTGGGCTCATGCCTATGTGTTGAGGAAGTGTGTTGTTGGTGTGGTTGGTGATGCTTTGCTTAAGAACTCTTTGTTGGATATGTATTGCAAGTGTGGATCACTTGAAATGGCTTGTCAAGTTTTCGATAGCATGCAAAGAAGAGATGTGGCTACTTGGAATTCTATGATTATGGGGTTCGCGATGCACGGGAAGGTTGAGAAGGCGTTGGAAGCATTTGAAACTATGCGCGAAGATGAAGAAATCGCGCCTAATTCTATTACGTTCGTTAGTGTTTTAAGCGCTTGTAATCATGGAGGTTTAGTGGAGGAGGGTCGCCTATATTTTGACTTGATGGTTAGTAAGTACAAGATTGAACCGCAACTAGAGCATTATGGTTGCATGGTTGATCTTCTTGCGCGTGCTGGGCTGATTGACGACGCTCTAAATCTTGTCGCCGACATGCATGTGAAGCCTGATGTGGTGATTTGGAGGAGTCTTTGGATGCTTGTTGCAAGCAAAATGTGAATCTTGAACTTACTGAGGAAGTAGGCAAACAGCTTCTTGAATCAGATGGAGGGGTGTGTAGTGGAGCTTATGTGCTCTTGTCAAGAGTCTATGCCACTGCGAATCGTTGGAATGATGTTGGGTTGCTTAGGAGAATAATGAGCGAAAAGGGAATCGTCAAGGAGCCTGGTTGCAGCTCCATTGAGCTTGATGGTGAAGTTCACCAATTTCTTGCAGGGGACACGTCACACCCTTGTACTAATGAGATATACAAAGCATTAGATGTCATCGACGAGAAACTAGAATCGGCAAGATACATTGCCGACTTGACACAAGCACCTATGGTTGATGATCTCTCCGATGAAAAACAACATTCGCTTCGTCTCCATAGTGAGAGACTCGCAATTGCATTTGGGCTTCTCAATGCGAAACCAGGGACACCGATTCGCATATTCAAAAACCTAAGGGTCTGCAATGACTGTCATGCCGTGACCAAATTGATTTCTAAACTTTTCGATGTGGAGATTGTCGTGAGAGACCGGGCTCGGTTCCATCATTTCAAACATGGGTTCTGCTCTTGCAAGGATTATTGGTGAAGATATTTGTTTTCTGCTGCCTTCTTGGAACAAAAATTTCACATTCATATGTAGTACATGAACATTCTATGAGCTTTGGCACTTCAAGAACCTCTAATAATGAAGGACTTGACACACTGTAATATAGGGTCTATCTGCTTTGTTCTTAACATTCCAAAGGCTCAAAGCTTATGCTTCAGTATGCATTCTTGTGGTACTTGTGGATCGATTACAAGCGAATTTAGCGCTGCATGATGCACAAGTTGAAGGACTTCAACAACTGTATAGCGCAAATGTATGCATCACAATTATGTAATTCATTTTCGAATAAATTACTCCTAGCTTTCGTAGACTAATGCATCAAAACACAAGCATCTATTATCTGCCTGTCTTACATTCTTCATTTAGAACCTTTTTTTTTTTTTTTTTGTTAACCGTGGGTGTCCAAGTTACTATCCTGACTAAGTCCGAAGAGGCCATGGTGCTCTTAGACTGGGAATTTAAGGGCACCTTCTTCATTTAGATGAATTACCATGAAATGGGAATGCACACATGGCCCAGTTGAATTTTTTCCCAGTTCAGATCGGAGAATAGCTTCTATTCAAGCACTTACCCGTCTGTTCTTGATTCACTCATTGCTGCAAAACGATCTTGGTGAGCATAAGCAACGGTAACAACCAAACAAGGCCTCAACAAAGAAAGTAAAGTAAGAGAAATAGAGATTGATTATTATAGTGTGTCACCAACCAATAGGGTGGGCTGAAATATGTTAAACATTTTCAAACATTTTCAAAAGAAATAGAGATTGATTATAGTGGCGTGTCACCAACAAAGCAAGTTAAACTGCTTTGTCTCTTCCTCGACACCCATTTATCTACTAGAGATAGAGATGCACTGAAATATGTTAAACATTTTAAAATAAAATGTTTAATCTCACATCAGTTAGTTAGTTTGTACAACAAAAATAATATAAATACTCTTAAACTTTTTTAAGTGATAAATCTTATGAGAGCTATGCCCAAGTGACTACTAACCCACGCCTTATGTGACACACATTTTTCTTCGATCAACATTTCCATTAGAGATGAAAATGTTAAAAAAAAGAAAGAAACATTCCCATTGGAGACTGGAGATGCTCTAAAAGCTTCCAATCTATAAAATTGGAAACAAAATCAAGTATCAAATGCTTTATTTCTAATTCTAACATCATTTTATCTAGTTAATGACATCATTAGTCTTATATGTATTCTTGTAAATATAATGTTTGCTCGTGAAGTTTGAACCTTAGACCTCCTACTCTCCTAGTATACTTCTCCTTGTGTGACATCCTTAATATTCATTAAATACATTTAATTTTTAAAAAATATAAATTAGTCTATTTAGGCCCGTCCAAACCCATTCGGAGCGGGCCTTGGTGGCCAGATCTGGAGGCATGGACAGAGCCCTCAAAAAAAGAAAAAAGCCCGCTCTGGTTAGGTAACCCGCAACTATAAGAGTATGAAACCACGTCATGACAAAAACGTGTGGCTTGAGGAACAAGAAAAATATAAAAATCTAGCTTGTAAATATTGAACTCTAGTTCATGGGCAATGTTCTTATGCCTCTCATCGCTGGATACACAGTTGACAAAGAGTCAAAGACCACAAATGTCAAAAATACTTCCTCCTTTTAATATGTCTCTCTCTCTATATGGCTCTGCTGTATATTTATATGATGATGAACGGACAGGAAAAAGCAAGCTCTTTTTTTTTTGTTTTTTGGGTCAAAGCTCAAACATGGCATCCCAAAAGTTCATTCAAATCAAAGCAAAGAGAGAACAAAAGATTGTGAACAAGTAATGGGCATTGAACAGCAGAGATGGGGCAGTCCCCATGTGCTTGGAAACTGAAGCAGATGGGCTCTTGATTCTCCTCTGAAATTCTGTCTCACTTGGCTAGATTCTTAAACCTTCAAAATTAAAGGTATAATAAATCTCATCTTTCAATCTTATATTCTTTGTTTGTTAGTTTATGTGCTTTGTGGGTTATCTATTTTTGGTCTTATGTATTGGTCTATGCTGACCAAGATGAACCAGAACTAGTAGACATTTTTGAATCTGGGAACTGAAATTAGAGACTTTTCTGGGTTTTGAACTTATGGGCATTTGTTTCTAGTTTAGTATTGTTATTTAGGGTTCTGTTGTGTATTTTCAATAGCTGGGTCAGGATGGAAAGGGACCAATTAGACCATCTGGGCATTCTCATATTCATGTTAATTATTAACAAAAAGGAGGCAACTTTGAAGGATTTGTCTTTGGAACCAAAGTATGCATTCCTTGATATGTTACTCCAAATTCTTTTAGTCAGTTGAAGGGTTTACTTGATTTAAACTCTACGGTAAGGATGCCGCAAGGGGTGTGGTTTAGTGATTTTGAAGAGAGTCTTAGTACTCTGACTAAAGTAGAGGTGATGGGTTCGATTCGCACCAACTACACTATTTCTCTTTCGATCATGGCCCCCCCTCCTAACCCCTTAGGGATTAGTCGGGTCCACATCAGTTTGGTGTTAGCGACGTTGGCTTGGAAACCCTTGCCTATCAAAAAAAAAAAAAAAAAAATCCTCTATAGTTAGGACTAAGATGTGGATATGGCTTTGTAAGTTCTCATTTTGAGGATGGGAAATTTGGGTATGATCGTGTCTTCAGTGTGTAAAGAATTGAAAGAGATGGTATGAATGCAGAATGTGGTCAAATATGTCGGTAGGAAAGAAACAAAATGCTAAAATGCTATAACGGAGATTAGAATTCAAGATTTATTAAGGGTATAAGAGTAAGATGGTTCCGCACGATTACATGCCAAAAAATAAGACATACGACAAAGAGGGAAATCGTGTTTTCAATGTTTAATTTAGCATTTGTTGCTTAACTTCTAGCTGTGAATTTAACTGTGGTTTTTAAAGGAACCTTGACTTGAGGATAAAATCGTAAGTTATGAAATTGAGTGAGTGCACTTAGTGCTCTAGACTTCTATTGTGGCAGGATCTAAACTCTTGAGATTTGGGAATGAATGTTGTTTTCAATCCCACCTTGCATTTTGTGGAATTTATTGCTAGTCTAGATTTAAATCCGTGACCTCTACATCATAATTGACCAACCTCACTGATTACTGCTGATTATTGCTCATCCATCATAAAGTTAGGTTTTTTTTTAAAATAAATAAATAAATAAATAAATAAATAGTGAAGCATTGGGTTTGATTAATTTTTAGAATTTATCGTTGTTTAGAAATATAGGCTTTAAGTTGAGTAGGACGAAAACCGAATACTTGCATTGTGAGTTTAGAAATTTTAGTCGTCAAGATGACAAGAGTGTTAAAATTAGGGAAAGTAGAAATTCTTAAGGTGAACCACTTTAGATGTTTAGAATCAATCATATAAAATGATGGTAACATTGAGAAAGATGTCTCCCAAAATTCAAGCTAGATAGAAGAAATGGAGGAGTGCAACATGTGAGATATGTAATCGAAATATTCCTACCAAGTTAGAAGAAGAAATTTATAAGACTGCAATTAGGCCAAGT
This sequence comes from Stephania japonica, assembly GCA_039657345.1. NCBI lineage: Eukaryota > Viridiplantae > Streptophyta > Magnoliopsida > Ranunculales > Menispermaceae > Stephania > Stephania japonica. The sequence goes on from CM077561.1 coordinate 41,289,719, forward strand.
ATGCTCTATGGAGGTGAATGTTGGGCGGTAAACAAACAATAAGTTCATAAAATGAATGTAGCTTAAATAAGGATGCTTCGGTGTGCATCTAGTAAAACTTGTAAAGATAGAGCAAGAAATATAGAAATTCAAAAAAAAAGGAGTAGCAACAATTAACACAAAGATTAGGTAAGAGCGATTGCAGTGGTTTGGACACCTCTAAAGACGGTCTACAAATGCCCCCACTAAAAACTTGACTCGGTAGAAATTGAAAAAACTCAATGAGGTAGGGGTAGATCGAAGCTAACTTGCAACACATTGATTAGGAGGTATATAAATGATTTGGAAAGCAGATCATCAATTGCATTAAATTGAGCGCAATGGAAGAGTTTGATCCATGTAGTCGACATCAACTAATTTGGGATTGAGGCTATGTTGTTGTATGGTTGTTTAATATTGGTCTGTTTTCAAAAAAAATTGAGAGTTGGGAATGTCCTTTTTTGCAGATAATGTTAAGAACAAAGCAGATTGGTCCTATATCACAATGTGCTAGATCATTTCTTATCAGTGGTTCTCGAAGCAGCAAAGCTGATGGAAGTTCTTGCACCAGCTCTGAAGATGAAACTTTTGTTTCAAAAGGACAACAGGGATCCAATGGGCATGTACTTCCTCAAAAGGCTTCTAACTTTGTATCCAAGGCTTCTGGTAGAGCAGCTGGACCTATATACTCTAGAGATAGAATAGGAACAAATGTCTACGACAAAGTTGACGGTAATGTACTTCCTGCTTCTGTTGGACATATTTTACCTGTGCCTTTCTCTGTGCATAGCTCAGATGGTTTGATTGTGAATGGAGATGTCCATGCCACAGTTGCTACACATAAAAATCAGCAAAACTCACAAACGGTTGTCGTCAACCAGTCTGTCAAAACTAGTACTTCATCAGCGGGCTATCTTTCCGACTTTGCTAATTACAAGCTTCATGATTCAGATAGGAGTAGTGTGTTCCCTTCCAGACAAGATCATGAGGTTGATTCTACGAAGTCCGTACCATATTCAAATGGCAGACCATCCAATACAAAGTCTCATAGAGGTGAGAACTTCTCCAAAGCACAAGGGCAGCTTCCGATCATTGTGGAAGAGTTGGATTCCAAGAATCACTGTCGTCATGATCCTGCAACAAGACTAGAAAATTTTGATTCAGTTAAAACTGCAGATAGCTATTCAAGTAATTTTGTTGAGGATTCAGTGGGGATTCCCGGAGCAACTTTAGATGTTCAGCATCAAAAGAAATATTCGACCCGGAGAACGAAACGTAATTCTTATAGCTTTGTTTCAACAAAAACTATTCCACCCTCCAGACAATCAAGTGAGGCTAGACAAGTTGTTGAATGTGTACATCACACCCTTAAGCACCTGCAATGGGGTCCTGCCGCGGAGAAGGCTTTGGGGAGTTTGAATTGTTCTTTGGGTGTGTATCAGGCAAACCAAATCCTTAAACAGCTTCAAGATTATTCAGTAGCTCATGGCTTCTTCCACTGGGTGAAACGCCAGCCCGGATTTAAGCACGACGAGTATACTTACACCACTATGATAGGTATTCTTGGACGCGCTAGACAGTTCAATGCCATGAATAAATTGCTTGATGAAATGGTCAAGGATGGGTGCCCACCCAATGTGGTGACATATAACCGTTTGATTTACAGCTATGGAACTGCAAATTACCTCGATAAAGCTATGAATGTTTTCCGTCAGATGCAGGAAGTAGGGTGCAAACCAGACCGAGTCACCTATTGCACCCTCATTGACATCCATGCTAAAGCTGGCTTCTTTGATGTTTCATTGGACCTGTACCGAAGGATGCAAGAAGCTGGACTATCGCTCGATACCTTTACCTACAGCGTCATGATTAACTGCCTAGGAAAAGCAGGCCATCTTTCTGATGCGTATCAGCTGTTCTGCGAGATGGTTTCTCAGGGCTGTGTTCCTAGCAGGGTCACTTATAACATCTTGATTGCTTTACAGGCCAAGGCAAGAAACTACGCTTGTGCTTTACAGCTCTATCGGGATATGCAGGCTGTGGGATTCCATCCTGATAAGGTGACATACAACATTGTCATGGAGGTCCTTGGGCTCTGCGGTTATTTGGAAGAAGCGGAATCTTTGTTTGCGGAGATGAAAAGGAAGAACTGGGTACCTGATGAACCTGTTTATGGTCTCCTGGTAGACTTGTGGGGAAAATCTGGCAATGTTGACAGGGCGCAAGAATGGTATCATGCAATGCTTGAGGCTGGTCTCCGTCCTAATGTACCTACTTGTAATTCTCTTCTCAGTACGTTCCTTCGGGCTGATCGGTTCTCTGATGCCTATCACATGTTGAATAACATGAGCCAATTCGGTTTGCACCCTTCTCTTCAGACCTATACTCTTCTTCTCAGCTGCTGCACTGAAACTCAATCTCCGAAAAACATGGGCTTTTGCCTTGAGCTCATGGCAGTGACTGGCCATCCAGCGCATGCGTTTCTATTGTCGATGCCATCAGCTGATCCTTATGGGCACAATGTGCGAAATCATGCCAACAGTTTCTTGAATTTGATGCACAGTGAGGACCGAGAGAGTAAGCGGGGCCTTGTCGATGCTGTTATTGATTTCCTTCACAAGTCAGGTCTCAAAGAGGAAGCAGGTTCAATGTGGGAGGTTGCGTTGCAGAAGAACATCTACCCAGATGTAGTTAGGAGAAAGGCTCCTCCAATTGGCTTATCAACCTCCATGTTATGTCTGATGGAACTGCGGTTACAGCTTTGTCGAGGACGCTTGCTTGGTTCCGCAAGCAGATGCTTAGTTCTGGTATTGGACCCAACCGGATCGATATTGTGACTGGTTGGGGTCGGCGCAGTAAGGTAACAGGATCTTCTCTAGTTAGACAGTCTGTTAAGGAGCTTTTGCTTCTCTTTCAGTTTCCATTCTTTACTGAAAATGGCAATTCAGGGTGTTTTGTGGGATGTGGGGAGGCCCTGAATAGGTGGTTGCTTCATTCATACATAGAACGAATGCATTTACTGTGATTACTGATTAGTCATCACAATTATTTATAACTATTGGCAGCTCTAGTTCCTTTTATTGTAGTTGGCTCATTGCAGTTTTGTTGTGAACAGAAGAATGATTATTATTCATTGTCATTTGAGAAATTAGATTTCCCAATTTTGTTCAGTCATTAATCTTTATCTCACTAGATCTCAAGGTTTTTATTTTAACATATGAATTTATACGATTTGTCACCTGTCCATCTGTTTCATTTACGCAATGCAGTCTTCTTTTTCAGAGCTAAACATCGACAAATTTAACATAGGTTGTCTTTCATTTCAAATAACCAAGAAATTACTAAGATAGGGAACTTCTGTTCATCAGAAGTCTGTGGGAACCCTGCTAGTAGTTTTTGCACTTATAGAAGCTATTAGAAATTTAGAACAATGCTTTACCAAACCACTGCCTCTTGGCGCTAACTGCTACGAATATCAAGTTACTACGACGGATGTCTAGTGTGCCTTAATCTAGTGAAAAATTGCAAACAGAATTAAGGAAATAGACCAAGCTTTTAAGACAGGACAGTGCTGTTTGTTTAGAATCATGTATAATTTATAATATAAGGAAAAACAATGTATAACTTTACAGACCTTAGGTAAAATATCTTAAGCTGCAGAAGATTGAAGCCGCATAACTTAGCATACTCAAGAACCTGGAAGTAATTCAACAAAGGTGGATAAATCATAAATAAGCACCTTTGAAGCTGTCTTCTCTTTGAGCATAAATATTGGATTGGTTGGTACAAAGAGGAGTTCGCAGTATGCTACTGCAGGCCCTGTGGTGCCAAATCTTTCGCTGCTGCACCAAAAAGAATAGAGTTAATACATTGATGGAGATTGGAATACTGCCATACAATGGAGCTGGCAATGAAGTGTTTGATCACATAGCAAATAGAATGATGAAACTCAAATCAACAGCAAAACCTCCATAAACTAAAAAGAATACTACATGGCTAGTACAATGTAAGCAATGTTGATAATAAACCTCTTCTTCACTTTCGACAAAAAAAAAAAAAACCTCTTCTTCACTATATCAGCAAAAGTCATGAGTAGTGTTTCTCAGGCTTCAAATTTTAGATCAGTTTCTAAGTGACTAGATTTTAGCTAAGAAGATAGACGACGACGACAACGATAACAACAACAACAACAACAACAACAACAACATAGCCTCAATTTCAAAATCAGTTGGGGTTGCTACATGGATTAAACTCTTCCATTGTGCTCGATTTTGTGCAATTTAGCTAAAATGATAGGCACCAAAAAAAGATGAGAAGATATGTAAAAAGCAAGGATTGAAACTTCGACTTCGCTTTATATTTCGCCTTCTTGATAATTAGAATTAATTTCGGAGAAGTTTAATTCGATGTAGAGAATTTTGGTAAAAATTTGCTAACTTAGAGAAGTTTAAGAATTTGTTATTTAAATGGTTAATAAACTAAAACTTGTTTTTGGGATGTCAAAACAAGCACAATTATGCATTTATACCTTAAACATTCACAATTTAATGGTTTTAAGTCAATTTTATTGACACTAGTCATGCATATTTGTGTATGGTAGATCACTTTTTAGTGATAATAAATACACTTAATTTGATTCTCTAACCATGTTATCAATTGCACATTCACATAAGTAAGATTAGTATTATGAAACATATTTTTGTTATAGGGTTTATGTTTAAAGCAAAAGAAAATAACCATTTTTTGACATTAAACATCAATAAAAAAAAACTACTAAGTGTATTAGAGTGAATCTCGATGCAAAAGCAAGGGATCATATGATCAGTGTAGAGATTATGCAAAAGTAAATAGATGTAGAAGTCTGAGATAAGATAATAAATGTAGAATTTTGATAATCTAACTTGATTCTTCTCACTAATTTGAGGTAAGTATAAACCTTTGCTGCCTTGTACACTTATTTAATTTTTTGATAAAAAATTTTGCAATTTCTCCTTGTTTTTAGCTATCCATATCAACTCAATTCAAAGTTGTAGACTTTTAACATAAACTTTGTAGAAGTTTTGTAATTTTATCGATTTTTCGCCCCTTGGTAAAAAGTTAGTGTGCAACTGATTTACAATATAACACATGCTTGAACAAAACTAACAAAGAAAAATTTAGAAGTAGAACAAATCATAAATGGCCAACTACTGGTTTAAAAGTAGTTTAAGCATATGTAGTCTGTACAATGCCATCAAGAAACAAATACCAGATACTTCAAATTGTCGGAAACAATACACATTATGTCATAAGCACCTGAGAACAAAGAGAGAAGTCATTTGAATTCATTTTTGGTGTGATTCAATCTCTTAGCAGGTAATTGCCGGATTATAATCTAGTTAAATTTTATAACTCATTACTCAGAACTTATGCGACAATGATACTCGTAAGAAACTCGAAAACTAACCTTTTGATGATGATTTCACAACTACAACATGCATGGTTGTGTTATTCGGAGGAAGATCCAGAAGAAGAGGATACAAATTCCCATTCAATGGACTTCTAGTACATACAATGATCCCTTCAAGCCCTGTTTCTTCCTCCAGTTTATGAGTTAATTCTTCCAAGCCACTCCCCTTGAAATTGAAGGAAGCTCCTTCACCCTCATCTTCCACATTCCCATAGTCATCAGCAACATGGAAGTAAATCATCCGACCTTCATCTTTAGGGGGCGATTCGGCGAAGGAATCAGTCGACTAGGAAACAGTAACATCAAAATTAACCCATTTGTCAAAGATCAAAATCAAAAGAACAAAACATAGTCAAAATAAAACCTCTATCAATATCACAAGACAAGAAACACAGTAAATCAAATTAAGACAGATGCATTAAGAACCAACCCCTAACAACACTCACTTGCTAGATAAAAAAATAAACATCAAAATTAGCATGAATCCATCAAGTAATAAAAAAGAAACAAAAGAATAGCAATGACAAAGCCTCAACACCAAATTAGTTGGAGTCGACTATATGGTGCTTCTACCTCGCTCAGTTGAATGCAGTTCCTGATGTGTTTTTTGATCCTTTTAAACCCTTCCTCATTAGTGCATTAAGAACCAACTTCCAGAAACAATCACTTGAATAGAAAAGAAAAACATCAAAACTAGCATGGAACCATTTACAATAAAAAATAAAAATAATAAATAAATCAAAGAACAACAACCTAAATGCCAAGTTAGTTGGGTTTAGCAACATGGATCAAACACTTCCACTCCATTCAATTGAATGCAATTCATGATGCATGTTCATAATCTTTTTTCTTATAACCATGGTTGCCCAAATCTTTTTCAGTCCTCCTTACTTTGGTTCAAGTAATCCTATAGGAGTTAATTGGGCACCTCAACACCATAACTCAAGAAAAACTAAAGAAATATAATTTAGCTACCGAAAATTGAATCCAAAATCTTTGCCTCAGTCAGAGTCATGTGATCATTTCTTTGCCAATACACCACACCCATTGGGGACACATTCATAATAATTTAAACGGCTCATGATTAATACATTTCAAACTATCTAGATCTACCCTAATACCTTTGAAATCCCGATTATTGTTTCAAGTTTTCTAATTGAGACATATACAGGTTGCCTTTGAATATAGAACTACAAAAGCAAAAATGTAGCAAACGAATTAATAATCAAAACCAAAAGGACAAACTTGAAACTTGTAAATGTCCAAAGGCAAAACCATATTTAGCATACCTCCAGAGCCCCCGGAGATCTGAGCTCAATCTTCGAATTGGAGTCGTAAATACTCGGAGTCCTCACCGGCCTCGGTTGCGACTCAACCACCTCCACATCCCACAGCACCCAATCCTGCGTCGCAGTCCTATGAGGAATATCATGGGTGATCGAATTCCGCCACGGCGGGAGCCCCCCATTCGCCCTGAGAAATTGGCCGTACCTTGTCTTCAGCCTGACCTGAAACCCTCCCTAACAGGCTCCCATTCCACGGACGAATCCAATCGCCTCGGCTTAGTCTGGACCACTTTCTTGCCGGTCATGCCCAGCAGTTTGTGGTCCTCGGAGGCCGTCAGGTACTTGTTGTAGCAACTCTTGAGGCGGATCACGGTGTCGGCAGCGAGTCCCTCGACGAGCTCGACGGACCATCTGGCGCTGTGGCCTGAGCCGTCTCGGTCTTGGGAGACCGACTCTTGATCGTCCTCGGCTAGTAGGTACTTGTCGTGGTGGCTCCGGAGGCGAACCACCTTGGCGTTGCTGAACAGCTCCATTGATTGGATCGATCGCGATCGTCAATCTGGGCTTTGTTGGCCAGATTGCGGGATTCGAGAATTGGGTGGAGTCAGAGAGAATTCGGGATCATCAGTGCCGACAATGTGTTGATGAAGACATTGGGTTTGGTTTTACGATCAGTTCATTCCAACAGTTCAAGATTGTTATTGTGGGATGACTCATTCTTGGCACGCACATTTGACGCTCATTGTTGGTGTTCCTTGATTTGTGTATCGATGATTGTGTGAGCAAAAATTGATGTGAGCTGACAATGCGTGCCAGATGTGAGTGTCAATGCTGTCATCCTCATCCACATCTTCTTTTATATTGGGGTAAATATATGCGTTACTTGAATTGTGTGTGTATTTTTTTTTTTTTTTGATGAATTGAATTGTGCTATTGACCAATCAAAATTGCAATAAAAATTTTGCGGTTCTTATGCTTTTAGTCCCCTAAATTTTCAGTTTTTTTTTTAAGCTTTTGAGGAGTTGAAGTAAGCGGTCTGTTTACTCTTCTTAACTAGTCATGTGACACTTTTATTAGTCACGTCAGTGAGATTTAACACGTGAAATAGTGAAAGAATCAAATGTACATTTCTATAAAAGGTTAGGGACTAAATATGCAAGTAATAAAAGTTCATAAACAAAAGCATAAAAACACAAAATTCTTATACCTAATGATATGAGTTATGCCTTTCTGATAAACGGATTTTTTAAGTTTTCTCCTACCACAGTGTTGCGCTAATCAACAAATCTGGGCAACGTTGAAATTTCAAGAGGCACGATATATTTTCGTTTGACTATTTTTCAGGCAAGTGTTATGGTGCCCAAGGACAGACACACGCAAGTTGGACATTTGTTGTCCGCCTTTCGATATACATCGGGATATATGCACACTTGATAATTAAGGGCGGTTGACACATGCGTGTGTGTGTAGGCTAATCACGATTAAAATTTTTTTACCATTATTGGATATTTTAAGTGGGTGGTTAATTAATTGACCAAAATATAAGTGGGCAGTTAATGGGTAGTTAATTAAAACCCATTCAATGTTAACTGAGTGGAGCAGTTTCAACTGCCACACCCCACTCTTCGCCACTATCTCATTTCTTTTTAACTGGTTTGACCAGAGAGCTATAAGAGAAGTTGTTTGGGAGGAAGAACACATCAGGAAAATATAGCAAGTGCTCTGGTTCAATTATCACTAGACTTCGTCGTATTCTATTGATTTTTGTTAAACTCTTGCAAATAAGAGTGCATAAGTTTTCTTTAGGAAAGTGGCAATGTTACACGCTTTGAAGCTATTGTTCTGTTTCTTGGTCTAACAATCTAAAGGAAACTTTTTGTTGTTGCAATGTCTTCGATCAAGGAATTGTCGGCGAACATCATGAAGCTCAATCACTTTAATGGAGGAGATTTCCTGAGGTGGCAGAAGTGGGTGTATTTCCTGCTAGTGGCACTTTATGTGGTGTATATTCTGAATACACCTAAGCCTATGTAATCCGATGATGAAACTGTCGAGCAGATCAAGCAGAGGCAGAAGTGAGAGACGGATGGCCACATCTGAATGGTCACATTCTGAATGCGATGAAGGACTCCCTGCTCGACCTCTACTATGAAGTTCCTTATGCCAATGAATTGTGGGATAAACTGGAGGCAAGGTACCATAAGGAAGACGCGACAAGTAAGAAATTTATCATCTCTAATTTTAATAATTTTAAAATAGTAGATGATAGATCTTTCATGAAAAATTCCATAAAATTGAGAGAATTTGTAATCATTTTTCTAAATACAATCTTGTTATGGATGAAACTATTGTTGCGTCTTCTATTATTGACAAACCGTCACCATCTTGGAGAGAGTTCAAACGAACTTTGAAGCATAAAAAAGAGGACATCACTCTTGATGAACTTGTTAACCATCTTTGCATGAAGTGGATTATCGCATGCAGGAAAATGAAAAAAAGAAAAATCCTCAGAAAATTTCAAAAGTGCATGTCTTGGAGGATGCAAAGTTCAAAAAGCCCTCGCTAAAAAGGCAACACAAGCCTGGTGGTTCAGAAAAATCAAATTATCAAAACCAGAATAAAAAAAGCAGTAACTTGTTGGTTATACAGGAAAGATGGCCACATTAAGTCTGAATATCACCACTGGAAGAAGAAGAAAGGAAAACACTATGCTTCCTTAAATAATCCAGGAAATGACAATGATAACCTCATTGTCGTGATTTCTGAAATCAATATGGTTAAGAACGACATGGCTTGGTGGATTGATTTTGGAGCTACTTGATACGTCTGCAAGAAAAAAAGATTCATCAAGACTGTGAAGACAGTAGATGAAAACATTGTCTTGTACATGAAAAAGCAGCTACTGTCCATATTAAAGGCAGAGGTAGTGTTGAACTGATGTTTACTTATGGAAAAATTTTAATACTTACTAATGTGTACTATGTACCAGAAGTAAAGAAGAATCTGGTGTCGGGTAGTTTGTTGAACAAGTTTGGCTTTAGGCTTGTATTTGAGGTGGACAAGTTTATAATATCTAAGAGTGGTATGTTTGTGGGAAGGGTTTATGTTTATGAGGGTATATTTAAGCTGAATGTAATCACTTTATCTGATAAGAATATTTTCTTTGCGTATCTCATTGAGTCTGCTTTAATTTTATGGCAACATAGATTAAGACATGTTAATTTCAAAAAATTATATGACATGGTTAATCTGAAATTATTACCTTATTTTGATAAAAGTGAAGGAAACTACAATACATCCATGAAAACAAAAATAACCGGAAATCCTTTTCCTAAGGTTGAAAGAAACTCACTATTACTAGCTTTGATACATTTTGATGCATGTGATATGCATTGTAAACCATCAATAGGAGGCAATAAATATTTTATAAAATTTATTGATGATTACAACAAGTTTTGTTATGTTTATTTGTTGCATTCCAAAGATGAGGCAATGGTAAAGTTTCAGGCCTATAGGGCAAAAACTTAATTGTAGTGTGAGACCTTTATAAAATGTTTAAGGTATGATAGGGGAGGAGAGTACTATGATCCAAAGTACTTTAAATCCACGGGAATAGTCCACGAGACTACAACTTCCTATACACCACAATAAAATGGTGTAGTTGAACTCAAACATCACGTTCTAACTGAAAGGGTTAATGCTTTGCTATCAAACTCAGGTTTAAGTAGTGGATTTTGAGGAGAGGTATTGCTAACAACATGCCATATTTTGAACATAATTCCACAAAAGAGGAATAAGGAAATCCCATATGAGTTTTGGAATAAACAAAAACCAAACCTTACTTAAGAGTTTAGGGTTGCAAAGCAGTAGCAAAAGTACCTGAATCCAAAAAGAGGAAATTGGGTGAAAGGGGAGTGGATCGGAGTGTGTTATGGCCCAATTTTAATTAAGCTGTTATTATTACGTATTTTCATATATGGACGCCAGCTCAGACTCTCGTAGACCCCACAGCTAGGCCAGGGCACGCCTGACTAGGTAATTAGTTCGTTTTGTGTATTGTTTTACCTAATGTTGCGATATGTATATTCAATTATGTTAATTTACATCGCGTGCATGTATTTATATTGTTATTACCAAGCGAGATAGTGTGACAGGTATTTGCTTCAAAAAGTGTGTAGACGTGGGTACCGGGTAGGTGAATTACTGGTACACTAGATCGTGGAATGATACATATTTAATAAACAAATAAAATGTGTTAAATAATTAATATAAATCAAGTCCTATTTGATTAGGATCGCTTGTACGTGAATGGTTTGAGTCGCAGTGTGGAGTCGAGTACCAGAACGCCCGAGAGGCCAATTGGTTATGCAAGAAAGATAAGACCAAGAGACAAGTCACCCATTTGAGCACTTTAGGTGGACCATTTGACCAAATCAAGGCCCTTGGAGGTGCCTAGGGATGGACCCAACACACTTGATGAGATTGAGACTATATATAGCTGATTTTCTCCACTTTCATCACCTTTTCTCTCTCCTCATATGTGAGAATCCGAAAATTTTGTGGAAGTGTGAGGCTTTTGTGGACTTTTGGTGGTGATTTGGAAGGAGCATTGGCTAGGAATCGACGATCCAAGGTTAGATTCACGCCCCTCCTCTTTGTTCTCTAACTTTCAACTATGATTTTTTAGGTTTTGGCGTGAGTTTCGACGAGTGAGTCGAGCTCAATGATTTTTTGGGTGTTGCTATGAGTTTTCCATGTAGTTTTGAGCAACTATTATGGATTGTGTTGTTGGAGTTGATGGTTTTTGTATTTTTTTAGGTTTACCGAAATTTTTGACGAGATTCATCGTGGTTATCGAATTGGTCAAGGTTTTGACGTAGTTTGAATATACCATATGGTTATTTTAGAGAACCATAAGAGGTTAGAACGAGTTTGGATTGCGGCAACAGGGCCGGGGTCTCGAAAAAACCCCCAAAACTAATACACAAAGCTAGCGCCGCTAGCGGCACCGTAAGGTGTAATTCCCCACAACGCTACACACGGCGTGCTATGCAGTGTTTCACTACCCAGCTGGTGTCGTAGGGGGCACTTTGGGGAATTACTCCCCACGGTGCCACCTGTGGCACTGTGAATAATAAACTTATAAAAATAAAAAATAAAAAAATAATAATAATTAGACACTTGTCTAATTGGCTCGTCCTATTAGGGGCCTATCTCAGGGATCATTATCGGGTATCAAATGAATTGAAAATGGCAAAATTGGCACATAAACTTAAATTGGGATTTCCACGTTTTGAGGTTTAATTGATTATTCGGGAACCAGAGATTTAGGATTTGCTGACGGGTATTAGACATGTGTTTGGAGGCGTGGAGTTACTGATTTGAGGTACACGGTGCGCAGTTTGAGGTGTGTAGTAACCCAATTGAAATTCACTTGAGTATTTACTTAATTTTATATTCGTTTTCATTTCCATGTATTCAGTATTCCTTTTTTGTTGTTACTATTTGGATGGGCTAGTTAAGGTAATTCCTGCCATGGTTATTCTGTTATGTGTATGTGTCTTTCTAGACCATAACATGTGTATTAGAGGTCTCGGTGAATAGTTTGACTCGAGTTACCATGGCAGTACATGTAACGACCCAAAAATCTAAATAGTGCAATGTGTCATTTTAGGTCATACGCGGGACAATTTGTCTTGATACGCATGTCTAGTCCTCAGAAGTCGACACTGAGGTATATTATTTTTGTCTTGTGTTTTGTACTAGTTATTTAATACCTCGAATACTAATTCCAATGTCCCAAATGTGTGATGACGTTTTTAAATACGTGTTTGTGTTGTGGATCGAGAGTTCGGCTTAGAAAAACGTGCAATGTGGGTGTCGGGTGAACTGTTGACAGGTATTTCACTATCCAGGGGAAAAACTAAATTAAAACACTGAAAAATGTAACTTAAAACAATAATAATCGATGTGGGACTGTGTTTGGTACACTAGCATGTTTGTTAAGACATACGTCACGATACGTGGTACATTTTGGGTGCGGGAATGTCCGGAAAATCGAGGTTTTTGTGTTAAAATGGATAGGAATCAGGGAAAGTCACCCATGTGAGTCACCGAATGGAGTGCATGGTAGGTGGGCTGGTGTGACTGTGGACCATTATTGTAACGACTCTAAAATCTAACTCGTGCAACGTGCCAATTTAGGTCGTACTTGGACCTCTTATCGTGATGTATGGGAACAATTTTCAGTCGTTGACACCGAGGTATGCTATTTTTGGTTGGTGTTTGTATTATTATTTATTTACCCGAATTTAGATTCTAATGTTCCAAACGTGTGAGAGTGTTTGAGTGAGAGCATTGAGGTGGAGAAATGGGTTCAGCTCGAGGAAATGAGTTTTCAGGTGTCGGGACGAACTGTGGTCGGGTATTTAGTTGTCCGGGGGACAAATGTGAATAAAACATTGACAAAACACATTAAAATATAGAAGTGTGTGCATGGGAATGAGTGTTCCAAACAAGTTAGCTAATTGTGTTAGCTATGTGTTAGGGGAGTATGTGGTTAAGTGGCTGGGAAAAGGGAGAGCCTTAAGATTATTCTAGAAATACGTATGCGCGAGAAGTTGCTGAGGATAAATATAAAGTTTATTCTCTCTCTCTCTCTCTCTCTCTCTCTCTCTCTCTCTCTCTCTCTCTCTCTCTCTCTCTCCTCACACGATATTCATTTCTTCTTCATGAGAACGCTATAGTGAAGCTTGGGAAGGATTTCTCGTTCGGATTTGAGCTCGGAAAAATGCCAAGGAGTGACTAAACTCAAAAACCAAGGTAACGTCTCTTTTACTCGCGATGTTATCTATGTTTTGACGGGTCTTTTGAAGGTATTCGTCATGGTTTTTTCATATGTCAAATTAGGAAGTTGGTGTTTTGAGTGTTTTTGTTTTGAAGGTTTATACGGATTAAAGGATCGGTGTGGAGCACAACCATGAAGTTGTTTTGGGCGTTTGGATGAATTTTGTATTTATATGTTTTAAAAGTAGGTTTTGGGAATGAGAGATCTTGGGGAGTTGTATATGAGGATATTCTCCCCTGTGATATGATACTTGGTGATATATATGTATTTGTTGGGTTTCCACACATTCTAGGTTATCCTAACTGATGTCTTGAGGTTGTTATATAGTTGGAGATGTTAAAATGCTTCCACTTATTTATGAATAACTCACTAATATCAATAATTTCATTTTAAATTATTATATAAACGGTAGAAGGTAAGGTAAGGCTGACTAGGTTTGCGTTGATCTGCGCGAGGTTGACTCGGGGACTACGTATGTCACGACTTAAATCTATAACCTCGTTTTGATTTCCTTAATCAGGATCACCGACTCGCCACGTGGGACCCACCGTGATACACTGTAGCGGCCCCAAATTTCCAAATTGGTCCGCCACGGGAGGCCACGCGGGCCCACAATTGACCACGTCACCGCCAGCTGTGTCCCATGCCCAGTTATCCATTATTAATCAATTTTTGGTTAACTTTGATGTTACGAGTTAACTTTTATTCCTTTAATATCATTTAACCACAATTTACACCAGCGAAAGATTTACTAACAACATAAAGATTTAACCTGAATTTCCTGAGCATAATACCCAAGTGGAAACCTTACCAATTGTAAATCATATACATATCATCCAAGATCCTCAAAATATCAAAAATATGCAACCAATCTCTCAACCCAAACCCAGCATAAATCAAATAAATACATACAACTAACCAGACGTATAAGAGGAGTAGTTTCCGTTGTCAGTCGCAGAAAATCTTTAAGTGTCTCCTTGCCCGCTTCACATATCAAATCCTGCACTCAAATCACCCAACACATACGGTGACGAGTCCAGTGAGTAAACTCCCTAAAGAAAATCATCGAGTAAATAATAACAGATTCAGAAGCCAATAACTAACGTTAGCTACACATGCAAAGAGTATGGGCAACCATAAAACCCTGCATGTGTAGATAACAAGCATGCAAGATGATCAACGAATAATCATAATGTCAACAATATGCTCCACAACAATTCCGATAAAACCAGACAAAAGTAGAATGCAATCTCACATACTAGATCATACTTCGTAGATTCAGATGACCCCGACTGAGCACATCAAGTCTAAACCACATCCGAACTACTAACGGTGACCGGAACAAATCACAACCCACCGAACACGTGCACCCCGCGGCTCGGGTCACAATCCACCGGCGGCGCAAGTACACGTGCTACAATCTAGCATGCTTGATCACGTGCCATAATCGTCCCGAATAAACTTCGATAGTGAAAACAAATCCAACACCAACCAATAACCAGACCAACACATGATCACAATGAATATGAATTTTAAGAATAATAACGCAAGAATTTAAAGAATTAAATACTCCAGATGTGTTTCTGTTGGGGTTTACGCACCTATACCGCACTCCGATTACCCGAAAACCAAACCCCAGTCCGATTTCTCTAAATCCCCAACTCCAATTACTATTCCGAAACTCCTGGAATTCATTTGTGAGGGTTAATGATCAATTAATGGGTTCATAATGTTAGTTTGACTCATTTTCTCATTTTCCAATTTTTGAGAGTCCAGTAAACAATTAATGCGCTAATGAGATTAATTAGAGCGCTAATAAATCTCAATCACTGTTCATTATCATCTTCAATCAGTGTGATTAGCGCGCTAATTTCTCCAATTAGCGCGCTAATTGCTCGCTGTCCAGAAATTTCCAAATTTAACATTTTGACTCTCAAACACCTCACAACCCATAAATTTAATTTTCATACTTCCATAAAACGTCAATGACCTCAATTACACCATTTAAACAAAAATTACCATTTTCAAATCCATTCATCAAAATCACAAAAATGGTATCAAATCATAGAGCAATTAGAGATGATTGAGGATCTAACCTTGGTTTGTTGATTTCCCACTCACAAAGCCTTCAAATCCTCAAATAAAACACCTCAAACCCTCTTTCTTCCTTCCATTTTCGTCCAAGAGAGAGAGAGAGAAGAGAGAAAATGATCAAAAATGTAAAAATCACACTTATATATACATCATTTCATCTCAAATCAAATACATATCTCAAGATTTGTTTTAAGGGCCAAGATGAAGTCAAATAGTCCCATAAAATGCCAAAATTAACCTCATACCTCTTTCCTTCTCTTATTCAAATGGCACCAATTATTTGTTCTCCCGGGCGTTCCAATACCCGACTCCGAACCTCGCCCGGTGCCGTTCGCGCACAACGACGGTACCGACCGTCTCAACATCATTTATAATGAATTATTTAATGAGTTTTATTATTTATTGGGTGTACCTAGTCCCCCGTCCTAGTGTATTAACTATTCACCGCCCGGTCTGCGCGCCTATGCACCCGTCGCGGCGAAACCGCATTACACCCCTCACTCGTTAATGAACAATATAAATGCACATATTGTGATGCCATTTAACTAATTTGGACCTATATATCGCAACTTCACCACCAGAGCATACAAAATGGACCGTAAACCCTATCCGGTCGTGCTCCGTCTTCACTATGGGACCCACGAACGTCCCCGCTGGTGTCCACGTCCGCAATTTCCTCATCAATAACGGCCATTGAAAATCGGGCCGTTACAGTTCTTCCCAACTAATTTGAAATTTTGTCCCGAAATTTGAGATAACTAATATCTCGTCTCAGAGAACTACAACGTAGATACAATTATCTATCAGGTCAACTAATCTAAACAAATGTAGCCAACCTAATCAATCACTATTCCATTAACACTTTCGATGAACTATTCAACCTCTAACTTTGGTAAACAAATCAACCTCAACCTAGGAGAAAAAAAATCAATCTGCCACTGGTGAACCGATCAACCAGTCGTCCACTCACTCCTGGTGTACAAAT
Organism: Stephania japonica; assembly: GCA_039657345.1. Classification (NCBI taxonomy): domain Eukaryota; kingdom Viridiplantae; phylum Streptophyta; class Magnoliopsida; order Ranunculales; family Menispermaceae; genus Stephania; species Stephania japonica. Next base: position 41,306,398 of record CM077561.1, read on the forward strand.
CAATCCCTGGTGAACTCATCAACCAGTCCATATCAACCAGTCCCTGGTGAACACAATCGACCAGTCCCTGGTGAACCACATCAACCAATCCCACAACAACCAGTTGCAAATGGACTCCTGTAGAACTGATCAACCAGTTTCACAATCTCCTGGTGAACAAATCTACCAGTTTCACAACCACTTCCTAGTGAACACATCTACTAATCTCACAATCTCACAATAACCCTAGTGAACACATCCACTAGAACACGCTGGTTCAAAAATAAACTAACCAGGCTATATGCAACGAATGCATGAAAAAGGCTAGTAAAACAACGTACCCTACTCATGTTGTCGGGTCGTCTCTCTGACTGGCGGTACTATAATGTGAACTCTCTCCCCGGTCTATGGAATCTCTGATGCTGGAGAGGCTCCAGGGCAATTCACACTGATGTGACCTCTTTGTCCGCACCGATAACACTTACGTCTGTCCCTGACTCCAGACTGTCGGTCCTCCGAGCGCTGACCCCAACTTCGGTCCCTCTGATCCTGATTCTATCTGTACGACTGTTTCAGTTGCTGTATCGGTATAGGTACAATCTCATGTACCACCTGGCGATCGTCATTATTAAATTGATCATCAGTCTGGTCCTGGTCATCCTCGCGACTCCAATCTATCTGCCCGTCATCATAGTCGTACTGATCATCCCTCGAATCACGATCGTCACTGAAATCATGATCCAACTGCAAATCATCTCTAGGTGTATGATGATCTGATTGCTCCTCGCTCTGCAACAACTATGTCTCGCGAGCCAACGTCTTATCATAAACAATCTGTAGCGTCTCTGCACCAGTCGCGACTATCACACCTCCGATCCTCTCATCTAGTCCCCGGATGAAGTAGTAGATCTGAAGTCTCTCGGTATTCGCCACATCCATGGCATACATCATGAAATACCGAAATCGGTCCATGTACTGAGAAACCGACATGGTACCCTGTTGCAAACTCAAGAACTGCTCCCTCAATCGTAACTACACCTCTATGGGAATATACTCATCCAGAAATAACTGTCTAAACTCCCCCCACGTCGCTGGCGTACCATGTATGTCAGTGTAGGTGGTCCACCAAACTGCGACCCGACCCCTCAAACAGTAACCTGAGATACGTGTCTGGTCTACCTCGGGTACCTCCAGCAACTGGTGTAGTCGTCTGTGAGTCATCAACCAACGTCCCGCAACCTCAGGATCACTGACTCCTATGAAGTATGTTGGGTTAAACCTCATAAAATCCTTCATCATCTTCGCTGCCTCTGACATCCTACTCCTAGCAGTCGAAGTCCCTATCTGCTGTTCTGTAGTAGTGGGTGTCACCACAGTAGTCTCTGCTGGCATTACAACAGGCTCAACCCTCTCTATCACTGTCTCTGACCCAGCCGCCTGCGTGGTAACAGCTGGTGCTAATGCTTTCTGAGTAGTAGTAGGTGCAACACACTTAACAGTCGGTGCCACTGCTGGCATCCTCGAACTCCGAATATACTCCATCAACTCAGCCATTGTGCCTCTCTTTGTAATAAGCTCGCTGCTCATTTGTAATAATTGTTGTTCAGTCAGTCTCGCACCATGGCTCGCAAATCAGCTACCTCACTAGTGGTATGGTCACTAGTCTCCCCAACCTCCTACTGAGTAGTCGGCGGAGTAGTAGGAGTCTGTCCGTCCATCATAAACTGCACAACCAACGTGCATTGGATCAGACTCAGTATATATACGCGTATAATATGTAATACACAATCAAAACATACACGTATATATATAATTTCCTAAATCTACCCGCCTCGCATCACTTCCCAACTAAGACTTTAATCATTCACTTGTGGTTTCCACCTCTAAGATTTATTCATTAAGTTTATGCTCTTGTTCAATCTCCAATTCCCAAGGTTTGACCTCGCTCTGATACCAAATTGTGGCGGTATCAGAGGTAATCATAATCCACACCTCACTCCCTGGGTTCCTTAAACCTAAGCTCTGATACCAAAATATGGCGGCCCCAAATTTCCACATTGGTCCGCCATGGGAGGCCACGCGGGCCCACAACTGACCACGTCACCGCCAGCTGTGTCCCACGCCCAGTTATCCATTATTAATCAATTTTCGGTTAACTTTGATGTTACGAGTTAACTTTTATTCCTTTAATATCATTTAACCTCAATTTACGCAGCGGAAGATTTACTTACAACATAAAGATTTAACCTGAATTTCCTGAGCATAATAACTAAGTGGAAACCTTACCAAATGTAAATCATATACATATCATCCAAGATCCTCAAAATATCAAAAATATGCAACCAATCTCTCAACCCAAACCCAGCATAAATCAAATAAATACATACAACCAACCAGGCGTATAAGAGGAGTAGTCTCGTTGTCAGTCGCAAAAAATCTTTAAGTGTCTCCTTGCCCCCTTCACATATCAAATCCTGCACTCAAATCACCCAACACATACGGTGACGAGTCCAAGTGAGTAAACTCCCAAAGAAAACCATCGAGTAAATAATAACAGATTCGAAGCCAATAACTAACGTTAGCTACACATGCAAAGAGTATGGGCAGCCATAAAACCCTGCATGTGTAGGTAACAAGCATGCAAGATGATCAACGAATAATCATAATGTCAACAATATGCTCCACAACAATTCCGATAAAACCAGACAAAAGTAGAATGCAATCTTACATACTAGATCATACTTTGTAGATTCGGATGACCCCGACTGAGCGCATCAAGTCTAAACCACATCCGAACTACTAACGGTAATCGGAACAAATCATAACCCACCGAACACGTGCACCCCGCGGCTAGGGTCACAATTCACCGGCGGCGCAAGTACACGTGCTACAATCTAGCATGCTTGATCACGTGCCACAATCGTCCCGAATAAACTTCGATAGTGAAAACAAATCCAACACCGACCAATAACCAGACCAACACATGATCACAATGAATATGAATTTCAAGAATAATAAACGCAAGAATTTAAAGAATTAAAACTCCAGATGTGTTTCTGTTGGGGTTTACACACCTATACCACACTCCGATTACCCGAAAACCAAACCCCAGTCCGATTTCTCCAAATCCTCGACTCCAATTACTATTCCGAGACTCCTTGAATTCATTTGTCAGGGTTAATGATCAATTAATGGGTTCATAATGTTAGTTTGACTCATTTTCTCATTTTTCAATTTTTGAGAGTCCAGTAAATAATTAGCGCGCTAATAAATCTCAATCACTGTTCATTATCGTCTTCAATCAGCGTGATTAGCGCACTAATTTCTCCAATTAGCATGCTAATTGCTCGCTGTCCAGAAATTTCCAAATTTAACATTTTGACTCTCCAAACACCTCACAACCCATAAATTTAATTCTCATACTTCCATAAAACGTCAATGACCTCAATTACACCATTTAAACAAAAATTACCATTTTCAAACCCATTCATCAAAATCACAAAAATGGTATCAAATCATAGAGCAATTAGAGATGATTGAGGATCTAACCTTGGTTTGTTGATTCCCCACTCACAAAGCCTTCAAATCCTCAAATAAAACACCTCAAACCCTCTTTCTTCCTTCCATTTTCGTCCAAGAGAGAGAGAGAAGAGAGAAAATGACCAAAAATGTAAAAATCACACTTATATATACATCATTTCATCTCAAATCAAATACATATCTCAAGATTTGTTTTAAGGGCCAAGATGAAGTCAAATAGTCCCATAAAATGCCAAAATTAACCTCATACCTCTTTCCTTCTCTTATTCAAATGGCACCAATTATTTGTTCTCCCGGGCGTTCCAATACCCGACTTCGAACCTCGCCCGGTGCCGTTCGTGCACAACGACGGTACCGACCGTCTCAACATCATTTATAATGAATTATTTAATGAGTTTTATTATTTATTGGGTGTACCTAGTCCCCCGTCCTAGTGTATTAACTATTCACCGCCCGGTCCGCGTGCCTATGCACCCGTCGCGGCGAAACCGCATTACACCCCTCACTCGTTAATGAACAATATAAATGCACATATTGTGATGCCATTTAACTAATTTGGACCTATATATCGCAACTTCACCACCATAGCACACAAAACGAACTGTAAACCCTATCCGGTCGTGCTCCGTCTTCACTATGGGACCCACGAACGTCCCCGCTGGCGTCCATGTCGCAATTTCCTCATCAATAACGTCAATTGAAAATCGGGTCGTTACATACGCACATCGACCAAGGCACGTGGCCGAGGTATATTGTATTCGTGTATTGATTTATGCCTAGTGTTATGTATTGTGTAGACTTACTAAGTCGATTTGTATAACGTAGGCGACGAGACGAGAGCGGGGACGCGCCTCGAGTTGTGTGCGAGCTGGAGAACCGGGTAGTTAGCACTTTAGTAAGTCTTGTTTGATATTAATATGAATTTATAGAATATTCATATGCATTAAGGAATTTATTTATAAGCCTATAGTAGTATTTGTACAGCCCCAAATTTCCAATGCATTTAGGTACGCCCGGCCTAGACCCGTGCAGGTCCTGAGTTGGTATTCGACGAGCTTGACGAGCCTAGTCAGCCTCCGATTAATCAATTTAACAGTTTATGAAAGAGTTATTGCAAGTTATACGCACGGAAAAATAAACAAACTAAACAATATGAGAAATAACTCAGTCAAAGGGAAATCAGGAATCTATTATGTGGAAACCCTGAATATTCATGTACAAATTCGATATGAACAACACATGATATCAATATCATCCCAAGTTCAACGACAACAATATATATAGAGTCGCGCTAAGGGCACCCCGCAATCCTTTCAGGGCACCCCAGCAATTTATCAGGGCATCCCGGTACTTTTACCAAAAATGCCCTTTCGTTTGATGTGCGAGCACCCCACCACCAAATCGAATGAAACCCTTATTTTCTCCCTTTCATCACCACATCAAGGCCTCAATATACCAAATTTCCTCAATTTCTTGCTTATTTAAAGTAGATTTGTTGTTTTATGGTTGGACGATGTGTTTAACTTCAATCCAGTAGTGTTCAGTCACACAGGGCTGTGATCTGTCTTTTGGTTTTGGGTGTCCATTGCCAAAACCATTATGCAAGTGTCGGTTAATATCAGCCAACACCTAAATGAGAAGGATCCTTAAACCACGTGGTTGTGTATCACCGAGACTACTGGTTTTAATCTCGGTGCCCTGTTACCGAGACATTAAGCTATGTCTCGGTTGCTTCCAATTGAAGTGTAATAAAAAACTACGTTTGGGATTAAACTCGGTTGGCAATAACTGACATTTTTTGTTAGTTATCGGTTATAAGGTACCGAGACACTACAACATGTCTCGATTCTGTGTGACCGATAAATTCGTGTCCGTGGTTCACCTTCAAAAATGGAAAAAAAAACCTCACAAAAACCATAAAAACTAACTTGTTGTGTGTGACGTCCACCTCCCACTCATTTTCTTCAATCATTAGACTTTAAAAACACTTAAAACTCGTCGAATCTTCGGGCGGTGACAGATCGATAAATACAATTGACAAGGGTTAGTGTGCACTATTTGATCGACAAACACAATGTCCGACCCGCAACGGATCGATTTGACTTCGTAAAAAAATTGGGTTTGCCCTGAGAAGGCATTTGAATGGGTATGTAAATTGTTGGGTAGGATGAGGGCATTTTTGTCAATTGGTCATAAAATCAATTTTAATTAAAAATGGCGAGGTGCCCTGAGAGGATTGCGGGGTTCCCTTAGCGCGACTCTATATATATAAATGAGTATACATCCAAGCAATATAAAACCTACTTTAAGGCACGTCGATCCAGCCGTTAGTCCTCAGCTGTAATCTCCTAAGCAGAGTCCCTATCCCCTATAGCACTCCAGTCTATCTAAACCTACCATCACAAATTAGACGGTGAGCAACTGAGAGAAATCGAAAGTAATGCCATAAGAATTTAACAGTAATTCATAATTTATCAAGTATAGCAGTCCAAATATCATGTGGTAAATGAAAGGCAGAGATTTAAATAGACAAGGTGCATGATAAGCAGACTGGAAAGATAGCAACAATAACATGCGTGTTCTAAGAATCAAAAGAGGGCCATAAGCGGTCAAAATCCACAACTATAACCACAACAATCTAATGCCCAGGTTCACACAACAACAGGGGTGGTCAGGCACTCCAGCAAAGAGTGGCTCGCGTTTCCCCAACTAGTGTGGGTTAAATGACACCTTCAGTACCTAGGTTCACACAACACTGTGGGTAGCGGTAATTCGATAGGAAATACCCAAGTTTCCCCAACTAGTGCGAGCCACATGATACTATATCGACGCACTTACGCCAAGAACACACATACCAAACAAATAATGGAATTTGAAAGCCAACAATGCAAAATGACAATATAACAATGTAGATAATGAATCACATGATATTTTCTTACCGGCTCACTAACATACACAGGCATGTAGGTGAGTATACTTACTTGACAACGCAACCCACGAATACACTCTTGTGAATCCTAATGCGTATCCTCGAGTTTCCCGTTACCTGACAAGTTAGAAAACTCTAGTTATTAAGTTGAGTCATTATCTAAACCTAGGTTGATACCCTAGTGTTTTCTCAATGTTTTAAGACTCAAACACTTCGGTAAATCGACTAGAACATCAAACAAAATACAACGACTCGCTTGGTTTTGTAAACCACACCATATGTAAGCCTATTCTCAAATCATAGGCTCGACTTACTATAATGACCCTAATATTTCTAACGTATGCCACGTGTCAATCCAGGTGTATGTGGGCCCTCCGTGGTGATGCAGTCATCAAATCTCAGGCGTTGACTCTGAGGTACGTTAACTTTGTATGATGCTTGTACTATATTGTATTTCAATTGTACAATTGCAAGATTTTTAACGTATGAGGATGTTTGTGTACGAGTGTTGGTAGTCCGGGGGACAAATTTAATTAAAAACACTAATAAAATACAAACTCTAAATTTATTAAAATAATTGGTACACGATTCGCTTAAGTGCGCAAGACACACGGAGTCCGACGCGGGTCGAGTCTGGACTACACAAGGGATGATGTGGATAGGCTAGAGTGAGGAGCAAGTCAACTAGAGCCACTCTATGGAGTCACTTAAGTAGGTGGGATGAGGTGATTAAGAACCATTTGATGGGCCTAGGGATGTGTGTATTGGGCCAAGATTAGGTGAAGGGTATAAAACCCAACACCCACCCTTTTTTCTCCTCCTCTCTCTCTCTCTCTCTCTCTCTCTCTCTCTCTCTCTCTCCTTCTTCTTCTTTAACTTCCTCCCCAAGCAACCACCGGACTGGTGTGGCCGGAGCGACAGTTTCGGACGATCCGAGGTAAGATTCTTACTTTTCTCATCGTTCTCTACGCGTTGGTGCGTAATTTGCTTGTTTTCGTCGCGATGAGATTTGGATGCCACGTCGAAACTTTGAAGTCTATCGAAGTTTTTGACGTCTCGACGATCCCGCGACGATTAATAGGTTATTTACAAAGGTTGTGTTCGATTTGGGTAAGTTTTGGATTTTGGCAAAATTTTGAAGATTTTCAAGGATTTTTCGTGTGGGTTTTGTTAATGGTGATTGAGAGTGAAGAAGAGGTGTTAATGGTGGTTGAGTTGTTGTTGTGTTTAAAAGAAAACATAGCTACTGTCTTGTTCGTTAGTATTTCCAGCGAACAAGACGACTCGAGGGGGGAGAAATGGGTCGGGTCAAGGTGACCTGACTCGACTCAGTTGGGCCAGACCGGGCCGAACCCGGTTTCTGCTGGAATCGTGTTCTATGTTGTTGCCGAATCGGTTCTCCTCTTCTTGATGATGTGTCGGCCCGGTCCATGTCGAGTCAAAGACCCCATCTCATGCAAAATCTCGTTTCTGTCCCTGCCACTCAAGTGGATCTAGCGCTGGAGAGAGTGACACGAATGTAGTTGTTGTTGTACGCTTAAGAGAACCAAGTAGAGGAACGAAGTCGGTTGTGGGTCCGATCCAATCTTGTATCTTCATCTAACTTTTGGCGCTTCTCGAGGATGATAGACAGCTTAGAGGTGTCGCACGCATTGAAGTCGCACGAACACGATGAGAATGGGGAGCTGTGTGGAGCCCACGCGTATATTAATTTTCTCATCTGATCTTGCAGTGGCGCGCTCACGAGGCAATCTGTGCGTCTGTTGAGGATGAAGTGCATCAACTATGTCGTCTCTGCGAATCTCTTAGCTGCTGTGATCTCCTGCGTTGTGCGTGTCACGAGGAACATCAAGGGCCGCTGAACCACCCTGTAGTACTCCATGCTTTGGCCAATTTTTCAGTTTCTTCTTCAATATAAGAGCTCCAGCTCTTCTTCCAACCCACCTAGCCTTCATCATTGTGGGACCCTCGCAGCTATCTTGATCGGCGTGATGATGCGCTTTACGATACAAAACACCAAAGGACTCCAAAATGACCCCTATTTTGACTAAATACCACCTAAAACATAGAATAAACAAAAATAAATATTTCTATACTAATATTGGGAGATATTTGCGTATCAAAGTATAGTATTTACACATCAAAATGATACATATAATGAACTCAACAACTATGCGAAGCGAACCATGCCCCCTTGCACACATTTATAGTGCATTTTAGGCGTTTTTATAAGCGCATTTAACACTTTGCACGAGGCACGTGCGCACGTGTGTGGGCTAACTATGATTAAATTTTTTTACTATTTTTAGATATTTTAAGTGGGTGGTTAATTAACTGATCCAACTCAAAATATAAGTGGACAATTAATGGGTAGTTAATTAAAATTCATTCAATGTTGAGTGAGTGGAGCAAAACTCTCCACTCTTCGCCATTATCCCACTTCTTCTCTATCTGGCTTGACCAGAGAGCTATAAGAGAAGATGCTTGGGAGGAAGAATAACACATTAGAAAATACAACAAGTGCTCTGGTTTAATTATCACTACTGCAAGTGTTAATTGAGACTTCATCGTATTCTATTAGATTTTTGTTGAACTTTTGCAGATAAGAGTAGCAAAAGTTTTTATTAGGAAAGTGACACTGCTACACACTTTGAAGCTATTGTTTTATTTGTCGATCTAACATTTGTCTTTTTTTAATGTGTGTATAATAAAGCACCATGTATATTACTCCTATGCGTTATGTGTTTTTAAACTTATACTCTTTTGTGCATGTGGCGTTTTTCTATTGGTTGACATTACAAACATTACAAATGCAACTGCAACAAATCCCCTCCCCTTTTTTGGAAGAACTAAATGCATCGATTCTCATAAAAAAAATGCATTGATTCACTATAGTCTCTCTCGACTATAATTCATTTGTGTTGCGTTTTTCTCATGTGCTTTCAAACAAAAAGGGAGAAGTTTTTCTTAATAACATTTTTCTAAGAAAATAACCTTTTTTTTATGATAAGAATGTTGTATTCTTATTTCTTTCAACATTGAGATCAAGTACAAGCATTGCTACCTCATCAAGAGGTTGATTTTATACATTTGGCCATTTGGCTAGCATATAAATCGGAAAGCCACATAATTACATAACCGACCCCCATTCGCTTGCCTATAAGTCCTAAACTCCCAAAAATAATCTTCTAACAAAGGAAGAAAATTAAACTTCTAATTAAGGAAGAAAATCTAAACCTTCCAACGAGGGAAGGAAATATCTTATTTAATAAAACACGCTAATGAAAAATATCAATTCAGTAGCCGCATGTACAAATCCACACACAAGCGTAAATGAAGATGTGGAGTTGAAGAGTCGACTTATACCAATATTTAATTTGATAAGTGACAACTGCAACACGGGAGGAACCATTCATTGATCTTAGATCAGATCTTTTTTAAATGACATGTTTTTATGAATTTATTTTTTTTTTCTTTTTTTTTTTTTTTTTCACTCGACTCGCGGTGCTAGTCTTTTTTTTACTGGAATTCCAATGCCTAGTATCCTAACCCAGGATCGGCGACTAGTCCGAACTCGGGGTTGGTAGGACCCACAAGGGGTAACTCCCATACACAGGGCTTTTAACGCTGCTCCATTACCAAGTGGGGATTCAAACTCCCGCACTTGGTCAAGGGTGGAACAATTCGGGCCATTGCACCTAGGGGTGCACACGGATTGGATCCAGTTCAATTAGGGTCAATCCGCAATCCAATCCAATTATTGCGGATTGAAAAATTGTAGTCCAATTCAGTCTAAATAATTCATCAATCCAACTCAATCCAATTTGCAAAATGTAGACTGGACTGGGTCAAGTTCTACAGATTGACATTTTCCTATCCAAAAATTCATGAAATTAAACTTAACAAGATGAATCACAAAAATTATGCATATCATGATTAAAAAATTTACAACGTAGATTCCACAAATCTATATATAACATATTTTTCACAAATTTGTCATCACAAGAACCTTCAAAATGCAAATTCCTACATAAATAAAATTGTCATCCACAAACTCCACCATATACCCAAACAAAAGCACAATGAAAATGCACATTGCAACATACAACCCACAAAAAAATGTCTGAAGTGTAATAAAAGATGTAAGAACAAACAAAGTCTTTGAGATACGATATAGTTTAGAGTTGATAGTTTGAGTTGATGCTCTTTGAGATACTACAGTACATATGATGAGATATGTATATGCGGTGATGTGATAAACGAATTGGATCGAATTGGATCTGCAGTTTTTAAATGTGGGATTCATAATCCGATCAAGTTCAGTCGGATTAGTGATTTTTCAATCCAATCCAATACAAGGGATCAAAAAATTGAACCAATTAATGATAATTGATCCGAATTGAACCGAATTTGTAGATTAGTGCAATCCGTATGCCCCTAATTGCACCATAGCGGTCCTGAGTCGTATTAGTCTTTCTTTGTCGTACTAATCTTTCTTTTCCTATGCTCCGTCCCTGTACTAGTCTTTCTTTTTCCCTCACTATTGACTATACATGCATGGTACTTTTTTCCACAGTATTAGTCTTTCTTTGTCCCTCTCTTATATTCTACAATTATTTTCCAAGTCCCTCCCAAGAATGTTGTACAGTTAAGTGTTAGACCCGGATTAAATCCAGAGTAGTGCAGAAAGACTAACGAAATACATGTTTAGGCTTTTTGTACCCCAAAAAAAAAAACATGTTAAGGCTTTATTTCAAAAATAAATATGTTCTACCAAAAAAAAAAAAAAAAAAAAAAAAGTTTTCACAATGCGAAGAGTGTACAAGGGCTGGGTTGATTTGGTTTGGTCTAAAACATGAACCAAACCAAATAATTCGGATCTAATTTTTTTTAGAATAAACCCAAACTAATTGATTATTCAAAATCAAATTGAACCAACTCTATGAATTTGGGTTGAATTGGTTCCAATCTAGTTTTATAAATTTAAGTACGAAAATTGTGAATTTTATAAAACCTATTTATGAAAATTTGGAGCACAATATTTTTTTCTTTTAAAAATAAAGAAATAAATCTCTAAATACTTACTCATTGCATCATACACTCACAAATTCTAGTTACCTAAAATAAAAAGCCAAACAAAAATATGATCACTAGCTAGAGTCAATAAAAATATAACATTATTATCAAATTAATATTCTAGCACAGTTATTGAACCACATATGAGGTTCCTTACCTTTGAAGACTAAAATGCAAATTTGGGTAGTTCCCCATTATGAAAGGTAATTAAAGTTCAAAGATAAAATAAAAAAGTAACACTATTTTTGATAAAATAAAAAATAACATTTAATGTAAACTAAATCTAAATATAATTATGATCATAGTTGGTTTGGGTTTGATCGGGTCTACAATTATAGATACCAAACACTGAACCATCCCATCGGTTCTCAAAGGGAGCGGCTAAAAGGATTCCAACAATTGCTCCACAGACCCCAGTTTTGCGAAATTACCCAACTACCCCTCCATATAAAAGGGTTTTTACTCACTATACCCCAGTAATTACTAAACGTACCCCAATTTCGTGAAATTACCCAACTACCCATTTATATAAAAGGGTTTTTACTCACCATACCCTACTCACCCCACTCACTCCATACCCCAGTCATCTCTCTCAAATTGCACTTACCAAAAATCGACCAAATCCGACGACATCCGAGCAAAACCACATGGATTCGACGACGTGGGTGCATCCATATCATCTTTTTAGCCCCGATGACGAGGTTTTTTTTTGGATTTTTTTTTTCTTTTTTGAGTCGTTTTGTTTGTGAATTTGTTTTTGAGTTTAAGGCTTTGATTTGATGCTTGAATATTGCATTTTGGGTATAAAGTTTCGATGAAATTGAAAATATTAAATAATTCAAAGCAAAACCCACTTTTTTTTGCCATTTTCAAGTGTTTTTTGAGAATTTTGAAGTTTTTTTTTATCGTTCTGGTCGCCAGCAGGTTTCAAACTAACAAAGTTGACACCTCTAAAGAGGTGTCGGGCGAACATAGTCGACACCTCTGAAGAGGTGACGAACAAACCAGACTGACACCTCAAAAGAGGTTTCGGCTGGATCCCTCCGTCACCCATTGAAAACAAGTTATCTTTACATTATCGGTTGGAACACTTCTTTAGAGGTGTCGCCTATGTTCGTCCGACACCGCGTGTAAGGGTATTGGGGTGAGGGTGATGGTGATGGGGTACACTAAGCAAGGGTATTGGGGGTGAGGGTGTGAGTGATAGGGTACACGAAGTAAAAAAGTGGGGTACAATTAGCAAGGTTATTTTTGAAATTTTAAGAAAAAAAGTGGAGGTACATTAAGTAAAAAGTGGGGTACACGAAGTAAAAATTCAAAACTGGGGTATGTGGAGCAATTAGTGGGGTTCGTTTAGCCGCTCCCTTCTCAAACTTGAAGAGCTCAACTCAAATCAATAACATTTTTAATCCAACCACTACAAAAAATGGTGAAACAGCGACGGGAAAAATCCCTTCGCTACAACTGTACGATCTGTTGCTAAACAAAAATAGCGACGGGGTTCCCCATCACCGAATTTGGCGTCTCTATTTCAAAACAGCGATGGTGGCAGAATATAGTGACGAGTAAGCCCGTCACTATACACACGTCGCTATATTAACCAAAAAACATAGGGATTAGCGATGGGCAATCCCATCGCTGTATTTAAATTAAAAAATAAAAAACGATTTTTTTTTGTTTTTAAAATATATTTAATTTTAAAACAAAATATGTATATATATATACTATTTAATTAAATTGTTTTTGTTTTTATTTTTGCATATTTAACTATTTTTTCCACAGTTTAACTGTTTTAATTTTTACAATTCAATTGTTTTTAAATTTATAAAATAAATAAATTGTTTTTGATTTTACAAATTTAATTATAAAACAATTTATTTGAAATTATTTTGAAAATATAAATTTTTTGAAAATATTATAAAACATTGCATAACAAATAGATAATAGGTAAAAATATGAAATAAAACAAATTAACAAAGATATAAATGAAATAAATAAAGAAAGTGCATTAAATGAACTTAAAAAATTAAGTGTTTAACAAGTACAAAATATGTAAAAAAAGTGTAAATTACAAATCATCATCAATCGGCCTTGTTCTCGGTCTCAGTCTCTAAGTCATTGCGAGAAGCATCATCATCATCAGCTTGCCGTGAGTGCGTGAATCGCGTGTCGAGTTTCTCTATAAAAGCCCGCTCCATGCGACCACTACTGTAGAGGATAGAAAAATCAAGATTCTATCCCAATGGGACATAGTGCACTTAAAACTTGGAAGAATACTGAATTACACAGATAAGTGCGAAGGTTATTTTTTCTTTATTTAATTTTTTTTAGTAATTGTGGGTATCCAGACTCTTTGTTTGACTAGTCCCATGAGCCCTGAGATTACGCAACGAGACCACCAGTTGCCCGGCATTTAGCTGTCTTAGGATATCAATACCGAGGTCGTGCGCCTAACCCACACAGCCCCGTGGTCGCCCTTGCCAATAGGCCACACCCGTTCAGGTTAGACAAGCTCGAAGGTTATCTATTTAAACATGGTACTACACGCAACATGAACTATCAAATTAAGTATTTGCAACATGGCTTCCTTCACTTCATTGTTTCTATGGACATTCATGTTTCCAAGTATTTGTTGTCAAGTTGCAGCTGCAAAGGAATTATCTCTAGGGGACTTCTCGGCTCAAGCGCAGGCTATTCTCCGATGGAAAGCAAGTCTTCAGAACTCAACTTCACTCAGTTTCTGGATTGTCAGTACTCCTGCACATCCCAACAGGAGTTCCATCGCGCCTCTAAGTTCATGCAACTGGTTTGGCATATCCTGCAACTCGGGCAAAAGATCATAAGCATATCCTTACCAAACGCAGGAGTGCAAGGTACGCTCGACAACTTGAGCTTGAGCTCATTTCCCGATCTCTCACGCATCGACTTATGGACCAATTCGTTCTCAGGAGCCCTCCCAGAAAACATTGGTATTCTTAATAAATTCACTTCCCTCCTTGTATATGAGAGATCTTGGACATGTATATTATGATGTAATCTCCTCTGATTTGATGTTGACATACATATACGAGGTTTTCACACTATAAGTTGCCCTGACTAGTGTCTTATGGTTATTGTTATTAGTTTGAAAATTATAAGGCTTATGCTATAATCTAATAACTCACTAATAATGAATAACTCAATTTAAATAACTTAATAAATGGTAAATAATAGGGAATGTTGACTAGGTTTACGGTGCGAGTGTTGACTTGGGATCTACGTAAGTTTAGGCCGGGTGGAGCTCAATTTAGGGTTGTGGAATTAGGGCCGTTACAACTACATCTAAGTTTGTGGCCTGACCCTACTGCAGACATTGTAGGTTTTTTGATGTTTGTGTAATTATTACTTATGTCTTTTATATAATTTTGGTTTGTATATATGGGTTGAGAAACTAGGTTCCTCGACCGATGCATGTATCACGGTGTTTGTTATCATGCGATCGTGATTTTTTGGTTTTCACACTTAGGATTCATCTTTAAATGCTTTCGCTATAATAACAAGACTTCCGTTGAATTTAAATGCTTCCACTAAAATGTCAAGACTTTCACTGTAATTAATGAATTGTTAAAAAGTTTTAATTAACCCTAAATTTAGTAATGAGAATAATACGTGTGTTTACTTATCCTGAACATAAGGAACGAGAAGAATAGGTTATACAAGCTGACTAATACATAGTTAAGTCCTACGTGGATGAGATTAGGGCTTAATTATGGGATTATGCGGCATGACATTTTGTTGAATTTTTGGGGTTTTAACTCAAAACTATTAGAGGGAAGTAGAAGCAATGCTGGGTGTTTAAAATTTCGGGCCGTCACATTCTTGCTGGCTGGATCCGGAAAGTATATTCATTGAATCTGTCCAACTATCCTCCTTGCCCGTTAGAGTGCATTTAACATTTTTGTCATGGACGAGTTTTTGTGCCTAGAGGCAAAGCAGTTGTATACAAATATACCATATCTTTTCCTTACAATGCCGGGGTTGTAATAATGACAATATATAACTTTACCTTAACAGAGAGGAATTTTTTTTTTTTTTTTACTAACTATGAATATCTGAATATCTAGACACTTGTCTTACTAATCCCATGAGCCCTGAGATATTGGAAAGAGAAGTATCACTGGCATGACATTTGGCTATTGTGAAAAATCGAATTTAAGACTGTAGGCTTAACCCATACTGTAATCATGCCTACATCCTAACCACTAAACCAATCCATTTGGGTTTTCCATGGGAGGAAGTTGACACTTGCGCCACTTCGCGGGAAGTGCATTTGCTTCAACCAATTATGCCCTTTAACTTAGAATTAGTGCGTGGTGGTATTTGGAGCACCCCACAACCTTTATTAGGATGTGGGTACGACGACTCCCCTACTCAACAAGTTGGGCAGATTTTGTACGCCAAGTATGAGTAGCTTCTTGGACTGCTAAGTATGTCATGGTATTAATATTGCTTAGATGCCTAAGTGTGGTTTGAAAGATATTTGTAATTAGATCTATTCATGGGTTGGGTTTAGGCCGGGTCCAACTGAGCCTGGGCCTAAAAATGTTAGACCAAACCCACCATATATATGTGGGCCTACACATAGGCCCAAGCCCTCTCCATGTAAAATATAAAGCCCAAGCTTAGCCCATCAAACCCATATATAGTTTAAATATAAAAAATATAAAAAGAGAATATATATATATTCAATTAATAAATTTTTTATGGAATTTTTCAATAATTTTTGTGTTTCTATTAGGGTTGCAAGTGGGGCGAGGATTCCCCGCATTTTTGCCCTCGTCGGGTAGGCGGGGGGCGGGGTATGCCTTTGCCCCGCGGTTTTCCCCGTAGTACCGCCTCGTTTCCCGCCCGGGGAATCCTCGTCGCCCCACCCTGTACCCCGCCCCACGGGGAATCCCCGTCTCCCCGCCCCGCATCCCGCCCCGTGCCCCGCCCCACGAAGAATCCCCGCCTCCCCGCCCCATTGCCCCGCCCCATACCCCGCCACACGGGGAATCCCCGTCTCCCCACCGCGTACCCGTCCCACGAGAAATCCATTTTTAAAAACTAGTCGAAATCTCACGCTTCGCACACGAGTAAGACTAAGTGTCAATATATTAGTTAAAAAATAATTAACTTAATGAGAAAAAAAACTAAAAAAAATAATCTTACTGCATAATCTTGAATAAATTTTAAGTGAAGAATAATATCATTTAATTTTTTTGTAGCAAAATTAGGGAATATATGCCTTGAAAGTTTAAAAACTTTTTGCATATGGTTATACAAAAATATAATCCTAATAAAATTAATTTGATGAGAAAAAGGAAGTGATAAAAAGAGAAAAAAAACTTATGTAAACATTGGTGAAATCCCAATTTAATACTTTATGAATAGAAGCTATATTTATTTTGAAAAATGATTAATTAAAATTTTGTTGCCACAATAAAGGATATATAACAAATTGACATCTTGTTGAATAAATTAAAAAAAGGGAGGTCATTGATCTAAATAATGCATACAGAGATTGACGATCAATATATGTCATTTCTAAAATATTTTTGTTTGCTCTTGAAAAATAAAATAAAAAAAAGATCAAGAATAAAAACTCAAAGGTAAAAATCTGAATATAAAAAACACCAAAAACCAAATAGCTATCAAAAAGTCGAAAAGAGCAAAAAAAAAGTTGAAAAATAACTAAAAATAAAAAAATGTTATGGTAAAAAAGTGCGACATAAGGAAACTTCAAATGTACAAATAAATTTTGTTGAGACAGTGAGGATATATAATAAAAACATATGATCTTGTCAAATAAACTTAAAATTGGAGATCATAGATCTAGACAACACTTACCAGAGATTGTCAACTAATACATATCACTTTTTTAATCATTTTGTTATTAGAATTTTGATTCAATCCTAAAAAGAAAACAAAAAAAATCAGAAGCAAAACGAAAAGTAGAAATTTGACAATAATGAATATGCGTTGGAAGATATATATTCTCAATATGTGAAAAAACGCATTAAAATATATTGTGGCTTGTTAGCATAGTTTGTTATTTTGTACCTATATGTCGCATAGTTTGTTATTTTGTATCTATATGCCACATAGTTTATACTTTTGGATTTTGTATATATATGCCACCTGGTTTATATTTTAAAAATATATAAGGATGCTCTTATTTATGTGTTTGTTGTTTGGAATGAAATGAAGCTTTTTACTTGTGTTTAAAGTTGAATCTATTTGTATTTACTATTTTCTTTCTTGAGGACAAAGTCCATTTTCTAGTTGTGTTCAAAGTTAAAATGTAACTTCTTTATTGATGTGGTAAATATGTCATTACAAGTGATTCTGAATTAATAAAGAAAGGACATTCAATAGTCCATTTTCTAGAAAGACGTCAAATATAGACCATTAAATGACTACAACATCTTCCATATGTCTCGCACAAGATTCCCATATACACCATCGAAGTATCGAACTCTCGCCTAAAGTCAACGACCAATGCATTATAGTCCGGAAATTTTGGGGGGCGGAAAAGTTTAGAATTTTTGAGAAAAATTCGCCGTCACCCCGCGGATGCGGGGACGGTATCTTCAATCCCCGCCCCGCCCCGCCCCACTTGCAACCCTAGTTTCTATATATATATATATTCATTTGTTAGGTATAAAAGGAAAAGTGGTTCGAATGGTAAGCATCAACTAACGAGACCATATATTTTGTCCCAGGATCAAATCCTACCTATAACACTAACTAGTCACTAACTTGTATTCCGAGCGTGCTTTTCTTAGAAATGACTATCAAAGCTCAGTAATTTGTTCATGGGCTTGGGCGGGCTGGACGGGTACCCAAGCCCATAATCACGTCTAGTTGTAATTAGTCTAATGTTAGACTGGAAGTCTGGAACTACATATGTAACAAGCAGTAGGTCTTAATGTATTGATTAGGACAGTCAGCGGCTCCTTCCACTACTAATTAAACCACTACTGTAGGGGATAGCAAAATTTAATGTATTGATTAGGACAGTCAGCGACTCCTTCGATTATTAATTAAACCACTACAGTAGGGGATGGAAAAATTAGGATTCTATCCCAATGGGACATAGTGCACTTAAAGCTTGGAAGAATACTGAATGACACAGACAAGCGCGAAGGTTATCTATTTAAACATGGTACTACACGCAACATGAACTATCAAATTAAGTATTTGCGACATGGCTTCCTTCACTTCATTGTTTCTATGGACATCCATGTTTACTTGTATTTGTTGTCAAGTTGCAGCTGCAAAGGAGTCATCTCCAGGGGACTTCACGGCTCAAGCACAGGCTCTTCTCCGATGGAAAGCAAGTCTTCAGAACACAACTTCTCTCAGTTCCTGGACTGCCACGCCCACACCTTTACATCCGAACAGGAGTTCCATCGCGCCTTTAAGTCCGTGCAATTGGTTTGGCATAGCCTGCAACTCGGGCGGAAGTGTCATAAACATATCCTTACCAACTGCAGGATTGCAAGGTACGCTCGACAACTTGAGCTTGAGCTCGTTCCCCGATCTCTCACACATCGACTTATGGGCCAATTCCTTCTCAGGACCTCTCCCAGACAACATTGGCGTTCTTAATAAACTCACTTTCCTCCATGCAGCTCATAATAACTTTTCAGGTCCACTTCCTAGATCACTGGCCAATCTCACTCAAATGATAGACCTTGATCTTCATGGTAATGCTTTCTCTGGGAAATTAGACCCTCTAATATTCGCAAACTTTAGCGAAATCGTGTTTCTTCATCTACATGACAACGATTTCACTGGAGAGATACCTTCCCAGCTAGGAAACTTACATAAATTAAATATTTTAAGTCTAGGGCGTAACTCCTTCACCGGTTTGATCCCTCCTACTCTATGCAACTTAACAAATTTGCGCATTTTCGAACTCTATCAAAATGCTCTTTCCGGTCCAATACCTTCACAAATAGAAAATCTTAAATACGTGTATCAAATGGACCTCAGTGAGAACTCTCTCACTGGTCCTATCCCTCCTTCTTTGGGTAATATGAGCAGTTTAATACTACTATATCTGTATACTAATAAGCTGTCTTCATCCATCCCTCATGAGATAGGAAATTTGGGAGGCATAGGAGTCTTGGAATTGTCAATGAATCTTTTGACAGGTTCAATCCCTTCAAGTATTGGAAAAATGAAAAATCTTGAAGTCCTGCTCCTATTCAAGAATTACTTATCAGGTTCAATCCCTTCTAGTATTGAAAAATTGAGCAATCTTGACCACATTGACATGGCTGGTAATAAACTCACAGGTCAAATTCCCACAGCTATACTCAATTTAACAAAACTAAATTACCTCAACTTAGGTGTTAATGAACTCATAGGTCCCCTCCCTCCAGCTATAGTTAATTTAACAAAACTAGATGTCTTGGGCATATTCTTCAATCACTTATCAGGTCCCATACCACAAGAACTAGGAATCAACAGCGCTGTTAAACTTTTCATGGTGTCAGAAAACTCCTTCTCAGGCCATTTGCCCCAACACATATGTCAAGGTGGAAGGCTTGAAAAACTTTCTGCATCTGACAATGATTTCATGGGCCCAATTCCAGAAAGCATGAAAAACTGCTCAAGCCTAGAACGCATTAGGCTGTATGGAAACCGAATTGTAGGTAATATCACCCAAGATTTCGGAATATATCCAAACCTGACCTACATTGATCTCAGCCACAACAACTTGTTTGGGGAGCTCTCAACTAGTTGGGGAGAAAGTAGAAATTTAACCTTGCTGAAGATTTCTGGAAATAGCATAACTGGCACATTGCCTTCAAACCTTGGCCAGTTAGAGCAACTGCAGGTGCTTGACCTCTCATCAAACAAAATAGGAGGAAACATACCAAGAGAATTAGGCAAATTGTCTTTTCTGTATAACCTCAGCCTAAATGACAACAAATTCTCAGGTCAAGTACCAAAAGAGATAGGAAACTTGGCCAATCTAGAATCCCTGGACCTCTCCTCAAACACCTTTAGTGGATCAATTCCAAAAGAAATTGGGGAATGCTCAAAATTGCGGCACTTGAGTTTGAGCAAGAACTTCTTTGATGGAATCATCCCAGTTGAAATTGGGAATCTGGGATCTCTGCAAGATCTGCTTGATCTCAGTCAAAACAAACTAGCGGGTGAAATTACGCCACAGCTAGGAAAGCTCATTATGCTGCAAAATCTAAATCTCTCTCATAACCACCTCAATGGTTCGATTCCCTCATCTTTCACTGCAATGGTCAGCTTGCAATCTGTTGATTTTTCTCACAATGATTTAGAAGGACTTGTTCCCAACATCAAAGTATTTCAAAATGCTACTCCGCATGCATTCGAAGGCAACAGAGGGTTATGTGGCAAATTCAAAGGTTTGCCACCCTGCAACACATCTCTTGCGAGTAGTGGAGAAAAGAAGAATGGATCACACAAAGTCATGATCATAGTTTTTATTTCCCTTGCCGCCACGGTGTCAGTTCTCGTGCTGGTGATTGTTTGCATTTTGTTCTTCTATAGGAACAAAAAAGTAGAAAAAGTGGAAACGGAGGCAGAAATGAGAAATCCAAGGGATGTGTTTTCAATCTGGAACTATGATGGGAAGATTGCATATGAAGACATCATTGATGCAACAGAAGATTTTGACTCCAAACACTGCATTGGGCAAGGAGGCTATGGAACTGTATATCGAGCAAAATTGTCCACAGGACAGGTGGTGGCAGCGAAGAAACTTCACTTAAGTGCAGATGACGATGAGAACATGGTGAAGGAGAAGAGCTTCTTGAATGAAATGAAAGTTCTATCGGAAATACGACACCGAAACATTGTAAAATTTTACGGTTTCTGCTCACACCCTCGATGCACGTTTCTAGTCTATGAGTACATGGAGAAGGGAAGCTTGGCTAGCATTTTAAGAGATGATGAGGAAGCGACGCGACTAGACTGGGTCAAGAGGGTGAACATAATCAAGGGTGTTGCTAATGCTCTATCATATATGCATCACGACTGTCCCCAACCCATAATTCATCGGGACATATCAAGCAACAATGTCTTGTTGGACGAAGAATTCAATGCTTGTGTCTCTGATTTTGGCACTGCCAGACTTCTAAAACCTGATTCATCCAATTGGACAAACCTTGCAGGCACTATGGGATATACAGCTCCAGGTAATTAATTAATTTACTTCTATCTTATTTGTTTCGACCTCTTTATGTCTACGTATTAACCATATTGTGTATGTTCATCATGCAGAACTTGCCTACACCTTGGCTGTGACTGAAAAATGTGACGTTTATAGCTTTGGGGTGGTTGTTCTAGAAATAATCATGGGGAGGCATCCTGGCGACATCATCTCCTCCTTGTCGCTCCAAACTGCTCCAAATATGATCCTTGATCAAATCCTTGATCAGCGTCTCCCTGTCCTGAAAGGCCAACAAATTGCACGAGACATAGATGTTGTAGTGAGAGTTGCAATTTCTTGTGTGAACTCAAATCCAACTTCCAGGCCAACCATGATGGAAGTATGCAGGTCCTTAACTGTTTGCTTAGCCGCCCTCAACTATCTCAAACAACTCTACTTCAACAGCTAAATATGTGTCAAAATGTTATAGTTCAGTTGAAGCTGTTACAGTGAATCCTATATGCTTTATATGTGTATTTCATAACGTCTATGATTAGAAATAATACTTCTATGGCAGTATTTCTTTTTAGCCACAGTATCTATATGGAATTATACTAAATAGCTCATTTGAAGAAGACACATTCTCTCAATTTAATTGCAATTGATTCTAGTGGTATTAGAGAATTTATGCACCCTGAGATTTATCTTACTCTTCTATCTGTTGGACAGAACAATTATGAGTATTTCTAGATCATTTTCACTAACATCAACTCATTTCTCCAAATAATGACCACGTTTATTTCAAACCTGAAAACCAATCATGTAGATCAATTGTATGTCAGAATGACTAATAACAATTAAGACATGATAACAGGCCATCTTTGAAAACTTTGCCAATTCCACCAATAAACACACACCTAGAAGCTAGAACTGAAATACTAGAAAACAGACTTTTAAGAAGTTACAGAACAGTTCTGAAAGTAAATAGAGTTCTCCCTCCAATGTTAATGATAAAAAAAAAAAAAAAAGAGAGATCATGAAAGCACTTACAGATTATTGTGGCGAAGGGCATGCGAACTGCAGGGGAACTTCTTGTTGCTGCCTACTTTTTTGTTTTGTTTGATGCGTGTTTCTCAGTGCACTTGCAAAATGGAAGCTTGAATAGCATTTTCAGAAAATGAGGTACATCCTGCAGAACTACATTGGATTAAAATTAAGCTGTGGCTTACGCTCTAGGACTGTTTTCCATCAATAATTCAATTAGACAACATGGAGCAATAATAATGGCTTATTGGATGAAGAGTTTCAATCGTTACAATGCTTTCTAAATCATGGGGTCATCTTGCTCTTTTTATCTGTTTGAAGGAAGAAGTATATTTTTAGAGTCTTAACAATCATTGCCCTACATTGGTGAATGGTGACTTCAACACTGTAAGCAAATTTGCTAACCAAGAAAATGTTTAAGAAGATTCAACATCACAAATATGTTAATTCTAGCATTAATTTATTAAGGGGTCTAGTAGTCTTCCATGTTCACGTGTCATAATGAAAATCAGACTTACCCATCATTTCTGATTAACAAATAAAGTTTTCTCCGAACACCTATCGATGTTTCATTTTTTTTTTTTTTTTTTTTCATTTTTTATTTCTGATTAACAAATAAAGTCATCTGTCAACATTCAATGAGATTTTATTCATTTTGATTAATGAAAGACCAGCAAGAGCTGAAGTCAAAAATACAAGCTTTGATTTTGTCAAAAAAAAAAACTAAAAAAAAAACATATAAGCTTTGACAATCTCCCAAAATTTGCAGTTCTGATTATGTCATTAGCAGAATACCCACCTATTTTTCTAATAATCTATAAACTAAGCACTCAGTTTCTTCCCACATGCACCAATCTGTTTCACATTCACTGTCTCTCAATGGCAATCTCTGTGTCTTTATTTGGTGAGAAATATTTAAAAAAATGTGAGTATAAGTACTAATAATAGTAACTACCACAGATCAAAGCACTTGGAACATGGCTTCCTTCACTTCATTGTTTCTATGGACATCCATGTTTACTTGTATTTGTTGTCAAGTTGCAGCTACAAAGGAGTCATCTCCAGGGGACTTCTCGGCTCTAGCACAGGCTCTTTTCCGATGGAAAGCAAGTCTTCAGAATTCAACTGCTCTCAATTCATGGACTGCCACTCCTATACATAGCAACTCGAGTTTCCTTGCGCCTCAAAGTCCATGCAACTGGTTTGGCATAGCCTGCAATTCGGACAGAAGCGTCATAAACATAGGGTAACCGTGTCAAAGGCAGGCTTGCGAGGTACGCTCAACAACTTGAGCTTTAGCTCATTTCCTCATCTGTCCTACATCGAGTTATGGGGTAATTCACTCTCTGGTTCGACCCAGTTGGGGTGGACCGGGTCGGACCTGACTTGGAAATCACCCATTATTAAAATAATAATATATTTATTTATTTATAACAAATAAATAAATTAAATATGTTTTATTTTTATTTTTATTTACTTTTAATAAATATTGGAAAAATCAGGAAAAATTCTGAAAAATAGGAAAATTTTCTGAAAAATTATATTTCAACCAAATAAATAGAAATTTGAGAGTTTTTATAAAAAAATGAAGAATTTGTGATTTGCGACAAGACTTTTGTCGGAGTTTTTGTCTCGTAAAGCGTGAAATTGTTAAAAATAGTTAGAAAATATTGAATTTTTTTTTTAAATTGCATGAAAATTATGAAGTTTCACTCGGATATATTAATGGGTTTGAATGCAACCCAATACTCGATTAAGCGACCAATTGTGCAAACGAGTAATAATTTAGAAAAAAAATTATAGAAAATGGGTCAAACTTGAGAAAATTAAGGAATACTTGGGATAATTAGGGATAATTAACGAAAATTGGTTGGAATAATTGTCAGGTGACGAGCGGAATGTTGGTAATTAATTGGGGAACGTGTGGAGCTACGCGATGGCATTTTTTAGCGGGATTTGAGGTGAGTAAAGGTAACAATAGAATCAACATGATTACTTTTCTATTTCTTAATTGATTATTCTTGAAATGCGAGCCCTTTGTATTCCATTCTAGTTCAGGTGACCTAGGGTTTAGGTAGTCCGATTGTGATGAGAAGTCTCAACGAGTTTAGCAGCCAGCATAGACTGTGGCTTCTCGTTGGAGCCTATCGAAATGATTTAGCATCCGGCTTGTGACTGCGGCTTTCTTTCGGTAGTGTGTTAGGAATTTAGCAGCCGACTTTGTCTGTGGCTTTTCCTAACAGAGTGTACATTAAATGGAGGCGACCTTCGGGCCCACTAGTTCGTACAGGGTGGATTGAGCAGGGGAGGCAGTTTTTGGCCTACTGTGTCGATCGCAAGCTGATGAGGTATTGTGACCCACGGTTTGATTGGGACTATCTATTCGCCTATCCGTTTGTTTCTCGGTCTCTTGATTATCATTGTTTGAACTTGTTGAATATATTTATCATGCGATTTGTTATCTATTTCAGTTTCTTGTTATACACTGCATGATTCATAGACTTGTGATTATTGAAAATTCAGTAGTTTATGTTAAGATATCTATTGTTGTTGTTTACTGTTATATTTTGTACTCACCGTCATTTTTATGACGATGGGTGCAGATCCACAGACGAGTAGGGGCAAGGCGTCGATGCTTGGCAATATCCTCTGAGGCACGCTCAGAGCCGTCAGCTTTGCTCTCATTTTGTAGGTACTTTGTCATTTTGTTGTATATTTTGGCTATGTATCCATTTGTTTTGATATTTTGGGGCTTTGGGGACTTGAACCTGATTGTCGATACATGTATATGTTCATTTTAGGTTTTCAGTTGATCTGTTATATACATGTGATGTTGTTTGGACAGGATTTTCCACATCTAGGTTAACTGACACTACAAGAATCAGCCGAAATAGGGATGGAAAATTCTGTCCCTAATAGATTGATATTCGGTTGCTAAATGGTCAGAAACCTAATTAGGAACAGAATAAATCGGTCGTCGAAACCGTCGTCGCTGACTGGTCAGGGACGAAATTTGGAGTCCGTTGTTAATTAGAAACCGAAAATTCCGTTGTTAATTAGAAATCGAAAATTCCGTTGTTAATTAGAAACTGAAAATTTCATTCTTAAAACGGTCTCTAATTAACAACGGATTAGAGACCGAATTTATAAATTCCGTTCCTAAATCCGTCTCTAAATTGGGACGGTTTAGAAACTGAACTCATAGTTCTAAATATCGTTTATTATGCATTCCGTCCCTGATTCCGTCCCTGATTAGAAACTGAATCAGAGACGGAATTCAACATCCCAGGAAACAAAAACATTCTTACGTTTCAGCAGGTTGAAACATATATACACATTCTGCAACAAATAACCTGCAACAACCTGCCGAAACAAATAACCAGCTGAAAACAAATAACCTGCAACAACCTGCTGAAAACACAAATAACCTGCAACAATTTTGTTTATACATTTAAAGCTATTGAAAACATATCATACAACACAAATAACCTGCTGGGAACTCATTATACAATAGAAGTTTCACATATAACATGCTAATGAAACCAAAACAGTTCTAAAAAAATCAAAATAGACATCATATATACATGTGTGTAAAAGTTTCCACCAAAATATCAAAATATACCAAAATATCAAGTGTATCATATCAAATGTATATCAAGTGTATCATATCAATTGTCTCTATCAGGTCGTGGTAGGGGATGTGTGTCGGACAATGCATCGATCCACTCCTGTTGCAATAGCAAGTTCGTTTGCTCTTCATCTTCAGGCTCGTACATTCTAGTGTGAGTTGTAAACTGTTTTAAGTTGGTGTTAAAAATAATTTTGTTGCACACCTAACTATAATTGAGGATAAAAGATTAGATAGAGTTAAGGTGAATAAAAAAGAGTGATCCAGGGTGAGTAAGTGAATAATGTATTGAGTAATTGGTAAGTTAAGGCTGACTAGACCTGCGTTGACTCGTCAAAAACGGGATAGGGGGTCCACGTAGGTTTAGGCCGGGCGAGGCCCAGTTTGTGGTTGCTGGGACCATCACAAGTGTACTTACTTGACAACGCAACCCGCGAATACATTTTCGCGAATCCTAATGCGTATTTTCGAGTTTCCCGCTACCTGACAAGTTAGGAAACTTTAGTTATTAGGTCGAGTCATTATCTAAACCTAGGTTGATACCTAGCGTTTTCTTAATGTTTTAAGACTCAAAAAATCGACCCGGACATCAAACAAAACACAACGACTCGCTTGGTTTTGTAAACCACACCATATGTAAGCCTATTCACAAATTATAGGCTCGGCTCACTATAACGACCCTAAAATTTCTAACCGTGTTAATCCAGGTGTACGTGGGCCCTCTGTGGTGATGCAGTCATCAAATCTCAGGCGTCGACGAGGTATGTTAATTTTGTATGATGTTTGCACTATATTGTATTTCAATTGTACAATTGCAAAGTTTCTAACGTGTGAGGACGTTTGTGTACGAACGTTGGTAGTCCGGGGGACAAATTTAATTATAAACACTAATAAAATACAAACTCTAAATTTATCAAAATAATTGGTACGCGATTCGATTAAGTGCGTAAGACACACGGAGCCTGACGCGGGTCGAGTTCAGATTATACAAGGGATGATGTGGATAGGCTAGAATGAGGAGCAAGTCAACTAGAGCCACCCTATGGAGTCACTTAAGTAAGTGGGATGAGGTGATTATGAACCATTTGATGGGCCTAGGGATGTGTGTATTGGGCCAAGAGTAGGTGAAGGGTATAAAACCCAAAACCCACCTTTTTCTTTCTCCTCCTCTTTCCTTTATCTCTCTCTTCTTCTTCTTCTTCTCTTTCTCCCCAAGCAACCACTGGGTGTGGCCGGAGCGGCGGTTTCGGACGATTCGAGGTAAGATTCTTACTCTCCTCGTCGTTCTCTACGCGTTGGTGCGTAATTTGCTCGTTTTCGTCATGGTGAAATTTGGATGCCATGTCGAAACTTCGAAGTATATCGAAGTTTTCAACGTCCCAACGATCCCCGCGACGATTAATAGGTTATTTACAAAGGTTGTGTTCGATTTGGGTAAGTTTTGGATTTTGACAAATTTTTGAAGATTTTCAAGGATTTTTCGTGTGGGTTTATTGATGGTGATTGAGAGTGAAGAAGAGGTGTTAATGGTTGTTGGGTTGTTGTTGTGTTTAAAAAAACATAGCAAGTCGTCTTGTTTGCTAGAATTTCGAGCGAAGAAAATAACTGGGAGAAACGGGTCGAGTCGGTTGGGCCAGACCGGGTCTGACCCGGTTTCTGCTGGAAATCGTGTTCTATGTTGTTGCCGAATCGGTTCTCCTCTTCTTGATGATGTGTCGGCCCGGTTCATGTCGAGTCAAAAACCCCAATCTCATGCGAAGTCTCGTTTCTGTCCCTGCCAATCAAGTGGATCTAGGTAGGGCTGGGCACGAAACCCGATGACCCAACTCGGGTGGCGGGTCGGGTAGAGTGGTTAAAAAAAAAGAGTCGGGTCAAAAAACCCGACCCGTCGGGTATCGGGTCGGGTTTCGGGTATGATCAAAGTGGACCCAACTCGACCCGACCAAAATAACCCTAACTAAACCCTGCTGAGTCTGCTCTCATCGTCCCCACTCCCCAACTCTGCTGTTCATTCATCCCCTCGCCTCCCTCGCCTCGATCGATCATCTATCATCCCCTCTTCCTCGAGCAGAGCCTCCCTCGCCTTCCTCATCGATCAACCCCTCTTCGGCTCTTCCTGCTTCGGTTCACCTCCAAGGCTCCAACTGCAGCCCTGCACAATGCACACATTCGCTGCACTGCACCGCCATCCGCTTCGAGCCATCCACCATCATTTTCTTCATCCGCCTCACGGCCCTCACTTCCGCCTCACCTCCGCCTGCACAGTGCACACATTCGCTGCACACATCCTCCGCCTCACCTCCGTCTGCAACAACAAGTCTGCAACTGCATCATCTTCTCCGCCATCATCTTTTCGATTTCAACTTCTTCATCGTCTCTCGACACCAAGACACCAAAGTACTTAACCTTCTTTCTTCTTCTCTAATTTCTTCAATCCCTTAATCAATTGATTTCATTTCATCATCTTCTTCATCGTCTCTCGACATCTTTCTTCTTCATCTTCTTCATATTTACTCTTAATTGCTTGATCATTGATGGATTTTTATATTATTTGGATGTGCAATGTAGGTAACATTTTTGTGAGCCCTTCTTGTCTTCTAATAATTTGTGAGATGAGGGAGGGAGGGAGAGAGGTCATGTTGTGTTGTTCTCAAGTTATTGTCAATAAAAGTATTTGATTTGTGCTGAGTAGAATTGTTAAAATTGAGTCAGAGCATGATCAAGTGATCAACTGATTGTTGATGATGTCCTCACTAGAAAACTTAATTGAGGCTATGTTTATGTAATCTGTTTTAGAATGATTGACCCTCTGTTTTGCTTCTTTGATTATTCTTTGATCAGTTGTATAATTTATTACGGAAAGTAGGGGCGTTTTGATTTTGAAGTTTGAATTGACTTATATTAATATATGTGCAATCATAAAGTTGATTTCTTATAGAAATCAAACTTTCTATTTTTTGTTTGATTCTTCAGATGACATCAACTTGTCCACATTCAATTCCAACTGTTTCAACTGAGTTAGACCTTAGTCAAGGTGTTAATCCATTCAACATTCCAACTCCAACTCCACAGCCTCCAACTCCACAGCCTCCACCTCCAAATGAAACTAATGAATCAAGCCTCCCCTCATTACCACCTAATCCGGGTAATAAAAGAAAGAGAACTTCGGAAGCCTGGGATTATTTCACAATCAGAGAAGAGGAGCCTAACAAGCCTATGGCATATTGCAAATTTTGTCCCAAATCCTATGCATATCATTCCAAAAGTTGTGGGACCAAAAACTTGATTTTGCATTTGGAGAAGTGTTCGAACCCCAATCATCTATGGAAAATTGAAAATGAGAGGCATCCTTCCAAGCAAGCAAACCTTTGTTTCTCCTCTACTCATGATGGGTCCTCAGCTGAAAGTACAGTTTACTTGTTCGCAACCACCTATGACTATCACAATTGTAGGAGATTGCTTGCTAGGATGATTATTTTAGATGAGTTACCTTTCAAGTTTGTGGAAAATGATGGCTTTCGTGATTTTATTGCGGGTTTGAATTCTAAGTTTACTGTTCCATCAAGAAGAACAATTACAAGGGATTGTATGAGTCTTTACTCAATTGAAAGGACGAAGTTGAAGAAGATGTTTCGTAGGTCGTCTCAGCGTTTGTGCATAACAACGGATGCATGGCTATCAATACAAAAAATCGACTATATGGTGCTCACTGCGCATTTCATTGATAGTGAATGGAAGTTGCAAAAAAAAATCTTAAACTTCTTTCAAATTCCAAATCGTAAAGGCGACACCATTGTGAAAGCAATGGAGAAGTGTTTGCTAGAATGGGGCATCGAACGAGTTTTCACTGTGACAGTTGACAATGCTACTTCAAATGATGTGGTCGTCTCTTACTTGGCGAGAAAAGTTAGGAATTGGGGTGGATTGGTATTAGATGGCGAGTTCTTTCATGTTAGATGTGTTGCTCATGTCTTGAATCTTGTAGTCAAGGAGGGGTTAGAGGAATTGGATTCATTTATTGAAAAGATTCGCTACTTTGTGAGGTATGTGAGGTCATCTTCTGCGCGGTCACTCACCTTTAAGATGTGTGTGGAGCAAGAAAAACTTAATACTAATGGTGGTGTTTGTTTAGATGTAAGTATAAGGTGGAATTCCACTTTCTTGATGTTGGATGCTGCGTTGACCTACCAACATGCTTTTGTGAGAATGGAAGGAGAAGGTGATGATTTGAATTTGGAAAAGATTCCATCTGATGATGATTGGGAAAAGGTAAAGATGTTTGTAAAGTTTTTGAAGTCATTTTATGAAATCACTAAACGAGTTTCAGCTTCCTTGCATGTGACTTCTAATAGATACTTTCAAGAGATTTACTTGGTTCATGGTATAATTCAAAAGTATTGTGAGAGCAATAATGTGTATTTATCATCAATGGCTAGGAGAATGAAAGTAAAGTTCGACAAGTATTGGGGAAATACTGAAATGACCAATGTTATGTTATATGTACCTGTTTTGCTTAACCCAAGATTCAAACTAAAACCACTTTCATATTGCTTTAATCTCATGTATGGGAAAGAAGTGGGTGAAGTTATGACGAAGAAGGTGGATACGACATTTAGGAGGTTGTACGAGGCGTACAAGGCTTTTTCTTCTAAAGACGATGATAATGATAGTGAAGATGAACGAACTCCAAATCCAGTTAATTTAGAATTGGATGATATTCCACAATTTGGGCAAATCACACGACATTTTTATGAAGAAGAGAGCAATGGGAATAAGAATGAAGTAGACAAATATTTGGCAGAGATTTATGAAAAAAATGTGGAGCCCTTTGACATCCTAAATTGGTGGAAAGTAAACTCCTCCAAATACAAAGTCATTTCACAGTTGGCGAAAGATGTCTTAGCAATCCCTATTTCTACAGTTGCATCAGAATCAACATTCAGCACCGGTGGACGTGTATTGGATTCTTTTCGTAGTTCATTGAACCCGAACACCGTTGAGGCCCTTATTTGCACTCAAAATTGGCTCAAATATGGTAGTCCTCTCGATCTTAAAGGGGCTTTAGAAAGTTTTGGCGACCAATCTGGTAAGTTGCTTATAGAAAACATAAATTTACTAAATTTCTTACTTGCTACTAAGTGTTAAGTGTTTTATGAGTTGTTACTTGTAAGTCTAAACTCTTTTTTTTTATATTATCTTATTTTCAAGACTTGGAGGTTGAAGGAGAACCATTAGTCTTAGAGGAGCTTTGAGTTCTCATCATATTTTGTGTGCTAAAGAGTAGTTCTTGTAAGTTAACCACTAATCATTTATTTTATAAGTTCTCTTTCATTCTCTTATAAGTTGCAACTTGCAAGTAGTACTAACTATATATTTGTTTGTTTCATTTTGTAGTTTGTTTTAGAGATGAAAACTTAAAGTATTGAAGATGGAATCATAGCCTCAACTCTTATGGACGTTAGAGATGAAGAATACTTGTTTTTTGTGGGAAAAAAGACTTGTTTTAATTATTTTGTGGCTTTTGAAACTATTAATACAACATGTGTTTGTGTATTGTGTAATGTATATCATGCATGTTATGGGTTGCTTAACTGCATTACTTATGTTGTGAACTTGTGATTGAGTGACTAGATCACTTGACTACTTAATCTTCAAGTGTGTCATCATGCTTTTGTAGGGTTTTGTGATTTTTGAAACTATGTCTTGCTAGTTGCTCTTTGTTTTTCCAATGTTTTTTTTTTTTTTTTTTTAGAAACCAGCTGGGATACGGCAGGACAAGAGAGGTACCATAGCTTGGCTCCTATGTATTACCGTGGTGCTGGACTGCTGGTGGCAAACGGGCTTTTTTATGAAATAGGTGAGCTTTGCTTTCATTTTGTTTTGTGGAAAGTACTTCTTTTGGGCTAGATTGTCGTCTGTCATACTTTTCTTTTTACTTCACATAATTCTTTTTCGAATGGAGAAACAAAGATCTCTAATATCATAGATTATCGACGGGGCCTAACTTTGGCCATTCAAATTGACTTGGACACTTCCAACTTGAGATCTTAATAACCAAGGGTCTATCAAGTTGTGACGGCCCCAATTTTCCCATGCAATTGGGTACGCCCGGCCTAGACCCGTACAAGCCCCGAGTCATCACTCGGCAACCAGACGAGCCTAGTCAGCCTTCAATTTAATCAATTTAGTAATTTATGAAAGAGTTATTGCAATAATAAACCACAGAAGACTAAAACAATTATAATAAAGGGGAAAATAACTCAATCAAGGGAAGTAGAGGAATTCTATAAGTGTGGAAAACCCCGGGTATTCATGTACAATTTGATAGGTAAATATACATGATACCAGTCTCACAAAAGAAATACTAAGTTCAATGATCCCAACAATGTAAATATAAAACGATATACACATCAGCAAAAGTAAAAACACCTATTAAAGAGTCTCTCTGATGTCGTTGCTAATCCTCACAGTAGATCACCTAGGCAGGGTCCCTTGCCCTTGCTGCTCTCCGCCCTATCTGCACCAACCGTCACAAACTAGACGGTGAGCAACTAAATAAAATCGAATGTAATGCCAGAAGAAGATAACAGTAATTCATGATAATACAAGTAAAGCAGTCTAAATATCATGCGGTAATATAATGACAGGAATTTAAATAGACAAGATGCATGATAAACAAACTAATAGTTATCAATCGAAAATCAAGTGTGTTCCAAGGAATCAAAAGAGGCTCATAAGTGGTCTAAATCATAGCATAACGGCAAAGACCTCGCGAGGTCTTCCCGAGCATCGACACAAGCGAAGGCACAGCTATGACTGGAGGGACTCAAACCCACCCACCCAGTACTCGGTGTCACACGATCACTAAGGGTGGTCACACACTCGTGCGCACGAGTGCCCGCGTTTTATCCCTCTAGTGCAGGTCCTAGTACTTTTGAGACGAAACACTTACGCTGGGAAACACACAACAAGAAATAGAATGGAATACCAATAATAGAGCATAACAAGACTGAATAAATGATAATGAATCACATGACATTTTCTTACTGGCTTACAAACGTATAAATGCCTTTTAAGACAATTGTACTTACCTGACTAATCGCAACTTGCGTACAATATTCTCACGTCTCTAACGCGTATCCCCGAGTTTCCCGCTACCTGACAAGTTCGGAAACTCTAATTAATGGTTTGAGTCATTACTAATCCTAGGTTGATACCCTAGTGTTTTCCCAACGTTTTAATGACTTGAATAACTCGATGTTTCAATCGGTAAATCAAACCAAAAAAACACAACAAAATACAATGATTCTCTTAGGTGTTGTACCACACCTATGTAAGCCTAATTACAAGTCTTAGGCTCGGCTCAGTCATAAATAGGTCACGCTATAGTCTCGAGGACTGGCGGCATGATCACGACGTCATAACCGTTTACAATATATAGACTCACGTGAAATCATCATTACGCTTCACGCCCATTCGAAACTTAAATAATATTCCAAACCCTTTACTTTACGTCGCAATTTATGTTCAAGTTTATATCGCGAGGAAACCATGCATGAGAACTCAACTCCAACATAAATTCATTCTCACACACGACGTGCTATTAATTCAAGTGATTTCAATAAGACATTCAAACCAAATTGACAAAACCTTGACTGAAAACTCCACACCGACGTCATTAACAAAGAATGATCGAAACACGAAACCACGCAATATTAATAAGAAACTACAACGAGTCCAGTTGTTTAATAAAGATCGTAACAAGTAATTTGGCAAAATAACAATATTAATAGTGTTTTAGATAAACCAAAGCCGCGAGAGACCATCGAGGACATGAGCAAGATCCGTGATAACCCCCCCACCAGTGATGGTTCGACCAGCAAATCCGTTCAAACATGCGATTTTACGGCGAGAGAAAGCATAAAATAAGATAAAACACAACACAAAAATATATAAAAAAAATCACATGAAATCATGATCCAAAGAAATCAAAACCCAACTGGCTCAGACACACTGGAAGATTGCAGGACACTAGCAAGCGCAAGACTTGGTCCCCGACAACCTCCCTGGTGCGGCGGTCCGGCCAGCAGCGCCGCCAACCTTGGCGTTTTCCGGTGAAACCAAAACAACAACAAAGTTAAAAAAAACAGTGAAGAACGTGAAAAAGAGTGGGAGAGAGGGAGAGATGAAGGTCTCCGGTGAGAGGGATGAACCCCAACCACCTCTGGACCTTCGACAACCGGTGGTGTGCTCGGCCAAGGCAGGGAAGAATGGACCGAGAGAGGGAGACAGTGAGACCGTGAATGAGAGAGAAACAGTAAGAGAGAAAGGAAGGGATGCACCCTTACTCCGGTGGCTAAGCCGTCTCCGTCGATCATTCGTCGTCCCAACACCGTCGATGAGGGGTGGTGGTGGTTGTTTCAGCCGAGAGAGGAGGCCACCGAGAACGAGAGAGGACGTGAGGCCGAGGGGTTGAGAGACCGAGAGAGAACAGCGAGAGTGAGAGAGAGAACCCGAGACCGAGAGAGAGAGAGAGAGATAACGGACCTCCGGTGAGGGTTCCGGCGAGAGGAGACCGAGTGGGGAGAGTAGGAGGGAAGAGGTGGCGGCGGTGGTGTTGGAGAAAAAGATGAATAGTGTAGGGTTTTTTTTTGTTTAGTAACGGTTTATATATATATACAATCAAATGACCATTTTGCCCTCAACTTACTTCCTACACAATTTTAAACACTTGCCCTTATTGGTCTTTTTATTTATTTATTTATTATTCTTTATTACACCTTAAAGTAGGTGTGTGTTGTCACTTGCATGGCTCTCCATCTCAACACACACGCATCTCGAGATCAATCTTATGGCTCCTCACCATTGGACTGTGTCACTTTAACAATTTCAATCCCATAGCCCGTATGTTGTGTAATTAACCAACTCCCACGTTCAAACGATGTTCCTTGGTCCGTTTTTCCTTGTTCCGACTCCCGTAACGCGCGTAGTCTCGCCTTGTCTCGCCAACTAATTAATTAAATTAATTAAAATTTTATTTATTTGTACTATTTACTTTTTTTTTCTCCCGTTTAATTAGTCGAAACCTCACTCAATTAAATATCGCCCGAACGGCTCGAAACCCATAAAATACTACAATACTAATACACACAATGAAAGAATCATAAAATCACTTCGATGTCGACTCCCAAAGTTTGAAATACTGTCCAGTATTCACGTAGCCGAGTCACAATTCTGACAAGTGCAACACAAGTCAATTAAAAATTTGGGGTTGTTACACAAGTACTGCATTCTTTTGTCATCCTAGTTTAGTACTGCATTCTTCTGTCATTATAGTTTTTCATTGGCAAAGTCGTATACACATTTGCAAAATCATGTTATCTAGAAATTGGAACTTCCATTTTATGATCATTGAACTTGGAGATTGATCAGCTCATAAAGTTTGAAGATTGATTTACTGGGTTTACTATGGGTCCTTGCAGGCTCGGCCATCTTAATTATCTTGTGTAGATTACTCTCTTGGTGTGACTAATGCAGCTCAATTAAGGGAATTGTTTACCAATATCGAGCTTCTTTCAAAAAATTTTGTTGAGATGTTGGCGGAGCTGTCAAGAAGAGAGATAGCAGCAAATATTAAACCGGATTTAGACCTTGATGTCTACATGAAGGTAATTCATAAGTTCTTCATAGTTGTTGTTTTCAAGACTTCAATGAAATAGTCTTTAACACTAGAACAATTTAGGCTTTTTATAACACTTAATTGATAGAGGTTTTTGAGTAACCCCTATGTATTAGATGATTAAGGTTTCTATAACACTTAATTCATAGAGGTTTTAATTAACCCCTATGAATTAGACATGTAAGACTTTTAATAGGACTAATTCATAGAGGTTTAGAAAACCTCTATGGAAAGTTGACCTAACAACAAAACTGCTCGTCCCACTCACTCACTAAAACTGGCTCTTCAACCTCTGCGACCTCTTCGTCATCTTCGTCTAGGGTTCACTCACTCCGCCGAAGGATCGAAATCGTCTTCGTCTTCGTCTTCGTCTTCGGCTTCATTTTCAGGTATCTCTTTGTCTCTCTCTGTCTCTCTGTCTCTCGGTCTCTCGATCTCTCGATCTCTCTCTCTGTGTCTCTCGGTCTCTCAATTTCTCTCTCGAGTGAGTGCGACTGTGCGAGATCTCTCTTCATTGTTGTTTCTTCTTGAATTCGATTCACATTGCTTCGTCGATCTCACCGTCTCTTCATTGTGTGATTTTGATGGTTCTAGTATGTTGACTAAATTCGGTTCGTTGTGTGGATATTTTTTGTGAAATTGCTCATTTGAATGTAGGTTTTGTGGATTTGATGAAATGGATGATTAATTGATGATGTTGAATCGTTGCAAAGTGTTCAGAAAAGTAGGAAAGTGAAATCTCATTTTGATTTTTCAGAACCTTTGAAATGAAGCTATGTTTAGGTAAATCTAGGGTTGATTTTGACATAGGAAAGGTAGATTTGAGTTTAAATAATGAGAATCCCCTGATGTTAGGCATCGAATCGAGAGCTAGTACTTGAATATTTGTCTCTTGTTTGCATTTTCCTAATTACTATCACTACTAATCGCTTTTGTCTAAGGTTGAGAAAATGTGTATATACTTTGATCTCACTGAGGTGGAAAGATATTGATCTATTCCAGCCATGGATTAAAACCTATTATCATAGATAGCCATGTAAAAGACTGCTGGAATAGTGCCCCTTGTTCAATGGATTAAAACCTATTATCATAGATAGCCATGGCTTCTCAGGAGTTCTCCTAATCATGCTTGCTGTTCTTGGATCCATTGGATTTTTTAGTGCCATTGGAGTAAAGTCCACCCTAATCAAAATGGAAGTAATCCCTTTTCTTATTTTGGCTGTAAGTTCTTTTTCTTAAAACGTTTTAGTTTTTACATTGATTAACATAGACTACTTTTAAGTCTAGATACTTTAAAAATCTAATGTGATGTTCCATATTTTAATGTATTTCTATAAATCAACTTTCCTTTCAACTATCAATTAAAATTGAATATTTCCAACCTTGATTGATATGGGTTCTTAGATATGCTTTGTCTACTACTGCTTAAGCTTGGAAATAACACCTTCATCTCTTTTATTGTTCTTTTGAAGAATGTTTACCCTTTTAAAATCATACGAATTACACTTTTGTGTTTTCTAGTTTGTGTGTTGTGAGTAAGCACTTGATACTGCATTCTTATAAAAAGTGCTTAATAATACAAATTTCCAATTTGTTATGTGACCTCTGACCATTTACGCATCTGAATAGAAGCTGAATTGCAGCAAATTGAACTAATTACAAGAAGATAATATGACCTTCATCATGTTAGTCTTCAGTCTATAATTTTGTATTTGGTATTTCTGATTTTGAACAGATTAAGCCCCCATCATCTCCATTTGGACGCTTCACGCAAATTCTTTCTGTTGGGATTGGAGCTCGGCTCTAGGTCCTCTAAAGGTGTGTCTGCAAGTTTATGAGTACCTTCATGGTGTCATGTCTCGCTTTTGATCCCTGAATCTGTTCTTTGAACCGAGAAGTTGTTTCATATTTCTTTATTGACATTAAATAATTTATACTATTGTTCGAAGAGATGCTTAATAAATGTTCTTATATTAGGATAGCGATTTGGTGACATACTTATTTTCATACGATTCTTTGCAAAGTTGTTGATTTTCTTTTGGACACACATTGAAATTTACAAGCACGTGTCTTGATGCATATTTTAGAGGAATGTAATAACTGTTTGTATCAGAAGTATGTCACCGAATTGTTTTCATTTATTTTGTTACTTTCTGATTTCCATTGAATGACACAGACACTATGTGAAAGCATTACTAACTTGATAAATTTGTGAAGCACTGAAGTTTATATTTATCGCCTTCCACTGTTATTTTTTACTCATCTCAGGAAGAAGACAGTATCTATGCTCTTCATAGGTAGTTTTCCCTTTCATCTGTGTTTCCTTTGTTTTCCTCTCTTTCATGTTTGTACTTTGAATTGCTTGTTGTAATTTTTGCGCTTATGCTTTTACCTTTTGTCTTTTATTATATGTGCTCTTAGTCTTTGATTATTTTCCACTTTAATTAATTTGAGACTAAGGCTATGTTATGTTGTTGTTGTTGTATGAGCTAAAACTAAATTTAGATTTTTATTAGATGTACAGATATGATTAACACTAATGTTCCATCAGTTGCAATAATTGAATTACTTCTTATTAATTTTAAATGCAAGAAATTTAAAATATGTACAAATAATTTTAAACAAAAAGGAGGTAATAGATATTAACGTTCTTCAAATTTAACAGAGCAAAGGTTACAATCTCAAGATGGATAAAGGTTCCGGACATTCGAGGTTAATATTATCTTTTTATAGTAATAGAAGCATTCATATTTTAACGTTCTTCAAATTTAAAGTTTTTTTGTTTGTATTAGAGTTTCAAAAGAATATTGTAAAGGAGCAAATGCATTCGTTCTTCAAGCTCAAGCTAGAGAAAGACATCCAGAAGGAATTAGGTGTCCTTGTCAAAAGCGTCGAAACATGTCTCGTGTGAAGTGTGATGTTGCATACAACCATCTAATCATATATGGATTGGATCCCATGTATACAATTTGGTTCCATCATGGAGAGAGTAGTCCCATTGTAAGGAATGAAGTCGCAAATGATGAAGGGGATAGAGTTGCTATGGATGAAGGGGATGAAATTACTACGGATGAAGGGGATGATGGGGATGGAGTTGCTAGGGATGAAGGAGATGAAGTTGTTATGGATGATAGGGATGGAGTTGCTACGGATGAAGATGATGAAATGGATGATGGGGATGGAGTTGATAGGGATCAAAGAGATGGAGTTGCTAGAGATGATGAGGATGAACTTGTTAGGGATGAAGGGGATGGAGTTGTTAGGGATGAAAGAGATGGTGGGGATGAAGATCTAGAAGATGTCAATATCCAAGTTGACGACGAAAGGTTATTTGAAGAGGACAGAACTCCACCTCTCTATTCAGGTTGCACAAAGTACACCAGATTTTCTGACGCCGTGATTTTGTACAAGCATAAAGCTACATATAGTCTATCTAATAATGGTTTTAATGAACTATTGAAGATTGTAGTAGACATGTTGCCACAAGAAAATATTCTCCCTAAGTCGTTGCAAGAGGTGAAGAAGTTGCTAAAGGAGTATGAGCTTCATTATGAAAAGATTCATGCTTGTGTGAATGATTGTTGCTTATTTAGGAAGGAAAATGAAGCTTTAGATGCATGTCCTAAATGCAAGTCATCTAGATGGAAAGTAAGTAAATCCAACAAAGAGACCAAAAAAAGAATTCCTGCTAAGATCTTGAGATATTTTCCTATCATACCGAGATTCAAAAGAATGTATGGGTCATTGGAAATAGCTAAAAAATTACTGTGGCACTCTTCCCATTTGAGCCAAGATGGTAAGATGCGACACCCAGTAGATTCAATAGCATGGGATTTAGCATGCGACACCCATCCACAGGTCCGTTTTCATGTGTTTTCTTTGAAATTCATCTATTTGGGCTAATGGGTGTTTTGGGTTTTGTTAGATTTTGTTAGATTTTGGTGGGTTTTTGAGATTTCATTGAAATTCATCAGTATGGATTGATGGGTGTATTATTGGATCTGTTGTTTTTAGTTAATTTTCTGCCAATTAGGTGAGGCAATGATGTCAATTTGTTTTTCACTTTTCCTTACCACGTTTTGATAAATCTTTTGTGTGTATAGATAGTTGGTTCCTCTTCTGCCATGCCTAGATATTTTTGCTTATGCAAAATTGTGATATGTGAAAGTGATTCATTATCTGTGCAGGATGTTTTTCCTGTTATTCCTGGTGATACTGATTACAGAATATTTGCCGAAGATGATGGGAACATTCCAGGATTGGATATTATCTTCCTCCTTGGCGGATAATTTTGTCATACTTCTTATGATACTGTAGAAAGACTATTGTATGCATTCATATGCATTTTGGTACATATGCTTAGATAAATTCTATGTTCAAACATTAGTTTCATCTTTTTCTTTCTCGAATCATGTCATTCTTTCTTTCTTTTTTTATTATAAATTAGACCAGGGAGCATCCAAGCACGGGAGAGAATCTATTTAGTTTACTTAAAGCCTTCTCAAGCTCTTCTGAGCTACAAAATGCCAATGGAAGAGCTTCTATCTTCAAGTGAGGAGAGTGGAAATCACAACGACCATGCTTTGTTTTCTTTGATTACTTATCATGGTTTATGGTATGTGATGCAATTGATGGTTTCATTTTGGTGATGGGCAATTTTCATTTCTGTAATTCTTCTTTGTGCACCCCACTTGTTCAAAGTGAGAATGATATACGATAGTATGGATGCATTTGAGATTTTGAAAAGACTAACGGAGGATTTTTTTTTTTTCTTGTTCCAGGTCTTCTATTCTAGAAAACAAGCTCTACTAC
Organism: Stephania japonica; assembly: GCA_039657345.1. Lineage (NCBI taxonomy): Eukaryota > Viridiplantae > Streptophyta > Magnoliopsida > Ranunculales > Menispermaceae > Stephania > Stephania japonica. The sequence continues at coordinate 41,347,250 of CM077561.1, forward strand.
TAATTGACCTCCCTTGCATTATCTTCCTTCTTATGCCATTTGTCTTGAATTATCCAAATATAAAAGTTTATTCTTTGTTTGCAACCTTTTGTAACTTTGGAAAAGGTAATATTTTACTGTATGAAGTTTATTAAAAATCTCGCAAGATGCCTCTTTTATTTTGTTACAATATTTTAGTATCTTTTTTCTTTCTTTCTTTTATTCAATTGGACATTTTATTTGTGTTATTCTCTATTTATTGTCTAACACCTTAAAGGAGATGAGTTGTAAATTGCAAGACTGTTAGTTACAACCATTGTTAAACATCATTCATAAATCCACCTGACTAAAATGCATTTCCTCCCCAATACACTTACATTTCCTCCCCATTGTTAAACATCTTCTTCTTTGTTTTTCCTTTTTTAAAAACTTCGTGTTGATTTTCATTGTGATTCCAATATTTTTTCATAATCAAGGATAATTGGGCCTGGTTGCTCGACTATTCAGTTTAGGCTTCAAACCTGACTACCACACATATGCAGAGACTTTGGAGGGAAACCACCATTTTTATAAGGAGGAGGATTGAACACAAGTGACTCACTTCTTGAGATGAAGACTTCATGATCACATTATCCTAATTAAGTTGTTGAAAAGTCTTTGTGGAGCTTGTTAAATTTGTGTGCACTGCTTCAAATTTAAGTGAAGTTGGTGCTTCAAATTTAAGTTAAGTTTGGGAAGTTTGAACTAGACTTTGAGATTTGTCTAATATGTTGCAACTTACTATTTTAAATTCAGTTCTTTTTGCAGGAATATTATTTCATACAATTGGTGTTATTTTGGCAATCATTGTTCCCATTACCTTTGCGATCTTGCGGTTGTCTAATATGTTGCAACTTACTATTTTAAATTCTGTTCTTTTTTAATGTTTATCCCGTGCTCTCTTGTTGGTCTTCTCATCCCAAGAATTTTGTGGGGAGATTTTCCACTTTCTCGTGGTGTTTCTACTTTCAAGACATCAAATGAGGTACTAAAAACTTCTTTTGCCGACTTGTGGTTCATTTCATTGTCGAAACTTTATTTATATCCTTCTTAACCTCAATCATATATAATAGAACAACATTAGATTAAGAAATTATAATTTCATCTATGTTTTCTTATCTTATGTTGGGCTATGAATTTATCTATTGTGAACCTTTTTTTTAATAACCATGGGTGTCCGAATCTTTTTCTGCCCCTTCTTACTTTGATTAAGAAACCATGGGAATATAACGTAGCTGCCAAGAATTGATCCCACACCCACACCCACACCCTTCTGCCTTAGTGAGAGTTATGAATGCCACTGCACCACCTTTGTTGGGGGCTAATTTTATTAGAATATCTTAGATTGATCAATATAAAATATTCTCTGGCATGACAATGTACTGACTACAGGCATTATAATACTGAATTGCAGGTATTGCCAATTTTTTACAATGATGCCATGTAGTGTCATGAAAAGGATTTTGAATAAAAAAGTTACATTTTGTAAATGATGCTTTACAAATCCAAATCTTCTTGCAGTTTAGAGATATTATTATCTCTTTTGCTTGCATCAGATAATTTATTCTATGACTTTCGTTGTCGTTACCTTCTACCTCTTGTAATTACTCTCTGCAACTTTCTATTTATTTCTTTTGTATGATTGGCTACGAAAAACTCAGCTTATACTCTTTTTAGGATGTCAATAACTGAAAACTAGCAGTTGAATGTCTTTGGCTTATCTATTACTTTCCATGTTTCTGGAATGTGCAAATTGTAATAATCATTGGGTTTTTTTGGGGTTCTTAGTCGTTGGGTTGCAGCAGCCTATCCTTCGTATGTATCGTAAATTGCTACGTACTGGCAGCTACGTCTGCCTTTTCTTTTCAAACTCTAATGACATGAACTGAAGGCAAGCTACCTGCTAAAGTGATAGGATATACCTTTTCCATCTAGCACCATTGTCTTTGGAATGCAAGTGCTAAGAAAAACTCTTGCAAGAAGTTGTTGGAACCTTCTCTTGAACATGTGAAATGTGAGCTTGCTTTAATTGAAATGACCAATGGGCAATAGGTTGTTTTCTCTCTTTACATCTAAAAAACATTAAGAGTGATTTTCGGTTCAGTCCTCTTATAATTTATACATGTTGGATCTAAGTACCTAACTGTAATGGCGTGTTGTATACTTACTGGGGGAAAATTGTTTTAAGTTCTTACAATGATGGTTATTTGGATTTACCTTTTTCTCATCTTTTTGTCTTTTCTACATTGTACTTTAGCCTATCGAATTAACTACAAAACTAGTGTTAGTTAATCTTGTGAGACAATTCATTCATGTGCACAAGTTGCAGGTGTTTTCTAATGAAGCAAGGTTTTGGGGAGCTTTTGGATTGTATGCGCTCATTACTTTGGTATGTATGATTATGTGACTTTCGCCTTGATCGCATCCTTAATTTTATATTCTTTCTACTACATTATGTAAGCACATGGGCTCCTTGCTCTCATGTTATCATTTGAATTGATGTTGTTCCTATGTTATCAGTTGTGTCTGATGAAGGGCTTTCTTTCATCCTTTTCTGAATGGGAATTTTGTAGATGTGTATATATATTAGGACATTTTTAAATTTTGTTTAGAACCTTAAATTCGCTCTGTGGTCATTGAGCTGTTGCTTATAGAACCTTAAATTCATGCGAATAAACTCTGTATTGGCAGGTTTACCTTCTTTCTTGGGTGAGTGGAGGTTTCTTGACATTTTTCCTATCGGCATCCATGATTTCAGCAAGAATATTATTTTGGATATTGAACAAGCATTTTGGTTATCGATTAACCAAGTAAGTTACTATTCATTTGAGATTTTTGTAATATACTGTACGAGCAATGTGTCATATTATGTTCTTCAACTCTATTACCTCGTTGTAGGTGCTCCATTTCTTCCTTTAAAAAGCTAAGCTAGTGATTTGGATAGTACTTTTTTTCTTCTACGATTTCTACTATATGTACAGGGTGAAGTTTAAAACATAATAAGTAATGAGGAACCGCACTTTGTAACAATAAGGGTCACACTTTCGATCTACAGTGCATGATAATCTTTACTATTAAGTAAAACAAGATAATAATAAAGTCTGCTTTTCGAAGCGAAAGACAACACCTTTACATGATTCTAATTTACGTGTAGCTTGATTCACATTATGGGACTTATATCACGTGTTCTTGGCCAGGTTTTGGAGAAATCATCTCATCTTGCTTTTCTGCACGGCAAAAAGTTTTTAAAAAAAAGGAATAAAGGAAAACAAGAAAGAAAAAGAAAGTAGGGAGTGTAGGAGGGAAGAATTATTTGGTTTTTTCACTTTATTCACTTTCTCATGTTTTTCCTTCTTAATTGTCTTGGCATCTGCCGGTAGAGAAATTGTTATTTATTCGATATGTATTTTGAATTTTACAGGTCAATAATTGGCTATGCCCTTTTGATGATACCAAGTTTAATATACTCTGTCTACTTTGGTGGATTTCTGGTCCAATTCTTGATTGAGAAGATGGGTATGATGGGTTCCCTTCCTCAGAGCAGAGGTAACCTTCATTTTGATTTTTGATTTTTTAAACTTTATATGACACAATTATCTATTTCAAGTTTAAGTTCAAGGATTTCGAATCCCTAATTGAGCAACTTCAAAGCCTATCTTTTGATGCTCAAACTGAATCTAGACCTGCTTTATGTCGTTTTCATGTTGTTCAAGGATTTCGAATCCCCAACAGTCCGCGCAGAGAAGTGGAAGCACGACATGTTTGATGAAGCTAATAGGAGTCCAACTCCAAAAAATGAAGATGATCAAATTGCCAAGATTGAAGCGTTATTAGCATCATAATGAAAACTGTTCTTTTCATGTTTTGCTTACTGCATGTTTAATTGGTAGTGTGTTTGTGACGGCCCCAAATTCTACAATCCTTGAATTGGGCACCGCCCGGCCTAGACCTACACAAACCCCCGAGCCAGTCTCGCTGAGTCACGTAGGCCTAGTCAGCCTTTATTACCATTTACCATTTATTACATATTTATAAGTGAAGTTAATTAATTAGTGAGTTATTATCAAATACAGCGGAAGCACTTAAACTCCAAACTAATCAATAACTTCAAGACACACCAGTTAGGACAATCCTAGGGTGTGGAAACCCCGTAATCATATCCACCATATGAATCGAAAGTGAGTATCAATAATGTCCTACATGCCCAAGATCTCTCATAACCCATAATCCCACGTTCAACAAAACAATATAGATACTTAATACAAAACATACTCAATATGCGCAAGGAGAACGCCTCGTGGTCCTCGCCTCCAATCGCCTAACGCTAATCCCTTGCCTTAGTCTGTTCGCCGTTCTGCCCACCGTCACAAACTAGACGGTGAGTACAGTGATGTAGAGAGTAAAGTACCAATAGAGTCTAAACAGTATTTCAAATGTCAAGTAAATAGCTAAACTAGTATCATGCATGGATATTGCGAAGAATGTAAAAGACAGCATGATAGGTGAAATCACGAAGATAACAACGATAAATGAGTGTCAAGAACACAAAGCCAAAAGGAAATGAATCTAAGTGTCTCGATGTCACCAGATTGCAACACTTAGTTTACAACCTGACTTTCAAGACAAACTCTGGACCTACACAAACCCAAGACAGTCTAGAATAAGGCATTTAACCCCAGGTCACACTTAGTTCGCATACGGTACCTTAGCACACACACGATTCAACATACGGTGTCATGCAATTCCACACCGTGGGTTTAACCAAGTCCAGAGTCCGTGTACTCACGGCATAGACCGTGAGCACCATGATGTCCACTTAGACACAAATAGACCACTCATTGAGGAATCCAATCAAAATCAAGTCGATAAATTAACAAGGAGGGATAAAACAAAGGGAATTCAACAATTCACATGATCCACAAGAGAATACTACTCAACAAACATAATAGCTCAAATAAATGCACAATTGAAATAATGTAAATACTCTGGTTGGTTTTACTTACAAATACCGCACGTAACTCCGCCCTTGTGGTTCTCACACGCCACCAAACGACTCCGCACGCTTGTCACCAATCTACTAGACACCTGGCCATTATTTTTTTTTATCCATTTACATCATGTTAGGGCCTTTTTGGAAAATTTTGGATTTTTAAATCCATTTCTCATATTTTTCTTAATAATAAATTTTTCTAAATTTCTTGGCTATTTTTGTCAATTTCACGCATTTCAAGGCAAAAACCCCGACAAAATGCGTCATAAGAACCCCGAATACTTCACTTTTCATGAAAATTTCCAAATTTCTCTTTGTTTCATGAAAATATAATTTTCTATAATTTTCTAGAATTTTTCATGAATTTTTCCTATTTTCTGAAATTTTATTTCAATTAAAATCCTTTTTTAAATATATTTAATTGAAATAAATAATTATTTATTAATATAATAATAGGGGTGGGTCCCGGGTCGGGTCAGGACCGGCTTGACCGGTCAAACCGGTCAAACCCGGTCAAACCGGGTCGGGTCACCTTGACCCGCCGGTTTCTTCTTCTTAGCCGTTCTTGTGTTTCTTTGGAAAATCCAAGAAACACAAGAATGACATCATCCCTTTTTTTTTTTTTTTTTTTACAACAACAACAACATTACAACAACAACCATCACAACCTCTTCACCATCATCATCACTACCCTTTTCACCATTCAAATCCACAATCTCTTCAACAACAACCTCGACAACAAATTTCGAAAACCACCACAACGACACACCACAACGAAATCTATAACTTCTTACCTCGATTTCGCCTCGACGTCGCGTCCACGCTCTCCGCGAATCGCAGCTCTCCTCTCCTTGGTCTCTCCTCTCCTTCTCCAATTTTTTTTTGTGATCGGTCATGGAGAATGGGTGGCGGTGGTGTGATGAAATTGGGTATTTTGGTCATTTGACCAAAATACCCCTAACCCTTATCCATACCCTTTACAACTTTATTGCCCTTTTGGTCTTTTCACAATTTTACCTACCAACTTTGATAACTCACTTGGGTGACTTAGTTGACTTTTTTTTATTTATATATGTATATATATAATAAATTACCTACATATACATATATAAATATATATATTTGTCTACAATTTCGTCGTGCGCGCCAACGAGCATACTCGGGCGTGCACACTACCATACAACCCACGTGTGTCGCCTATAACCCCGTGTATCACTCGGCGACCATCAATTTATTATTTTGTCCGTGTTTTATTTAAATGTATGTTCCCCGGGACGTCGTAAACCCGTAATTCGCCCGTCGAAACCCATTCGACATGTTTTCTCGAGGCGATCACTATTCGTTTATCGACGTCACCGCCCTATCACACAGACACGAGTTTAACTCGATATTACACGTCATTACACAAAAATAACATAAATTTTCGGGTCGTTACAGTGTTGCTTTATTTTTTCCCTCTTTGCTGGACTACTGGAGAGTTAACCATTTCAGACAGTCGGCTGAAACTACCGATCTTTTCATCTCTCTATTTTGCCCTTCTCAATCAGTTTTTCCTGAAAAACTGGAAAACTGAGTTTTGTTGATTGGTTTCATGAAATGTGTAGCTATCAATTTGTCGTTTTATTGATTGGTTGTAGAACACTGCGAATTTCTTAATGGAATAATAATATTGCGAGTGGAATGTAGATTTGTATATTTTCAATTGAAAATGGAAATAAAAATTAATTTTGAGCATTTTCAGCTATTATTATTTTTTTTTAAATTACATTTGATAGGGGTTTGAAACCCCTATGTAATCCTTTGACGATAATATAGAGGTTTCAAACCCCTATGAAATCACTACAATTGATAGGGGTTTGAAACCCCTATGTAAGCATTTGAAGATATTATAGAGGTTTCAAACCCCTATGAAATAGCCAAGATTTGATAGAGGTTTGAAACCCCTATGAAATAGTCAATATTTGATAGAGGTTTCAAACCCCTATGTAAGCTTTGAGGATAAGATAACACCTTAAAAGATAACACTTTTCATAGAGGTCAAAAACCTCTATGAAAAGTCTTTCATAGAGGTTCAAAACCTCTATGAAAAGTAGAATTTGTTCTAGTGTAAGTTGTTTATCATTGCTATGAAGCAGAACAAAGTTTACTGGTTTCAAATTTTAGTGAAAGCTTTGTTGTTTTGTTATGCCAACCAAGTAGATAGTGAAGTTTTCTTTTGATAGTGCTAGTGGTCGCCTGGCTTTCCCAGCTTTTTTCTACTAAAGCGAAGTTAACTCATATTATCATTCTTTGAACTCATAGAGTAAAGATAATCTAAGTTAGTTTAATCCTTATTGAAATAGGCAAAGAAGAATGGACGGCGAGAAGGAAAATGTGGTCACAGATTACATTCTCAAGGTATGTGTGTGTTGCAACAGATACTAATTAAATTTTCTTATTATCCATGCACCGTCTTTAAAAGAGTTTTATGTGTTTCTTAATTCATATTTGTAATTCTTCGATTCGGGATTGGATATTTGTGCGGATACAATGGTGGGGAATGAAATGATAAGAGGTATCTCTGGAGGCCAAAAGAAGCGCGTCACCACGGGTAGAGTAGAACAGATCAAACTCGCTTTAGTGGATTGAAATTTCTTGGCTTTACATAAACTTAGGCATTAAATATCTCTTAATGGTTGTTAATCTATGTATATGTAGGTGAAATGCTCGTCATTCCCTGCAAAAGCTTTGTTCATGCCGTGTAGCTTTCATCTTCTTATTCTTCTTTTCATTCTATGTTTCTTTTTTTCTTTGATCTCAAATTCATTCTATGTTTCTTTTCTTTTCTTTTTTTTTTTATCCCAAATTCATTCTATGTTTCTTAATAATAGTTTGTTTGTTGTTGTCAAAGTTCCACCGAAGTCAAAAGAAAAAAAAAAAAAAAAAAAAAAAAAAAAAAAAAAAAACAATTGTTTGTTGTGGTAGTGCCACCTAAATCATTCATATTGAGGAAATAAAATGGGTATAGAGAAGGACTGGAGAAGGAGAAATCACCAATCACAGAGACAGCAAATCACTGAGAGTGCTTAGGCTAAATCTCACCCGACCCGACCTGACCCAACCCGACCCGACCCGACCCGATGGTCGCTGTTTTTTTTTCATGAAACCGGGTCACCCGATGACCTGACCCGACGACCCGACCCTAAACAGATCGGGTTTATATCGGGTCTGCTGCCTGTCGAGTCGGATTACGAGTCAGTTTTACAAAGACCCGACATGAGTCGGGTCGTCGGGTTTCGGGTCGGGTCGACCCAAACCCGACCCGTGCCCACTCCTAGATCTAGCGCTGGAGAGAGTGACATAAGAACGAAGTAGAGGAACGAAGTCGGTTGTGGGTCCGATCCAATCTTGTCTCTTCATCTAACTTTTGGCGCTTCTGGAGGATGATAGACAGCTTAGAGGTGTCGCACGTATTGAAGTCGCACGAACACGATGTGAATGGGTAGACTGTGTGGAGCCCACGCGTATATTAATTTTCTCATCTGATCGTGTAGTTGGCGCGCTCACGAGGCGATCTGTGCGTCTGTTGAGGATGAAGTGTATCAACTATATCGTCTCTGCGAATCTATTAGCTGCTGTGATCTCCTGCGTCGAGCGTGTCACGAGGAACATCAAGGGCCACTGAACCACCCTGTAGTACTCCATGCTTTGGCCAATTTTTCAGTTTCTTCTTCAATATAAGAGCTCCAGCTCTTCTTCCAACCCACCTAGCCTTCATCATAAACCAAATGTGAGATCCACGCAGCTATCTTGATCGGCGTGATGATGCGCTTTACGATACAAAACACAAAGGACTCCAAAATGACCCCTATTTTGACTAAACACCACCTAAAATATAGAATAAACAAAAATAAATATTTCTATGCTAATATTGGGAGATATTTGCGTATGAAAGTATAGTATTTACACATCAAAATGATACATATAATGAACTCAACAACTATGCGGAGCGAACCATGCCCCCTCGCGCATATTTATAGTGCATTTTAGGCGTTTTTATAAGCGCACGCGCACTTAACACTTTGCACGAGGCACGTGCGAACGTGTGTGGGCTAACTATGATTAAATTTTTTTACTATTTTTAGATATTTTAAGTGGGTGGTTAATTAACTGATCCAACTCAAAATATAAGTGGACAATTAATGGGTAGTTAATTAAAATTCATTCAATGTTGACTGAGTGGAGCAAAACTCTCCACTCTTCGCCATTATCCCACTTCTTCTCTATCTGGCTTGACCAGAGAGCTATAAGAGAAGATGCTTGGGAGGAAGAATAACACATTAGAAAATACAACAAGTGCTCTGGTTTAATTATCACTACTGCAAGTGCTAATTGAGACTTCATCGTATCCTATTAGATTTTTGGTGAACTCTTGCAGATAAGAGTAGCAAAAGTTTTTATTAGAAAAGTGGCACTGCTACACACTTTGAAGCTATTGTTTTATTTGTCGGTCTAACATTTGTCTTTTTTTAATGTGTGTAATGTTTACCAATAATAAAGCACCATGTATATTACTCCTATGCATTATGTGTTTTTAAACATATACTCTTTTGTGCATGTGGCATTTTTCTATTGGTTGACATTACAAACATTACAAATGCAACTGCAGCAAATCCCCTCCCCTTTTTTGGAAGAGCTAAATGCATCGATTCTCATAAAAAAAATGCATTGATTCACTATAGTCTCTCTCAACTATAATTCATTTGTGTTGCGTTTTTCTCGTGTGCTTTCAAACAAAAAGGGAGAAGTTTTTCTTAATAACATTTTTCTAAGAAAATAACCTTTTTTATGATAAGAATGTTGTATTCTTATTTCTTTCAACATTGAGATCAAGTACAAGCATTGTTACCTCATCAAGAGGTTGATTTTATACATTTGACCATTTGGCTAGCATATAAATCGGAAAGCCGCATAATTACATAACCAACTCCCATTCACTTGCCTATAAGCCCTAAACTCCCAAAAATAATCTTCTAACAAAGGAAGAAAATTAAACTTCTAATTAAGGAAGAAAATCTAAACCTTCCAACGAGGGAAGGGAATATCTTATTTAATAAAACACGTCAATGAAAAGTATCGATTCAGTAGCCGCATGTGCAAATCCACACACAAGCGTAAATGAAGATGTGGAGTTGAAGAGTCGACTTATACCAATATTTAATCTGATAAGTGACAACTGCAACACGGAAGGAACTGTTCATTGATCTTAGATCAGATCTTTTTTAAATGACATGTTTTTATGAATTTATTTTTTCTTTTCTTTTTTTTTTTCACTCGACTCGCGGTGCTAGTCTTTTTTTTTACTGGAATTCCAATGCCTAGTATCCTAACCCAGGATCGGCGACAAGTCTGAACTCGGGGTTGGTAGGACCCACAAGGGGTAACTCCCATACACAGGGCTTTTAACGCTGCTCTATTACCAAGTGGGGATTCGAACTCCCGCACTTGGTCAAGGGTGGAACAATTCGGGCCATTGCACCTAGGGGTGCACACGGATTGGATCCAGTTCAATTAGGGTCAATCCGCAGTCCAATCCAATTATTGCGGATTGAAAAATTGTAGTCCAATCCAGTCTAAATAATTCATCAATCCAACTCAATCCAATTTGCAAAATGTGGACTGGACTGGGTCAAGTTCTACAGATTGACATTTTCCTATCTAAAAATTCATGAAATTAAACTTAACCAGATGAATCACAAAAATTATGCATATCATGATTAAAAAATTTACAACGTAGATTCCACAAATCTGTATATAGCATATTTTTCACAAATTTGTCATCACAAGAACCTTTAAAATGCAAGTTCCTACATAAATAAAATTGTCATCCACAAACTCCACCATATACCCAAACAAAAGCACAATGAAAATACACATTGCAACATACAACCCACAAAAAATGTCTGAAGTGTAATAAAAGATGTAAGAATAAACAAAGTCTTTGAGATACGATATAGTTTAGAGTTGATAGTTTGAGTTGATGCTCTTCGAGATACTACAGTACATATGATGAGATATGTATATGCGGTGATGTGATAAACGAATTGGATCGAATTGGATCTGCGGTTTTTAAATGAAGGATTCATAATCCGATCCAGTTCAGCCGGATTAGTGATTTTTCAATCCAATCCAATACAAGGGATCAAAAAATTGAACCAATTAATGATAATTGATCCAAATTGGACCGAATTCACAGATTAGTGCAATTCGTATGCACCCGTAATTGCACCACAGCGGTCCTGGGTCGTATTAGTCTTTCTTTGTCGTACTAATCTTTCTTTTTCTACACTCCGTCCCTGTACTAGTCTTTCTTTTTCCCTCACTATTGACTTTACATGCATGGTACTTTTTTCCACAGTATTAGTCTTTCTTTGTCCCTCACTTATATTCTACAATTATTTTCCAAGTCCCTCCCAAGAATGTTGTACAGTTAAGTGTTAGACCGGGATTAAATCCAGAGTAGTGCAGAAAGACTAACGAAATACATGTTTAGGCTTTTTGTACACAAGAAAAAAAACATGCTAAGGCTTTATTTCAAAAATAAATATGTTCTACCAAAAAAAAAAAAAAAAACAAAGTTTTCACAATGCAAAGAGTGTACAAGGGATGGGTTGATTTGGATTTGGTCTAAAACATGAACCAAACCAAATAATTCGGATCTAATTTTTTTTAGAACAAACCCAAACGAATTGATTATTCAAAATCAAATTGAACCAACTCTATGAATTTGGGTTGAATTGGTTCCAATCCTAGGGTTAGTTTTATAAATTTAAGTACGAAAATTGTGAATTTTATAAAACATATTTATGAAAATTTGGAGCACAATATTTTTTTCTTTTAAAAATAAAGAAATAAATCTCTAAATACTTACTCATTGCATCATACACTCACAAATTCTAGTTACCTAAAATAAAAAGCCAAACAAAAATATGATAACTAGCTAGAGTCAATAAAAATATAACATTATTATCAAATTAATATTCTAGCACAGTTATTGAACCACATATGAGGTTCCTTACCTTTGAAGACTAAAATGCAAATTTGGGTAGTTCCCCATTATGAAAGGTAATTAAAGTTCAAAGATAAAATAAAAAAGTAACACTATTTTTGATAAAATAAAAAATAACATTTAATGTAAACTAAATCTAAATATAATTATGATCATAGTTGGTTTGGATTTGATCGGGTCTACAATTATAGAACCCAAACACTGAACCATCTCATCGGTTCTCAAAGGGACCGGCTAAAAGGACTCCAACAATTGCTCCACAGACCCCAGTTTTGCGAAATTACCCAACTACCCCTCCATATAAAAGGGTTTTTACTCACCATACCCTACTCACCCCACTCACTCCATACCCCAGTCACTTCTCTCAAATTGCACTCACCAAAAATCAGTCAAATCCGACGACATCCGAGCAAAACCACACGGATTCGACGACGTGGGTGCATCCATATCATCTCTTTTTAGCGCCGATGACAAGGTTTTTTTTTTGGATTTTTTTTCTTTTTTGAGTCGTTTTGTTTGTGAATTTGTTTTTGAGTTTAGGGCTTTGATTTGATGCTTGAATCTTGCATTTTGGGAATAAAGTTTCGATGAAATTGAAAATATTAAATGATTCAAAGCAAAACCCACTTTTTTTTTTGCCATTTTCAAGTGTTTTTTGAGAATTTTGAAGTTTTTTTTTATCGTTTTGGTCGCCAGTAGGTTTCGGACTAACAAAGTCGACACCTCTAAAGAGGTGTCGGACGAACATAGCCGACACCTCTGAAGAGGTGATGAATAAACCAGACCGACACCTCTAAAGAGGTTTCGGCTGGATCCCTCCGTCACCCATTGAAACCAAGTTATCTTTGCATTATCGGTTGGAACACCTCTTTAGAGGTGTCGCCTATGTTCATCCGACACCCGCGTGCAAGGGTATTGGGGTGAGGGTGACGGTGATGGGGTACACTAAGCAAGGGTATTGGGGGTGAGGGTGTGAGTGATGGGGTACACGAAGTAAAAAAGTGGGGTACAGTTAGCAAGGTTATTTTTGAAATTTTAAGAAAAAAAGTGGAGGTACACTAAGTAAAAAGTATGGTACACGAAGTAAAAATTCAAAACTGGAGTATGTGGAGCAATTAGTGGGGTTCGTTTAGCAGCTCCTGTAGCGGCCCCAATTTCCACATTGGTCCGCCACGGGAGGCCAGGCGGGCCCACAACTGACCACGAAACCGCCAGCTGTGTCCCACGCCCAATTTTCCATCATCAATCAATTTCCTATTAACTTTGATGTTATGTACTAATAATTACTGGTTCAAGTTAACTTAGGTTCCTTTAATATTATTTAACCTCAAATTACGCAGCGGAAGATTAACTTAATAACATAAAGATTTAACCTGAATTTCATGAGCATAATACTTAAGTGGAAACCATACCAAATGTACATCATATACATATTATCTGAAATCCTAAAAATATCAAAAATATACAACCTATCTCTCTTATCCCAAAACCCAGCATAAAACAAGTAAATACAAACATGCGTACGAGTAGGGCTAGAGATGTCAATCAATGTAGTCCTCAAGTTTGCCCTTCCCTCGGCTCGTACTAGGATCTACACTCAAGCCATTACAAAAAGACAGATGACGAGTCCATAGTGAGTAATCCCAAGGAAATTCACCAAGTAATTACGTAAGTAAAAATACTGGAATTTAAAATACTATAATTAAACATGCGGAACAAAAGAATACAGACAACTGTGAAAGGATCATCGCATGCATAAATATAGTAGCAAAGCAAAGTACGTGCACAATGAAAATCAGACTAAGTCATACTTCGGGCTTTCCCCCAAGCACTGCCCGTGAAAATACCTCTATCGGGTGACCCTGGACCCTCTAGGTGGTCGGCGTACATCCACGACGCACCCACACAAGCCTACCATACCCGGGTAGCCTATTCACCAGCGTATGCCTAGACAAGTGCTATGACTTAGTGGACTCTATGGCCGTAACGAATAATCACCAGGTGAGGAGTGATCTCAACACCGTAAAGACACCGGGTAGGAGTAAACTCCACTACCGTAAAGACACCAGGTGAGAGTACTCAGCCACTGTAAAACAATAATGAAATGGAGTAAAAAATAAACAGAACTGAATTCAAATAAATCAAACTGTAAATACTAAAGTGAAGTTCAATTGAGATACTACACACCTCAAATCGCACTCCTCGTTCCACAAATCAAACCCCGGTCTGATTCCTCCAAATACCCGATATTACTCCCGGTCTGATTCCTGATCAACCCCCGACTCCAATTACTATTCTGAGACTCTTGGAATTCATTTATGAGGGTTATTAGTCAATTAGTTGGGTTATAATATCCGTTAGACTCATTTTCTCATTTTCAAGTTTTTCAGATTCCAGTGAACTATTAGCGCGCTAATTGATCTTCGTCACTGTTCATCATCATTTTCCATAGGGTAATTAGCGCGCTAGTGCCATTCATTAGCGCGCTAATAGCGCTCTGTCCAGAATTTTCAGGTTCAAATTTCTGGACTCCAATCATCACACAAACCCATATATTCGATTCTCAAACATCCATAACTCCTCAATGACCCCAAAAACACCATTAAACATGAATTTATCAAGCTTAAACCTCAAAATCAAAGAATCATGAAATCACGTTTTCAAAACCCATTTTCATAAACTCCTCAAATTTCTCTCAAACTTGAACAAATGTGCAACCCATATCATAGCATTATTATGTACACTAAATCTCAACAAAACAAAGTGTTTAACCTCACAATAATTCGAATTTCACAAATACTAACCCACACCAAAAATCTCATAAAAACTTAAGTTTGATGTATCTATACCTTTTGATCTTGTTGTTGGATGCCACAAATCACTCTCTTCACACCTTAACTGCAGTTCTTCTTCCCCTTCCCACCGATCTCTCTCTCTTTCAACCTCTCTCAAAATCACACTCTTTCTCTCCCATTTGACGATCAGACATGTATATATATACTTGGTTTTTATCAAGTGTGTGTACAAATCTCGAGAATAATCCTAGGGCCCCTGATCACCCTGTGTCACTCCAACTCCATACACCCTATCATAACACTTGCTACCTCAATTCTCTCCATTGTGCATCTCGAGAATCATCCAACTGATGTTGATTTATTCACCTTAACTATAGGACTTATTGATTCCAATTTGATTTAGCTTATAATAATTATCTACTCTATTCAATAAATCCCCATAATTCGTAAATAAGGTCACAGTAGTCCCCCGACCACCCGGCACCCCGTGCCCCGTGTCCCATGTCCGCACGCACCCCGAGGCAATTTCTTACTCGTCAATAAACTACATTAACACACATATTGTAATGAAATTTAACTAATTTGAACATTTTCATCACAATTTACCACAAAAGCATATAAAACGGACTGTATACCTAGTTCGAGTGTGTTCCGACCTCGCTGTGGGACCCACGAACGGCCCTGCTGGCGTCCACGTCTGCAATGACCTCATAATTAACGGCAATTATAAATTGGGCCGTTACAACTCCCTTCTCAAACTTGAAGAGCTCAACTCAAATCAATAACATTTTTAATCCAACCACTACAAAAAAAATGGTGAAACAACGACAGGAAAAATCCCTTCGCTACAACTGTACGATCCGTCGCTAAACAAAAATAGCGACAGGGTTCCCCATCACCGAATTTGGCGTCGCTATTTCAAAACAGCGATGGTGGCAGAATATAGTGACGAGTAAGCCCGTCACTATAAACACGTCGCTATATTAACCAAAAAACATAGGGATTAGCGATGGGCAATCCACGTTTATTTCAAACCTGAAAACCAATTATGTAGATCAATTGTATGTCAGAATAACTAATAACAATTAAGACATGATAACAGGCCATCTTTGAAAACTTTGCCAATTCCACCAATAAACACACACCTAGAAGCTAGAACTGAAATACTAGAAAACAGACTTTTAAGAAGTTAAAGAACAGTTCTGAAAGTAAATAGAGTTCTCCCTCCAATGTTAATGATAAAAAAAAAAAAAACAAAAACAAAAAAAAAAGAGAGATCATGAAAGCACTTACAGATTATTGTGGCGAAGGGCATGCGAACTGCAGGGGAACTTCTTGTTGCTGCCTTCTTTTTTGTTTTGTTTGATGCGTGTTTCTCAGTGCACTTGCAAAATGGAAGCTTGGATAGCATTTTCAGAAAATTAGGTACATCCTGCAGAACTACATTGGATTAAAATTAAGCTGTGGCTTACGCTCTAGGACTGTTTCCCATCAATAATTCATTTAGACAACATGGAGCAATAATAATGGCTTATTGGATGAAGAGTTTCAATCGTTACAATGCTTTCTAAATCATGTGGTTCATCTTGCTCTTATATCTGTTTGAAGGAAGAAGTATATTTTTAGAGTCTTAACAATCATTGCCCTACATTGGTGAATGGTGACTTCAACACAGTAAGCAAATTTGCTAACCAAGAAAATGTTTAAGAAGATTCAACATCACAAATATATTAATTCTAGCATTAATTTATTAAGGGGTCTAGTACTAGTCTTCCATGTTCACGTGTCATAATGAAAATCAGACTTACCCATCATTTCTGATTAACAAATAAAGTTTTCTCCGAACACCTATCGATGTTTCATTTTTTTTTTTTTTTTGTTGGGGGTAGGACTATCGATGTTTCATTTAATTTGACCACGTATAGGCTTGGTAGTAAAAAATATAAGAAAATACTAGAATGAAAATTGGAAAGTCACACCCAAAGTCACATCGGGCCACAAGAGCCGTCCACACGGCCTCGACCCGCATCATGATCGGGTTTTTCGTATGCCCGCATCTTGAGGCACGCACGGATGACTCGAGGGCCCGATGTGACTCGAATGTGACTTCCCCGTTCATTCTAGCATTTCCCAATAATATATTGATAAAAAAAAAAAAGATTACAAATATGCATAACGTGAATCCATGTTTTTCACAATGTACTAATAATGAAGGGTGTCAAAACCAACGAATTGGATGACCCCAATGATTTGGTATCGGGTTTGGGAGTAAGAGGTCAAGGATTCGAACCTCAGTTAGGGTAAGTTGTTTCTTTCTTATCAAAAATAAAATAAAATAATGAAAGGTATCAATGGGGCGGGGAACCCCCACGGTGAACAGGGAATCCTCGCAATAGAGACGGGAAATTTAAATGGGGATGGGGATGAGGAACAAAATACCCCCACAGGGATTACCATATATAAATTTATAATATATATTTAAATACATACCATATGATATGATATATACTATATATATATATATATATATATATATATATATATTAGTGTGTTACCATATTATAGTGAACAGGTTTTTTAAACTTAATTACAAGTGCATGACATGTTATTATTTGATTTTTTGAAAACAAAAAATTGACATCTTAATTACTTTTTAAAATTTTATTTTAGTTAACCTTTCATCAATTGTAATGTAAGTGTCTTTGACACGTTACCTTTTTTTATTTATTTGAGGAAAATTGACATCTTAATTACTTTTTAAAATTTTATTTGGAATCTATGATTTATAGCACGGTGCTTTGTTCCCTTTTTCTTTTGTTTTTTTTATAAAATGTTGGCATCCAGGGCAAACACATTAAAAAAGAAAAGGAAATAAAAAAATAAAAAAATAAAAAGAAAAGGAAAGATGTTGATTATAAAGTCATCTGTCAACATTCAATGAGATTTTATTCATTTTGATTAATGAAAGACCAGCAAGAGCTGAAGTAAAAAATACAAGCTTTGATTTTGTCAAAAAAAAAAAACTAAAAAAAAAACTTATAAACTTTGACAATCTCCCAAAATTTGCAGTTCTGATTATGTCATTAGCAGAATACCCACCTATTTTTCCAATAATCTATAAACTAAGCACTCAGTTTCTTCCCACATGCACCAATCTGTTTCACACTCACTGTCTCTCAATGGCAATCTCTGTGTCTTTATTTGGTGAGAAATATTTAAAAAAATGTGAGTATAAGTACTAATAATAGTAACTACCACAGATCAAAGCACTTGGAACATGGCTTCCTTCACTTCATTGTTTCTATGGACATCCATGTTTACTTGTATTTGTTGTCAAGTTGCAGCTGCAAAGGAGTCATCTCCAGGGGACTTCTCGGCTCAAGCACAGGCTCTTCTCCGATGGAAAGCAAGTCTTCAGAACTCAACTGCTCTCAATTCATGGACTGCCACTCCTATACATAGCAACTCGAGTTTCCTTGCGCCTCAAAGTCCATGCAACTGGTTTGGCATAGCCTGCAACTCGGACAGAAGCGTCATAAACATAACCGTGTCAAAGGCAGGCTTGCGAGGTACGCTCGACAACTTGAGCTTAAGCTCATTCCCTGATCTGTCCTACATCGACTTATGGGGTAATTCACTCTCCGGAGCCCTCCCAGAAAATATTGGTGTTCTTTATAAACTCACAGACCTAAGTCTCTCTGTTAATAAATTTTTAGGTCCCTTGCCTAGATCAATTGCTAATCTCACTAGACTTGTATATCTCGACGTTAATGCAAATTCTTTATCTGGGGAACTAGACGCCCTTGTTTTTGCAAACTTAAGTAAACTCTCCAACCTCAATCTTAATAACAATTACTTCACTGGAGAGATTCCTTCCACGCTTGGCAACTTGCACAATTTAAATCATTTGGCTCTAGGAGAAAACAACTTTACTGGAGTGATCCCTCGCTCTCTATGCAACTTGACGAATTTGCGCAATCTCAAACTCTATCAAAATGGTCTTTCTGGTTCAATACCTTCGGAAATAGAAAATCTTAAATATGTGTCTCAGATGGACCTCAGTAACAACAATCTCACTGGTCCTATCCCGCCTTCTTTGGGTAATATGAGCAGTTTACTCTTCCTATATTTGTACGCGAATATGCTGTCTTCGTCCATCCCTCAAGAGATAGGTAACTTGGAAAGCATAGGAGTCCTTGAATTGTCTAAAAATCTTTTGACAGGTTCAATCCCTTCTAGTATGGGAAAATTGAGAAATCTTTACAACATTTACATGAGTGACAATAAATTCACAGGTCAATTTCCCACTGCTATTCTTAATTTAACAAAACTAAATTACCTGAACTTAGGTGTTAATGAACTCACAGGTCCCCTTCCTCCAGCTATAGTCAATTTTACAAAACTAGATGTCTTGGGCATATTCTTCAATCATTTATCAGGTCCCATACCACAAGAACTAGGAATCAACAGCGCTGTTAAACATTTCATGGTGTCAGAAAACTCCTTCTCAGGCCATTTGCCCCAACACATATGTCAAGGTGGAAGGCTTGAAAAACTTTCTGCATATGACAATGATTTCACGGGCCCAATCCCAGAAAGCATGAAAAACTGCTCAAGCTTAGAACACATTACGCTGTATGGAAACCGAATTGTAGGTAATATCACCCAAAATTTCGGAATATATCCAAACCTGACTTCCATTGATCTCAGCCACAACAACTTGTATGGGGAGCTCTCAACTAGTTGGGGGGAAAGTAGAAATTTAACCTTGCTGAAGATTTCTGGAAATAGCATAACCGGCACATTGCCTTCAAACCTTGGCCAGTTAGAGCAACTGCAGGTGCTTGACCTCTCATCAAACAAAATAGGAGGAAACATACCAAGAGAATTAGGCAAATTATCTCTTCTGTATAACCTCAGCCTAAATGACAACAAATTGTCAGGTCAAGTACCAAAAGAGATAGGAAACTTGGCCAATCTAGAATCCCTGGACCTCTCCTCAAACACCTTGAGTGGATCAATTCCAAAAGAAATCGGGGAATGCTCAAAATTGCGGCACTTGAGTTTGAGCAAGAACTTCTTTGATGGAATCATCCCAGTTGAAATTGGGAATCTGGGATCTCTGCAAGATCTGCTTGATCTCAGTCAAAACAAACTAGCGGGTGAGATTACGCCACAGCTAGGAAAGATGATTATGCTGCAAAATCTAAATCTCTCTCATAACCACCTCAATGGTTCGATTCCCTCATCTTTCAGTGCAATGGTCAGCTTGCAATCTGTTGATTTTTCTCACAATGATTTAGAAGGACTTGTTCCCAACATCAAAGCATTTCAAAATGCTACTCCGCATGCATTCGAAGGCAACAAAGGGTTATGTGGCAAATTCAAAGGTTTGCCACCCTGCAACACATCTCTTGCGAGTAGTGGAGAAAAGAAGAATGGATCACACAAAGTCGTGATCATAGTTTTTATTTCCCTTGCCGCCACGGTGTCAGTTCTCGTGCTGGTGATTGTTTGCATTTTGTTCTTCTATAGGAACAAAAAAGTAGAAAAAGTGGAAACGGAGGCACAAATGAGAAACCCAAG
Organism: Stephania japonica; assembly: GCA_039657345.1. NCBI lineage: Eukaryota > Viridiplantae > Streptophyta > Magnoliopsida > Ranunculales > Menispermaceae > Stephania > Stephania japonica. The sequence continues at coordinate 41,367,687 of CM077561.1, forward strand.
GGATGTGTTTTCAATCTGGAACTATGATGGGAAGATTGCATACGAAGACATCATTGATGCAACAGAAGATTTTGACTCCAAACACTGCATTGGGCAAGGAGGCTATGGAACTGTATATAGAGCAGAATTTTCCACAGGACAGGTGGTGGCAGTGAAGAAACTTCACATAAATACAGATGACGATGAGAACATGGTGGAGGAAAAGAGCTTTTCGAATGAAATAAAAGTGCTGGTGGAAATACGACATCGAAACATTGTCAAGTTATACGGTTTCTGCTCACACCCTCGATGCATGTTTCTAGTCTATGAGTACATGGAGAAGGGAAGCTTGGCTGGCATTTTAAGAGATGATGAGCAAGCGGCACAACTAGACTGGGTGAAGAGGGTGAAAATAATCAAGGGTGTTGCTCATGCTCTATCATATATGCATCACGACTGCTCCCAACCCATAATTCATCGAGACATATCGAGCAACAATATCTTGTTGGACGAAGAATTCAATGCTTGTGTCTCTGATTTCGGAACTGCAAGACTTATAAAACCTGATTCATCCAATTGGACAAACCTTGCAGGCACCATGGGATATACAGCTCCAGGTAATTAATTAATTTACTTCTATCTTATTTGTTTCGACCTCTTTATGTCTATGTATTAACCATATTGTGTATGTTCATCATGCAGAACTTGCCTACACCTTGGCTGTGACTGAAAAATGTGACGTTTATAGCTTTGGGGTGGTTGTTCTAGAAATAATCATGGGGAGGCATCCTGGCGACATCATCTCCTCCTTGTCGCTCCAAACTGCTCCAAATATGATGCTTGATCAAATCCTTGATCAGCGTCTCCCTAGTCTGAAAGGCCAACAAATTGCCCAAGATATAGATGTTGTAGTGAGAGTCGCAATTTCTTGTGTGAACTCAAATCCAACTTCCAGGCCAACCATGATGGAAGTATGCGGGTCCTTAACTGTTTGCACTTAGCCTGCCCTCAACTATCTCAAACAACTCTACTTCAACAGCTAAATATGTGTCAAAATGTTATAGTTCGGTTGAGAGCTGTTACAGTGAATCCTATGCTTTATATGTATTTCATAACGTCTATGATTAGAAATAGTACTTCTATGGCAGTATTTCTTTTTTAGCCACAGAATCTATATGGAATTATACTAAATAGCTCATTTGAAGAAGATACACATTCTCTCAACTTAATTGCAATTGATTCTAGTGGTATTAGAGAATTTATGCACCCTGAGCTATCTGTTGGAAAGAACAATTATGAGTATTTCTAGATCATTTTCACCAACATCAACTCATTTCTCCAAATAATGACCACGTTTATTTCAAACCTGAAAACCAATCATGTAGATCAATTGTATGTCAGAATAACTAATAACAATTAAGACATGATAACAGGGCATCTTTGAAAACTTTGCCAATTCCACCAACAAACACACACCTAGAAGCTAGAACTGAAATACTAGAAAACAGACTTTTAAGAAGTTAAAGAACAGTTCTGAAAGTAAATAGAGTTCTCCCTCCAATGTTAATGATAAAATATATAAAAAAAAAAGAGAGAGATCATAAAAGCACTTACAGATTATTGTGGCGAAGGGCATGCGAACTGCAGGGGAACGTCTTGTTGCTGCCTTCTTTTTTGTTTTGTTTGATGCGTGTTTCTCAGTGCACTTGCAAAATGGAAGCTTGGATAGCATTTTCAGAAAATGAGGTACTATTAGGTATGTGGGCCTGATTAGTTTACTATTGTATTCTAATAGGGATTTACTTTCTCTATAAGTATATATATCTCTTTCTGGTGTAAAAAGTGTGAGTTGTGAGAATCGTGAATAAGATTGTGTTGGCGGCTGTGGGTTTTCTTCCTTTAGAGGGTTTCCCACATATAAAATTCTTGGTGATTTGTTCTCTTTCTCTTTTTTCTTGTTTTCACTATTGTCATTGCTCTCTGTCAAAATCTTAACAACTGATATCCGAGCAAGGTTATTCTCAAGTGGGAGTAATGACAGAAGAAAGGAAGTTACGGGTTGAGAAGTTCGACAGTTCGAACTTCGAATTTTGGAAGATGCAGATCGAAGACTACCTGTATCAGAAGGATCACTACTTACCGCTCGATGGCAAGAACAGCAAACCTATAGATATGGACAATAAGGCTTTGAAAATCCTGGATCGAAAGGCTTTGGGTGTGATTCGCCTTTCACTGTCACCATCGGTAGCCTTCAACATCTCCAAAGAGAAGACCACACAAGATGTGATGAAAGCCTTAACACGAATGTATGAGAAACCATCGACGTCAAACAAGGTATTCTTAATGAAACGGTTGTTTAATATGAAGAAACCTGAAAGTAGACCTATACAAGAGCATCTGAGTGATTTCAATACCATTACTAGTCAGTTAGAATCTATGGGTATTATCTTTGATAATGAAGATTGGCTTTTGTTATTTTGTCGGGTTTACCCGATAGTTGGGATGGTCTGGTTATAGGCTGTAAGCAACTCATCATGGTCCAATATTCTGAAATTTGAGGATGTAGTGGGAGTTCTTCTTGATGCAGATACACGAAGGAGAAACAACTCTTCTGATGATGTTTCTAATAGTGCCCTGAATACTGAGGAACGGGGCAGATCCTCAAAGAGGTCGAATGGCCGAGGAAATGGACGCTCACAATCTAGAAGAGGTCAGTCAAGGGGCCCTCAGATGACTTGTTGGAATTGCAAGAAGAAAGGTCATCTCAAGCGCGACTGTAAATCACCAAAGAAAAGGGCAGATGAAAACGACAAAGACAGCAACTAGGTGAATGTCTCAAACGAATCAAGTTCAGATGAAGCACTGATCATGTGTTGTGACAGTAAAGATGATCCTGTTGGATACTAGATTCTGGTGCATCGTTTCATGTTATTTCCAACAGAGAACATTTCCTTAATTATGAGAAGGGCAATTTCGGCAAGGTGTACCTTGGTGATGATGAACCCTGTGACATAATCGGTAAAGGAGACATACTGATAGGAATGAAAAATGGGACGCAGTTGAGGTTGCAACGAGTTAGACATGTGCCAAAACTTGCTAAAAATCTAATTTCGGTAAGCCAACTTATCGATGATGCGAGTCTTGAGATGAAGTTCACTAAAACATCTTGGAAGCTCATAAAAGGTGCCATGGTAGTAGCACATGGTCAGAGAGATGATACTCTCTACAAAGTTCTCAATGAAAACTCCACGAATATGGCCTCCTCTGAGGTCAGTACAAAGGTGTGGCATCAACGCCTCAGGCATATGAGTGAGAAGGGAATGAAGGTAATGGTGTCAAAAGGGAAGTTAGATGGACTGTCATGTGTTGATCTGTCTCTATATGAAGGTTGTGTGGTTGGAAAACAAAAAGTTGTCAGTTTTTCTAAAAAGGGCAGAACTCCCAAAACTGAAAAGCTAGAACTTGTGTACACGGACATTTGGGGTCCTTCACAGGTATCCTCCCTTAATGGCTCTCGTTATTACATTACTTTCATTGATGATTCGACGAGAAAGCTCTAGATTTACTTTATAAAAAATAAGTTTCAAGTGTTTGAAATTTTCAAAAAGTGGAAATGTCTAGTGGAGAACCAGATAGGTCTAAAGCTGAAATGCTTGAGATCAGATAATGGTGGAGAGTACTGTAACAAGGAATTTGATGAGTACTGTGCTATGTATGGCATCAGAAGAGAAAAGAAAGTACCAAGGACACCACAACAGAATGGCATAGTTGAGGGTATGAACCTAACCATTATAGAACGCGCTAGGAGCATGTTGTTGAGTCTTTGGGCTACGTAAAGCAGTTTTGAAATTTGAAAGTTTGTGAATACTGCTGCTTATCTGATCAACAGAGGACCATCTACCGCAATTGATTGCAGACTGCTTGAGGAGGAATGGACAAAAAGGAAGTAAAACTTTCACACTTAAGAACCTTTGGTTGTGTTTCCTATGTCCATGTCAATGCTGAAAATAGGTCAAAGCTGGATGCAAAGTCCAAAATGTGCATCTTGCTGGGATGTGGAGTTGATAGTTTTAGTTATAGGCTATGGGATCCGAAAGTAAAAAGGTGATCGAAGTAAAGATGTCATATTCAATAAGGATGTATTGTATAATGATAGGATCAAGAAGAAAGAGGAACCAAAAATATCAAAGTATCTTGAACTTAATGATATCCCTCCCTATGATCCCGATCGAGTGTTATCGAACACATTGATGAACATGAAGTTCGGGAGGAGCCAGTGACACCACCCATTGCACTTCGACGTGAAAGATGAACCATCAATGCTCCGCATCGTTACTCTCCATCCATACACTATTTGTTGCTCACAGATGGTGGTGAACCCAATTACCATGAAGAAGCAATGCAAGTCGAGAATAAGGAAGAATGGAAGAAAGCCATGGATGACGAAATGAAGTCTCTCTACACAAATCAGACTTGGGATTTGGTCAAGCTTCCAATTGGAAAAAAGGCGATTCAGAACAAATGGATGTACAGACTGAAACAGGAGCAAGATGGTTCCCAGAGGTACAAGGCCAGATTGGTAGTAAAAGGTTTCCAACAAAAGGCAGATATTGATTTTACTGAGATTTTTTCTCCTGTGGTCAAGATGACTACAATTAGAACTGTTCTAAGCATTGTTGCTGTAGATGATCTACATTTAGAACAGTTGGATGTAAAAACTGTCTTTCTTCATGGTGACTTGGAGGAAAATATATACATGCAGCAACCACAGGGATATGTAGAGGCTGCTAAGGAGCATCTAGTGTGTAAGTTTCACAAAAGCCTTTATGGTATGAAACAAGCCCTCAGACAATGGTATTTGAAGTTTGACAAGTTCACGATAACAATAAGGTACATGCACTGTCATGCAGATCACTGCTGTTATTTCAAGAAATTTGACAATTCGTATGTTATTTTGCTCCTATATGTCGATGATATGCTGATTACAGGTTCCAACATTGAAAAGATTGAAAATTTGAAAGAGCAAATGACGAAAGAATTTTCAATGAAAGACTTAGGTGCTGCGAAACAAATTTTGGGGCTAAAGATCGAAAGAGATAGAAAGAACAAGTTACTAAAACATTGCCAAAGGGAGTACATATCGATGGTGCTCAAGAAGTTCAACATGAATTGTGCAAAATCGGTGAGCACACCTTTAGCTGGGCATTTCAAAAACCTTTCGAAACAACATAGTCCCAAAAGAAGAAGAACAAAAGAATATGGAGAACATCCCGTATGCATCGGCGAAGTGGGTAGCCTTATGTATGCCACAATTTGTACAAGACCCGACATTTCTCATGCAGTGGGAATTATGAGTAGGTACATGTCTAATCCTGATTCTTCTTATTGGAATGCAGTAAAATGGATTTTAAGGTACCTTGCAGGAACAAAAGATTTGACACTGTGCTATACAAGTGCAAAAATACAGCTATGTGGCTTTGTTGATTCAGACATGGCTGGTGACATTGATGGTAGGAAGAGTACTACAGGTTATGTGTTTATTCTTGGAAGTGCAGCAATCTCCTGGGTATCAAGGTTATAAAAGATTGTTGCATTATCTACTATATATTGAGGCTGAATATGTTGCAGCTGTTGAAACGCGTAAGGAGATGACATGGTTACAGAGCTTGTTGAGTGAACTGGATCATAAGCAAGCGGATTGTCAACTACTAAGCAACAGTCTGAGCACAACTCATCTGGCAAAGAATTCTGCATTTCACTCAAGGACAAAACATATCGATGTAAGGTATCATTTCATATGAGCTATGCTTGAAGAAGGATCTTTCAAATTGGACAAAGTACACACCAACAAAAATCCTGTAGATATGCTCACCAAGTCAGTCCCTAAAGAGAAGCTGAAGTTTTGCATAGCTTCTCTTGGTCTTGCTACTTGAATACGACAAGGCAGCCGGCGCCTGAAGACACTACATGAGAAGGAGATACTACTATACGAGAAAATAATTTTTAGAATCAGCCCCAAGTGGGAGATATGTTAGGTATGTATGCCTGATTAGTTTACTATTATATTCTAATATGGATTTACTATTGTATTCTAATAGGGATTTACTTTCTCTATAAGTATATATATATATATATATATATATCTCTTTCTGGTGTAAAAAGTGTGAGTTGTGAGAATCGTGAATAAGATTGTGTTGGCGGCTGTGGGTTTTCTTCCCTTAGAGGGCTTCCCACATATAAAATTCTTGGTGATTTATTTTCTTTCTCTTTTTTCTTGTTTTCACTATTGTCATTGCTCTATGTCAAAATCTTAACAGGTACATCCTGCAGAACTACATTGGATTAAAATTAAGCTGTGGCTTACGCTCTAGGACTGTTTTCCATCAATAATTCATTTAGACAACATGGAGCAATAATAATGGCATATTGGATGAAGAGTTTCAATCGTTACAATGCTTTCTAAATCATGGGGTTCATCTTGCTCTTTTATCTGTTTGAAGGAAGAAGTATATTTTTAGAGTCTTAACAATCATTGCCCTACATTGGTGAATGGTGACTTCAACACTGTAAGCAAATTTGCTAACCAAGAAAATGTTTAAGAAGATTCAACATCACAAATATATTAATTCTAGCATTAATTTATTAAGGGGTCTAGTAGTCTTCCATGTTCCTAAATCATAATGAAAATCGACTTACCCATCATTTCGATTAACAAATAAAGTTTTCTCCGAACACCTATCGATGTTTCATTATTTATTTATTTATTTATTTTTTTGGTAGGACTATCGATGTTTCATTTAATTTATAGGCTTGGTGGTAAAAAATATAGGAAAATACTAGAATGAAAATTGGAAAGACACACCCAAAGTCACATCGGGCCATAAGAGCCGTCCACTTGGCCTTGACCCGTATGTCATGATCGGGTTTTTCGTATGCCAGCATCTTGAGGCACGCATGGATGGCTCGAGGGCCCGATGTGACTCGAATGTGACTTCCCTGTTGTCATTCTAGCATTTTCCAATGATATATTGATAAAAAAAAGATAACAAATATGCATAACCTGAATCCATGTTTTTCACAATGTACTAATAATGAAGGTGTCAAAACCAACCAATTGGATGACCCAATGATTTGGTATCGAGTTTGGAAGTAAGAGGTCAAGGATTCGAACCTCAGTTAGGGTAAGTTGTTTCTTTCTTATCAAAAAAAGAATAAAATAATGAAGGTTGTCAATGGGGCGGGGAACCCCCACGATGAATAGGGAATCCTCGAGACGAGGAATTTAAATGGGGATGGGGATGAGGAACAAAATACCCCCACAGGGATTACCATATATAAATTTATAATATATATTTAAATACATACCATATGATATGCTATATACTATATATAAATTTATATATTATATGCATATTAGTGTATATATATTAGTGTGTTACCATATTATAGTAAACAGGTTTTTTAAACTTAATTACAAGTGCATGACATGTTATTATTTTATTTTTTGAAAACAAAAAATTGTCATCTTAATTACTTTTTAAAATTTTATTTGGAATCTATGATTTATAGCACGGTGCTTTGTTCCCTTTTTCTTTTGTTTTTTTATAAAATGTTGGCATCCAGAGCAAACACATTAAAAGAGAAAAGGAAATAAAAAAAAAAAAAAGAAAAAGAAAAGGAAAGATGTTGATTATAAAGTCATCTGTCAACATTCAATGAGATTTTATTCATTTTGATTAATGAAAGACCAGCAAGAGCTGAAGTCAAAAATACAAGCTTTGATTTTGTCAAAAAAAAAACTAAAAAAAAAACATATAAGCTTTGACAATCTCCCAAAATTTGCAGTTCTGATTATGTCATTAGAAGAATACCCACCTATTTTTCCAATAATCTATAAACTAAGCACTCAGTTTCTTCCCACATGCACCAATCTGTTTCACACTCACTGTCTCTCAATGGCAATCTCTGTGTCTTTATTTGGTGAGAAATATTTAAAAAAATGTGAGTATAAGTACTACTAGTAACTACCACAGATCAAAGCACTTGGAACATGGCTTCCTTCACTTCATTGTTTCTATGGACATCCATGTTTACTTATATTTGTTGTCAAGTTGCAGCTGCAAAGGAGTCATCTCCAGGGGACTTCACGGCTCAAGCACAGGCTCTTCTCCGATGGAAAGCAAGTCTTCAGAACTCAACTGCTCTCAATTCATGGACTGCCACTCCTATACATAGCAACTCGAGTTTCCTTGCGCCTCAAAGTCCATGCAACTGGTTTGGCATAGCCTGCAACTCGGACAGAAGCGTCATAAACATAACCGTGTCAAAGGCAGGCTTGCGAGGTACGCTCGACAACTTGAGCTTAAGCTCATTCCCTGATCTGTCCTACATCGACTTATGGGGTAATTCACTCTCCGGAGCCCTCCCAGAAAATATTGGTGTTCTTTATAAACTCACAGACCTAAGTCTCTCTGTTAATAAATTTTTAGGTCCCTTGCCTAGATCAATTGCTAATCTCACTAGACTTGTATATCTCGACGTTAATGCAAATTCTTTATCTGGGGAACTAGACGCCCTTGTTTTTGCAAACTTAAGTAAACTCTCCAACCTCAATCTTAATAACAATTACTTCACTGGAGAGATTCCTTCCACGCTTGGCAACTTGCACAATTTAAATCATTTGGCTCTAGGAGAAAACAACTTTACTGGAGTGATCCCTCGCTCTCTATGCAACTTGACGAATTTGCGCAATCTCAAACTCTATCAAAATGGTCTTTCTGGTTCAATACCTTCGGAAATAGAAAATCTTAAATATGTGTCTCAGATGGACCTCAGTAACAACAATCTCACTGGTCCTATCCCGCCTTCTTTGGGTAATATGAGCAGTTTACTCTTCCTATATTTGTACGCGAATATGCTGTCTTCGTCCATCCCTCAAGAGATAGGTAACTTGGAAAGCATAGGAGTCCTTGAATTGTCTAAAAATCTTTTGACAGGTTCAATCCCTTCTAGTATGGGAAAATTGAGAAATCTTTACAACATTTACATGAGTGACAATAAATTCACAGGTCAATTTCCCACTGCTATTCTTAATTTAACAAAACTAAATTACCTGAACTTAGGTGTTAATGAACTCACAGGTCCCCTTCCTCCAGCTATAGTCAATTTTACAAAACTAGATGTCTTGGGCATATTCTTCAATCATTTATCAGGTCCCATACCACAAGAACTAGGAATCAACAGCGCTGTTAAACATTTCATGGTGTCAGAAAACTCCTTCTCAGGCCATTTGCCCCAACACATATGTCAAGGTGGAAGGCTTGAAAAACTTTCTGCATATGACAATGATTTCACGGGCCCAATCCCAGAAAGCATGAAAAACTGCTCAAGCTTAGAACACATTACGCTGTATGGAAACCGAATTGTAGGTAATATCACCCAAAATTTCGGAATATATCCAAACCTGACTTCCATTGATCTCAGCCACAACAACTTGTATGGGGAGCTCTCAACTAGTTGGGGGGAAAGTAGAAATTTAACCTTGCTGAAGATTTCTGGAAATAGCATAACCGGCACATTGCCTTCAAACCTTGGCCAGTTAGAGCAACTGCAGGTGCTTGACCTCTCATCAAACAAAATAGGAGGAAACATACCAAGAGAATTAGGCAAATTATCTCTTCTGTATAACCTCAGCCTAAATGACAACAAATTGTCAGGTCAAGTACCAAAAGAGATAGGAAACTTGGCCAATCTAGAATCCCTGGACCTCTCCTCAAACACCTTGAGTGGATCAATTCCAAAAGAAATCGGGGAATGCTCAAAATTGCGGCACTTGAGTTTGAGCAAGAACTTCTTTGATGGAATCATCCCAGTTGAAATTGGGAATCTGGGATCTCTGCAAGATCTGCTTGATCTCAGTCAAAACAAACTAGCGGGTGAGATTACGCCACAGCTAGGAAAGATGATTATGCTGCAAAATCTAAATCTCTCTCATAACCACCTCAATGGTTCGATTCCCTCATCTTTCAGTGCAATGGTCAGCTTGCAATCTGTTGATTTTTCTCACAATGATTTAGAAGGACTTGTTCCCAACATCAAAGCATTTCAAAATGCTACTCCGCATGCATTCGAAGGCAACAAAGGGTTATGTGGCAAATTCAAAGGTTTGCCACCCTGCAACACATCTCTTGCGAGTAGTGGAGAAAAGAAGAATGGATCACACAAAGTCGTGATCATAGTTTTTATTTCCCTTGCCGCCACGGTGTCAGTTCTCGTGCTGGTGATTGTTTGCATTTTGTTCTTCTATAGGAACAAAAAAGTAGAAAAAGTGGAAACGGAGGCACAAATGAGAAACCCAAGGGATGTGTTTTCAATCTGGAACTATGATGGGAAGATTGCATACGAAGACATCATTGATGCAACAGAAGATTTTGACTCCAAACACTGCATTGGGCAAGGAGGCTATGGAACTGTATATAGAGCAGAATTTTCCACAGGACAGGTGGTGGCAGTGAAGAAACTTCACATAAATACAGATGACGATGAGAACATGGTGGAGGAAAAGAGCTTTTCGAATGAAATAAAAGTGCTGGTGGAAATACGACATCGAAACATTGTCAAGTTATACGGTTTCTGCTCACACCCTCGATGCATGTTTCTAGTCTATGAGTACATGGAGAAGGGAAGCTTGGCTGGCATTTTAAGAGATGATGAGCAAGCGGCACAACTAGACTGGGTGAAGAGGGTGAAAATAATCAAGGGTGTTGCTCATGCTCTATCATATATGCATCACGACTGCTCCCAACCCATAATTCATCGAGACATATCGAGCAACAATATCTTGTTGGACGAAGAATTCAATGCTTGTGTCTCTGATTTCGGAACTGCAAGACTTATAAAACCTGATTCATCCAATTGGACAAACCTTGCAGGCACCATGGGATATACAGCTCCAGGTAATTAATTAATTTACTTCTATCTTATTTGTTTCGACCTCTTTATGTCTATGTATTAACCATATTGTGTATGTTCATCATGCAGAACTTGCCTACACCTTGGCTGTGACTGAAAAATGTGACGTTTATAGCTTTGGGGTGGTTGTTCTAGAAATAATCATGGGGAGGCATCCTGGCGACATCATCTCCTCCTTGTCGCTCCAAACTGCTCCAAATATGATGCTTGATCAAATCCTTGATCAGCGTCTCCCTAGTCTGAAAGGCCAACAAATTGCCCAAGATATAGATGTTGTAGTGAGAGTCGCAATTTCTTGTGTGAACTCAAATCCAACTTCCAGGCCAACCATGATGGAAGTATGCGGGTCCTTAACTGTTTGCACTTAGCCTGCCCTCAACTATCTCAAACAACTCTACTTCAACAGCTAAATATGTGTCAAAATGTTATAGTTCGGTTGAGAGCTGTTACAGTGAATCCTATGCTTTATATGTATTTCATAACGTCTATGATTAGAAATAGTACTTCTATGGCAGTATTTCTTTTTTAGCCACAGAATCTATATGGAATTATACTAAATAGCTCATTTGAAGAAGATACACATTCTCTCAACTTAATTGCAATTGATTCTAGTGGTATTAGAGAATTTATGCACCCTGAGCTATCTGTTGGAAAGAACAATTATGAGTATTTCTAGATCATTTTCACCAACATCAACTCATTTCTCCAAATAATGACCACGTTTATTTCAAACCTGAAAACCAATCATGTAGATCAATTGTATGTCAGAATAACTAATAACAATTAAGACATGATAACAGGGCATCTTTGAAAACTTTGCCAATTCCACCAACAAACACACACCTAGAAGCTAGAACTGAAATACTAGAAAACAGACTTTTAAGAAGTTAAAGAACAGTTCTGAAAGTAAATAGAGTTCTCCCTCCAATGTTAATGATAAAATATATAAAAAAAAAAGAGAGAGATCATAAAAGCACTTACAGATTATTGTGGCGAAGGGCATGCGAATGCAGGGGAACGTCTTGTTGCTTTGCCTTCTTTTTTTTGTTTTGTTTGATGCGTGTTTCTCAAGTGCACTTGCAAAATGGAAGCTTGGATAGCATTTTCAGAAAATGAGGTACTATTAGGTATGTGGGCCCGATTAGTTTACTATTGTATTCTAATAGGGATTTACTTTCTCTATAAGTATATATATCTCTTCTCGGTGTAAAAAGTGTGAGTTGTGAGAATCGTGAATAAGATTGTGTTGGCGGCTGTGGGTTTTCTTCCTTTAGAGGGTTTCCCACATATAAAATTCTTGGTGATTTGTTCTCTTTCTCTTTTTTCTTGTTTTCACTATTGTCATTGCTCTCTGTCAAAATCTTAACAACTGATATCCGAGCAAGGTTATTCTCAAGTGGGAGTAATGAATGAAGAAAGGAAGTTACGGGTTGAGAAGTTCGACAGTTCGAACTTCGAATTTTGGAAGATGCAGATCGAAGACTACCTGTATCAGAAGGATCACTACTTACCGCTCGATGGCAAGAACAGCAAACCTATAGATATGGACAATAAGGCTTTGAAAATCCTGGATCGAAAGGCTTTGGGTGTGATTCGCCTTTCACTGTCACCATCGGTAGCCTTCAACATCTCCAAAGAGAAGACCACACAAGATGTGATGAAAGCCTTAACACGAATGTATGAGAAACCATCGACGTCAAACAAGGTATTCTTAATGAAACGGTTGTTTAATATGAAGAAACCTGAAAGTAGACCTATACAAGAGCATCTGAGTGATTTCAATACCATTACTAGTCAGTTAGAATCTATGGGTATTATCTTTGATAATGAAGATTGGCTTTTGTTATTTTGTCGGGTTTACCCGATAGTTGGGATGGTCTGGTTATAGCTGTAAGCAACTCATCATGGTCCAATATTCTGAAATTTGAGGATGTAGTGGGAGTTCTTCTTGATGCAGATACACGAAGGAGAAACAACTCTTCTGATGATGTTTCTAATAGTGCCCTGAATACTGAGGAACGGGGCAGATCCTCAAAGAGGTCGAATGGCCGAGGAAATGGACGCTCACAATCTAGAAGAGGTCATCAAGGGGCCTCGGATGACTTGTTGGAATTGCAAGAAGAAAGGTCATCTCAAGCGCGATCAGTAAATCACCAAAGAAAAGGGCAGATGAAAACGACAAAGACAGCAACTAGGTGAATGTCTCAAACGAATCAAGTTCAGATGAAGCACTGATCATGTGTTGTGACAGTAAAGATGATCCTGTTGGATACTAGATTCTGGTGCATCGTTTCATGTTATTTCCAACAGAGAACATTTCCTTAATTATGAGAAGGGCAATTTCGGCAAGGTGTACCTTGGTGATGATGAACCCTGTGACATAATCGGTAAAGGAGACATACTGATAGGAATGAAAAATGGGACGCAGTTGAGGTTGCAACGAGTTAGACATGTGCCAAAACTTGCTAAAAATCTAATTTCGGTAAGCCAACTTACTGATGATGCAGGTCTTGAGATGAAGTTCACTAAAACATCTTGGAAGCTCATAAAAGGTGCCATGGTAGTAGCACATGGTCAGAGAGATGATACTCTCTACAAAGTTCTCAATGAAAACTCCACGAATATGGCCTCCTCTGAGGTCAGTACAAAGGTGTGGCATCAACGCCTCAGGCATATGAGTGAGAAGGGAATGAAGGTAATGGTGTCAAAAGGGAAGTTAGATGGACTGTCATGTGTTGATCTGTCTCTATATGAAGGTTGTGTGGTTGGAAAACAAAAAGTTGTCAGTTTTTCTAAAAAGGGCAGAACTCCCAAAACTGAAAAGCTAGAACTTGTGTACACGGACATTTGGGGTCCTTCACAGGTATCCTCCCTTAATGGCTCTCGTTATTACATTACTTTCATTGATGATTCGACGAGAAAGCTCTAGATTTACTTTATAAAAAATAAGTTTCAAGTGTTTGAAATTTTCAAAAAGTGGAAATGTCTAGTGGAGAACCAGATAGGTCTAAAGCTGAAATGCTTGAGATCAGATAATGGTGGAGAGTACTGTAACAAGGAATTTGATGAGTACTGTGCTATGTATGGCATCAGAAGAGAAAAGAAAGTACCAAGGACACCACAACAGAATGGCATAGTTGAGGGTATGAACCTAACCATTATAGAACGCGCTAGGAGCATGTTGTTGAGTCTTTGGGCTACGTAAGATTTTTGGGTGAAAAGTCGTGAATACTCGCCGCTTATCGATCAACAGAGGACCATCTACCGCAATTGATTGCAGACTGCTTGAGGAGGAATGGACAAAAAGGAAGTAAAACTTTCACACTTAAGAACCTTTGGTTGTGTTTCCTATGTCCATGTCAATGCTGAAAATAGGTCAAAGCTGGATGCAAAGTCCAAAATGTGCATCTTGCTGGGATGTGGAGTTGATAGTTTTAGTTATAGGCTATGGGATCCTGAAAGTAAAAAGGTGATCAGAAGTAAAGATGTCATATTCAATAAGGATGTATTGTATAATGATAGGATCAAGAAGAAAGAGGAACCAAAAATATCAAAGTATCTTGAACTTAATGATATCCCTCCCTATGATCCTGATCAGAGTGTTACTGAACACATTGATGAACATGAAGTTCAGGAGGAGCCAGTGACACCACCCATTGCACTTCGACGTGAAAGATGAACCATCAATGCTCCAGACCGTTACTCTCCATCCATACACTATTTGTTGCTCACAGATGGTGGTGAACCCAATTACCATGAAGAAGCAATGCAAGTCGAGAATAAGGAAGAATGGAAGAAAGCCATGGATGACGAAATGAAGTCTCTCTACACAAATCAGACTTGGGATTTGGTCAAGCTTCCAATTGGAAAAAAGGCGATTCAGAACAAATGGATGTACTGATCGAAAACAGAGCAAGATGGTTCCCAGAGGTACAAGGCCGATTGGTAGTAAAAGGTTTCCAACAAAAGGCGAGATATTGATTTTTCTTGAGATTTTTTCTCCCTGTGGTCAAGATGACTACAATTAGAACTGTTCTAAGCATTGTTGCTGTAGATGATCTACATTTAGAACAGTTGGATGTAAAAACTGTCTTTCTTCATGGTGACTTGGAGGAAAATATATACATGCAGCAACCACAGGGATATGTAGAGGCTGCTAAGGAGCATCTAGTGTGTAAGTTTCACAAAAGCCTTTATGGTATGAAACAAGCCCTCAGACAATGGTATTTGAAGTTTGACAAGTTCACGATAACAATAAGGTACATGCACTGTCATGCAGATCACTGCTGTTATTTCAAGAAATTTGACAATTCGTATGTTATTTTGCTCCTATATGTCGATGATATGCTGATTACAGGTTCCAACATTGAAAAGATTGAAAATTTGAAAGAGCAAATGACGAAAGAATTTTCAATGAAAGACTTAGGTGCTGCGAAACAAATTTTGGGGCTAAAGATCGAAAGAGATAGAAAGAACAAGTTACTAAAACATTGCCAAAGGGAGTACATATCGATGGTGCTCAAGAAGTTCAACATGAATTGTGCAAAATCGGTGAGCACACCTTTAGCTGGGCATTTCAAAAACCTTTCGAAACAACATAGTCCCAAAACAGAAGAAGAACAAAAGAATATGGAGAACATCCCGTATGCATCGGCAGTGGGTAGCCTTATGTATGCCACAATTTGTACAAGACCCGACATTTCTCATGCAGTGGGAATTATGAGTAGGTACATGTCTAATCCTGATTCTTATTATTGGAATGCAGTAAAATGGATTTTAAGGTACCTTGCAGGAACAAAAGATTTGACACTGTGCTATACAAGTGCAAAAATACAGCTATGTGGCTTTGTTGATTGGACATGGTCGGTGACATTGATGGTAGGAAGAGTACTACGAGGTTATGTGTTTATTCTTGGAAGTGCAAAGCAATCTCCGGGTATCAAGGTTATAAAAGATTGTTGCATTATCTACTATATATTGAGGCTGAATATGTTGCAATTGTTGAAACGCGTAAGGAGATGACATGGTTACGAGCTTGTTGAGTGAACTGGATCATAAGCAAGCGGATTGTCAACTACTAAGCAAACGGATGAGCACAACTCATCCGGCAAAGAATTCGCATTTCACTCAAGGACAAAACATATCGATGTAAGGTATCATTTCATATGAGCTATGCTTGAAGAAGGATCTTTCAAATTGGACAAAGTACACACCAACAAAAATCCCTGTAGATATGCTCACCAAGTCGGTCCCTAAAGAGAAATTTGAAGTTTTGCATAGCTTCTCTTGGTCTTGCTACTTGAATACGACAAGCGGCGCCGCGCTGAAGACACTACATGAGAAGGAGATACTACTATACGAGAAAATAATTTTTAGAATCAGCCCCAAGTGGGAGATATGTTAGGTATGTATGCCTGATTAGTTTACTATTATATTCTAATATGGATTTACTATTGTATTCTAATAGGGATTTACTTTCTCTATAAGTATATATATATATATATATATCTCTTTCTGGTGTAAAAAGTGTGAGTTGTGAGAATCGTGAATAAGATTGTGTTGGCGGCTGTGGGTTTTCTTCCCTTAGAGGGCTTCCCACATATAAAATTCTTGGTGATTTATTTTCTTTCTCTTTTTTCTTGTTTTCACTATTGTCATTGCTCTATGTCAAAATCTTAACAGGTACATCCTGCTGAACTACATTGGATTAAAATTAAGCTGTGGCTTACGCTCTAGGACTGTTTTCCATCAATAATTCATTTAGACAACATGGAGCAATAATAATGGCATATTGGATGAAGAGTTTCAATCGTTACAATGCTTTCTAAATCATGGGGTTCATCTTGCTCTTTTATCTGTTTGAAGGAAGAAGTATATTTTTAGAGTCTTAACAATCATTGCCCTACATTGGTGAATGGTGACTTCAACACTGTAAGCAAATTTGCTAACCAAGAAAATGTTTAAGAAGATTCAACATCACAAATATATTAATTCTAGCATTAATTTATTAAGGGGTCTAGTAGTCTTCCATGTTCCCAGTCATAATGAAAATCAGACTTACCCATCATTTCTGATTAACAAATAAAGTTTTCTCCGAACACCTATCGATGTTTCATTATTTATTTATTTATTTATTTTTTTGGTAGGACTATCGATGTTTCATTTAATTTATAGGCTTGGTGGTAAAAAATATAGGAAAATACTAGAATGAAAATTGGAAAGACACACCCAAAGTCACATCGGGCCATAAGAGCCGTCCACTTGGCCTTGACCCGTATGTCATGATCGGGTTTTTCGTATGCCAGCATCTTGAGGCACGCATGGATGGCTCGAGGGCCCGATGTGACTCGAATGTGACTTCCCTGTTGTCATTCTAGCATTTTCCAATGATATATTGATAAAAAAAAAGATAACAAATATGCATAACCTGAATCCATGTTTTTCACAATGTACTAATAATGAAGGTGTCAAAACCAACCAATTGGATGACCCAATGATTTGGTATCGAGTTTGGAAGTAAGAGGTCAAGGATTCGAACCTCAGTTAGGGTAAGTTGTTTCTTTCTTATCAAAAAAAGAATAAAATAATGAAGGTTGTCAATGGGGCGGGGAACCCCCACGATGAATAGGGAATCCTCGAGACGAGGAATTTAAATGGGGATGGGGATGAGGAACAAAATACCCCCACAGGGATTACCATATATAAATTTATAATATATATTTAAATACATACCATATGATATGCTATATACTATATATAAATTTATATATTATATGCATATTAGTGTATATATATTAGTGTGTTACCATATTATAGTAAACAGGTTTTTTAAACTTAATTACAAGTGCATGACATGTTATTATTTTATTTTTTGAAAACAAAAAATTGTCATCTTAATTACTTTTTAAAATTTTATTTGGAATCTATGATTTATAGCACGGTGCTTTGTTCCCTTTTTCTTTTGTTTTTTTATAAAATGTTGGCATCCAGAGCAAACACATTAAAAGAGAAAAGGAAATAAAAAAAAGAAAAAAAGAAAAAGAAAAGGAAAGATGTTGATTATAAAGTCATCTGTCAACATTCAATGAGATTTTATTCATTTTGATTAATGAAAGACCAGCAAGAGCTGAAGTCAAAAATACAAGCTTTGATTTTGTCAAAAAAAAAACTAAAAAAAAAACATATAAGCTTTGACAATCTCCCAAAATTTGCAGTTCTGATTATGTCATTAGAAGAATACCCACCTATTTTTCCAATAATCTATAAACTAAGCACTCAGTTTCTTCCCACATGCACCAATCTGTTTCACACTCACTGTCTCTCAATGGCAATCTCTGTGTCTTTATTTGGTGAGAAATATTTAAAAAAATGTGAGTATAAGTACTACTAGTAACTACCACAGATCAAAGCACTTGGAACATGGCTTCCTTCACTTCATTGTTTCTATGGACATCCATGTTTACTTATATTTGTTGTCAAGTTGCAGCTGCAAAGGAGTCATCTCCAGGGGACTTCACGGCTCAAGCACAGGCTCTTCTCCGATGGAAAGCAAGTCTTCAGAACTCAACTGCTCTCAATTCATGGACTGCCACTCCTATACATAGCAACTCGAGTTTCCTTGCGCCTCAAAGTCCATGCAACTGGTTTGGCATAGCCTGCAACTCGGACAGAAGCGTCATAAACATAACCGTGTCAAAGGCAGGCTTGCGAGGTACGCTCGACAACTTGAGCTTAAGCTCATTCCCTGATCTGTCCTACATCGACTTATGGGGTAATTCACTCTCCGGAGCCCTCCCAGAAAATATTGGTGTTCTTTATAAACTCACAGACCTAAGTCTCTCTGTTAATAAATTTTTAGGTCCCTTGCCTAGATCAATTGCTAATCTCACTAGACTTGTATATCTCGACGTTAATGCAAATTCTTTATCTGGGGAACTAGACGCCCTTGTTTTTGCAAACTTAAGTAAACTCTCCAACCTCAATCTTAATAACAATTACTTCACTGGAGAGATTCCTTCCACGCTTGGCAACTTGCACAATTTAAATCATTTGGCTCTAGGAGAAAACAACTTTACTGGAGTGATCCCTCGCTCTCTATGCAACTTGACGAATTTGCGCAATCTCAAACTCTATCAAAATGGTCTTTCTGGTTCAATACCTTCGGAAATAGAAAATCTTAAATATGTGTCTCAGATGGACCTCAGTAACAACAATCTCACTGGTCCTATCCCGCCTTCTTTGGGTAATATGAGCAGTTTACTCTTCCTATATTTGTACGCGAATATGCTGTCTTCGTCCATCCCTCAAGAGATAGGTAACTTGGAAAGCATAGGAGTCCTTGAATTGTCTAAAAATCTTTTGACAGGTTCAATCCCTTCTAGTATGGGAAAATTGAGAAATCTTTACAACATTTACATGAGTGACAATAAATTCACAGGTCAATTTCCCACTGCTATTCTTAATTTAACAAAACTAAATTACCTGAACTTAGGTGTTAATGAACTCACAGGTCCCCTTCCTCCAGCTATAGTCAATTTTACAAAACTAGATGTCTTGGGCATATTCTTCAATCACTTATCAGGTACCATACCACAAGAACTAGGAATCAAGAGCACTGTGAAATCTTTCATGGTGTCAGAAAACTCCTTCTCAGGCCATTTGCCCCAACACATATGTCGCGGTGGAAAACTTGGAAGACTTTCAGCATATAACAATGATTTCACTGGTTCAATCCCGGAAAGCATGAAAAACTGCACTAGCTTAGAAAGCATTACACTGTATGGAAACCGAATTGTAGGAAATATCACCAAAGATTTTGGAATATATCCAAACCTTACCTATATTGATCTCAGCTACAACAATTTAAATGGAGAACTCTCAACTAGTTGGGGGGAATGCAGGAGTTTGGCCTTGTTAAAGATAAGTGGAAATAATATTACCGGCACATTGCCTTCAAACATTGTCCAGTTAGAGCAACTAAAGGTGCTTGACCTCTCATCAAACCAAATAGGAGGAAACATACCAAAAGAATTAGGCAGATTATCTCTTCTGTATAACCTCAGCCTAAATGACAACAAATTGTCAGGTCAAGTACCAAAAGAGATAGGAAACTTGGCCAATCTAGAATCCCTGGACCTCTCCTCAAACACCTTGAGTGGATCAATTCCAAAAGAAATCGGGGAATGCTCAAAATTGCGGTACTTTAGTTTGAGCAAGAACTTCTTTGATGGAATCATCCCAGTTGAAATTGGGAACCTGGGATCTCTGCAAGACCTGCTTGATCTCAGTAAAAACAAACTAACGGGTGAAATTACGCCACAGCTTGGAAAGCTGATAATGCTGCAAAATCTGAATCTCTCTCATAACCGCTTCAATGGTTCAATTCCCTCATCTTTCACTGCAATGGTCAGCTTGCAATCTGTTGATTTCTCTCACAATGATTTAGAAGGACTTGTTCCCAACATCAAAGCATTCCAAAATTCTACTGCTTTTGAGGACAACAAAGGGTTATGTGGCAAACTCAAAAGGTTTGCGACCCTGCAACACATCTCTTACGAGTAGTGGAGAAAAGAAGAATGGATCACACAAGGTCATGATCATAGTTTTTATTTCCCTTGCGGTGTCAGTTCTCGTGCTGGTGATTGTTTGCATTTTGTTCTTCTATAGGAACAAAAAAGTAGAAAAAGTGGAAACGGAGGCACAAATGAGAAACCCAAGGGATGTGTTTTCAATCTGGAACTATGATGGGAAGATTGCATATGAAGACGTCATTGATGCAACAGAAGATTTTGACTCCAATCACTACATTGGGCAAGGAGGCTATGGAACAGTATATAGATCAAAATTGTCCACAGGACAGGTGGTGGCAGTGAAGAAACTTCACATAAATACAGATGACGATGAGAACATGGTGGAGGAAAAGAGCTTTTCGAATGAAATAAAAGTGCTGGTGGAAATACGACATCGAAACATTGTCAAGTTATACGGTTTCTGCTCACACCCTCGATGCATGTTTCTAGTCTATGAGTACATGGAGAAGGGAAGCTTGGCTGGCATTTTAAGAGATGATGAGCAAGCGGCACAACTAGACTGGGTGAAGAGGGTGAAAATAATCAATGGTGTTGCTCATGCTCTATCATATATGCATCACGACTGTCCCCAACCCATAATTCATCGGGACATATCAAGCAACAATGTCTTGTTGGACGAAGAATTCAATGCTTGTGTCTCTGATTTTGGCACTGCCAGACTTCTAAAACCTGATTCATCCAATTGGACAAACCTTGCAGGCACCATGGGATATACAGCTCCAGGTAATTAATTAATTTACTTCTATCTTATTCGTTTCGACCTCTTTATGTCTACGTATTTACCATATTGTGTATGTTCATCATGCAGAACTTGCCTACACCTTGGCTGTAAGTGAAAAATGTGATGTTTATAGCTTTGGGGTGGTGGTTCTAGAAATAATCATGGGGAGGCATCCTGGCGACATCATCTCCTCCTTGTCGCTCCAAATTGCTCCAGATACAATCCCAGACAGTAACCTTGATCGGTGCCTCCCTTGTCCAGAAGACCCGCAAATTGCACATGACATAGCTGCTGCTGTGAGGATTGCGATTTCTTGCATAAACTCAAATCCCACTTCCAGGCCAACCATGCTAGAAGTATGCAGGGCCTTAACTAGTCTCGCTTAGCCTCCCCTCTTTCTCAAACAATTCTACTTCAATAGCTAATTATGTCTCAAAATGTGATTGTTCAGTTGTAAGTTTTCACAGTGAATCCTATATAAGCTTCATATGTATATAGTTCATACTGTCTGAGATTAGAAATAATACTTCTATCAGTTATTTCTTTCGTAGCCACGGAATCTATATTGTATTATGCACAGCTCATTTGAAGAAGAAACAAACTCTCTGAATTTAATTGCAACTGATTATAGTGGTTATAGAGACTTTATATATCCTGAGATATGTCTTGCTCTTTTGTCAATTGGAAGGAACGAGCATTCCTAGATCATTTTCGTCAACATCAAAAAAATTCTTCAAATAATAAACACATTATTTCAAACTTGAAACCAACAAACATTTAAATCAATTGTATTTCATAACAACAATCAAGACAGAGTAGAAATGCTAGATATCACGAATAAGATTCTGATGATGAGAAAATTCACAATTTCAAGAGCTGTGCAATAAAAGAACTCATAGATTTACTATGTTAATCTTAATTTGAAACTTATCGACAGTTACCTTCTAAGATTAATCAAAAGATGTTAATCTGAAACAGTCTGAACATTCCGGCGAGGGAGTGATGGACTGCAAGATAGAAGCAACTTGGACACGTGTTGCATGGTTGGCCTGAATTCTGGATTAGAGTTTATGCAAGAAATTGCAACTCTCACAATAAAGCTTACATCTTCCACAATATCTTGGTCTTCAGGCCAAAAAAGACGCATGTCTACTGTATCTTTCAACATCGTCTCTGAATTGACATGCACCAATGATGATGTTAATAGCTCTAAAGGATGCCTCCCCATTATTGTTTCAAGCGTCACAACTCCAAAGCTATAATCATCACACTTTTCAGTCACAACTAAAGTGTAGGAAAGCTCTGCAAGAGTTTTATCAATGCCACATTGTGAATGCACATATAAAAAAATAATTGGTATAATTTGAATAAAAAAGGAAGACAAAATCACCTGGTGCTGTACATCCTCTAGTGCCTGCAAGAGTAGTCCAATTGGATGAATCGAGTTTTAGAAGTCTGGCAGTGCCGAAATCAGAGACACAAGCATTAAATTCTTCAAATCACCTAATTCATCAGGGATGGATTCAGAAAGCATGTTTCAATAAACATGATGAAGGTTCCCGATTTCGGATGGTATTGGACCAGAAAGACTATTTGTATAATTGTAGAAACTGTGTAAATTGGTTAAGTTACACAGCGATGAAGGGATCATTCCAGTGAAGAGGTTATCTCCAAGAGTTAAATGATTTAAATTATATAAGTTGCCCAGTTGGGAAGGGATATCTCCAGTGAAAAAATTGTGATCAAGAGAAGAATTGACAGCTCACTAAAGTTTGCAAAGATAAGGGGGTCTAGTTTCCCAGAGAAAGCATTTGTATTAAGATCAAGATTCACTATTTGAGTGAGATTAGCGAGTGATCTTGGCAAGGTGTTATCAGGGATGACTCCCGAGAGCGAATTACCCCATAATTCAATGTAGGTGAGATCAGGGAATGAGATTAAGTTCAAATCGTCGAGTGTACCTTGCAAGCCTGCTCGCGGTAGAGAAATGGCGGTCACGCTTTTGGCAGAGTTGCATGCTATGCCTGACCAGTTGCAGGGACTAGTGTCGGTATTCCACGAACTAGTGGCAGGGTTGTTAAAGAGACTTGATGACCACCTTGCTGAGGTATTACAACAAAATATGTAAAATAAGGAACATTCAAGGCAGATCATTTATAACATCAACTAACTCAATTTCTACTTGACTGATAATTGATTTCGTAACTGGTTTGATTTTTATGTTAATTATATGTATCTGTTGTATCTAGTGACATAGTTTTTTGATTTCAGTAAATCAAAAAACTTTATTCATACACCTCATAAACACTAACTAGATACTAAAGAATTATGGATTCAAATCAATGAGTTGCTTGTAACCTTTATGATACACAAACAAATACATCATTGTAAATCCATATCTGACTCATGAAGGGCAGATATTCCGAATCCATAGAGTGGTTTTAATACAGCTTCTTCATCTGACTCACAAAGGCTGTTGCTCATGCTCTAACATATATGCATAAAGATTGCTCATGCTTAACTTATATGCATAAAGACTGCTCCAACCCATAACTCATTGGGACATATCGAGCAACAACATCTTGTTGGACGAAGAATTCAATGATTGTTTCACTGTTTTTGGCACTTCCAGAATTCTAAAACTTGATTCATCCAATTGGACAAAATACACAGCTCCAGACGATAAATTTACTGTTACCTTGATTTGTTTCAACCTGTTTATGTATATGCATTAACCCTATGTATGCAGAGCTTGCCTACACCTTAGCTGTGAAAAATACGACGTTTATAGCTGTTAGAGCAGGGGAATTGCAAAGACTTCAAAGCGTGTAACACTGCCACTTTCCTAAAAGAAGTTTTGTTCTCTACACTGCAAGAGTCAGCAAATATCCTAAAGGATACTATGAAGTGTACCCACCGTTCACTTTGTAGTAGTGAAAGATGAAAAACAAGAGCAATTACTGGTGAATTTCGAGATCATTTCTTCCTCCCCAAACCTCCCCTTTTATAGAGCACTGGTCATGACCAGTTAGAGTGAAAATGGGGTAGTGGAGTAGTGGAACAGTCAAGCATTGATGCAATGGAATAATGGAGTAGTCAAGCATTGATGCAATGCAGTAGTGGAGCAATAATTCCTTAATGGAGAGCAGTTTCAACTGCACCCACTAAGCCACTCTACTAACTACCAATTTAATCTCGAAAATGGTAAAAATTAATAGTAAAAATTTTTACCCATGGTTAGCTAACACACATATGCACGCACACGCACGTGCCTCGTGCCAACTTCACAATGTTAGCCGACAGTTCTTTGATTGAAACCATTGCAACGACAGACAAAAACTTCGTTTAGATTGTTAGAGCAGGGGAATTGCAAAGACTTCAAAGCGTGTAACACTGCCACTTTCCTAATGGAAGTTTTGCTCTCTACACTGGAAGAGTCAGCAAATATCCTAAAGGATACGATGAAGTGTACCCACCTTTCACTTTGCAGTAGTGAAAGATGAAAAACAAGAATAATTGTTGGTGAATTTCGAGATCATTTCTTCCTCCCCAAACCTCCCCTTTTATAGAGCACTGGTCATAACCAGTTAGAGTGAAAATGGGGTAGTGGAGTAGTGGAACAGTCAAGCATTGATGCAATGGAATAATGGAGCAGTCAAGCATTGATGCAATGGAGTAGTGGAGCAATAATTCCTTAATGGAGAGCAGTTTCAACTGCACCCACTAAGCCACTCTACTAACTACCAATTTAATCTCGAAAATGGTAAAAATTAATGGTAAAAATTTTTACCCATGGTTAGCTAACACACATATGCACGCACACGCACGTGCCTCGTGCCAACTTCACAATGTTAGCCGACAGTTCTTTGATTGAAACCATTGCAACGACAGACAAAAACTTCGTTTAGATTGTTAGAGCAGGGAAATTACAAAGACTTCAAAGCGTGTAACACTGCCACTTCCTAAAGGAAGTTTTGCTCTCTACACTGCAAGAGTCAGCAAATATCCTAAAGGATACGATGAAGTGTACCCACCTTTCACTTTGTAGTAGTGAAAGATGAAAAACAAGAACAATTGCTGGTGAATTTCGAGATCATTTCTTCCTCCCCAAACCTCCCCTTTTATAGAGCACTGGTCATGACCAGTTAGAGTGAAAATGGGGTAGTGGAGTAGTGGAACAGTCAAGCATTGATGCAATGGAATAATGGAGCAGTCAAGCATTGATGCAATGGAGTAGTGGAGCAATAATTCCTTAATGGAGAGCAGTTTCAATTGCACCCACTAAGCCACTGTACTAACTACCCATTTAATCTCGAAAATGGTAAAAAATTTTACCCATGGTTAGCTAACACACATATGCCTCGTGCCAAGTGCTAAGTGCGCCTATAAAAGCGCCTAAAATGCGCCATATGCGCCGCGCGCGCGCGTGTGGCTCACCGAGCATAGCACTTGTATTTTATTTTACACACACTATGGTGCAAGAGTACATATATACTCTTTAAACTTGAAGTTCCTAACCAATGTGGGACTAAACATTTAATTTGAAAATGTTCAACAATCCCCTGCCATTTTCAAAATACTCAGATCATTCAATCCACGAAATCTCAAACATTATATGCATAACTAATGGTATCTTGCGATTTGAACCACTAACTTGTAAAAAGTTCATTACATCATATCAGAATTACATGGTAGATACACTTTGAACCAATGATTCTATTCGTGTAGCATAAACATATCACGCATATAACTTACGCCAGCAAATAGCCATAAATATCCTAACACATTCAACATTGGCCTTGTGTCTCGTATCTTCTCGTGAATGTCTTTGGAGCCAAGCCCTTGAACTCCTTGAAGCGGCCGCACTTCACATCCACATAGGTAGTCTCCATTCTAGTACCCCGCAATTTAAGTACCTTTAGAAGACTATTAAGAGATCATCTCAACCTCCTCTCTTTAAATGCAGGTACCGAGCACTAACAACCTTGGGATGGTTATTAAAATTTAGTGCTCACAGTCACACCTATAATGAATTTGACTGCAGTGTACTCAAGACTTAACGTAATGTTAGGCGTCGAGTTGAGTTTTCACTATTGGTGACCTATAATTCATGAGCTTGAGACCTATCCCCCTTGATGTTTTATTCACCAAGTCTTTTGGCAATCCTTTAGTAAGGGGATTTGCCAAATTTTGACTAGATCTCACATAGTCAATTGTGATAACTCCACTAGTTATCAATTCTCTGACACAACTGTGTCTCAGTCCAATATGTCTGGATTTACCATTGTACACTTGGCTATAAGCCCTTGCCAATGTGGCCTCATTATCACAATGGATAGAGATTAGAGCTATCGGTTTAGGCCACAATGGTATCTCGTGTAATAATTCACGTAGCCATTCAGCTTCTTTTGAAGCTAAGGCCAGCGCAATAAACTTTGATTCCATGGTAGAACCAACCATTAAAGTTTGTTTCTTTGAAGCCCACGAGATTGCTCCTCCAGCAAGTGTGAAAATCCACCCACTTGTAGATGCATGATCTTGATCTTTCACAATCCAACTTGCTTCCGAAAATCCTTCTAAGACTGAAGGATATCCACTATAGCATAAACCATAGTTAATTGTTTTCTTCAAATATTTCAAAACTCTTCGAATTGCAAACCAATGCAACTCATTTGGATTAATTGTAAATCTGCTTAACTTGCCTACTGCCAAGGCAATATCCGGCCTAGTGCATTTCATTGCATACATTAAGCATCCAATTAATCAAGAATACTCCAGTTGTGAAACTGGATTGGCTGTATTTTTCACTAGCTCAATACTTGAATCTAGTGGGGTAGAAACTGGGGCACAATTTAAGTGATTGAATCTATTGAGAACTTTCTCAATATAATGAGATTGAGTTAGAATAGTACTCCCTTCATCTCTTACAATCTGAATTCCGAGTATGACATCAGCTTGCCCTATATCTTTCATTACAAACTGGCTTGAAAGAAACCTTTTGGTCAACTGAACTTGTTCCAAGTCAGTTCCAAAAATTAGCATGTCATCTACGTAAAGACAGATAATGACACAATTGCCTTTTCCATCAAACTTGCTATATACACATTTATAAGATTCACTTATTTTGAATCCAAAAGCAATTACAACCTGGTCAAATTTTTGGTGCCACTGTTTTAGTGCTTGCTTTAAACCGTACAATGATTTTCACAATCTACACACTTTATTCTCATGACCGGGCATAATAAACCCTTCAGGTTGTTTCATGTATATTTCCTCATCCAACTCTCCATTTAGGAAAGCTTTTTTAACGTCCATTTGGTGGATGACCAACTTGTTTATGGCTGCAATTGCAATAAGCAATCTGATAGTAGCAATTCTAGCTACTGGTGAATAGGTATCGAAATAGTCTATTCCATGCTTTTGGGGTGAAACCCTTAGCAACCAGTCTCACTTTGTGTTTTTCAATGGATCCATCAATAGTTCTTTTCCTTTTGAAGAGAAATTTGCATTTAATGGGTTTACACCCAGGAGGTAGATCAACTAGCTCCCAAATGTTATTTCCCATTATTGAATCCATCACATCATTTAATGCCTCTTTCCAAAAAGTTGCTTCTCTTTCTTTCATTGCCTCCTCTACTGTTTGAGGATCAACATCCATATTAAAACAATACGAAATTTGTCTAGTTACTGTTTCTCTACTTCCTTCAACTAAGAATGTATAGAAATCAGAACTAAATGACTTAATTTTCCGAGCTCGTTTGCTCCTTCGAAGTTCAGGAACTTCTACTACTTCTTTGTCATTTTCAATTTCTATGACTTCCTTCCCTTTTTGGTTTTCTTCAGGAATACTTTTAGTAACAGATTTAAATCTTGTCTCATCAAAGATTGCATCCCTTAATTCAATTACAGTGTTTACCGAAATCGAATTATTAGGCTCAATTACCATGAACTTATATGCCTTACTGTGTTGTGCATATCCAATAAATATGCACTCCACTCCCCTTTCACCCAATTTCCTCTTTTTGGGTTGTGTACTTTTACTATCTTTCTACACCCCAAACTCTTAAATAATTAAGATTTGGTTTTCGCTTATTCCAAAGCTCATATGGGGTGACTTTATTCCTCTTTTGTGGAATTCTATTCAAAATATGGCATGCAGTCAGCAATGCCTCTCCCCAAAATCCGCTACTCAAACCAGAGTTTGATAGCATAGCATTAACCATTTCGGTTAAAACACGATTTTTACGCTCAGCCATACTATTTTGTTGTGGTGTATAAGGAGCAGTAGTCTCATGGACTATTCCAGTGGATTCAAAGTACTTTAGATCATAGTACTCTCCTCCCCTATCAGACCTTAAACATTTTATAAAGGTCTTACATTGCAATTCAGTTTCTGCATTATAGGCCCGAAACTTAACCATTGCCTTATCTTTGGAATGCAACAAATAAACATAACAGTACCTACTATAATCATCAATAAATGTTATAAAATATTTAATCCCTCCTATAGATGGTGTACTATATATGTCACATACATCAGAATGTATTAAGTCTAGCAACTTTGAATTTCTTTCAACATTAGGAAATGGATTTCTTGTTATTTTTGTTTTCATGCATGTATTACAATTTCCTTCATATTTATCAAAATAAGGCAGTAATTCCAGATTTACCATATCATATAATTTCCTGAAATGAACATGTCCTAATCTATGATGCTATAAAAATGAAGAAGATTCAACAAGATACACAGAAACAACATTCTTATTAGATAAAGCGATTACATTGAGCTTAAACATGCCCTCATAAGCATACCCCTTCCCTACATATACCCCTCCCTTGAATAGTACAAACTTGTCAGCCTCAAATACAAGCCTAAATCCAAACTTATTCAAAAGACCACCCGACACAAGATTCTTCTTCACTTCTGGTGCATAATACACGTTAGTGAGTGTTACAATTTTGCCAGAAGTAAACTTTAGATTAACACTACCTATGCCTTTAACAGGGACAGCAGCATCAATTCCCATGTACAGGACAGTATTTTCATCAACTGCCTCCATGGTCTTGAAGAACCTCTTGTTCTTGCAAACATGTCGAGCAGCACCATAATCAACTCACCAAGCCATATCATTTTCAACGACGTTTATTTCAGATATCATAGCAATGATATCATCATTGTTGTTACCTGCACCTTTGGCAGCGCTAGAGGAAGCATGATTTTTTCTTTGTTTCCTCTTCCAATGATGACATTGGCCATCTTTCCCGCAGAACCAACAAGTGACTTTCTTCTTCCTTTGATTCTGATTTTGGTTGTTCGGTTTTTCTGAACCATTAGGCTTTTTGAAACCACTAGGCTTGTTAGGCCTTATCAGCAGGGGCTTTTTGAACTTAGCCACTTCCATCACATGCACCTTTGAAATTTCCTGAGCATTCTGCTCTTTTTCATTTTCCTGCATGCGAAAATCCTCTTCTACACGAAGATGGTTAGCAAGTTCATCAAGAGATATGTCCTATTTTTTATGCTTAAGAGTTCGTTTGAACTCCTTCCAAGATGGGGGCAGTTTATCAATAATAGAAGACACAACAATTGTTTCATCCATGACAAGATTGTAATGAGGGAAATTATTTCTAATTCTCTCAACTTCACGGAATTGTTCCATGACAGACCTTTCATCAACCATTTTAAAATTAATAAACTTTGATATAAGGAATTTCTTACTTGTCACATCCTCTTTATGGTACCTTGCCTCCAATTTCTCCCACAGGTCCTTGGCAAAGGGGACATCATGGTAGAGGTCGAACAGTAAGTCCTTCATGGCGTTCAGAATGTAACCTCTGCAGGTGTGGTTATCCGTCTCCCATTTCTGCCTCTTCCTGATCTGCTTGACAGTTTCATCGTCGAACTCCATAGGTTTTGGTGTATCTAAAACATACACCAGATGAAGAGCCACCAGCAGGAAATGTACTCACTTCTGCCACCTCAGGAAATCGCCTCCATCGAAACGATCCAACTTCACAATGTTAGCCGACAGTTCTTTGATTGAAGCCATTGCAACGACAGACAAAAACTTCCTTTAGATTGTTAGAGTAGGGGAATTGCAAAGACTTCAAAGCATGTAACACTGCCATTTTCCTAAAGGAAGTTTTGCTCTCTACACTGCAAAAGTCAGCAAATATCCTAAAGGATACGATGAAATGTACCCACCTTTCACTTTGCAGTAGTGAAAGATAAAAAAACAAGAGCAATTGCTAGTGAATTTTCAGATCATTTCTTCCTCCCCAAGCCTCCCCTTTTATAAAGCACTGGTAATGACCAGTAAGAGTGAAAATGGGGTAGTGGAGTAGTGGAACAGTCAAGCATTGATGCAATGGAATAATGGAGCAGTCAAACATTGATGCAATGAAGTAATGGAGCAATAATTCCTTAATGGAGAGCAGTTTTAACTGCACTCACTAAGCCACTCTACTAACTACCCATTTAATCTCGAAAATGGTAAAAATTAATGGTAAAAATCTTTACCCAAGGTTAGCTAACACACATATGCACGCACACTCACGTGCCTCGTGCCAACTTCACAATGTTAGCCGACAGTTCTTTGATTGAAGCCATTGCAACGACAAACAAAAACTTCCTTTAGATTGTTAGAGCAGGGGAATTGCAAAGACTTCAAAGCGTGTAACATTGCCACTTTCCTAAAGGAAGTTTTGCTCTCTACACTGTAAGAGTAAGCAAATATCCTAAAGGATACGATGAAGTGTACCCACCTTTCACTTTGCAGTAGTGAAAGATGAAAAACAAGAGCAACTGCTGGTGAACTTCGAGATTATTTCTTCCTCCCCAAACCTCCCCTTTTATAGAGCACTGGTAATGACCAGTTAGAGTGAAAATGGGGTAGTGGAGTAGTGGAACAGTCAAACATTGATGCAATGGAATAATGGAGCAGTCAAGCATTGATGCAATGGAGTTGTGGAGCAATAATTCCTTAATGGAGAGCAGTTTCAACTGCACCCACTAAGCCACTCTACTAACTACCCATTTAATCTCGAAAATGGTAAAAATTAATGGTAAAAAATCT
Source organism: Stephania japonica (assembly GCA_039657345.1). Classification (NCBI taxonomy): domain Eukaryota; kingdom Viridiplantae; phylum Streptophyta; class Magnoliopsida; order Ranunculales; family Menispermaceae; genus Stephania; species Stephania japonica. Next base: position 41,399,024 of record CM077561.1, read on the forward strand.
TTACCCATGGTTAGCTAACACACATATGCACGCACACGCACGTGCCTCGTACCAACTTCACAATGTTAGCCGACAGTTCTTTGATTGAAGCCATTGCAACAACAGACAAAAACTTCCTTTAGATTATTAGAGCAGGGGAACTGCAAAGACTTCAAAGCATGTAACACTGCCACTTTCCTAAAGGAAGTTTTGCTCTCTACACTGCAAGAGTCAGCAAATATCCTAAAGGATACGATGAAGTGTATCCACTTTTCACTTTGCAGTAATGAAAGATGAAAAATAAGAGCAATTGCTGGTGAACTTCGAGATCATTTCTTCCTCCCCAAACCTCCCCTTTTATAGAGCACTAGTAATGACCAGTTAGAGTAAAAATGGAGTAGTGGAGTAGTGGAACAGTCAAGCATTGATGCAATGGAATAATGGAGCAGTCAAGCATTGATGCAATGGAGTTGTGGAGCAATAATTCCTTAATGGAGAGCAGTTTCAACTGCACCCACTAAGTCACTCTACTAACTACCCATTTAATCTCAAAAATGGTAAAAATTACTGTTAAAAATCTTTACCCATGGTTAGCTAACACACATATGCACGCACACGCACGTGCTAAGTGCACCTATAAAAGCGCCATATGCGCCGTGCGCTCGTGTGTGGCTCACCGAACATAGCACTTGTATTTTATTTTACACACACTATGGTGCAAGAGTACATATATACTCTTTAAACTTGTAGTTCCTAACCAATGTGGGACTAAACATTTAATTTGAAAATGTTCAACAATAGCTTTTAGGGTGGTGGTCCTAGAAATCATCATGGGGAACCATCCTGTTGAAATCATCTCCTTGTCACTCCAAATTGCTCTAGATATGATGCTTGATCGAATCCTTGATCGGTGTCTCCCTTGTCCGGAAGGCCAACAAATTACACAAGACACAGATGTTGTTCTGAGAGTTGCAGTTTCTTGCATAAACTCGAATCCAACTTCCTAGCTAACCATGCTGGAAGTGAGCAGTGCGTTAACTGTTTGCACTTAGCCTCTCCTCAACTTCTTACACTTTGAAAACTAATTATATGTCTTATGATATGATAGTCGAGTTAATTAAAATATAAATGGGTAGTTAATTAAAATTCATTCAATGTTGAGTGAGTGGAGCAAAACTCTCCACTCTTCGCCATTATCCCACTTCTTCTCTATCTGGCTTGACCAGAGAGCTATAAGAGAAGATGCTTGGGAGGAAGAAGAACACATTAGAAAATACAACAAGTGCTTTGGTTCAATTATCACTACTGCAAGTGCTAATTGAGACTTCATCTTATCCTATTGCATTTTTGTTGAACTATTGCAGATAAGAGTAGCAAAAGTTTTTATTAAGAAAGTGGCACTGCTACACACTTTGAAGCTATTGTTTTATTTGTCGGTCTAACATGTGTTGTTTTTTAAATGTGTGTAATATTTACCAATAATAAAGCACCATGTATATTACTCCTATGCATTATGTGTTTTTACACTTATACTCTTTTGTGCATGTGGCGTTTTTTTATTGGTTGACATTACAAACATTACAAATGCAACTGCGGCAAATCCCCTCCCCTTTTTTGGAAGAACTAAATGCATCAATTCTCATGAAAAAAAATGCATCGATTCACTATAGTCTCTCTTGACTAGAATTCATTTGTGTTGCGTTTTTCTCGTGTGCTCTCAAACAAAAAGGGAGAAGTTTTTCTTAATAACATTTTTCTAAGAAAATAACTTTTTTTTTTATGATAAGAATGTTGTATTCTTATTTCTTTCAACATTGAGATCAAGTACAAGCATTGCTACCTCGTCAAGAGGTTGATTTTATACATTTGGCCATTTGGCTAGTATATATATCGGAAAGCCACATTATTACATGACATGCCCCCATTCACTTGCCTATATACCCTAAACTCCCAAAAATAATCTTCTAACAATGGAAGAAAATTAAACTTCTAATTAGGGAAGAAAATCTAAACCTTCCAACGAGGGAAGGAAATATCTTATTTAATAAAACACGCCAATGAAAAGTATCAATTCAGTAGCCGCATGTTTAAATCCACACACAAGCATAAATGAAGATGTGGAGTTAAAGAGTCGACTGATAGGTTGGTATTTATAGGATTTAGTAGTCTATTTTAATATAGTTTAGTGTGGAAAGTCTTTAAAATATATGTATAATTGTATTTAGTTTTGGTTTTCAGATGAAACGGAGTGCACGGTTGAATCCAGGGTGAAAAAAATACTAAAAATAGAGTATTTACTTGCAGTAATCGAATGTCGGGGTCTTTCTCATAATAAAGTATTCAATTCTGCCACGTGTCAGAAGCCCATTGGTCATGCCACGTCTCACATGCTATCTCCACCAATCGCCTAGCGCCACGTCGTCTTCAGCAGCGTCTCTACCAATGAAAGCATGACACGTCAGCTCTCACAGATCCTCGTCTCTCTCACGTTGATCTGCCTCGGGATCCGTGCCCACACAATCTCCCAGATTTTCGGTGATTCACGCGACACATGTCTACGTTTGGTTGGTCCAGCACGTCACCACGCAGCACTCCAGCCTATCAGAACACGCCACATTAGCGGGCACCTCTCCTCTCCTCCATTCCTAGCGCGACACGTCAGCAATGCCAAAAATTCGCTAATCACAACCTGACACGTGTCCAGAAAAGCCAAGAATGCCCAAAACAGTTTTCTCTCTCTTCTAGAGCAATTTTTAGTAGTTTTATATATTAGGACTTTAGGTATTATTATTAGAACATTTATTATTCTTTAGAGAACTCTCTGCATTATTTTCTTGGGAGTTTTATGAAGAACATATCCAGCTAATCAAGTCATTGCCTAGGTCGGATGTAAAGCAATTCAAGATTATGGATTCATGGCATAACTTGTGAGATCTATTTTTTTATTATTTAATTTAATTTAATTTCTTCTATTTCTTTGTGTTGGTTTTCATGAATATGGTTTAAATTTAGGGTATGTATATGGTCATTGCATGTTTCTAGGTGGAAAATCTATAGTCAATTGACTCAATTGTATCTGTAATTGTACTTTTGGAATAATATAAGTGACAAACATTCACCCGATTACCGCAAAACCTTTCGGTTCTTGAGTTTGCAACAATTGAATCTAGGTTAAATTGGAAGCGGATGCGATCCGGTTATCTAGGATTAATATTCCTATAGAAGTTTATTACTGCGGTTAGTATGTTAAACCTTATGGCGGGTGTCTAGGGTTATGCATTAATTAGGGAAGTAGTTAGTGGCGGACGTCCTATCTATCGAAATTAGGGAAATTAGAAATTTCTGGAGGATGTCGATTTTCTATAGCTAGTCTAGGAGAACTTGAATTAATAATTGTTTTGGGAAAAATTGACGACCATGATATACCATTGAATCTTGATCTTGTCTTGTGGAACCGTAGACTTAGGTACTTAAATTAATTGTTCGTAGACCTAAGTATTTCTTTTATTTATTCAATTTCTTAGTAACTAGATTAATTAATTAAGTTATTTTCTCTAAACCCCTATTTTTCCTTTCTTTTAGAACATTAGAAAGATTATCAATTTCTGTGGGATCGACCATTTGCCACTATCTGCAAATAGTTGATTTAAGGAAATATTTTATTGACGTGTTCGGCAGGCGTCATCGACTTATACCAATATTTAATCTGATAAGTGACAACTGCAACACGGAAGCAACTGTTCATTGATCTTAGATCAGATATATTGTAAATGACATGTTTCTATGAATTTATTTTTTCTTTTCTTTTTTTTTTTTCACTCGACTCGCAGTGCTAGTCTTTTTTATTTTTTACTGAAATTCCAATGCCTGGTATCATAACCGAGAATGGGCGACTAATCCAAACTCGAGGTTGGTAGAACCCACAAGGGGCAACACCAATACCCAGGGCTTTTAACGCTGCTCCGTTACCAAGTGGGGATCGAACTCCCGCACTTGGTAAACGGTGCAATAATCCGTCCTTGTACTAGTCTTCCTTTGTCAATTTTCTAGTCTTTCTTTGTCGTACTAGTCTTTCTTTTTCTACGCTCCGTCCCTGTACTAGTCTTCCTTTGTCAATTTTCTAGTCTTTCTTTGTCCCTCGCTCTACTTTTTTCTACACTACTTTTTTCCGCTTTAAGTCCCTGTACTAGTCTTTCTTTTTCCCTCACTATCGACTATACATGCATGGTACTTTTTTCCACAGTATTAGTCTTTCTTTGTCCCTCACTAAGAAATTAATATTATGTGACTTTTACATTGTTTCTGTAATGTCTATACTGATTATGTAACGTCTACATTAATTGTGTAACATCTATATTAATTATGTAACATCTACACTGACTATGTAACGCCTCCACTGATTTAGTTATGTATCATTCTATAAATAATGTACATTCGAATATACAATAAACTTATTCTATAATGAAACTATCATGGTATCAGAGCTTGGTTTCTAATCCAAGGTCAGTCAACTTTTGAGTCGATGACCGATCCTTGATACATCTTATTGCTTGTTCGTGTGTTTAATTATGCTCATTTTTTTATTTCCTCTTGTTTCTCTTATGCGTCTTCACATACGTCTGTCTGTTGTACCAATCCGTTTGCCTCTTCTGCGTCACTCAGTCAGCCAATCCGTCTACTATGTTCACACAAATTTTATGCCTTCCAACTCGCATAACTATATGCCTGTCTCGAGATCTCCACTTCTTGTTCTGTCTGCCGTCAACTTTGGTGTCTATCTGTTGTCGACTCTGTCGTCTGTCTGCTCCGTTGTCCTATCGTCGACTCTGTCGACTCCGTTGTTCGTTAGTCGTTCCGCCGACTCTGCTCTGTTAGCCGTTTCGTCGACTCTGCTCAGATAGTCGTTATGCCGACTATGCTCTGTTAGTCGTTCCGTTGACTCTGCTCTGATAGTCATTCCGCCGACTCAGTTCCGTTAGTCGTTTCGTCAACTCTGGCCCGATAGTCGTTCTATCGACTCCGTTGTACCGATGTTCAATTATTCTGTTGTCCCGTCCGTACACTGTCTGCTAATTTGAGCGCAGTCTACGATGCCTGTCACACCCGTTATCCGCGTACTGTACGTTGTCAAACGTAGTTCGCGATGCCCGTCATGCCTATTAGTTGCCACCACCTTGAGTTTGAGAGGGGATGTTAGGAAATTAATATTTTGTAACGTCTACATTGATTCTGTAACGCCTACACTAATTGTGTAACGTCTATATTAATTGTGTAATGCCTCCACGAATTCTGTAACTTCTACACTGATTATGTAACGCCTCCACTGATTTAGTTCTGTATCATTCCATAAATAGGGCAACCATACTGTACATTCAAATATGCAATAAACTTATTCTATTATGAAACTATCAGTATTAGTCTTTCTTTGTCCCTCACTTATATTCTACAATTATTTTCCAAGTCCCTCCCAAGAATGTTGTACAGTTAAGTGTTAGACCCGGATTAAATCCAGAGTAGTGCAGAAAGACTAACGAAATACATGTTTAGGCTTTTTGTACCCAAAAAAAAAAGCATGTTAAGGCTTTATTTCAAAAATAAATATGCTCTTTCTACCAAAAAAAAAAAAAAAAAAGGTTCTCACAATGCCAAGAGTGTACAAGGGCTGGGTTGATTTGGATTTGATCTAAAACATGAACCAAACTAAATAATTTGGATCTAATTGTTTTTAGAACAAACCCAAACTAATTGATTCTTCAAAATCAAACTGAACCAACTCTATGAATTTGGGTTGGATTGGTTCCAATCCTAAGGTTAGTTTTATAAATTTAAGTACGAAAATTGTGAATTTTATAAAACGTATTTATGAAAATTTGGAGCACAATATTTTTTTCTTTTAAAAATAAAGAAATTAATCTCTAAATACTTACTCCTTGCATCATACACTCACAAATTCTAGTTACCTAAAATAAAAGGCCAAACAAAAATATGATCACTAGCTAGAGTCAATAAAAATATAACATTATTGTCAAATTAATATTCTAGCACAGTTATTGAACCACATATGAGGTTCCTTACCTTTGAAGACTAAATGCAAATTTGGGTAGTTCCCCATTATGAAAGCTAATTAAAGTTCAAAGATAAAATAAAACAGTAACACTATTTTTTACTCACCATACCCCACTAATTGCTAAACGTACCCCAATTTCGTGAAATTGCTTACTCACTATACCCGATAATTGCTAAACGTATCCCAATTTCATGAAATTACCCAACTACCCATTCATATAAAAGGGTTTTTACTCACCATACCCCACTCACCCCATACCCCAGTCACCTCTCTCAAATCGCACTCACAAAAATCGACCAAATCAGATGGCATCCGAGCAAAACCACATGGATTTGATGATGTGGGTGCATTCATATCATCTCTTTTAGCGCCGATGACGAGGTTTTTTTTTTTTTTTGAGTCGTTTTATTTGTGAATTTGTTTTTAGGTTTAGGGCTTTAATTTGAGGCTTGAATCTTGCATTTTAGGTACAAAGTTTCGATGAAATCGAAAATATTAAATGATTCAAAGCAAAACCCACTATTTTTTTTTGCCATTTTCAAGTATTTTTTAGAGTTTTGAAGTTTTTTTATTGTTCTGGTCGCCAGCGGGTTTCGAACTAACAAAGTCAATACTGCTTTTAAAGTGTCGGACGAACATAGCCGACACCTCTGAAGAGGTGACAAACAAACCTAGGACCGACAACTCTAAAAAGGTTTCGGCTTGATCCCTCCGTCACCCATTGAAGCCAAGTTATCTTTGCATTATCGGTTGGAACACCTTTTCAGAGGCGTCGCCTATGTTCGTTCGACACCCGCGTGCAAGAGTATTGGGGTGAGGGTGAGGGTGATAGGGTACACTAAGCAAGGGTATTTTTGAAATTTTAAGAAAAAAAAAGTAGGGGCACACTAAGTAAAAAGTAGGGTACACGAAGTAAAAATTTAAAACTGGGGTATGTGGAGCAATTAGTGAGGTCCGTTTAGCTGCTCCCTTCTCAAACTTGAAGAGCTCAACTCGAATCAATAACCTTTTTAATCCAACCACTACAAAAAAAAAATGGTGAAACAGTGACGGAAAAATCCCCTCGCTACAACTGTAAGATCCGCCGCTAAACAAAAATAGCGACGGGGTTCCCCATCACATAATTTGGCATCGCTATTTCAAAACAGTGATGGTGGCAGAATATAGCGACGAGTAAGCCCGTCACTATACGCACGTCGCTATATTAACCAAAAAACATAGGGATTAGCGATGGGCAATCCCGTCGATGTATTTAAATTTAAAAAAAAAAGATTTTTTTAAATATATTTAATTTTAAAACAAAATATGTATATATATATACTATTTAATTAAATTTTTTTGTTTTTATTTTTGCATATTTAACTATTTTTTGTTTTTTGTTTTTTTTTCACTGTTTAACTGTTTTAATTTTTACAATTCAATTGTTTTTAAATTTATAAAATAAATAAATTGTTTTTTCTTTTACAAATTTAATTATAAAACAATTTATTTGAAAATATAAATTTTTTGAAAATATTATAAAACATTGCATAACAAATAGATAATAGGTAAAAATATGAAATAAAAGAAATAAACAAAGATATAAATGAAATAAATAAGGAAAGTGCATTAAAGGAACTTAAAAAATTAAGTGTTTAACAAGTACAAAATATGTAAAAAAAAGTGTAAATTACAAATCATCATTCAATCGACCTCGGCCTCGGTCTCCGAGTCATTGCGAGAAGCATCATCATCATCAACTTGCCGTGGATGCGTGAATCGCGTGTCGAGTTTCTCCATAAAAGCCCGCTCCATGCGACCACTACTGAAGAGGATAGAAAAATCAAGATTCTATCCCAATGGGACGCAGTGCACTTAAAGCTTGGAAGAATACTGAATCTTACATAAAAGTGCGAAGGTTATTTTTTATTTATTTAATTTTTTTTTTTGAGTAACTGTGGGTATCCAGAATCTTTGTCTGACTAGTTCCACGGGCCCTGAGATTACACAACGAGATCACCAGTGGCCCGACATTTAGCTGTTTTAGGATATCAATACCGAGGTCATGCACCTAACCCACACAGCCCAATCGTCGACCTTACCAATAGGCCACACCCATCTCAGGTTAGACAAGCGCGAAGGTTATCTATTTAAACATGGTACTACACGTGAACTATCAAATTAAGTATTTGGAACATGGCTTCCTTCACTTCATTGTTTCTATGGACATCCATGTTTACTTGTATTTGTTGTCAAGTTGCAGCTGCAAAGGAGTCATCTCCAGGGGACTTCTCGGCTCAAGCACAGGCTCTTCTCCGATGGAAAGCAAGTCTTCAGAACACAACTTCTCTCAGTTCCTGGACTGCCACGCCCACACCTTTACATCCGAACAGGAGTTCCATCGCTCCTTTAAGTCCGTGCAATTGGTTTGGCATAGCCTGCAACTCGGGCGGAAGTGTCATAAACATATCCTTACCAACTGCAGGAGTGCAAGGTACGCTCGACAACTTGAGCTTGAGCTCGTTCCCCGATCTCTCACGCATCGAGTTATGGGCCAATTCCTTCTCAGGAGCTCTCCCAGACAACATCGGCGTTCTTAATAAACTCACTTTCCTCCATGCAGCTGATAATAACTTTTCAGGTCCACTTCCTAGATCACTCGCCAATCTCACTCAAATGATGGACCTTGATCTTCATGGTAATGCTTTCTCTGGGAAATTAGACCCTCTAATATTCGCAAACTTTAGCGAAATCGTGTTTCTTCTTCTACAAGACAACGATTTCACTGGAGAGATACCTTCCCAGCTAGCAAACTTACATAAATTAAATATTTTATCTCTAGGGCATAACTCCTTCACCGGTTTGATCCCTCCTACTCTATGCAACTTAACAAATTTGCGCATTTTCGAACTCTATCAAAATGCTCTTTCCGGTCCAATACCTTCACAAATAGAAAATCTTAAAAACGTGTATCAAATGGACCTCAGTGAGAACTCTCTCACTGGTCCTATCCCTCCTTCTTTGGGTAATATGAGCAGTTTAATACTACTATATCTGTATACTAATAAGCTGTCTTCATCCATCCCTCATGAGATAGGAAACGTGGGAGGCATAGGAGTCTTGGAATTGTCAAAGAATCTTTTGACAGGTTCAATCCCTTCTAGTATTGGAAAATTGAAAAATCTTGAAGTCCTGCTCCTATTCAACAATTACTTATCAGGTCAATTTCCCACAGCTATACTCAATTTAACAAAACTAAATTTCCTGAACTTAGGTACTAATGAACTCACAGGTCCCCTTCCTCCAGCTATAGTCAATTTAACAAAACTAGATGTCTTGGGCATATTCTTCAATCACTTATCAGGTCCCATACCACAAGAACTAGGAATCAACAGCGCTGTTAAACTTTTCATGGTGTCAGAAAACTCCTTCTCAGGCCATTTGCCCCAACACATATGTCAAGGTGGAAGGCTTGAAAAACTTTCAGCATATGACAATGATTTCACGGGCCCAATCCCAGAAAGCATGAAAAACTGCTCAAGCTTAGAACACATTACGCTGTATGGAAACCGAATTGTAGGTAATATCACCAAAGATTTTGGAATATATCCAAACCTGACCTACATTGATCTCAGCCACAACAACATGTTTGGGGAGCTCTCAACTAGTTGGGGAGAAAGTAGAAATTTAACCTTGCTGAAGATTTCTGGAAATAGCATAACCGGCACATTGCCTTCAAACCTTGGCCAGTTAGAGCAACTGAAGGTGCTTGACCTCTCATCAAACAAAATAGGAGGAAACATACCAAGAGAATTAGGCAAATTGTCTTTTCTGTATAACCTCAGCCTAAATGACAACAAATTCTCAGGTCAAGTACCAAAAGAGATAGGAAACTTGGCCAATCTAGAATCCCTGGACCTCTCCTCAAACACCTTTAGTGGATCAATTCCAAAAGAAATTGGGGAATGCTCAAAATTGCGGCACTTGAGTTTGTGCAAGAACTTCTTTGATGGAATCATCCCAGTTGAAATTGGGAATCTGGGATCTCTGCAAGATCTGCTTGATCTCAGTCAAAACAAACTAGCGGGTGAGATTACGCCACAGCTAGGAAAGATGATTATGCTGCAAAATCTAAATCTCTCTCATAACCACCTCAATGGTTCGATTCCCTCATCTTTCAGTGCAATGGTCAGCTTGCAATCTGTTGATTTTTCTCACAATGATTTAGAAGGACTTGTTCCCAACATCAAAGCATTTCAAAATGCTACTCCGCATGCATTCGAAGGCAACAAAGGGTTATGTGGCAAATTCAAAGGTTTGCCACCCTGCAACACATCTCTTGCGAGTAGTGGAGAAAAGAAGAATGGATCACACAAAGTCGTGATCATAGTTTTTATTTCCCTTGCCGCCACGGTGTCAGTTCTCGTGCTGGTGATTGTTTGCATTTTGTTCTTCTATAGGAACAAAAAAGTAGAAAAAGTGGAAACGGAGGCACAAATGAGAAACCCAAGGGATGTGTTTTCAATCTGGAACTATGATGGGAAGATTGCATACGAAGACATCATTGATGCAACAGAAGATTTTGACTCCAAACACTGCATTGGGCAAGGAGGCTATGGAACTGTATATAGAGCAGAATTTTCCACAGGACAGGTGGTGGCAGTGAAGAAACTTCACATAAATACAGATGACGATGAGAACATGGTGGAGGAAAAGAGCTTTTCGAATGAAATAAAAGTGCTGGTGGAAATACGACATCGAAACATTGTCAAGTTATACGGTTTCTGCTCACACCCTCGATGCATGTTTCTAGTCTATGAGTACATGGAGAAGGGAAGCTTGGCTGGCATTTTAAGAGATGATGAGCAAGCGGCACAACTAGACTGGGTGAAGAGGGTGAAAATAATCAAGGGTGTTGCTCATGCTCTATCATATATGCATCACGACTGCTCCCAACCCATAATTCATCGAGACATATCGAGCAACAATATCTTGTTGGACGAAGAATTCAATGCTTGTGTCTCTGATTTCGGAACTGCAAGACTTATAAAACCTGATTCATCCAATTGGACAAACCTTGCAGGCACCATGGGATATACAGCTCCAGGTAATTAATTAATTTACTTCTATCTTATTTGTTTCGACCTCTTTATGTCTATGTATTAACCATATTGTGTATGTTCATCATGCAGAACTTGCCTACACCTTGGCTGTGACTGAAAAATGTGACGTTTATAGCTTTGGGGTGGTTGTTCTAGAAATAATCATGGGGAGGCATCCTGGCGACATCATCTCCTCCTTGTCGCTCCAAACTGCTCCAAATATGATGCTTGATCAAATCCTTGATCAGCGTCTCCCTAGTCTGAAAGGCCAACAAATTGCCCAAGATATAGATGTTGTAGTGAGAGTCGCAATTTCTTGTGTGAACTCAAATCCAACTTCCAGGCCAACCATGATGGAAGTATGCGGGTCCTTAACTGTTTGCACTTAGCCTGCCCTCAACTATCTCAAACAACTCTACTTCAACAGCTAAATATGTGTCAAAATGTTATAGTTCGGTTGAGAGCTGTTACAGTGAATCCTATGCTTTATATGTATTTCATAACGTCTATGATTAGAAATAGTACTTCTATGGCAGTATTTCTTTTTTAGCCACAGAATCTATATGGAATTATACTAAATAGCTCATTTGAAGAAGATACACATTCTCTCAACTTAATTGCAATTGATTCTAGTGGTATTAGAGAATTTATGCACCCTGAGCTATCTGTTGGAAAGAACAATTATGAGTATTTCTAGATCATTTTCACCAACATCAACTCATTTCTCCAAATAATGACCACGTTTATTTCAAACCTGAAAACCAATCATGTAGATCAATTGTATGTCAGAATAACTAATAACAATTAAGACATGATAACAGGGCATCTTTGAAAACTTTGCCAATTCCACCAACAAACACACACCTAGAAGCTAGAACTGAAATACTAGAAAACAGACTTTTAAGAAGTTAAAGAACAGTTCTGAAAGTAAATAGAGTTCTCCCTCCAATGTTAATGATAAAATATATAAAAAAAAAAGAGAGAGATCATAAAAGCACTTACAGATTATTGTGGCGAAGGGCATGCAACCTGCAGGGGAACGTCTTGTTGCCGCTTCTTTTTTGTGTTTGTTTGATGCGTGTTTCTCAAAGTGCACTTGCAAAATGGAAGCTTGGATAGCATTTTCAGAAAATGAGGTACTATTAGGTATGTGGGCTGATTAGTTTACTATTGTATTCTAATAGGGATTTACTTTCTCTATAAGTATATATATCTCTTTCTGGTGTAAAAAGTGTGAGTTGTGAGAATCGTGAATAAGATTGTGTTGGCGGCCGTGGGTTTTCTTCCTTTAGAGGGTTTCCCACATATAAAATTCTTGGTGATTTGTTCTCTTTCTCTTTTTTCTTGTTTTCACTATTGTCATTGCTCTCTGTCAAAATCTTAACAACTGATATCCGAGCAAGGTTATTCTCAAGTGGGAGTAATGACAGAAGAAAGGAAGTTACGGGTTGAGAAGTTCGACAGTTCGAACTTCGAATTTTGGAAGATGCAGATCGAAGACTACCTGTATCAGAAGGATCACTACTTACCGCTCGATGGCAAGAACAAACAAACCTATAGATATGGACAATAAGGCTTTGAAAATCCTTGATCGAAAGGCTTTGGGTGTGATTCGCCTTTCACTGTCACCATCGGTAGCCTTCAACATCTCCAAAGAGAATACCACACAAGATGTGATGAAAGCCTTAACACGAATGTATGAGAAACCATCGACGTCAAACAAGGTATTCTTAATGAAACGGTTGTTTAATATGAAGAAACCTGAAAGTAGACCTATACAAGAGCATCTGAGTGATTTCAATACCATTACTAGTCAGTTAGAATCTATGGGTATTATCTTTGATAATGAAGATTGGCTTTTGTTATTTTGTCGGGTTTACCCGATAGTTGGGATGGTCTAGTTATGGCTGTAAGCAACTCATCATGGTCCAATATTCTGAAATTTGAGGATGTAGTGGGAGTTCTTCTTGATGAAGATACACGAAGGAGAAACAACTCTTCTGATGATGTTTCTAATAGTGCCCTGAATACTGAGGAACGGGGCAGATCCTCAAAGAGGTCGAATGGCCGAGGAAATGGACGCTCACAATCTAGAAGAGGTCAGTCAAGGGGCCCTCAGATGACTTGTTGGAATTGCAAGAAGAAAGGTCATCTCAAGCGCGACTGTAAATCACCAAAGAAAAGGGCAGATGAAAACGACAAAGACAGCAACTAGGTGAATGTCTCAAACGAATCAAGTTCAGATGAAGCACTGATCATGTGTTGTGACAGTAAAGATGATCCTGTTGGATACTAGATTCTGGTGCATCGTTTCATGTTATTTCCAACAGAGAACATTTCCTTAATTATGAGAAGGGCAATTTCGGCAAGGTGTACCTTGGTGATGATGAACCCTGTGACATAATCGGTAAAGGAGACATACTGATAGGAATGAAAAATGGGACGCAGTTGAGGTTGCAACGAGTTAGACATGTGCCAAAACTTGCTAAAAATCTAATTTCGGTAAGCCAACTTACTGATGATGCAGGTCTTGAGATGAAGTTCACTAAAACATCTTGGAAGCTCATAAAAGGTGCCATGGTAGTGCACATGGTCAGAGAGATGATACTCTCTACAAAGTTCTCAATGAAAACTCCACGAATATGGCCTCCTCTGAGGTCAGTACAAAGGTGTGGCATCAACGCCTCAGGCATATGAGTGAGAAGGGAATGAAGGTAATGGTGTCAAAAGGGAAGTTAGATGGACTGTCATGTGTTGATCTGTCTCTATATGAAGGTTGTGTGGTTGGAAAACAAAAAGTTGTCAGTTTTTCTAAAAAGGGCAGAACTCCCAAAACTGAAAAGCTAGAACTTGTGTACACGGACATTTGGGGTCCTTCACAGGTATCCTCCCTTAATGGCTCTCGTTATTACATTACTTTCATTGATGATTCGACGAGAAAGCTCTAGATTTACTTTATAAAAAATAAGTTTCAAGTGTTTGAAATTTTCAAAAAGTGGAAATGTCTAGTGGAGAACCAGATAGGTCTAAAGCTGAAATGCTTGAGATCAGATAATGGTGGAGAGTACTGTAACAAGGAATTTGATGAGTACTGTGCTATGTATGGCATCAGAAGAGAAAAGAAAGTACCAAGGACACCACAACAGAATGGCATAGTTGAGGGTATGAACCTAACCATTATAGAACGCGCTAGGAGCATGTTGTTGAGTGCTGGGCTACGTAAGCAGTTTTGGGCTGAAGCTGTGAATACTGCTGCTTATCTGATCAACAGAGGACCATCTACCGCAATTGATTGCAGACTACTTGAGGAGGAATGGACAAAAAAGGAAGTAAAACTTTCACACTTAAGAACCTTTGGTTGTGTTTCCTATGTCCATATCAATGCTGAAAATAGGTCAAAGCTGGATGCAAAGTCCAAAATATGCATCTTGCTGGGATGTGGAGTTGATAGTTTTAGTTATAGGCTATGGGATCCTGAAAGTAAAAAGGTGATCAGAAGTAAAGATGTCATATTCAATAAGGATGTATTGTATAATGATAGGATCAAGAAGAAAGAGGAACCAAAAATATCAAAGTATCTTGAACTTAATGATATCCCTCCCTATGATCCTGATCAGAGTGTTACTGAACACATTGATGAACATGAAGTTCAGGAGGAGCCAGTGACACCACCCATTGCACTTCGACGTGAAAGATGAACCATCAATGCTCCAGACCGTTACTCTCCATCCATACACTATTTGTTGCTCACAGATGGTGGTGAACCCAATTACCATGAAGAAGCAATGCAAGTCGAGAATAAGGAAGAATGGAAGAAAGCCATGGATGACGAAATGAAGTCTCTCTACACAAATCAGACTTGGGATTTGGTCAAGCTTCCAATTGGAAAAAAGGCGATTCAGAACAAATGGATGTACAGACTGAAACAGGAGCAAGATGGTTCCCAGAGGTACAAGGCCAGATTGGTAGTAAAAGGTTTCCAACAAAAGGCAGATATTGATTTTACTGAGATTTTTTCTCCTGTGGTCAAGATGACTACAATTAGAACTGTTCTAAGCATTGTTGCTGTAGATGATCTACATTTAGAACAGTTGGATGTAAAAACTGTCTTTCTTCATGGTGACTTGGAGGAAAATATATACATGCAGCAACCACAGGGATATGTAGAGGCTGGTAAGGAGCATCTAGTGTGTAAGTTTCACAAAAGCCTTTATGGTCTGAAACAAGCCCCCAGACAATGGTATTTGAAGTTTGACAAGTTCATGATAACAATAAGGTACATGCACTTGTCATGCAGATCACTGCTGTTATTTCAAGAAATTTGACAATTCGTATGTTATTTTGCTCCTATATGTCGATGATATGCTGATTACAGGTTCCAACATTGAAAAGATTGAAAATTTGAAAGAGCAAATGACGAAAGAATTTTCAATGAAAGACTTAGGTGCTGCGAAACAAATTTTGGGGCTAAAGATCGAAAGAGATAGAAAGAACAAGTTACTAAAACATTGCCAAAGGGAGTACATATCGATGGTGCTCAAGAAGTTCAACATGAATTGTGCAAAACCGGTGAGCACACCTTTAGCTGGGCATTTCAAAAACCTTTCGAAACAACATAGTCCCAAAACAGAAGAAGAACAAAAGAATATGGAGAACATCCCGTATGCATCGGCAGTGGGTAGCCTTATGTATGCCACAATTTGTACAAGACCCGACATTTCTCATGCAGTGGGAATTATGAGTAGGTACATGTCTAATCCTGATTCTTATTATTGGAATGCAGTAAAATGGATTTTAAGGTACCTTGCAGGAACAAAAGATTTGACACTGTGCTATACAAGTGCAAAAATACAGCTATGTGGCTTTGTTGATTCAGACATGGCTGGTGACATTGATGGTAGGAAGAGTACTACAGGTTATGTGTTTATTCTTGGAAGTGCAGCAATCTCCTGGGTATCAAGGTTATAAAAGATTGTTGCATTATCTACTATATATTGAGGCTGAATATGTTGCAGCTGTTGAAGCGCGTAAGGTGATGACATGGTTACAGAGCTTGTTGAGTGAACTGGATCATAAGCAAGCGGATTGTCAACTACTAAGCAACAGTCAGAGCACAACTCATCTGGCAAAGAATTCTGCATTTCACTCAAGGACAAAACATATCGATGTAAGGTATCATTTCATATGAGCTATGCTTGAAGAAGGATCTTTCAAATTGGACAAAGTACACACCAACAAAAATCCTGTAGATATGCTCACCAAGTCAGTCCCTAAAGAGAAGCTGAAGTTTTGCATAGCTTCTCTTGGTCTTGCTACTTGAATACGACAAGGCAGCCGCCGCCTGAAGACACTACATGAGAAGGAGATACTACTATACGAGAAAATAATTTTTAGAATCAGCCCCAAGTGGGAGATATGTTAGGTATGTATGCCTGATTAGTTTACTATTATATTCTAATATGGATTTACTATTGTATTCTAATAGGGATTTACTTTCTCTATAAGTATATATATATATATATCTCTTTCTGGTGTAAAAAGTGTGAGTTGTGAGAATCGTGAATAAGATTGTGTTGGCGGCTGTGGGTTTTCTTCCCTTAGAGGGCTTCCCACATATAAAATTCTTGGTGATTTATTTTCTTTCTCTTTTTTCTTGTTTTCACTATTGTCATTGCTCTATGTCAAAATCTTAACAGGTACATCCTGCAGAACTACATTGGATTAAAAAAGTCGTGGCTTACGCTCTAGGACTGTTTTCCATCAATAATTCATTTAGACAACATGGAGCAATAATAATGGCATATTGGATGAAGAGTTTCAATCGTTACAATGCTTTCTAAATCATGGGGTTCATCTTGCTCTTTTATCTGTTTGAAGGAAGAAGTATATTTTTAGAGTCTTAACAATCATTGCCCTACATTGGTGAATGGTGACTTCAACACTGTAAGCAAATTTGCTAACCAAGAAAATGTTTAAGAAGATTCAACATCACAAATATATTAATTCTAGCATTAATTTATTAAGGGGTCTAGTAGTCTTCCATGTTCCCAGTCATAATGAAAATCAGACTTACCCATCATTTCTGATTAACAAATAAAGTTTTCTCCGAACACCTATCGATGTTTCATTATTTATTTATTTATTTATTTTTTTTTTGGTAGGACTATCGATGTTTCATTTAATTTATAGGCTTGGTGGTAAAAAATATAGGAAAATACTAGAATGAAAATTGGAAAGACACACCCAAAGTCACATCGGGCCATAAGAGCCGTCCACTTGGCCTTGACCCGTATGTCATGATCGGGTTTTTCGTATGCCAGCATCTTGAGGCACGCATGGATGGCTCGAGGGCCCGATGTGACTCGAATGTGACTTCCCTGTTGTCATTCTAGCATTTTCCAATGATATATTGATAAAAAAAAGATAACAAATATGCATAACTTTGAATCCATGTTTTTCACAATGTACTAATAATGAAGGTGTCAAAACCAACCAATTGGATGACCCAATGATTTGGTATCGAGTTTGGAAGTAAGAGGTCAAGGATTCGAACCTCAGTTAGGGTAAGTTGTTTCTTTCTTATCAAAAAAAGAATAAAATAATGAAGGTTGTCAATGGGGCGGGGAACCCCCACGATGAATAGGGAATCCTCGAGACGAGGAATTTAAATGGGGATGGGGATGAGGAACAAAATACCCCCACAGGGATTACCATATATAAATTTATAATATATATTTAAATACATACCATATGATATGCTATATACTATATATAAATTTATATATTATATGCATATTAGTGTATATATATTAGTGTGTTACCATATTATAGTAAACAGGTTTTTTAAACTTAATTACAAGTGCATGACATGTTATTATTTTATTTTTTGAAAACAAAAAATTGTCATCTTAATTACTTTTTAAAATTTTATTTGGAATCTATGATTTATAGCACGGTGCTTTGTTCCCTTTTTCTTTTGTTTTCTTATAAAATGTTGGCATCCAGAGCAAACACATTAAAAGAGAAAAGGAAATAAAAAAAAGAAAAAAAGAAAAAGAAAAGGAAAGATGTTGATTATAAAGTCATCTGTCAACATTCAATGAGATTTTATTCATTTTGATTAATGAAAGACCAGCAAGAGCTGAAGTCAAAAATACAAGCTTTGATTTTGTCAAAAAAAAAACTAAAAAAAAAACATATAAGCTTTGACAATCTCCCAAAATTTGCAGTTCTGATTATGTCATTAGAAGAATACCCACCTATTTTTCCAATAATCTATAAACTAAGCACTCAGTTTCTTCCCACATGCACCAATCTGTTTCACACTCACTGTCTCTCAATGGCAATCTCTGTGTCTTTATTTGGTGAGAAATATTTAAAAAAATGTGAGTATAAGTACTACTAGTAACTACCACAGATCAAAGCACTTGGAACATGGCTTCCTTCACTTCATTGTTTCTATGGACATCCATGTTTACTTATATTTGTTGTCAAGTTGCAGCTGCAAAGGAGTCATCTCCAGGGGACTTCACGGCTCAAGCACAGGCTCTTCTCCGATGGAAAGCAAGTCTTCAGAACTCAACTGCTCTCAATTCATGGACTGCCACTCCTATACATAGCAACTCGAGTTTCCTTGCGCCTCAAAGTCCCTGCAACTGGTTTGGCATAGCCTGCAACTCGGACAGAAGTGTCATAAACATAACCGTGTCAAAGGCAGGCTTGCGAGGTACGCTCGACAACTTGAGCTTAAGCTCATTCCCTGATCTGTCCTACATCGACTTATGGGGTAATTCACTCTCCGGAGCCCTCCCAGAAAATATTGGTGTTCTTTATAAACTCACAGACCTAAGTCTCTCTGTTAATAAATTTTTAGGTCCCTTGCCTAGATCAATTGCTAATCTCACTAGACTTGTATATCTCGACGTTAATGCAAATTCTTTATCTGGGGAACTAGACGCCCTTGTTTTTGCAAACTTAAGTAAACTCTCCAACCTCAATCTTAATAACAATTACTTCACTGGAGAGATTCCTTCCACGCTTGGCAACTTGCACAATTTAAATCATTTGGCTCTAGGAGAAAACAACTTTACTGGAGTGATCCCTCGCTCTCTATGCAACTTGACGAATTTGCGCAATCTCAAACTCTATCAAAATGGTCTTTCTGGTTCAATACCTTCGGAAATAGAAAATCTTAAATATGTGTCTCAGATGGACCTCAGTAACAACAATCTCACTGGTCCTATCCCGCCTTCTTTGGGTAATATGAGCAGTTTACTCTTCCTATATTTGTACGCGAATATGCTGTCTTCGTCCATCCCTCAAGAGATAGGTAACTTGGAAAGCATAGGAGTCCTTGAATTGTCTAAAAATCTTTTGACAGGTTCAATCCCTTCTAGTATGGGAAAATTGAGAAATCTTTACAACATTTACATGAGTGACAATAAATTCACAGGTCAATTTCCCACTGCTATTCTTAATTTAACAAAACTAAATTACCTGAACTTAGGTGTTAATGAACTCACAGGTCCCCTTCCTCCAGCTATAGTCAATTTTACAAAACTAGATGTCTTGGGCATATTCTTCAATCATTTATCAGGTCCCATACCACAAGAACTAGGAATCAACAGCGCTGTTAAACATTTCATGGTGTCAGAAAACTCCTTCTCAGGCCATTTGCCCCAACACATATGTCAAGGTGGAAGGCTTGAAAAACTTTCTGCATATGACAATGATTTCACGGGCCCAATCCCAGAAAGCATGAAAAACTGCTCAAGCTTAGAACACATTACGCTGTATGGAAACCGAATTGTAGGTAATATCACCCAAAATTTCGGAATATATCCAAACCTGACTTCCATTGATCTCAGCCACAACAACTTGTATGGGGAGCTCTCAACTAGTTGGGGGGAAAGTAGAAATTTAACCTTGCTGAAGATTTCTGGAAATAGCATAACCGGCACATTGCCTTCAAACCTTGGCCAGTTAGAGCAACTGCAGGTGCTTGACCTCTCATCAAACAAAATAGGAGGAAACATACCAAGAGAATTAGGCAAATTATCTCTTCTGTATATAACCTCAGCCTAAATGACAACAAATTGTCAGGTCAAGTACCAAAAGAGATAGGAAACTTGGCCAATCTAGAATCCCTGGACCTCTCCTCAAACACCTTGAGTGGATCAATTCCAAAAGAAATCGGGGAATGCTCAAAATTGCGGTACTTGAGTTTGAGCAAGAACTTCTTTGATGGAATCATCCCAGTTGAAATTGGGAACCTGGGATCTCTGCAAGACCTGCTTGATCTCAGTAAAAACAAACTAACGGGTGAAATTACGCCACAGCTTGGAAGGCTGATAATGCTGCAAAATCTGAATCTCTCTCATAACCGCTTCAATGGTTCAATTCCCTCATCTTTCACTGCAATGGTCAGCTTGCAATCTGTTGATTTCTCTCACAATGATTTAGAAGGACTTGTTCCCAACATCAAAGCATTCCAAAATTCTACTCTGAATGCTTTTGAGGACAACAAAGGGTTATGTGGCAAATTCAAAGGTTTGCGACCCTGCAACACATCTCTTACGAGTAGTGGAGAAAAGAAGAATGGATCACACAAGGTCATGATCATAGTTTTTATTTCCCTTGCCGCCACGGTGTCAGTTCTCGTGCTGGTGATTGTTTGCATTTTGTTCTTCTATAGGAACAAAAAAGTAGAAAAAGTGGAAACTGAGGCACAAATGAGAAACCCAAGGGATGTGTTTTCAATCTGGAACTATGATGGGAAGATTGCATATGAAGACGTCATTGATGCAACAGAAGATTTTGACTCCAATCACTGCATTGGGCAAGGAGGCTATGGAACAGTATATAGAGCAAAATTGTCCACAGGACAGGTGGTGGCAGTGAAGAAACTTCACATAAATACAGATGACGATGAGAACATGGTGGAGGAAAAGAGCTTTTCGAATGAAATAAAAGTGCTGGTGGAAATACGACATCGAAACATTGTCAAGTTATACGGTTTCTGCTCACACCCTCGATGCATGTTTCTAGTCTATGAGTACATGGAGAAGGGAAGCTTGGCTGGCATTTTAAGAGATGATGAGCAAGCGGCAAAACTAGACTGGGTGAAGAGGGTGAAAACAATCAAGGGTGTTGCTAATGCTCTATCATATATGCATCACGACTGTCCCCAACCCATAATTCATCGAGACATATCGAGCAACAATGTCTTGTTGGACGAAGAATTCAATGCTTGTGTCTCTGATTTCGGCACTGCAAGACTTATAAAACCTGATTCATCCAATTGGACAACCCTTGCAGGCACCATGGGATATACAGCTCCAGGTAATTAATTAATTTACTTCTATCTTATTTGTTTCGACCTCTTTATGTCTACGTATTAACCATATTGTGTATGTTCATCATGCAGAACTTGCCTACACCTTGGCTGTGACTGAAAAATGTGACGTTTATAGCTTTGGGGTGGTTGTTCTAGAAATAATCATGGGGAGGCATCCTGGCGACATCATCTCCTCCTTGTCGCTCCAAACTGCTCCAAATATGATGCTTGATCAAATCCTTGATCAGCGTCTCCCTAGTCTGAATGGCCAACAAATTGCACAAGATATAGATGTTGTAGTGAGAGTTGCAATTTCTTGTGTGAACTCAAATCCAACTTCCAGGCCAACCATGATGGAAGTATGCAGGTCCTTAACTGTTTGCACTTAGCCTCCCCTCAACTATCTCAAACAACTCTACTTCAACAGCTAAATATGTGTCAAAATGTTATAGTTCGGTTGAGAGCTGTTACAGTGAATCCTATGCTTTATATGTATTTCATAACGTCTATGATTAGAAATAATACTTCTATGGCAGTATTTCTTTTTTAGCCACAGTATCTATATGGAATTATACAAAATAGCTCATTTGAAGAAGATGCACATTCTCTCAACTTAATTGCAATTGATTCTAGTGGTTTTAGAGAATTTATGCACCCTGAGATTTATCTTACTCTTCTATCTGTTGGACAGAACAATTATGAGTATTTCTAGATCATTTTCACCAACATCAACTCATTTCTCCAAATAATGACCACGTTTATTTCAAACCTGAAAACCAATCATGTAGATCAATTGTATGTCAGAATAACTAATAACAATTAAGACATGATAACAGGCCATCTTTGAAAACTTTGCCAATTCCACCAATAAACACACACCTAGAAGCTAGAAGAAATACTAGAAAACAGACTTTTAAGAAGTTAAAGAACAGTTCTGAAAGTAAATAGAGTTCTCCCTCCAATGTTAATGATAAAAAAAAAAACAAAAAAAAAAGAGAGATCATGAAAGCACTTACAGATTATTGTGGCGAAGGGCATGCGAACTGCAGGGGAACTTCTTGTTGCTGCCTTCTTTTTTGTTTTGTTTGATGCGTGTTTCTCAGTGCACTTGCAAAATGGAAGCTTGGATAGCATTTTCAGAAAATTAGGTACATCCTGCAGAACTATATTGGATTAAAATTAAGCTGTGGCTTACGCTCTAGGACTGTTTTCCATCAATAATTCATTTAGACAACATGGAGCAATAATAATGGCTTATTGGATGAAGAGTTTCAATCGTTACAATGCTTTCTAAATCATGTGGTTCATCTTGCTCTTTTATCTGTTTGAAGGAAGAAGTATATTTTTAGAGTCTTAACAATCATTGCCCTACATTGGTGAATGGTGACTTCAACACTGTAAGCAAATTTGCTAACCAAGAAAATATTTAAGAAGATTCAACATCACAAATATATTAATTCTAGCATTAATTTATTAAGGGGTCTAGTAGTCTTCCATGTTCACGTGTCATAATGAAAATCAGACTTACCCATCATTTCTGATTAACAAATAAAGTTTTCTCCGAACACCTATCGATGTTTTTTTTTTTTTTTTTTTTTTTTTTTTTTTTTTTTTTTTGGGGGGGGGGGGGGGGGGGGGGGGGGGGGGGGACTATCGATGTTTCATTTAATTTGACCACGTATAGGCTTGGTAGTAAAAAATATAGGAAAATACTAGAATGAAAATTGGAAAGTCACACCCAAAGTCACATCGGGCCACAAGAACCGTCCACACGGCCTCGACCCGCATGTCATGATCGGGTTTTTTGTATGCCCGCATCTTGAGGCACGTACGGTTGACTCGAGGGCCCGATGTGACTCGAATGTGGCTTCCCCGTTCATTCTAGCATTTCCCAATAATATATTGATAAAAAAAAAGATTACAAATATGCATAACCTGAATCCATGTTTTTCACAATGTACTAATAATGAAGGGTGTCAAAACCAACGAATTGGATGACCCCAATGATTTGGTACCGGGTTTGGGAGTAAGAAGTCAAGGATTGGAACCTTAGTTAGGGTAAGTTGTTTCTTTCTTATCAAAAATAAAATAAAATAATGAAAGGTATCAATGGGGCGGGGAACCCCCACGGTGAACAGGGAATCCTCGCAATAGAGACGGGGAATTTAAATGGGGATGGGGATGAGGAACAAAATACCCCCACAGGGATTACCATATATAAATTTATAATATATATTTAAATACATACTATATGATATGCTATATACTATATATATATATATATATATATATATATTAGTGTGTTACCATATTATAGTGAACAGGTTTTTTAAACTTAATTACAAGTGCATGACATGTTATTATTTTATTTTTTGAAAACAAAAAATTGACATCTTAATTACTTTTTAAAATTTTATTTTAGTTAACCTTTCATCAATTGTAATGTAAGTGTCTTTGACACGTTACCTTTTTTTTATTTATTTGAGGAAAATTGACATCTTAATTACTTTTTAAAATTTTATTTGGGATCTATGATTTATAGCACGGTGCTTTGTTCCCTTTTTCTTTTGTTTTTTTATAAAATGTTGGCATCCAGGGCAAACACATTAAAAAAGAAAAGGAAATAAAAAAATAAAAAAATAAAAAGAAAAGGAAAGATGTTGATTATAAAGTCATCTGTCAACATTCAATGAGATTTTATTCATTTTGATTAATGAAAGACCAGCAAGAGCTGAAGTCAAAAATACAAGCTTTGATTTTGTCAAAAAAAAAAACTAAAAAAAAAACGTATAAGCTTTGACAATCTCCCAAAATTTGCAGTTCTGATTATGTCATTAGCAGAATACCCACCTATTTTTCCAATAATCTATAAACTAAGCACTCAGTTTCTTCCCACATGCACCAATCTGTTTCACACTCACTGTCTCTCAATGGCAATCTCTGTGTCTTTATTTGGTGAGAAATATTTAAAAAAATGTGAGTATAAGTACTAATAGTAACTACCACAGATCAAAGCACTTGGAACATGGCTTCCTTCACTTCATTGTTTCTATGGACATCCATGTTTACTTGTATTTGTTGTCAAGTTGCAGCTGCAAAGGAGTCATCTCCAGGGGACTTCTCGGCTCAAGCACAGGCTCTTCTCCGATGGAAAGCAAGTCTTCAGAACTCAACTGCTCTCAATTCATGGACTGCCACTCCTATACATAGCAACTCGAGTTTCCTTGCGCCGCAAAGTCCCTGCAACTGGTTTGGCATAGCCTGCAACTCGGACAGAAGTGTCATAAACATAACCGTGTCAAAGGCAGGCTTGCGAGGTACGCTCGACAACTTCAGCTTAAGCTCATTCCCTGATCTGTCCTACATCGACTTATGGGGTAATTCACTCTCCGGAGCCCTCCCAGAAAATATTGGTGTTCTTTATAAACTCACAGACCTAAGTCTCTCTGTTAATAAATTTTTAGGTCCCTTGCCTAGATCAATTGCTAATCTCACTAGACTTGTATATCTCGACGTTAATGCAAATTCTTTATCTGGGGAACTAGACGCCCTTGTTTTTGCAAACTTAAGTAAACTCTCCAACCTCAATCTTAATAACAATTACTTCACTGGAGAGATTCCTTCCACGCTTGGCAACTTGCACAATTTAAATCATTTGGCTCTAGGAGAAAACAACTTTACTGGAGTGATCCCTCGCTCTCTATGCAACTTGACGAATTTGCGCAATCTCAAACTCTATCAAAATGGTCTTTCTGGTTCAATACCTTCGGAAATAGAAAATCTTAAATATGTGTCTCAGATGGACCTCAGTAACAACAATCTCACTGGTCCTATCCCTCCTTCTTTGGGTAATATGAGCAGTTTACTCTTCCTATATTTGTACGCGAATATGCTGTCTTCGTCCATCCCTCAAGAGATAGGTAACTTGGAAAGCATAGGAGTCCTTGAATTGTCTAAAAATCTTTTGACAGGTTCAATCCCTTCTAGTATGGGAAAATTGAGAAATCTTTACGACATTGACATGGCTGACAATAAACTCACAGGTCAATTTCCCACTGCTATTCTTAATTTAACAAAACTAAATTACCTCAACTTAGGTGTTAATGAACTCACAGGTCCCCTTCCTCCAGCTAGAGTCAATTTAACAAAACTAGATGTCTTGGGCATATTCTTCAATCACTTATCAGGTCCCATACCACAAGAACTAGGAATCAAGAGCACTGTGAAATCTTTCATGGTGTCAGAAAACTCCTTCTCAGGCCATTTGCCCCAACACATATGTCGCGGTGGAAAACTTGGAAGACTTTCAGCATATAACAATGATTTCACTGGTTCAATCCCGGAAAGCATGAAAAACTGCACAAGCTTAGAAAGCATTACACTGTATGGAAACCGAATTGTAGGAAATATCACCAAAGATTTTGGAATATATCCAAACCTTACCTACATTGATCTCAGCTACAACAATTTAAATGGAGAACTCTCAACTAGTTGGGGGGAATGCAGGAGTTTGGCCTTGTTAAAGATAAGTGGAAATAATATTACCGGCACATTGCCTTCAAACATTGTCCAGTTAGAGCAACTAAAGGTGCTTGACCTCTCATCAAACCAAATAGGAGGAAACATACCAAAAGAATTAGGCAGATTATCTCTTCTGTATAACCTCAGCCTAAATGACAACAAATTGTCAGGTCAAGTACCAAAAGAGATAGGAAACTTGGCCAATCTAGAATCCCTGGACCTCTCCTCAAACACCTTTAGTGGATCAATTCCAAAAGAAATCGGGGAATGCTCAAAATTGCGGTACTTGAGTTTGAGCAAGAACTTCTTTGATGGAATCATCCCAGTTGAAATTGGGAACCTGGGATCTCTGCAAGACCTGCTTGATCTCAGTAAAAACAAACTAACGGGTGAAATTACGCCACAGCTTGGAAGGCTGATAATGCTGCAAAATCTGAATCTCTCTCATAACCGCTTCAATGGTTCAATTCCCTCATCTTTCACTGCAATGGTCAGCTTGCAATCTGTTGATTTCTCTCACAATGATTTAGAAGGACTTGTTCCCAACATCAAAGCATTCCAAAATTCTACTCTGAATGCTTTTGAGGACAACAAAGGGTTATGTGGCAAACTCAAAGGTTTGCGACCCTGCAACACATCTCTTACGAGTAGTGGAGAAAAGAAGAATGGATCACACAAGGTCATGATCATAGTTTTTATTTCCCTTGCTGCCACGGTGTCAGTTCTCGTGCTGGTGATTGTTTGCATTTTGTTCTTCTATAGGAACAAAAAAGTAGAAAAAGTGGAAACTGAGGCACAAATGAGAAACCCAAGGGACGTGTTTTCAATCTGGAACTATGATGGGAAGATTGCATATGAAGATATCATTGATGCAACAGAAGATTTTGACTCCAATCACTGCATTGGGCAAGGAGGCTATGGAACAGTATATAGAGCAAAATTGTCCACAGGACAGGTGGTGGCAGTGAAGAAACTTCACATAAATACAGATGACGATGAGAACATGGTGGAGGAAAAGAGCTTTTCGAATGAAATAAAAGTGCTGGTGGAAATACGACATCGAAACATTGTCAAGTTATACGGTTTCTGCTCACACCCTCGATGCATGTTTCTAGTCTATGAGTACATGGAGAAGGGAAGCTTGGCTGGCATTTTAAGAGATGATGAGCAAGCGGCACAACTAGACTGGGTGAAGAGGGTGAAAATAATCAAGGGTGTTGCTCATGCTCTATCATATATGCATCACGACTGCTCCCAACCCATAATTCATCGAGACATATCGAGCAACAATATCTTGTTGGACGAAGAATTCAATGCTTGTGTCTCTGATTTCGGCACTGCAAGACTTATAAAACCTGATTCATCCAATTGGACAAACCTTGCAGGCACCATGGGATATACAGCTCCAGGTAATTAATTAATTTACTTCTATCTTGTTTGTTTCGACCTCTTGATGTCTACGTATTAACCATATTGTGTATGTTCATCATGCAGAACTTGCCTACACCTTGGCTGTGACTGAAAAATGTGACGTTTATAGCTTTGGGGTGGTTGTTCTAGAAATAATCATGGGGAAGCATCCTGATGACATCATCTCCTCCTTGTCGCTCCAAATTGCTCCAGATACAATCCCAGACAGTAACCTTGATCGGCGTCTCCCTTGTCCAGAAGACCCGCAAATTGCACATGACATAGCTGCTGCTGTGAGGATTGCGATTTCTTGCATAAACTCAAATCCCACTTCCAGGCCAACCATGCTAGAAGTGTGCAGGGCCTTAACTAGTCTCACTTAGCCTCCCCTCTTTCTCAAACAATTCTACTTCAATAGCTAATTATGTCTCAAAATGTGATTGTTCAGTTGTAAGTTTTCACAGTGAATCCTATATAAGCTTCATATGTATATATTTCATACTGTCTGAGATTAGAAATAATACTTTATCAGTTATTTCTTTTGTAGCCACGGAATCTATATTGTATTATGCATAGCTCATTTGAAGAAGAAACAAACTCTCTGAATTTAATTGCAACTGATTATAGTGGTTATAGAGACTTTATATATCCTGAGATATGTCTTGCTCTTTTTGTCAATTGGAAGGAACGAGCATTCCTAGATCATTTTCATCAACATCAAAAAAATTCTTCAAATAATAAATACATTATTTCAAACTTGAAACCAACAAACATTTAAATCAATTGTATTTCATAACAACAATCAAGACAGAATAGAAATACTAGATATCACGAATTAGATTCTGATGATGAGAAAATTCACAATTTCAAGAGCTGTGCATTAAAAGAACTCATAGATTTACTATGTTAATCTTAATTTGAAACTTATCGACAGTTACCTTCTAAGATTAATCAAAAGATGTTAATCTGAAACAGTCCGAACATATGAACTGCAAGATAGAAGCAACTTGGACACGTGTTGCATGGTTGGCCTGAATTCTGGATTAGAGTTTATGCAAGAAATTGCAACTCTCACAATAAAGCTTACATCTTCCACAATATCTTGGTCTTCAGGCCAAAAAGATGCATGTCTACTGTATCTTTCAACATCATCTCTGAATTGACATGCACCAATGATGATGTTAATAGCTCTACAGGATGCCTCCCCATTATTGTTTCAAGCGCCACAACTCCAAAGCTATAATCATCGCACTTTTCGGTCACAACTAAAGTGTAGACAAGCTCTGCAAATGACATAGTTTTATATCAATGCCACATTGTGAATGCACATATAAAAAAAATAATTGGTATAA
The DNA here is from genome assembly GCA_039657345.1 of Stephania japonica. Taxonomy (NCBI): domain Eukaryota; kingdom Viridiplantae; phylum Streptophyta; class Magnoliopsida; order Ranunculales; family Menispermaceae; genus Stephania; species Stephania japonica. The sequence continues at coordinate 41,427,770 of CM077561.1, forward strand.
TTTGAATAAAAAAGGAAGACAAAATCACCTGGTGCCATATATCCTCTAGTGCCTGCAAGAGTAGCCCAATTGGATGAATCGAGTTTTAGAAGTCTGGCAGTGCCGAAATCAGAGACACAAGCATTAAATTCTTCAAATCACCTAATTCATCAGGGATGGATTCAGAAAGCATGTTTCGATAAAGCCATAGTAGGTACAAACTGCTCATATTGCCCAAAGATGGAGGAACTCGACCAGTGAGATTGTTGCGATTAAAATCCAAGTGATAAACATGATGAAGGTTCCCGATTTCGGATGGTATTGGACCAGAAAGACTATTTGTATAATTGTAGAAACTGCGTAAATTGGTCAAGTTACACAGCGATGAAGGGGTCATTCCAGTGAAGAGGTTATCTCCAAGAGTTGAATGATTTAAATTATATAAGTTGCCCAGTTGGGAAGGGATATCTCCAGTGAAAAAATTGTGATCAAGATAAAGAATTGACAGCTCACTAAAGTTTGCAAAGATAAGGGGGTCTAGTTTCCCAGAGAAAGCATTTGTATTAAGATCAAGATCCACTATTTGAGTGAGATTAGCGAGTGATCTTGGCAAGGAACCCGAAAATTTATTAACAGAAAGATGTAGAACTGTGAGTTTTGAGAGAACACCAATGTTATCAGGGATGACTCCCGAGAGCAAATTACCCCATAATTCAATGTAGGTGAGATCAGGGAATGAGATTAAGTTCAAATCTTCGAGTGTACCCTTGCAAGCCCGCTCGCGGTAGAGAAATGCCGGTCACACATTTGGCAGAGTTGCATGCTATGCCTGACCAGTTGCAGGGACTAGTGTCGGTATTCCACAAACTAATGGCAGTGTTGTTAAAGAGACTTGATTTCCATTGAAGAAGAGCCCTTGCTTGATCTGGGATTAATCTATGCGATGAAGCCAATGAAAACTCAGCACCATAACAAAATACAAAGAAGAAAGCCCACACAGAATATACACTGAAAAAAGCCATAGTTTCTGCTCTAAGCAACTAACTTGCTGAATAAATATCATGATTTTGTATACAGATAGTCAATGCAAATTGAATACTTGGTTATTTGTACTTTAATATACTAGCTTACAGTCTTAACACGGGATTCATTGAATTAAGTAACATGAGTCTTGAGGTTTTGTCAAAAGTAATAGTAAAATGGATTGAAAGGACCATTTGATTAACATTGATATCTTTCTAAATTCTTTGTTGCTCTGTCATTGAATAAGATGATGACCACCTTGCTGAGGCATTACAACAAAATATGTAAATTAAGGAACATTCAAGACAGATCATTTATAACATCAACTAACACAATTTCTACTTGACTGATAATTGATTTCGTAACTGGTTTGATTTTTATGTTAATTATATGTATCTGTTGTATCTAGTGACATAGTTGTTGCCATGTATTTGAGGGCTCACGGTTCTCAACACTTTTCCTTCTTCAAATACAAGTTCACGAAGAGCAACCCCTACCTCTTTAAGAGGGCGTCTTTATCATAATTACAAGCTTGTGAAAAGCAATCCCAATCTTCAACCTAGAGGTCACAACTGGCACTATTGCTACTTATGATCCATAATGGATCTTCGATTATTCTACTAAGACCCAAAATGTCCAGCATTTATTGTGTAATATACAAGACTCGAGTTTTTTTCTCCACTGTGCACAGGTAGACCTTGGCCAAGTTTTTTCTGTAAATTTACATTTACTTGTCCCAAACCTAAGTTAAAGTTATATATACAGTAAACCAAAAAAAGTTATTCATACACCTCATAAACACTAACTAGATTGTAACGACCCGGAAATTTGGTTATTTGTGGATGATGATGCATGTATTAGTATATTAGTATTTTACGGGTCTCGAGCCGTTCGGGCTATATTGTAATTGAGTGAGGTGTCGCCTAGTTAAACGGGGTTTTCGGGAACCGTTTTAGTGGACATTATTAGTAAACAAAGTCAAATGAAATATATGACCTTAGTTGAGGAAATACAATGTTATCAATAAAGTATAACTTAGCATGAGGAAACTTATTTAAATACTAAGTGTGGGACCGCCTTGAGAAGCGTGTCGGACGCGGGGCACTGTATACCGAGTAGGCGGGAATTTGTGACCTTATTTATAATTTAATAAAATTAATCTAATGGGTTAATATAGGATAAGATTGTTAAAGTGACACAATATGGTGAGGAGAACTATTGGATGGACATGGGGATGTGTATATGTGTTAAATTAAGATGATGAGCCAAATGACCCATAAGGGTAGCTGTGCAAGGGATGAACAAGCGTGGAATTAAGGGCAAAAGGGTCATTTCACATTGTTCACACATATAACCCCAATCACTATTCATCATCTCCAACATACAAGCCGTCACTATTCACCTCTCCTCTCCCTCCTCTCGCCACTGCCACCACGACCACCGGAGACGCCGACTCCGACGAGGTGAGACTCTCCCTCTCTCTCTCTCTCTCACTGCTCACACGTCTCTCCCTCACCTTACGTTCTCTCCTCCCTCTGCTCGGCCTCACGTCATCCCTCCCTCCTCCTCTCGGCTGGACATCACCACCGCCACCCACCACTGCATTTGGGGCCTCCACCACCCACCGGAGACACCTAGGTGAGTTTCTCCTCCCTCCCTTCCGTCTCTCTCTCTTGGCAGTTTCACTTTCTCTCTCTACCAGTCCGCCAAGGTGACTCACTGCACACACTTTTCTCACTCACTTCCAGCCACCGTGGGGTCATCTCCGACCGGGAACTTGGGCGTAGACTACCCACCTAGGTCTCGACGTTCCCGGAGGGCCTCACGTCCGGCAAATGGGTCGATTTTTTCGATGAGAAGGGAGTGTATTTGCTCACTGTTTTGACAAATTTTTAAGACTGTTTGTGACGTTTTTTGGGGGTGTATTTGTGACAGTTGGTGTGGGTATGTGTGACAGTTTAATATGGGTGACGGTTTTGGTTTTGGGTGTGTGTGTGCATGGGGTGTACATCTCACTATGTGTACACCACAGTGGGGTGTACACAACAGTTGTGTGTGTGCATCGTGTATGAAAATAACAAGTGATATGTGTTGTTATCTTATAAATATAATAAAATGTGTATGGTATGAAGCGACTTGTGTGTGGGTGTGTATAACAGTGGGGTGTTACAATGGGGTGCACACAACAGTGGGGTGCGTGCAATGTGTGGGTGGGTACACCACAGTTGGGGTGGGGTGTATCAAATGTGAGGTGTAACCAAAATGTATAAAATTGTAGGTTTGTGAATAAGTCAAAGGGGTTATAAGTATGAAATTTTTAAATGATCATGGGCTTGTAATAAGGCCCAACTAGGGCCCAATACACTCATTATAATATGAGTCCATAACAAGTTACAAATGATGTGTTTATAGGTTGTGTAAAGCCCAATAAAGGCCCAACAGAATAGATACAACTTGAGCCAAGACGAAGGCATAAAATATAAGATTGAGCTGAAGTATCTAGGCCCAATAAGTGTCCACACCAAAGGCTTACTCAGGTGAGTATAAGCTTGATAAATGGGCCCAACAAGAGTTATGTTTTGTAAAAAGGGGAACAACCATAGAGATGGGTTGATCTACAATGATTTCAGTCGCCTAAAGTAAGCGTATTGGAAATTAAATATACGATAAACACCCTAAGACAAGGTACTAACTCTAAATCAACATTTGGGGTTTAAACCTTTATCAGGTAAACCAGAAACTGCGAGAACGCTTTAGAGTCTCGGAGCGGTACCTGGTTGCGATAGTTCAGGTAAGTACATTTGCCTTAAAAAGCATTTGTATGTTTGTAAGCCAGTAAGAAAATGTCATGTGATTCATTATCATTTATTCAGTCTTGTTATGCTCTATTATTGGTATTTCATTCCATTCCTTGTTGTGTGTTTCCTGGCGTAAGTGTTTCGTCTCGAAAGTACTAGGACCTGCACTAGAGGGATAAAACGCGAGCACTCGTGCGCAAGAGTGTGTGACCACCCTTAGTGACCGTGTGACACCGAGTACTAGGTGGGGTGGGTTCGAGTCCCTCCCATCATAGCTGTGCTTTCGCTTGTGTCAATGCCCGGGAAGACCTCGCGAGGTCTTCGCCGTTATGCTATGATTTAGACCACTTATGAGCCTCTTTTGATTCCTTGGAACACACTTGACTTTCGATTGATATCTATTAGTCTGTTTATCATGCATCTTGTCTATTTAAATTCTTGTATTTTCATTACCGCGTGATATTTATACTGCTTTACTTGTTACATCATGAATTACTGTTATCTTCTTTTGGCATTACATTCAATTTTCTCTAGTTGCTCACCATCTAGTTTGTGACGGTGGGTGCAGATAGAACAGAGTGCAGTAGAGGCAAGGAGCCCTGCTTAGGCGACTTTTTGTGAGGTTTAGCGGCTGGACTTGGAGACTATTTTGTAGGTTCCCTTATGTTTTGCTTTTATGTATATCGTTTTATATATATGTTTTGGGATTATTGAACTTGGAAATTTTGATGAGATTGGTATCATATACATTTGCATTTCGAATCGTACATGAATACCTGGGGTTTTCCACATTTATAGAATTCCTAATTTCCCTTTGATTGAGTTATTTCCCCCTTGTTATTTACTGTTTAGTCTTCCGCTGTGTATTATTGCAATAACTCTTTCATACATTACTAAATTGCTTAAATCGAAGGCTGACTAGGCTCGTCAAATTGCTAAGTGATGACTTAGGGTTTGCACGGGTCTAGGCCGGGCGTACTCAGTTGCACGGAGAAATTGGGGCCGTTACATAGATACTAAAGAATTATGGATTCAAATCAATGAGTTGCTTGTAACCTTTATGATACACAAACAAATACATCATTGTAAATCCATATCTGCTCATGAAGGGCAGATATTCCGAATCCATAGAGTGGTTTTAATACAGCTTCTTCATCTGACTCACAAAGGCTGTTGCTCATGCTCTAACATATATGCATAAAGATTGCTCCAACCCATAACTCATCGGGACATATTGAGCAACATCTTTTTGGACGAAGAATTCAATGATTGTTTCACTGTTTCTGGCACTTCCAGACTTCTAAAACTTGATTCATCCAATTGGACAAAATACACAACTCCAGACGATAAATTTACTGTTACCTTGATTTGTTTCATCCTGTTTATGTATATGCATTAACCCTATGTATGCAGAGCTTGCCTACACCTTAGCTGTGAAAAATACGACGTTTATAGCTTTTAGGGTGGTGGTCCTAGAAATCATCATGGGGAACCATCCTGTTGAAATCATCTCCTTGTCACTCCAAATTGCTCTAGATATGATGCTTGATCAAATCCTTGATCAGTGTCTCCTTTGTCCGGAAGGCCAACAAATTACACAAGACGCAGATGTTGTACTGAGAGTTGCAGTTTCTTGCATAAACTCGAATCCAACTTCCTGGCTAACCATGCTGGAAGTGAGCAGTGCGTTAACTGTTTGCACTTAGCCTCTCCTCAACTTCTTACACTTTGAAAGCTAATTATATGTCTTATGATATGATAGTCGAGTTGAAAGCAGTTACAATGAATACTACGCTTCATGCATATGTCCTAATGTCTGAGATTACACACAATAATCCTATGCAGCTACCACTTTGTACACTTTGTAGCTGTGAACTCTGCACGGTATTTGGTTGCAGTTGATTCTAGTGGTAACTGGTAATAGCGATTATTCCTCTATCCTAAAACTATTCCTATATCCTAAAACTTTTTACTCTTTTGACTGTTGGAGGAACAAGAGTATTTCTAGACCATTTTCATCAGCATAAACATTTTCTTAAAATAATGAACACATCATTCCAAACTTGAAAGCCACAAATTAACAATTAGCAATAGTATTTCATAGCAACAATTAAGACAGGATAACAATACATTTTTGAAAAGGGAAAAAAGGGATATCAAGAAAGCACTTTGTGGTCTGTGCCTTCTTTTGTTTGCTGGAGATGCCTTCAATCGCAATTATGCTTCTGAGACAAAGAAAACTCTTTCACTCAGTAAAAAAGAAAAGAAAAGAAAAAAAAAAAAAAAAAACCAGATTAAGACAATAGACATACGATTTCTCAAGTGAAAAATTAGGTTAGATTGATTCTCAGAGAACCAATGAAGTTAGAGAACTAAGACCAAATATGTTATTTGTGAGTTCATGAATAAAGTGATAAAACTAGGAGAAATGGGAGAGTGCAACAGGTATGACGTATGCATGACTGATATATCCCTGCAAAGCTAAAAGAAAGGTTATATACAATTGCAATTAGGACGACTATGATTTTATATGAGCAAATATTGGAGCAGTAATAAACAACGCATACATAAAATAATCGTAGCAAAAATAAAAGGCTTAGATGTGTGCTAAAATTTGTAGAGATAGAATAAGAATTATGGAGATTCAAAGAAAGATATAGTAACATCACTAGATTAAAAAAATTACGGATGGGCGAGGTGGTTTGGACACATCCAATTATACAAATGTCCTAGTTAGAAAACTCGTCTAAAAATTTAAATAAATAAATAAATTGTAAATCAGTTCGATTGTAAACTTTTTTAAGTACCAAAAAATCTTAGAAGCTCTTATTTAAAAATAAAAATATTAAACTTGAACTTAACCACCGTAAAATAGCTACGCTAGCCAAGGTCTAGCATTTTCACTAAGGAGAACATAATAAAGGCTATACCCTTAATTGACATCTAGTCCAAGTCCATCATGAGCCTTGGCCGAACAATCTATGTCCCTTGTGGAACCTGATAGTTCTCTAGGCCCATCGAGCCCACTAAGAGCAAATGATACTATTGGAGTGATGGCGCTCGGTTGGCTCTCCAGCCAACCCAACGCCATCTACCACGCCAAAATGGCATGCTATTAGAATCAATCACTAACATAGTTTTATGATTGTGCACAAATCACTCCTGTAATTATGATTGTGCACAAATCACTCTATAATTATTGTGCAATTAGGAAATGTGCACAAATCACTCCGTGATCATAATTGTGTACGAATCACTCTTGTAATTATATGCTACCTTATTTAGATGTTTCCTTTTGTATGCGCTTGATTTCCTGGCAGTACAAGAATCAGTTTGTGGTTTCTCGATCCAATACAGAGTCAGAATACCGTGTTCTATTGCTCATGTTTCAGCTGAAATTTCTTGGCTTAAATCTCTGCTTTGAGTGAATTACATCTTACTGTTCAGGTTTCTCAACCTGTATGGTGTGATAATATGAGTGCTACAACACTTGCTAAGAATCATGTTTATCATGCTCGTACTATATATATTGAACTTGACATTCATTTTGTGCGAGATCAAGTGTTATCTGGTCAACTCTCAATGCAACATGTTCCCTGGGAAGATCAGATCGTGGATATCTTCACGAAGTCATTTGCTTTACCTAGATTTTCTTTTCTGCAAAGCAAACTTGAGTCACTGCAGTTCCTCCCAATTTGAGGAGGGATATTAGAATCAATCACTAACATAGTTTTATGATTGTGCACAAACCACTCATGTAATTATGATTGTGCACAAATCACTCCTGTAATTATGCTTATGCACAAATCACTCCTATAATTATTGTGCAATTAGGAAATGTGCATAAATCACGGGAGTGATTATAATTGTGCACGAATCACTCATGTAATTATGTGCTACCTTATTTAGATATTTCTTTTGTATGTAATTGTATATCTATATATAGAGACATATGTAATAGAACAAGAAAGAAAAACTTATCATATTCTGTCAAGATTTCATCAAGTGGGAGCAAAAGTGTGTACTTTTTTTATTATTTATTCTATTGACTTTTGAGCCGCACTTTATAAATTTAAAACTAATATAAAAGAAAAGATTCTTATAATATTCCTTTTTAGTGTAGGACTTGTAAAGGGGTGAGAGATCGAAATAGTATTTTTAGGTACTTTTTGAACAAAAATGGTGAAAATGCATTAGAAATGACATAAAACTCACCTAGTCTCTATAGATTCGTCGTGAAAGTTATATAAATATACTATTATAATCGGTTAGGTTTGAAAAATTAAACTTCCATTTTCAAACCCTCTCCGTGCCTATAAATGTTTCACGGGCACAGAAGCTCCAACCTAATTATAGTAGCACCCCCCCAACCCAAAAAACCAAACCCATCACATAATCCTTTTGAAAAAACCAAAACACAATTAAACAAGGAAAGCCGAGGAAGAGTTTCAAAATTCAAACCTTTTACTTGGTCACAATTCACAAATCCCCCAACAAACAAAATTCCCCACGTGTTCTCAGCCGTTTCGATTTGCATCCATCCCACCACCGTCCACCATTCACCATTCACCATTCACCATTGGATGAAATCTGTCTTTAAAAGTTAAAACTCAACCAACCAATAAATCAATCAAATCAATTAATAAATCAATCAATCGGCCGGGCGATGCAATGACCGTGAAGGGCGGCACGAGCCAGGCCTGCGCGGCGTGCAAGTACCAACGCAGAAAGTGTTCTGCGGACTGCCCACTCGCGCCCTACTTCCCTCCCGACCAATCAAAGCTCTTCCACAGCGTGCACAGGCTCTTCGGCGTCAGCAACGTTTTGAAGGTTCTCAACCACGTGAACGAGGACGAGCGCCCCTCGGCGATGCATTCCATCATACACCACGCGCGCGTCCGCCGCGACTCACCCGTCCACGGCTACTGCGCCGTAATCCGCGCCCTGGAGCACAGGATCGCCCAGGCCTTGTTGGACCTCCAATTGGTCAGGGCCCAGATCGCGGTTTCTAAGCAACAGCTCCTTGTTGACGGCGGTGGTTTGACGACGTCGTGGGTGCAAGGTGGTGGTGTTGGTGGTGGTGGGTTGTCATGTTACGACGACGTTGACGAGGGGAGTGGTGTTGTTGATCCAACACAGTTGGTTGCTGTGGATGGTTGTGATTACGTTGTTGATGAGATGCATGAATTCTTCCAGGCGGTTGATCAGGAGAGTGTTGGGAAACGGGAGGTTTATGAATCTAGGTGAGTTTTTGATTTTGTATAGTTTTGATTTTTTTTTTCATTTTTTATGAGAAATGTTACATTAATTCAATTTCTACCTCACTCTATGCACTATGTTAATTTTCGCTCATTGCATCACCAAATTTGAAATCATTTGTATCATCGTTTTTATGAACTATAAAAAATGTGTCCATTTGGATAAGGAGTGTCTTATATTGTGCTGTCAAAGGTGCGGTGTCATCGAATGGGTAGCTCAATAGTTTTGGTATGTGATAATTTTGTAAGAAGATGGGATTAAGTTCTAAAGGAGTAAGAAAAGTTGGTTTCTTTCTTATAAAAAAGTTAAAACAAAAAAAAAATACAAATGATTTTCAAATTCAGTGATGTGATGTAGCGAAATCAGCATGATGTATAGTGTGGGTTAGGAATTAAATTAATATAGCATGTCTTTTTTTATTTGTATGAATTTTGAAAAGAATATGTTTAAGTATTAAAGAAAATGTGTTTACTGTTGTTGCAGCTCTGATTCATCTTCAAAAGATGGAAAAGTGGCAGTTGACGAGGCAGAGCATAATGAACTGAGGAGTGCTGCTGCTTGTTTCAGTTTGACAAGCGTTCATTGATCAATGGAATTAATGGTGTTAAAATAAGGAGGAACCACCAATTTTGTAGAGACAATAAGGAGGCTTATTGCAAGGAAATAAGGGTTTTTTTGTCAGTCGAGAAAATATGTTCTGACGTACCCTCGTTCTTATGGGGTTTTTTTTATGTTTTTTTTTAAAAAAAAAAGAAACTGTAGTCTAATTAATAGTTTTTTCTCTTTTTTTAAAAAAAAATTTGAGTAGTTCAAATAATATTATGCTTTGTTGTTATTAACTTGGAATTAAGGCCTTGTTATAGCTTTCAAAGCGTTTAAATTCTTTTTGAAGGAGGGTTTTGTTGATGAGGCAGATGATGTTGTAAAAAATAATGAATTGAGGAGCGTTGTTACTTGTTTCAGTTTGACCAATGTTCATTACTGGATGAAATTAATGATGTTGGAATAAGAAGGATCTATCAATTTTATAGAGACAATAAGGAGGGCTTATTGCGAGAAAATAAGGTTTTTTTTGGGTGGATAATAAAGGTTTTTTTGTCAATAGAGAAAATAAGTTCAAACATACCTTCTTTTTTTCTTTTTCTTTTTCTTTTTGTTTTTTTTACATTCTTTAAAAAAAAAGCAACTGTAGTCGGATTAATAGTTTTTTTTTTTTTTTTTTTTTGCATACTTTTTCAAATTTCACTTTAAGATATTTGACTTGTATGTGATGTATAAAATTTGAGTAGTTCAAATAATAATATATTTTTGTTGTTATTAATTTGGAATTGAAGTTTTGTCGTTGTGGGTTTATATTCTTTTTGAATGAGGGTTTTAGTGATGACTTGATGAGACCAACCCAAAGAAAATTACAGAGCACAGCAACAACAACAGATTCTCAGAGGTCAAGGTAGGAAAAGTTCAGGTTACATAAAGTTTTTTTGTTTTTTTTGGCGATAAGTGTTGGACATTTGCAAAAGAAATGTTTAGTCCACATTGGTTAGAAACTTCAAGTTTAAAGAGTATATATGTACTCTTGCACCACAGTATATGTAAAATAAAATACAAGTGTTATGCAAAGTGAACCACACGCACGCGCGCGGCGCATTTTAGACGCTTTTATAGGCGCACTTAGCACTTGGCACGAGGCACAGGCACGTGTGTATACGTGTGTGAGCTAACCATGGGTAAAATTCTTTTACCATTATTTTTTACCATTTTCAAAATTATAAGTGGGTAGTTATTTAACTAACCCACTCAAGCATTAAATGGGTAGTTAATAAACCCATTCAATGCTTGACTGAGTGGATGTTAGTGGCGCTTCATCTGGTGTATGTTCTGGATACACCCAAGCCTGTTGAGTCCGATGATGAAACTATCGAGCAGATCAGGAAGAGGCAGAAATGGGAGACGGATAACCACACCTGCAGAGGTCATATTTTGAATGCCATGAAAGACTCGCTGTTCGACCTCTACCATGACGTTCCCTCTGCCAAAGAGCTGTGGGAGAAACTTGAGGCAAGGTACCATAAGGAGGATGCGACAAGTAAGAAATTCCTCATATCAAAGTTTATTAATTTTAAAATGATTGATGAAAGGTCTTTCATGGAACAATTTCGTGAAATTGAGAGGATTAGAAATAATTTCTCTCAACACAATCTTGTCATGGATGAAACAATTATTGTGTCTTCCATTATTGATAAACTGCCCCCATCCTAGAAGAGTTCAAACGAACTCTTAAGCATAAAAAAAGGACATAACTCTTGATGAACTAGTTAACCATCTTTGTGTAGAAGAGGATTGTTGCATGCAGGAAAATAAAAAAGAGCAAAATGCTCAGGAGATTTCAAAGGTGCATGTGATGGAAGTGGCTAAGTTCAAAAAGCCCATGCTAAACAAGCCTAACAAGCCTGACAGTTTCAAAATGCATGTTGGTTCGGGAAAACCGAACAACCAAAACCAGAATCAAAGGAAGTAGAAAGTCACTTGTTGGTTCTGCGGGAAAGATGGTCACCTCAAATCTGAATGTTATCATTGGAAGAGGAAGCAAGGAAAACATCAAGCTTCCTCTAGCACTGCAAATGGTGCAGAAACAACAATGATGATCTCATTGCTATGATTTCTGAAGTCAATGTCATTGAAAATGACATGGCTTGGTGGGTTGATTCTGGTGCCACTTGACACATCTGCAAGAACAAAAGGTTCTTCAAGACCATGGAGGCAGTAGATGAAAATATTGTCTTGTACATGGGAAATGATGCTACTGTCCCTGTTAAAGGCATAAGTAGTGTTAATCTGAAGTTTACTTCTGGTAAAATTGTAACACTCACCAACGTGTATTATGCACCAGAAGTGAGGAAGAATCTAGTGTCGGTGGTCTTTTGAATAAGTTTGGTTTTAGGCTTGTATTTGAAGCTGACAAATTTGTACTCTCCAAGGGATGGGTATATGTAGGGAAGGGTTATGCTTATGAGGGCATGTTTAAGCTCAATGTAATCGCTTTATCTAATAAGAATATTGTTTTTGCGTATCTTGTTGAGTCTCCATTTTTATGGCATCATAGATTAGAACATGTTCATTTCAGAAAATTATATGATATGGTGAATCTGGAATTACTGCCTTACTTTGATAAATATGAAGGAAATTACAATGTATGCATGAAAACAAAATAACTAGGAATCCATTTCCTAATGTTGAAAGAAATTCAAAGTTGTTTGATTTAATACATTTTGATGTATGTGACATATATAGTACACCATCAATAGGAGGCAATAAATATTTTATAACATTCATTGATGATTATAGTAAGTTCTGTTATGTTTATTTGTTGCATTCCAAAGATGAGGCAATGGTTAAGTTTTGGGCCTATAAGGCAGAAACTGAATTACAATGTGAGACCTTTATAAAATGTTTAAGGTCTGATAGGGGAGGAGAGTACTATGATCCAAAGTACTTTGAATCCACTGGAATAGTCCATCAAACTACTGCCCCTTATACAACACAACAAAATGGTGTGGCTGAGCGTAAAAATCGTGTTTTAACTGAAATGGTTAATGTTATGCTATCAAACTCTGGTTTGAGTAGTGGATTTTGGGGAGAGGCATTGCTGACAACATGCCATATTCTGAATAGAATTCCACAAAAGAGGAATAAAGTCACCTCATATGAGCTTTGGAATAAGCGAAAACCAACTCTTAAGTATTTAAGAGTTTGGGGTTGTAGAGCAGTAGTAAAAGTACCTAAACCAAAAAGAGAAAATTGGGTGAAAGGGGAGTGGAGTGCATTTTTATTGGATATGCACAACACAGTATAGGTTCATGGTAATTGAGCCTAATAATTCGATTTCAGCAAACACTGTAATTGAATCAAGGGATGCAATATTTGATGAGACAAGATTTAAATCTATTCCCAAAAGTATTCATGAAGAAAACCATAAAGGGAAAGAAGTCATAGAAATTGAAAATGACAAAAAAATAGTAGAAGTTCCTGAACTTCGAAAGAGCAAACGAGCTCGAAAAATTAAGTCATTTGGTTCTGATTTCTATACATTCCTAGTTGAAGGAAGTAGAGAAACAGTAACTAGACAAATTCCGTATTGTTTTAATACGGAGGCTGATCCTCAAACAGTAGAGGAGGCGATGAAAGAAAGAGATGCAACTTTCTGGAAAGAGGCATTAAATGATGAGATGGATTCAATAAAGGGAAATAACACTTGGGAGCTAGTTGATCTACCTCATGGGTGTAAACCCATTAAATGCAAATTTCTCTTCAAAAGGAAAAGAAAAGTTGATGGGTCCATTGAAAAACACAAAGTGAGACTAGTTGCTAAGGGTTTCACCCAAAAGCATGGAATAGACTATTTCGATACCTATTCACCGGTAGCTAGAATTGCTACTATCAGATTGTTTATTGCAATTGCAGCTATAAACAAGCTGGTCATCCACCAAATGGACGTTAAAACAGCGTTTCGACATGGAGAATTGGATGAGGAAATATATATGGAACAACCTGAAGGGTTTATAATGCCCGGTCATGAAAATAAAGTGTGTAGATTGTGAAAATCATTGTATGGTTTAAAGCAAGCACCAAAACGGTGGCACCAAAAATTTGACCAGGTTGTACTTGCTTATGGATTCAAAATAAACGAATCTGATAAATGTGTATATATCAAGTTTGATGAAAGAGGCAATGGTTTCATTATCTGTCTTTACGTAAATGACATGTTGATTTTTGGAACTGACTTGGAGCAAGTTCAGTTAACCAAAATATTTCTTTCAAGCTAGTTTGAAATGAAAGATATGGGGCAAGCTGATGTCATTCTTGGAATTCAGATTGTAAGATATGAGGGGAGTATTACTCTAACTCAATCTCATTATATTGAGAAAGTTCTCAATAGATTCAATCATTTGAATTGTGCCCATGTTTCCACCCCGCTAGATTCAAGTATTGAGCTAGTGAAAAATACATACAATCCAATTTCACAACTGGAGTATTCTAGATTAATTGGATGCTTAATGTATGCAATGACATGCACTAGGCCGGATATTGCCTTGGCAGTAGGCAAGTTAAGCAGATTTACAATTAATCTAAGTGAGTTGCATTGGTTTGCAATTCGAAGAGTTTTGAAATATTTGAAGAAAACAATTAACTATGGTTTATACTATAGTGGATATCCTTCAGTCTTAGAAGGATTTTCGGATGCAAGTTGGATTGTAAAAGTTCAAGATCATGCATCTACAAGTGGGTGGATTTTCACACTTGCTGGAGAGCAATCTCGTGGGCTTCAAAGAAACAAACTTTAATGGCTAGTTCTACCATGGAATCAGAGTTTATTGTGTTGGCCTCGGCTTCAAAAGAAGTTGAATGGTTACGTGAATTATTACACGAGATACCATTGCGCCTAAACCGATAGTTCCAATCTCTATCCATTGTGATAATGAGGCCACATTGGCAAGGGCTTATAGCCAAATGTACAATGGTAAATCCATACATATTGGACTGAGACACAGTTGTGTCAGAGAATTGATAACAAGTGGAAGTTATCACAATTGACTATGTGAGATCTAGTCAAAATTTGGCAGATCCCCTTACTAAAGGATTGCCAAGAGACTTGGTGAATAAAACATCAAGGGGGATGGGTCTCAAGCTCATGAATTATAGGTCACCAATAGTGAAAACTCAACTCGACGCCTAACATTACGTTAAGTCTTGTGTTCAATGCAGTCAAATTCATTATAGGTGTGACTGTGGGCACTAAATTTTAATAACCATCCCAAGGTTGTTAGTGCTCGGTACCTGCATGTAAAGAGAGGAGGTTGAGATGATCTATTAATAGTCTTCTAAAGGTGCTTAAATTGCGGGGTACTAGAATGGAGACTACCTGTGTGGATGTGAAGTGCGGCCGCTTCAAGGAGTTCAAGGGCTTGGCTCCAAAGGCATTCACGAGAAGATACGGGACACAAGGCCAATATTGAATGTGTCAGGATATTTATGACTATTTGCTGATGTAAGTTATATGCATGATATGTTTATGCTACATATCGAATAGAATCATTGGTTCAAAGTTTATCTACCATATAATTCTGATATGATGTCATGAACTTTTCACAAATTAGTGGTTCAAATCGCAAGATACCATTATTTATGCATATAATGTTTGAGATTTCGTGGATTGAATGATCTGATTCTTTTGAAAATGGCGGGGGATTGTTGGACATTTTCAAAAGAAATGTTTAGTCCTACATTGGTTAGAAACTTCAAGTTTAAATAGTATATATGTACTCTTGCACCAAAGTGTATGTAAAATAAAATACAAGTGTTATGCAAAGTGAACCACGCGCGGCGCGGCGCATTTTAAGCGCTTTTATAGGCGCACTTAGCACTTGGCACAAGGCACGTGTGTGTTTATATATGTGTGTGAGCTAACCATGGGTAAAATTCTTTTACCATTATTTTTTACCATTTTCAAAATTATAAGTGGGTAGTTATTTAACTAACCCACTCAAGCATTAAATGGGTAGTTAATAAACTCATTCAATACTTGACTAAGTGGATGCAGTTAAAACTGCTCCACTACCCCACTTCATTCACTATAAGAGAAGAGGTTTGGGGAGGAAGAAAGACATCCCGAAAATCACCAGCATCTGCTCCTGTTTTCATCTTTCACTACTGAAAAGTGAAAGTTGATATTGCTTTATCGTATCCTTTAGGATATTTGCTGACTCTTGCAGTGTAGAGAGCAAAATTTCCTTTAGGAAAGTGGCAATGTTACACGCTTTGAAGTCATTGCATATCCCTCTGGTTTAACAATAAGTAGGGGTGCACACGGATTGCACTAATCCGCGGATCTGGTCCAATCCAGACCAATTATCACTAATTGGATCAATTTTTTGATCTCTTGGACTGGATTGGATTGAAAAATTACTAACTAATCTGGCTGGACTGGATTGGATTACGGATCTATATTAAAAAACCGTGGATCCAATCCGATCCAGTCTGTTTAGCACATCAACACATACATATATGATCATATGTACTATAGTATCATGAAGAGCATCAACTTAAACTATTAACTCTAAATTATAATATCCAAAAGACTATGTTTATTCTTAACTCTTTTATTATGCTTTCAACCTTTTTTTTGTAGGTTGTATGTACGTGCACTTTTTTTGTGCTTTTGTGAGGTTTATGGTTAAGATTTGTGGATGACATTTATTTATGTAGGAACTTGCATTTTGAAGGTTATTGTGATGATAAGTTTGTGAGAAATATGCTATATATAGATTTGTGGAATGTATGTTGTAAATTTGTCATTCATGAGATGTATAATTCTTGTGATTCATTTGATCAAATCTAATTTCATGAATCTTTGGATAGAAAAATGTCAATCCGTGGAACTTGATCCAATCCGGTCCGTATTTTGCAAATTGGATTGAGTTGGATTGATGAATTATTTGAACTGGATTGGACTATAATTTTTCAATCCGCAATAATTGGATTGGATAGCGGATTGACCCTAATTGGACAGGATCCAATCCGTGTGCACCCCTAAAGGTTAGATGTATTTAAAAAATTCAAACAGAAGACGTTCATACAACACTGATGCACTTGAAACTCTGAGCCCTCACCGCGAGACCTATTCTCGACAACCACATAGTCTAAAACTTGTTAAATCCCGGGGCGATCTTCGGCTACTTCCTCTCAATAGCACCCTCAACCAGGTACCTCGAAGTATTGAGACAAAATCCCTCAAAACTTTGCAGAGTACTCCTACATTCCATCCAAGCTAGCCACTTCGTGGTAGGAACAAGAAGTTTTTTTGTCAAATTGCAGTAACTAGGTGACAGACAAATATAATGAACCTGATTCTTCATAAAGCTTCCCGTGTACTGAGATCTAAGTAAAGGATGGTTGAACAGTTGTGCTTCACTTGCTTTATCAATGACATGAAAACTGGAATTGGATTGAGAGGTCTATGCTTTATTTTTTTGAACATTAGATTTGAATAAGTTATACATAACAGTAGCTCAGGGCTTTATTTATGCATACAACACTGAACATGAGCAAGCTAGACAAATTACAACACTTCAGAAGTACCAGGAGAGTTCTCCATGAACGGTAGTTCGCTTCTCCAGTGCCACTTATTCAAACGACTCAGACAACTTCAGTTGTGCTCCTAGCATGCAGTTGTTCAAGAATAAGCGGCCTCTAAAGCGCTGGCTCGCTTTGCTGCAAGAGTAGCATCTTGCCTGCCAGCCATGGAATAGCCTCTTTCCTGGAGAAATCATTCAAACACATGCATTATAAACACCCCAACTGAGAAACCATTCAAACACATGCATTATAAACACCACAACTTGAACTGAGATTCTAAAACATTCACTGGTTAAGGTAGCATTCTCCATGCGTAAATGTGGTCATTTACTCATCTGCCTAACTACTGCAGGATTCATCGTCTAAAAATGGTATTTACATTGAGGCATAAGCTCTGAAAAGAGTACAAAGAAGAAAATTGAGGCCTGCACATATATACAGGCATCCAGTTACACTCAAACTTCATTTTTTTGAAAAGTAGTTACACACTTACACTCAACTATTAATTCTCTATTTATATCATATTTCCATAGCATGTTTTTCTTTAACCATTTAGCATAAGCTCCTACTCTTTCAAATGGCGAGAGACCAAAGCTTATACACATGACTAATCTACTGCACTTGAGGTATTATGTGTACCACAACCAGCCGCATTAGGTTGGTGTTCAACAGATAGGTGTAGCATGCATATCCAACTTAAAACATTATTAAAGTAAATAAATAAATAAATCTGAATCAGCAGTTTACCAGCAACGCCACAAGAAAGGTATCCCGCGCCTCTTCTCAACTTGTTTTTCAAGTACTTCAATTGCTGTAGTTTAAACAAAACCAATTAGAAATGAAAAGATACACATAGGGAGAAAATAATATGATCATACCTTTGTTATATTGTCCAGTTTGCAACAAAATACAGTACCAGACTTCATTAAAGACATCAAGTTGCTCATCAGATGCACCAATCATCTATTGAAATGAAACAATCACATTATATATCCAAACTACGCATGTTGCGTGCATATCCTAGAGGAAGGAAAAGATAAGCAAAACATAAGGAAAACAAAAAACACAAGGAAGAACCACCTTATACTCCTTGGCATCAAAATCAGGACTAAGCAATCCAAATGCAGAATCATAGTTGCCTCTACCATATTCAAACATGACCTCTGCAAGCTAATCATCAAGAAGAAATAAGATGACAAGCAGTGAAAGCTCAAAAAGCATGAGTAGTGTTTAGATCATGCATTGACTGGAAAGCAGCAAAAAACTTGAATTTGGTGTACTTTGCCAGAAATGTATTTCATTCAATTCATTGAATCTGGCGTTTAATAAAATGAAAGTAAGTATAGTTTAAAGGAAAAATTGCTACTTTATCTATTTAGCTTGCATTTGAAGCTCAACTTGCAGAAAACCAACTTAACCAGTTTATTTTATCTACTTTTTCCACAGTCGGAGATCAAGGTATAAATCTAAAATGAAGCACTTAAAGCCTACTGTGGTGCATAAAGTAAAACAAAACTAGAAATTCTTCATTAGTGTCCAAGCATTCAAAAGCATTGAAAGTATTGATACCACGACCAAAGTAAGGCCTTTATAATGCACAAATGTCATTTAAACCAGATTCGGGTCTAATTTAGAAATACTAAACAAAATAGCACATAAAGCGTTAAATGAGATTGAACTCCTTTCTGGACCTAATGTCTTCAACACTGAAAGAAAGAAGCAGCAAGTAATAGAAAAACATTTCAAAGACAGCACACCAAAAGAAGAAAATACAGAAGAAGACAAACCAGAACTCCTCTCTGCATGATTAGTTGCTTTTTGGAATTCAATAAATGTATCCTGAAGGAAAGAAAAGTAGTCAGCAAGCCAGAAAATTTCCACCATGTTGCAAGAATAAAAAGAGGAGCATAAATTTTCCCTCACCTCGATTTCATGGTTTTCAGTAAATCTTCTGCTCTAGCTTCTCTCTTAGTACTTGCTAAGGCCCACACAGCTAATATATCAAAATGCCACTCAAGATTCCACAGGGACTGAGATCAACATATAGGCTATAGTAATGAATTATTTCTCAAATAATTTCAGAAAATAAGGAAAATATAGAATACACCAAAATTACACATGCAAAAAGAGAACCCAACAGTTGTTAAATTCCCAGTTCCATCAGAAACAAGTCGGAAAGGTCACTCGCATGTGCACCTTGTCACCAGCAGTCATTCATGGTAATACTTCCGAGAAAGGAATATGAAACAAGAAAACAATTATGTACGAGTCCCACAATAATTAATTATTTGCTTTAGGTCCTTCAATAACATTAATTGTCATGAGTCAATGTGATCCAACTTCAATACATATTTCAGGAATAGAAATAAGCCTTTAGGTCCTTAATAATGATTATGTTAAGGTTTTATTGTTAAGTATTCATATCAACAAAGTTAATTTTAATCAGCCAATTTTATCATTAAAGAATTAATTGTTCACATTAACAAAGTCATGAGTGAAGTGCTACAAATACAAAATTTACTAGATGCAGCACCGATGAGCTGCTCAACGTATCAAAAATAGAAAATCCAAAGTTTCCTTATTAGCATCCATTTATGCAAGAAAATTCATATTTCCACCAATTCCTGTCATGACACAACAATTGTCAATAGAAACGCTTCACAACAGTTAAACTCTTGACTCACTTGATCCATGACACAATCTGCCAAGATCTTAAGGCGTTCCCAAAAGCATCCATATGACCTCGAACGTACACCCGCACTAACAGAGCCAGAGCATTCAGATATACCTTAAATGCACAAGAATAAAATAAAGGATGACTAATATGAACAATATGTTATGATAAGTTATAACTAAGTCATGCCGGATATCCAGAAGGTGCCATAAACTGAACCATGCTGAGAGCATGGTAAGTTAGTATACCTCTAAGTAAGCAACGTCACTTTTTTGCAACTCTTGCCAGATGTTATGGTCATAGATTTCCAAGACTTTGGTAATTGCAGAACTACTTTCTAAATAACAAACAGCAACATGCCACCAATTGTGGGTGTACCTGAAAATAGAATTCTATCATGTAAACCTGCAACTTTTATAATAAATTCTGTCATACTTTCTTAATCAGAAATGGGACTTACATACATGAACGATGAACAACAATGCCATGAAGATGAGCATTTTTTCATGAACTCTACAGCTTCCTGGAAATCACATTCATACTGAAAAACATGGCACAACTGCAAAAAAAAAGAAAAAAGTCAACAATGATTCAGATCCAAAGTCAAGCACCAGATCAAAAAAAAAAACGATTGGTTGGCATGCTTCTGACACACAATGCACATATACCAGTTCGAGTTCCTCGAATTATGCATCGAAGTATTTAGAAGCACATTGTGACGTGCATCCTATAGACTCCACAAGTGTGTAGCAAATGTCACGTTGAAAGCATGTAACCCAATCACTTTCCCAATTTAAAAGTTAAAAGCATCCATTGAAGCCATAAATATGACATAACACACAAGATACTAGAACCTATCAAGACAAATGCACATTTCAAACGAGACAAGAAAAATATACCAGGATGAGATAGCATCTCAATTAGAAACGGCACCACCATAGTCCCCTTTTTTTACAAACTTTCAACACTAAAACATTTCTTGATGCATTATACATTCACAACGAAAACACATGCATGTTGAAGAGGGGCAAAAAGATAAAATGCAGCTGGCTGGTGCCATTCAATTATGTTATGTTCTGATACTAGGAATAATATTTGTGGCTTATTAGAAGATCTACGATAATTAAGATTTGAGAAACATAATGCTGCCTAAGGTCAGATATCTCAAATTTGAGTACCTTTTAGTTTTTACAACTGAGAGATTATAAATCCTGAGGAGAATGCAAACATATAGAATCTATCCACTATAACGCTGAGCAAAACAGTCTAGTCATGGAAAGTTTAACAAAAGACTTGTTTTGCCCCATAAATATCAAGGAATAAATGTAGACGTGCAAACTGCCAGCTGAAAACTGGGACAGCCCAGTTGTGATTATTGTTCCAGTATTACAAATTTACAACCATCATCAAAGTTTGAAGAAAAAGACGAACGAGGAAACACGAGAACATGATAACGGACCAAGAACTAGACGTAAAGAGCAAAGAGTAAAACACAAACAGGAAAACTGATATACAAACATGCAATTCAACTAAAGATAAACATAAATAGGAGAATATCAAATGAATACAACCTTTGTGTTCTGAGCCAAAAAATGCAATCACTTAATTCAAGGAAACAATCACATGTGTTGACTCACATTGTGTTGAGACCAGACATCATTTGGATTGATCTCATAACCCTTCTTTGCAGCTTCTGAAGCCTCAGCCATTCGTCCAAGTTCTAATAAAGGAAAAGAAAGCATTCCATAAGCATAACTCTCTTCTCTATTTTGTGGGAGAACCTGTTGCATAGTTCATCTGTTAAGCTCGTCATAGATAAAATTGAGTTTCACATGAATGAGGAGATCTCCTAATAAGTTATGTGATTTTGGAAAATGTGAACTAACAAGCTCAAAAATTGAAAGCAGACTACTAATTATGCAAGTGTTTGCTAATGTTTAAGAAACAACTAATATTATCCTTTGTTTATTTTAACGGAGATTCTACTCAGCAGGGACATAACCTGTTCAACAAGAGCCAAGGATAGATCAGGTCGGCCCATGTAAAAGCACAACAATTGAGCTCTTTTCAAAGATACAAGATCTTTTGGGAATTGTTTTAACAGCTGCAAAACCAAACATTAAACAACATCAGACAATTGCTTTTTGTGATCCAACGTGCAATTTTAGCAAAAAATAAACTTCACGAAATTAAACTAACATTCACGTGGCAAGATATTTTGGCATGTACATCTTATGACGATTACACGAATGTCTGAATCAATAATAATGACTACAAGTTGTTTCACATGGAATAAAAACTTTGTTTACTTAAAAATAATAATGGTAAGGAATTCCTAATGGTAATAATGTGCGCGCATATCATCCTTGTGCAAGGGCCATGCTAATCTTCTCTGTGTTGTTCCAATTTTATTGGATGTCTTTGAAGAGACATAATTGTAATAATGACTACGACAATATGTCAAATAGTGGCTGTCTTTTGCAAGTAAATTCCATTAATATATTATTATGTATGGGGTCATCATGAACCACTCCTTTCCATCAAACAAGCACTCTCACCATTAGAAACATCAAATAACTATATCTGCATAGGCTACTAATAATGAATACCAAAACATCAGGTGTTCAATATCCTAAATAACATGCAGCAACTATCATAACAAATTAATTTCCCAAAAACACTCCATTTATTTCAGCTCTGCTACTCACTCTTAGGAGTTAAAGCAAAAAAGTTAGCATCATCACACAAACTACCTTATTCAAGGATTGCAAGGCGCCAGCGTAATTCCTAGGTAGTTTACAAAACCTAGGCAAAGTGATCCTAGGATTTATCAAAAAAAAAAAAAAAACATTTCCTAACAAGTCCCTCAACAAATTTATTCATAGATCCTTGTACGACTACCATTTTATATTTGGTTATTAGTCACAATCATTCAAACACACAAACATAATCCGAGTATAATTTAATTTCATTCTCAAAAATTACAAATCCTAATCACATCATTCAATCATATACTCATCTCAAATCAAAGAACCAAAAAGTCCTTCAATCACCATACAATCATAATCCAATCGCTTAACCGCAAAACAGTTCATCAAATCATTATAAATAAATAATTGATCTCAGATATCAATATTAACCCCTACATTTCTATAAAAAAGAGTCTTCCTCGCAATCATCGCGCACACAGAAATTGATTAAAAATTGAGCCAAAAAAACATTGTTTTAGGACATGAGTTTCACCAATCCCTCTTTTTTTCAAAAACCACGATCCACCAATCATACCACCTCACCTTCTTATGCAATTCGAAGGCAACATCATCGTCCCTATCACTCCCAAACAACGACGAGACTGCCTCGAAAACCGCTCTCTCGTACAAGGTGGCGCCTTCCTAACCAACACAGAATCACAGAAATCAAAATCAAAAGCTTCAAAACCCTAAAACACACAACTTCAACACCAATCAAAGCCCAAACAACTCACAAGCCGAGCCCTGGCCGAGTCGAGATGAATCGAAGCCCGAGCGGAGTCGGACGAGTAGAGGAAATGCGCGGCCAAGATGTTCGCAAGAACACAGTCCTTGTCGTGCGCCGAAGCTTCCAGAATCGCCGACC
Source organism: Stephania japonica (assembly GCA_039657345.1). Lineage (NCBI taxonomy): Eukaryota > Viridiplantae > Streptophyta > Magnoliopsida > Ranunculales > Menispermaceae > Stephania > Stephania japonica. The sequence continues at coordinate 41,451,251 of CM077561.1, forward strand.
GGTTCCTTCCGTAGTTCAGAAACTGAGTTTCACCAACACGAGAGAAAACTGAAACTCAGTTTCCGCACAAATCGAGAATTGAAACGATCGAGGTTGATCGAGCGGACGAGAGGGTGGGATTACCTGTTCGTAGTAGGAATTGATGGCGGAGATGCAATCGTCGGAAGATGTTCTGACGGGGCTACCCCATCTGTCGATCTTCACTTCTCCTCCTTCACTCTCCATTTTTCTTTGTTTGTGTTTGTGTTTGTGTTTGTCTTGGCGATTGCGTGCGTATTTATATGTTAGAAATTTTCTTCGCGGGTGCTCCGCTTTCGGGAAAGAATTGGGGTCAGGCCAGAAATTTTTTCCAATTTTAGTATCCTGTGTCCGCCCTCCCCTGTTGAAATGAAATAAATGAGGGTAGCCAAGTGTTACTCCTCAGTTTTTTTTTTTTTTTTTAAATTACTCCTCAAGTGTTGAAAATAGTTGAAAATAGGAAAATACAAAATAACTTACTTTAAGCACTGACTCAGTCGGATATCATGCATTTTATTACTAAGATACGCACACATTTTGACGTGTATTGCACAACATTCAATTGAGTCGCTGACTCGGTGCCCATAGTAAGTTGCTCTCTAGATGTTATTGATTTTCTCGAGATACACGTCGATTTTTGTGGGCGCAATGCATAAATCATGGGTGACTCACTTTTGCCCTGCAATTGTTGATGTCCTTCATATGCACGTCTCTTTTTTGGGCTTGAGGCAATGTTCAATTCATGGGACACAACCAATCGTTTCATTAATTTTTTATTTAGGAGGTGTTGTTATTATTGCTGTTGCCGTCGTGGTCGTGGTCACAAGAAAATTCATAATTGAGGTAAATAATATGAATGAGGTCGATAATTTGATAGAAGGATTTAGAATTTAGAAAAAGTATAAGAAACCACCCCTCAAACTTGCATTTGCATATGGAAAATGAAGGTTTTGGAATTAGGAAAAGTATAAGAAACCGCCCCTAAACTTGCACATGAGGCGTCGAACCCTCAAGGACCTCAACATCTCTTTTGCACCAACAACTAGCATAGACCAAGGAGGTCCCCCGGGACCCCATTAGGCACCCCACCCCCAGCTCCTTCTATGCCCTTGCTCCCTTTTCCCACCCACCTTACACGTGGTCGTCCCTTAAACTCTTTTTCTGCCTCTCACATGTTTTCGCCCCAACCTATTTCCGCCTCCTTACTATCTACACTCTTTCGTTAGAATAATTGAGCATGTATTTTTTTTTTTTGATTTGGGTGGGTGTCGAACTCACGACCTCCGAAAATCTTACTTTTTGGCAAATGATGTATTTACCATCTCATCAAAGATGTTTTGGCAGAATGATTGGCAATGTTAATAATATATGTATGTATAGTAGAAACCCACAAAATTTTTTTTTATGTATTTCTTTTTGAAACTCAATTCTTTTATAGTAGCGCTATATGCACCTCGGTATCCTCACGGCACCCCAACAATTTATCATGGTACCTCGAGACTTTTATCAAAATGTCCTTTCGTTTGAAACACGAGCATTATGGCGGCCCCAATTCCACAACCTAAACTGAACACCGGCCTACACTTACATAGACCCCCGAGTCAACCCTCGCGTAATTAACACAAACTTAGTTAAGCCTTCCTTACCATTTATCATTTCTATACACAATTTAAGTGAGTTATTCATATTAATAAGTTATCAGAGTATTGCGGAAGCATTAAAACCTCAAATTAATAAAAACAACTCTAAGACAATAGTCATGACAACCTAGAGTGTGGAAACCCCGCGTATGTATACCATCATCAAGTATATCAAGTCAAAGGAAAGTAATATCAATATACATGCCTCAAGATCTCTCACAAACCCATATCCCAATGAATTCAAAAACAAATACATAATAATACAAAATGATAAAAACACGTACGTCGATTAAAAAGGGAAAACCGCTCCAGTATTCTCAAAGTAAATCACCTAGATGTGGAGTTTTTCCCTTGCTCGACTACGGATCTGCACTCGGTTAAACACAGGAATGACGAGCCCATGTAAGTAACGTTAAGGAGGACATATATTGTAATGGCTCATTCTCCAAATAGATCGCCACAGGGTCAATGCGGACCCACAGTCTGTCTTACCAGCGACAGTTGTACTCTACATTAGATTGCATCCTCCATTTTATCTTTTTAAACCTTATTAATTATCCATTTATTGATTAAGTTGTATCGAAGTCAAATTATATGTTAAAGCATCCAAAAATCCTCAATAAACACAGCGGAAGCCATACTAACACATTTACTCGGATAATAATACTATAAATGTGTAACCTAAACCAATAACCTAATGTGGAAAACCCATGCACAACCATAAGTACCACTGAAGTCACCAAAAAGTTCAATATATATAAAGTTTCTCCAAAACCCCAAACCCATAATAAAACAAAGTAAATATAATACAAACGTACGAGTCAGGCTATCTCGGCTCAACAGTACTCTGGTAGCTTGCCCTTGCCCCTGCTCGTACTAGAATCTGCACTCAAGCCATCACAAAAGGCAGATGACGAGTCCAGAGTGAGTATTCCCAAGGAAATTAAGTGAGCATTTCGAAAGTGAATACGGAATTTAAATAAAGTTATTAAATAAACATGCGGAAATAAATACAGACAACTGTGCTCATCGCATGAATAAATAATAGGAAAAGTGCAAAGTGTGTTCCTAGCTCCTAGGGTCAGACTACACCATAATTCGGACTCTTCCACAGAATACTGTCGGCGAGTCCAACTCCAGCAGGGCAAGTATCTGGATCCGCTCGATGGCTGGCGTTACACCCACGGCGCATCGACACATGCCACGACGTGACACTCGGCCGAGTTCGATCTGGTAGCATATGTTATGGTGTAGTGGACATACACACAAGAATGGAAAGGAGGGAGCCTCGCTCAACGTCCGTCCATATAAACATAACCAAGAATAGAATATTGAAATGAAAGAAATTGAATTCAAATGCCAAAAGAAGTAAATACTCAAGTAATTTCAGTTGGGATACTACACACCTCAATCCGCACTCTGCGTCCCGAAATCAAACCCCGTCTAACTCCAATAATCATCTGACAATCAAAATCATCACCCAAATGTACGTAAGACCATTTGTCCTTGAATTAGCTTCAATTTGACATATTATATCAATTTTACGTTTTTCGAGGTAAATACCCTGACAAATCTCGCCAAAATCCCGAGAAAATCTCAAAAACTTATTTATTGACCCATTTTCTAATTTCTCATATTTTTCTAGATTTTTCTGAATTTTTCCATAATTTTTAGCTATTTTTCTCTATTTTCCTATATTTTATTTTATTTTAAATTGTTTTTAATTATTTAAATAAAATAATAAAATAAAATAAAATAAATATTATTTAAATATTATGGTGGGTCCCCAGAACCGGGTCCGACCCGACCCAACCGGGTCGAGCCCGGTCCGGTCCACCTGGACCCACCTGGACCGAGTCCGGGTCGGGTTTAGGTCTAGGCCCACCCGGGTTGGGCCTGGTGACCCGGCCCAGGTTGGGGGTGCACGCACACGCCACCCCCCATCATCTTCCCCAGAGGCGTTAAACAGCACCTCTGGTTTTTCTTTTTTTTTCATTCTTCTTCTTTCTTCCTCTCTTTCTTTACCAATGAAATTAGGAGGGTAGAGAGACCACACGTCGTCTTCCTCCTCGGAACCAACTTTAATTCTCGCCACACCCACAAACCACCACAACGCACACAGCAACAACAACGCACATAACCACAACCCGAACCACAAGAACAACAATCAACTCACCTCGTTCTCCTCGATCCCACGAGCTCACCTCCTCCTTCTCTGCTCCTTCCTCTCAGCTCTCTCCTCGGCTCGTCTCTCCTCTGTTTCGATTTCAAAATGAAGAAATGTGGTGGCGGTGACGAGTTTATCAAAATTTTCAGGTAAAATGACCATTTTGCCCCTGTGTCCATCCACTTTTTCTCTTTCCTTCCATACCCTTAAAGGTGATTTCACATTTATTTATTTATTTTTTGATTTCCATATATATATTTATAGATATATATATTAAATGACTTATATATATTTATAAATATATATATACGCACCTATATTTTCGTGCCTACAATTTCGTTGTGTGCGCCAATGAGCGTACTCAGGCGTGCACATTACCGTACCACCCACGCGTGTCGACCACGACCCCGCGTGTCCCTAGGTGCCCACCAATTTACCATTTTAAACACATTTAATTCATTTAATGTGTGTAATATTTTTCCCGACCTAATATTTCATCTCTTTTTGTCTATTCGGTACTCGCGTCGATACGCATATCGAGGCGAATACTTAACACACAATCTCACACGTCAATTAAAATATAATTACACACATCGCGATGTCGTTTAACCTATTTTAACATAAACATCACAAATTAAACAAAACAACACACAAAATAACTATTTACCTAACTCCAGGCGCGTTCTAGCCTAGATGCGGGTCTCACAGATGTCTGAGTTGTCCGCTACGTCTGCAATAACGTCACAAATAACGGCGAATTAAATTTGGACCGTTATAATTCTTCCCAACTAGGTGAAATTTCGTCCCAAAATTTAAATTAAACTTAAATGCTTACAGGCAAATAAGTGGGGATACCGTCGTCACATGGTAGACTCAAGCTCCCAGGTTAATCCCTCAGTTCCATGATGTTGCCAACGAACTAAAACTTTCGGGATCTCCCTGTTCCTCAAAGTCTGAATCCTCCTATCCATGATCTCCACAGGCTGTTCCTCAAATGACACGTCTGGTCGCACCTCAATCTGACGTACATCAATCATAGGTATCGGTCCCGACCTTGCTAGCCTCAACATGGATATGTGAAATACTGGATGTACCCCTGCTAACTGTGGCGATGACTCTAAACAGTATGCCACTTTGCCGACACGTTCCTCCACTCTGAACGGTCCAATAAACCTTGGTGCTAGTTTCCCCTTAATTCCAAATCTCTGATAACCCTTCTAAGGCGAAACTTTCAAATACACCATGTCTACAACCTCATAGCTCAGATCCTCGTGATATCTATCCGCATATTTCTTCTGTCTATCTTGCGCCGCCTGAAGTCTCTGTCTAATCTGCCTCACCTTCTCATTGTGATCCACAACAACCTCAGGTCCTATAGCCGTTGTATCCTCCGGTGCCGCCCAACATGCCGGTGACCTACAGGGCCTACCATATAATGCCTCGAATGGTGGCATCCCGATATTCGCCTGATAACTGTTGTTGTACGCAAACTCGCACAATGGCAAATAATCCTCCCACGATTCACCAAACTGTAAAATACACGCCCTGAGCATATCCTCGAGAATCTGGATCAATCGCTCCGACTGCCCATCAATCTGAGGATGGTACGCAGTACTAAATTGTAGTCGAGTGCCAAACTGCTCCTGCATACTCTCCCAAAGTCTTGAAGTAAACCTCGGATCTCTATCAGAAACAATGGAGACCGGTACACCGTGCAATCTGACAATCTCTTTCTCGAAAATAGTGCTCAGCTGTGTAACTGAATATCCTATGGCAATCGGTATGAAATGTGCCGACTTCGTCAATCTGTCAATAACTACCCAAACTGTGTCATGTCTCCTCGTAGTCTGCGGTGGGCCACTGACGAAGTCCATGGTCACGTGTTCCCATTTCCACTGAGGAATGGGCGGCGGCTGTAGCAACCCAACTGGTCTTCTGTGCTCAGCTTTTACCTGCTGGCAAATATGACAACTCCGAACGTACCTCCCCATATCAGCCTTCATCCCTGGCCACCAAAACAATTGCTGAAGGTCGTGATGCATCCTGGTCCGACAAAGATGAACTGTAAATCGCGACCGGTGTGTGTCCTCGAGAATACTGTTCCTGAGCTTCGGTACCTCCGGTATCCACAAACGACCCCTGTGTCACAAGCACCTATCTGAACCCTCAGACCACTCGGTGCACCCCGAATCCTAAGCCAGTCCACTAATCCGTAAATACCGGTCATCAATTCTCTGCAACTCAGCAACCCGCTCTAAAGACACTGTAGGAACTTGTATCTGGCCGCAAATATGTAGCTCAGCAATAGACTCTGTTACACACAACACCGATACAGCCTCAAGCTACCCATGCTCATGTGTCATATGCCGTAGGCCCATTTGACTCTCAATGCCGCTCCTGCTAAGCGCATCATCTACGACATTCGCCTTTCCCGGATGATACTCGATAGCAAAATCATAGTCCTTCAGTAACTCGAGCCATCTCCGATGTCTCATGTTCAACTCCCTCTGAGTGAACAAATATCTCAAAACTCTAGTGATCAGTAAATATTATGAACTTTTCACCATACAAATAGTGTCTTCAAGCCTTCAGTGCAAACACGACTGCCGCAAGTTCCAAATCGTGCACTGGATAACTTTCCTCATGTGGTCTTAATCGTCGCGATAAATAGGCCACTGGATGTCCGTCCTGCATTAACACACAACCCAACCCAGTGCCTGATGCATCAGTGTAAACCGAGAAACCCTTTCCTGCCATAGATAATGCCAAAACTGGTGCAGAATTCAACTGCCTCTTCAGCTCCTAGAAAGCATCCTCACACTCTTGCGACCAGTCAAATATGACATATTTCTTGGTCAACCTCGTCATATGTGCTGCAATCAAGGAAAAATCCTGTACGAATCGCCTCTAATATCTTGCCAAACCCAAGAAACTCCGAATGTACAAAACTGACTCAGGTGTCTTCCAATCAATAATCGCTTGAATCTTGTCTCCATTAACCGATATCCCTTGATTACTGATAACATGTCCGAGAAACTTCACCTCACTCAGCCAAAACGTGCACTTGCTAAACTTGGCATAAAGTCGGTGCTCTCTCAGCGTCAACACCTCCCTGAGATGTCTTTCATGCTCCACATGAGTCTTGTTGTAAATCAGGATATCGTCGATGAAAACTGACGTATCGATCCAAAAATGGTCGGAGCACCCTGTGCATTAAATCCATGAAGATCACCGACGTGTTAATCAACCCAAATGACATGACTGTAAACTCATACAACCCATATCGCGTACTGAAAGCGGTCTTCTCAATATCTCCCTCTCGAATCCTCAATTGATGATATCCTGATCTGAGGTCAATCTTCGAGAAGAATTTGGCTCCTGCCAACTGATCGAACAAATCATCGATCCTGGGAAGTGGGTAACAATTCCTAATAGTCACCTAATTCAACTTCCTATAATCCACACACATTCGCATTGAGCTGTCCTTCTTCTTCACAAAAAGAACTGGAGCTCCCCGAGGTGACATGCTAGGGTGAATGAATCCCTTCTGCAGTAACTCCTCAAACTGAGTCCTCAACTCCCTCTGCTCCGATGCTGACATCCTATACGGCCTGCTGTAAAACGGTTGAGTTCCAGGAATTAGCTCGATAATGAATTCAACAACTCTCGGTGGTGGCAATCCTGGCAAATCCTCAGGAAATACGTCGAGAAATTCACAAACAATCGGGACATCCTCAACCCTAATCATTGTCTTAATCTCTGGCTCCACCATAGTCGCATACGTCTTCATCTCCTGCGACGTAGCTAGTCTGCCTCGAGTGATAGGTAATGCTGACGCATCTCCGACAAATGAAAACTCTGGACTTCCCTCGATGTGAAATGTCACTGTCTTGCTAAAATAGTCGATTTGTGCGTAATACGACGATAACCAATCCATACCGAACATCACGTCGAACCCCAAGTATTCTAATACTCTAAAGTCAGCCGGTAACTGATGTCTCTCAATCTCAACCATACATTCCCGGAAAATTCGGTTAGGATAAATCTTATCCCCAGCTATCGTGCTGAGAACAAGATGTGTATCTAAAGTTTGTGCACCTAACCCTAACAATCCTACCATATGTCTAAATATAAAAGAAAGTGTGCTGCCGGAATCGAACATAACATGCATAAAAGTATCACAGACAGATAACATACCTTCAACAAGCTGTCTAGTCGCCTCCCGGTCTGGCTGTGTAACCCCAAAAGCAGCTGTTTGGGCCCTATCTCTGGCTTTGATCGATGTCGTGATGGTACTGGCACTGGTCTGGTACACTCTGCCATAATATGTCCCTGCCAGATCCATAGAGTAGGACAATAAATATCTGTACCTCTCCATATACTCGGTCATAGACATATCGCCCTGAACCAGTGTCAAAAATTCCTCTCTTAATCGAATCCTGACCTCTATAGGTATATACTCATCCATGAACAATGTTTTGAACTCAGCCCAAGTAGTAACTACAGGATGTGTCACTTTATAGGTGGTCCACCATATAGCAGCAGCAGATTTTAGGCAATAACTAGCCAATCTCGGTAATCTCTCGTGAGCCAATAGCCACCTCCCGGCTATCTCTGGATCTCCGGCTCCATGAAAGAATCCTAGAGAGAATCTAAGATAATCCTTCAACTTTTATGCCTCCACTTTCATCAAACTCCCTGATGAAGACGCTACAGCTGACTGCTCATTAGTCGAAAGAGTTACAACTAACGCAGTCTGTCCCTGAGTCTTTGCAGTAGTGGGAGCAACAACTGCAGGAGTAGTAACCAATGGTGCAGCTATAACTGTAGTAGGAGCTGTCCGAGTCTCACGAATCCTCAATAAATCCAACAACTGTGTAAACCTATTATCCACTGTCCGCGCTAACGACTCTAATGTCAATGTCGACCTAGCAGGATCGCTAGTATTCCCAACCTCTAGCTGAGTCGTACCTGAAGGCTACCCATCCATCGGTATGAATATCGAAGAACGTGCCTCGGTATCAATATACGTGTAACGTAAGTAATATACAAACAAAACATAACACGTATATCCTGATTTCTACCCGTCTCTAATTGCTTCCCAACTAAGACTTTAGGCAATTCCTTTGGGTTTCCACATCTAAAGCTTATTCAATAGGTTTATGATTAGGTTTTCCTCAAATTCGAGCCCTAGGTTTTCTTAAACCTAGGCTCTGATACCAAAATTGTAACGGCCTATTTTCCAAATAGACCGCCACAGGGCCAATGCGGACCCACAGTCTGTCTTACCAGCGACAGCTGCGCTCTACATTGGATTACAATTTCCATTTTATCTTTTTAAACCTTATTAATTATCCATTTATTGATTAAGTTGTATCGAAGTCAAATTATATGTTAAAGCATCCAAAAATCCTTAATAAACACAGCGGAAGCCATACTAACACATTTACTCGGATAATAATACTATAAATGTGTAACCTAAACCAATAACCTAATGTGGAAAACCCATGCACAACCATAAGTACCACTGAAGTCACCAAAAAGTTCAATATATATAAAGTTTCTTCAAAACCCCAAACCCATAATAAAACAAAGTAAATATAATACAAACGTACGAGTCAGGCTATCTCGGCTCCACAGTACTCTGGCAGCTTGCCCTTGCCCCTACTCGTACTAGAATCAGCACTCAAGTCATCACAAAAGGCAGATGACGAGTCCAGAGTGAGTATTCCCAAGGAAATTAAGTGAGCATTTCTGAAAGTAAATACTGGAATTTAAATAAAGCTATTAAATAAACATGCGGAAATAAATACAGACAACTGTGCTCATCGCATGAATAAATAATAGGAAAAGTGTAAAGTGTGTTCCTAGCTCCTAGGGTCAGACTACACCATAATTCGGACTCTTCCACAGAATACTGCCGGCGAGTCCAAGTCCAGCAGGGCAAGCATCTGGATCCGCTCGATGGCCGACGTTACACCCACGGCGCATCGACACATGCCACGACGTGACACTCGGCCGAGTTCGATCTGGTAGCATGTGCTATGGTGTAGTGGATATACACACAAGAATGGAACGGAGGGAGCCTCGCTCAACGTCCGCCCATATAAACATAACCAAGAATAGCGTATTGAAATGAAAGAAATTGAATTCAAATGCCAAAAGAAGTAAATACTCAAGTAATTTCAGTTGGGATACTACACATCTCAATCCGCACTCCGCGTCCCGAAATCAAACCCCGTCTAGCTCCAATAATCATCCGACAATCAAAATTATCACCCAAATGTACCTAAGACCATTTGTCCTTGAATTAGCTTCAATTTGACATATTATGTCAATTTTACGTTTTTCGAGGTAAAAACCCCGACACATCTCACCAAAATCCTGAGAAAATCCCAAAAACTCATTTATTGACACATTTTCTAATTTCTCATGTTTTCTAGATTTTTCTGAATTTTTCCATAATTTTTAGCTATTTTTCTCTATTTTTCTATATTTTATTTTATTTAAAATTGTTTTTAATTATTTAAATAAAATAATAAAATAAAATAAAATAAATATTATGGTGGGTCCCCTGAACCGGGTCCGACCCGACCCAACCGGATCGGTCCCGGTCCGGTCCACCTGGACCCACCTGGACCGGGTCCGGGTTGGGCCTGGTGGCCCGGCCCAGGTTGGGGGTGCACGCGCGTGCGTGCACCCACCCCCCATCATCTTCCCTAGACGCGTTAAACAACGCCTCTGGTTTCTTTTTTTTTTTTTTTCATTCTTCTTCTTTCTTCCTCTCTTTCTTTACCAATGAAATTAGGAGGGTGGGGAGACCACACGTCGTCTTCCTCCTCGGAACCAACTTTAATTCTCGCCACACCCATAAACCACCACAACGCACACAACAACGACAACGCACACAACCACAACCCGAACCACAAGAACAACAATCAACTCACCTCGTTCTCCTCGATCCCACGAGCTCACCTCCTCCTTCTCTACTCCTTCCTCTCGGCTCTCTCCTCGGCTCGTTTCTCCTCTGTTTTGATTTCAAAATGAAGAAATGTGGTGGCGGTGACGAGTTTATCAAAATTTTCAGGTAAAATGACCATTTTGCCCCTGTGTCCATCTACTTTTTCTCTTTCCTTCCATACCCTTAAAGATAATTTCATATTTATTTATTTATTTTCTGATTTCCATATATATATATATATATATTTATATATATATATATATATTTATATATATATATATATATTAAATTACTTATATATATATTTATAAATATATATACACACCTATATTTTCGAGCCTATAATTTCGTTGTGCGCTCCAACGAGCGTACTCGGGCGTGCACACTACCGTACCACCCACGCGTGTCGATCACGACCCCGTGTGTCCCTAGGCGCCCACCAATTTACCATTTTAAACACATTTAATTCATTTAATGTGTGTAATATTTTCCCCGGCCTAATATGTAACAACCCTCAAATTTTAACTCGGCTTGTATAGTACTTGTCAAAACCGTGGCCCGGCTACGTGATACTAGACAGTATTTCAAACCTTGGGAGTCGACACCGAGGTAATTTTATGATTCGTTGATGCGTGTAATAGTATTTTATATTAATGCGTGTCGCGGGCCGTTCAGGCAATTGTCAATGTGAGTGAGGTCCCGCCTAGGTAAACGAGGGAGAAAAACATAATAAAAACACAATTAAAAAAATTATTGGATAATTTAAATAATTATTGGTGCGAGACAAGGTGAAAGTATGCATGTGACGGGGAAATATGGACCGAGGAGGTGAAATGTGTCGGGGAAAATATTTGGAAAAAAAAAAAACACGGGTGTTGGGGAACCCTTGGGTTTAACTTTGAGATGTGTGGGTTGGTTAAGAAATGGGTGGACACAACTATCATACCCATTTAAAAATACAAACACACACCTACCCCCATCACTCTCATCACTCAAATCAACTCACACCCATCCCATCACTCACATCACTCTCTTACACCCCCATCACTCACGTCACCTCACCTCACACTCATTTAAACACTCATCTCATGTCACTTACCTCACCCTCTCCCATCTCATGCAAACGCAACTCTCACTTTTCTCTCACTCTCCTCACTTTCTCATTCACGGTCTCTCACTCTCCTCACTCTCTCACGGTCTTCATCTCTCTTACTCTCCTCGCGGCCTCTCTCACTCTCCAACCTCACCACCGCCCCAGGCTCGTCGCCGACGACCGAAACGGACTGTCGGAGGGTGCTGTCGACCGGAGGTATGTGCTCTCCGTTTCTCTCTTTCCCTCTCGGTCTTTCTCTCACTCTCGGTTTCTTTCTCTCCCTCGGCCATGTATGTCTCCTCTCTTCACGGTGGTGGTTGTCCACGATGTCGCCGGACAAGGATGGTGACCATGACAGTCGGAGATGGCCCTTGGTGGTCACTGGAGCCGAAGTCGTTCCCTATCTCCCTTCCCTTCTCTCGATTTTTTTTCCACTCTCACTGTTTTTATATTTTTTTTTTGTTGAAACCGTGATGAGGTGTGTGTTGTATATGTGTTATGGTGAAAATGAGTGGGGTGTGGCGTTGGACTGTGTGTGTGGGTGGACAGTTTGGCATGAGTGTGTAGTGAAAATATGATGGTGTGCATGCATGTGTGTACATGTGAGTGTATGTGCATGCATGAGTGTGTAGTGGAAATATGATGGTGTGTGAATGGATGCATGTGTTTGCATGAACACCCTACAGTTTGGGGTGTGACACCGTGCACCCCACTGCTGGGGTGCGAGATGAAGTTGTACACCCCCACTATTGAGTGTGGGGTGTACCATGGGTGAGTGGGTGAATGAATATGGATACATGCATGAATATGCATGTGCAACCCACAATTTGGGGTGCGTGATAAGACGTGTATGACAACAGGGTGCACACAACAGTGGGGTGTTGTGTGCACAAATCAGCGGGGTGCACACAATAGTGGGGTGTTGTGTACACTCACAGTGGGGTTTACTTAGTTGTGTAGTGGTCATATAATGTGGGTGTGTAAATTAAATAAAATAAAAATAAAGGAGAAGTATGGACACTTTACAAACAAAATAAAATGATGTAAATGGGTTTGTGTTAGGGTCCAACAAAGGCCCAACATAACCAATATAAAATGGGGCCATAACAAGTAAATAATTTCGTGGAAATGGGCTTACATATTTGAGTCCAACCAGAGTCTAACAAATGATACAAACCCGTACAAATCAACTTAAGATTTAATCATAACCCTTACACTAATATTCAAGATTTAAACCTTATCAGGTAATCGGAAAATCACGGGAGACGCGTTAGGATCTCGGAGTTGTCACACGGGTCGCTATAGTTCAGGTAAGTACACTTGCCTTAAAAAGCATTTGTACGTTAGTAAGCTAGCTAAGAAAATATCATGTGATTCATTTTCATTTCTTTGTGTTTGTTATTATCAAATTATTGGCTTTCCATTCCATATTCCTTGTATGTGTGTTCTTGGCATAAGTGTGTGTCTCGAAGGTACATGCGGCCTGCACTAGAAGGGATAAAACACGGGCACTCGAGCGCACGAGTGTTTGACCACCCCTAGTGATTGTGTGATACCATGTACTGGATTATTGTGGATTGTTGTGGATTGTTGTGGTATTGTTGTGGAATATAGACCACTTATGGCCTCTCTTGACTCGTAGAACACGCATGTTTCGATTGCTATCATTTCCAGTCTGTCTATCATGCATTCTTGTTTATTTAAATTCCTATCTTTCAAGTACCCGCATGATATTTAGACTGCCTTCTTTGTTATTTCATGAATTACCGTTATATTCTTCTGGCTTTACTTTCGATTTCTCTCAGTTGCTCACCGTCTAGTTTGTGACGGTGGGTGCAGATAGGACGGAGAGCAGTAGAGGCAAGGGACCTTGCTTAGGAGATTTTTTTTGTGAGCAGCTGGACTTGAGGTACCGAGATGTAGGCTCATGCTTATTTCTTTTTGTATGACGTTTATATATATGTTTGTTTTGGAACTGGGGAATATGTTTTAAGGTGGATTCCATCAAATCCATTTTGTTGACTTAGATATGACTATATCGGGGTTTTCCACATTTATATAGATTCATAATTTCCCTTTGATTGAGTTATTTCCCAATAATTGATTAGAATATGATCTTTGCTTCCGCTGTGTTATAATTGCAATAACTCTTTCATAAATCTTGAAATTTTGATAAATTTGAGGTTGACTAGGCTCGTCAGGTTCGCTGAGAAACTGACTCGGGACCTGCACGGGTCCAGGCCGGGCTTACCCAAATGCATTGGGAATTTGGGGCCGTCACATAATATTTCATCTCTTTTTGTCTATTCGGTACCCGCGTCGACACGCATATTGAGGCGAATACTTAACACACAATCTCACACGTCAATTAAAATATAATTACACACATTGCGATGCCGTTTAACCTATTTTAACATAAACATCGCAAATTAAACAAAACAACACACAAAATAACTATTTACCTAACTCCAAGCGCGCTCTAGCCTAGCTGCGGGTCTCACGGATGTCTGAGCTGTCCACCACGTCTGCAATACGTCACAAATAACGGCGAATTAAATTCGGACCGTTACATATATACAACATTTCAAAACAATAAATCAGTCTATATTCAAGCTGATAGAAAGAAATGTACAAAGAATGTATGAATAAATAAATATTGTAAATAATTGTGAATCAATCGAAGATGAGTGTCCAACAAAAACAAACGAGAGGCACAAGTAGTTCGACCAAATGGTCGTTGAGTCGAGGAAAACACCTACAAAGCTGGAGTTTAGGACATGGTACACTCACTCCATCCTAAAGTCCACGCGGATGAGAAACTTCCCGATAGTCCAACAAAGAACTCTCACCCCGTATTAAACAAGTAACTAGTATCGTGCATCCCGAGTTCGTGGCTCTAGCATATTACCTCAGATAACCCATCCTACGAAAGAATTATAATGACTTACTTGCCCTCGAACAACTCAAAAGAATGGAATTTCCAAAACAGAAATAAAGCAATAACAACAAATTAAAGCTCAATCAAATAACTGTAAAATTTCTCACTGGTTTACTTACATGTATCGAAGCTAATACGCACTCATACAACTCTGACTTGTTCCCTACAAATCCACGTATACCCCTCGTCAATGACTACAATCCACTAATAGTCATTTAATTCCAATTTTTGTTAATTATCCTCAAATTTACCCAATTTTCATAATTTTATACATTAATGTATTTAGGTCGATTACCGGGCGTTGGGACATATTCGGACCTATTGAGATACCCAAGAGATCCTCGAAGTGTTTTGAAAATTTTTAAAATTTGCTTGTGAACAGTATAACATCGTGAGTGGCATCGTAGAGCATCGGAACCTAGTGGCGTCACTTAAAGCGTGGGTGTGGGGTGCCCACTGCCCCAGACGCAGTGAGTGGTGTTCCCAAGGCTCTCTGTCGTAGGTGTTATGACCGATGTCGTGGGGTTTTATGCTCTACGACATCCCTAGCGGTGTCGAGACCAGAACACTAATTCTAGAGGTTTTTCGGAACCTCGACTCATGTCGTCGCGTTCCGAGCCTATCCCAAACTCGTAGGGACCTCGATACCAATGCAAACCATCATTTAAACCTCGTTCAACACATTCGGAAACCCCCAATACATAATTCACAATGAAAATTCCCAAAATTGAACAAAAATGATCAAACTACCAATTTCAAACCAACCACCATAACAACACCCATTTCTCAAACCATTGATCATCAAAACACCATAAATCTCCACCAAAAATCCAGAAAGTCCTGGCCCCCAACATTATGTTCAAAATTTTATGATAAAACCCAAAAATAGACGTCAAAATGTCGAGAATTACGAAGTAAGTCGAAATCTCACCTTTGTACGCGTAAAGGGTCGTTCCCTCGACGTTGATTCGCGTCAAAAACCACCGAAACCTCAGCTCTTGGAACGTTTTGTTAGATGAGAATAAGAAATGAGGAGAGAGAAAAGTTGGTGATGGCTTATATATATCCACTCTCCTTATCATCACACAAACACGTATCTTAAGGCTCATCCCTTGGCCCTTGTTCACACCAGCCACCTACCTTCACTCAAATTTGTGACCTTGTGTGACTCCATCTCACTCACTTAGCCATTTTGTTCAAAGCCTCACTTCCCGGACTTGAAACGCACCACAACTTGCATCGTCGTGTGCTCATGGATGTACCAACGTATCGGACACGTTACATAACGTTTAATTTATTATTTAATTGCATTTTATCAATGTTTTAATTCAATTATCCCCCGAACAGCTAATTACCCATCATTCATTCGCCTAGTACCCATCGCGCACGTTTTCTCAGGCTGAACTCGTTCCTCAACACTAACACTCATACACAAACGTTCTCACACATTTGGGACATTGAAATTTACATTCGGGTGATAAAATAAATAATACAAACACCGAACAAAAATAACATATCTCGGTGTCGATGACCGAGAATTGGACACACTAACACAAGTGGGCCCACGTACAATTTAAAATGACACGTGGCACTTGTTAGATTTTACGGTCGTTACAAGCACCCTACCACCAAATCGAACAAAACCTTTTCCCTCTCTCTCTTATCACGTCATCAAGACCTCAATATATCAAAACCCCTTATTTTCTTGCTCATTTAAGGTAGATTTGTTATTTTTTGGGTCAAGTGAGTGTTTAACTTCAATCCCGTAGTGTTCAGCCACACAGGGTCATGATCTGTCTTTTGGTCTTGGACGTCCATTGTCGATACCATTAGACCACGTGTTATATGTAACGGGTCGGGTTTAATATCAACCGACACCCGATGACTCGACTCATATCGGGTCTTTGTAAAAGACCCGACCCGTGAGAAGGACTTCAAGACCACGTTTGGTTATATCGGGTCATAGTCATAGACCCCTATTATATATATCCATGCGATTTGGTCTTGATGATCTTAACTTAATGTCTCAGTTACTTCAAACTAAGTGTAATAAAAAGCTACGTTAGGGATTTGTAACGGCCCCAAAATTCACCCGCCAGAGTCGGGTCATCGGGTTTCGTGCCCTTGACCCTAGTTATATGCGACTCTTGGTTTGGTCTTGATGACTTTAGCTTAATGTCTCGATTACCTAAGTAAAATCAACCTAGGGATTTGTAAGGCCCCAAAATTCGCGTCATGCGCTAGTGAGCATCGTGATCATATGTCAACCAAACTACCACCAACTTTCCTTAAATTAATTAAATAAGTTAGCTTATAGACTCATTTGCATCTATTTGAACCTTAAAATATTTAGCGAAAAACTTAAATCAGTAAATCATTACAATATGAAATTTAGATTATGTGAAGAGCATTATTCTTAATGTAGAAAACTCATTCAATTATCAACATATATATATCAATCATGTCCATCAAAACATCAAAATGGACCTCAACAGTCATATATAAGTCCAGAAACTTTTATGTCCCATAAACCATCAGAAAACAATATATATAAACAAACGTACGAGTAGGGAATCGATTATGAACAAAGAAAGTCTTATAGCTTGCCCTTCCCTCTGCTCGTACCAGGGTCTGCACTCAGC
The DNA here is from genome assembly GCA_039657345.1 of Stephania japonica. Lineage (NCBI taxonomy): Eukaryota > Viridiplantae > Streptophyta > Magnoliopsida > Ranunculales > Menispermaceae > Stephania > Stephania japonica. The sequence continues at coordinate 41,468,710 of CM077561.1, forward strand.
CATAACAATAAAATAGATGGCGAGTCCAGAGTGAGTAATCCCAAGGAAATTTACCGAGTAAATAATATAAATAAATGCTGAAATAAAAAGACTATAAAATAAACATGCGGAAGAAAAGAATCAGGCAAATAGAAAGAACCCTTCCATGTATATCTAATATCAGAGAAATCAAAGTGCATGCACAATCTAAGTCAAACTAGCACTATACTTCGGACTATCACCCAGCACCTGCCAATGAGTAAACTCAAACTGACTGAAATCTCTGAGTCCGCTTAGTAGCTGACGTAGACCACGGCGCATTTACATGTGTATAGGAAAAATCAGCAGTTAGGTCGACAATCCACCAACATACCCATATAACACATGCCCTAGTGTGCCACAATGCCAACGCAATATAGTAAGCACGGCGAGAATAAACTTAACCGACTGTAAATAAAGACTGGAAATCAAAATAAATGAACAACATGACATGAATTCAAATAATCCAAGCAATAAATACTCAAAATAAATTTCAGTTGGGATATTGCACACCTTTAACCGCGCTCTACTAATGCCAATGCCAAATCCACGCCTCAACCGCGTGTTCACTACTCATCAAATCAACCTAAAACTAAATTCCCGATAAACCTAATCAATTTTTTAAACCTCAAAAATCATTATTCAATACCAAATCATCGGTAAAATCACCTATTAATCCTTCCATAAAGGTTATATAAACCACTAGGTAAATCCTCAATAGGCCAATTTATTTTAAAACTTATTTTTCCATTACTATTCTGGACGCCACCAAAGACACCATCGTGAATTGACGCTCTCACGCTCCCACCCCCACGATGCCATTTAAAGAGTGGGGTGGTATTTTGCCTCTGATCCGGACGCCTTAGGTGACGTCGTGGCCTCAAACCCCTACGGCGCGTTTGGCGACGCCCAAGCTAAGAAAGTTTCTTAGGGTTCTTGGACCCCCTCGGCTTGTTGCTACGATCCGCGCTTGTCCCAACCACTCATCAAATGTCTAAAACACCATAAATAACTAAAACCCCTCGATGAAACACGTCTAAGATGCAAACCCGAGTTTTCTCACCAAAACCCTAAAATCCATTTGAAATTCATAGCAACAACATAAAAAACACCCAAAAAAACTTCAAATCCATCACTTGAATCATAGCAACACCAAACCAACTAGTGTTCTCAACTCACAAACCCGAAACCCTCATCAAAACTGAGAAAATAAGTCCGAAACGTAAAGAACGAGATGTAGATCAAAGATCTAAATTTTTAAACGATTCTCAAGCCTCCTTGTGCTCCAAATCACCTTCCAAAACTTAACAAATCCTAGCTTTTCCTTCAATTTTTGTACAACACATTGAAGGAGAGAGAAAAGTGGTGAGGAGTGAGATTTCTTACTTTTAATATAAAAATCCTCATTTAGTGTGCCCACCAAATCCCTAGACACATTTTGATGGTCAAGATGAGGTCAAATAGTCCACTATATGACTTAAATAGGGAACTCAAACACTCACACACATTCTTCTCTTGACAAGCAAACCAACCCTCGGGTATTCCGATATTCGGTCCCGAACGATTTGCATGTCCAACACATACATTCGCATCCTCACGTGTATATGGCATTTTATATTAATTATTTATCATATTTTATCATTTATTATATGTATATAAACCCCCAGCCTAGTGTACTAACCATTCACCTCCCCCAGTTACCAAGTCTACATGTTACCCGAGGTGAATACCCGTCACACTGTCTCGCTTGGCATATACAATATAATCATACAACATTGCGATGCAAAATAAACTAATTTGAGCAAATACATCACAAAACACAGCAAATAAAACACAACAAATAGCATACAAAACGGATTGTATACCTAATCCAAGCATGCTCCGACCTAGCTGTAGGGTCCATAAGCATCCAAGCTGTCATCCACATCTACAATGACGTCATAAATAATGATAATTAATAATTGGTTGTTACAAGATTAGACACGGTTAGTAGTAACCGACACATTTTGGTAGTTATCGGTTATAGGTTACCGAGACATTACAACATGTCTCAGTCTTGTGTGAACGATAAATCCCGTCGTGATTCACCTTCGAAAAAAAAATCAAGAAACCATGAATCCTAGACATAACTAGTAATCATGTCATATTTGATAATTGAGCAAGCTCCCCATTTACTTGGACCCGCCGCAACGCCTACACTGACTCCTCGCACGTTTGGGGTCCCACGTAAACCGCCTCGCGAATCTAAACAAATCATACAACATTATATAAATACTTACTCGATTTAAAGTTAAGTATTCTTCCATTAATTTATCTTTAGGGACTTTTTTAGCGCGGGTCCCGTGGGTTTCATGTCATTCGAAGCCTTCGTCGAAGTTCCATGTAGTGTGTCGGGGGGTGGGACCCACTTTTGGGTCCCCCAGAGTGCACGTGTGTGCCCCCGATGAAGCCGTAGAGGGGCTAGAACCAGACCCTCTTTTACTATTATAAAAGCATTTTGGTCCCTAGTCTACTGGTTGGGTTGACCAGACAGAGGAGGAGCTCGTGCTCCCCCTTGTTGGGTACTTGGTGGGGAGCTTAAGCTCCCCTCTATTGGGCCCCTCCGCTTTCAACCTTCGGCAAAAATGGGGCTCCCAATTTTTAGTTGTGTGGGGCCCCACTCATTTTCTATATTTTTTTCATACTTTTTACCAACACGCTTTACGAGATATTTTTCAGATTTTATTTAATTTTAAACAGTTGGCTCTCAACCGGTGGCGGCAATGAGGTCGCGATCTTTCTCGTTCTCCCTTCTCCTTCTTCTCTCTTCTTTCTCCTCTCGGTCTCTCCGATCGATCTTGTTTATCACATTTTTTGGTGGTGCCACCACCACCACCTTGGCCTTGTAAACTCCATTCTCTACCCAAAAATCTTAATAAATTTAAGAAAAATGATATGGAAGGGAAGATTTACCTCTCTTAATTTGGGTTTATTTTCTTGTTCATCCCCATCTTCTCCTCTCCAAATGTAGAACTAGTTGTACATATGGGGGGAGGGCTAGGATTTGATAACAAGACTTATATAGTTAGGGTTTTAGAGTAGGATTATATGCAACCTAACAAAATGGCATAAATGCCCCTATTGGCCTTGATTTCATCTAGTTTACTAACCTTACATTTTTTTGGCCCATATTGCAAATCCAATATAAATTTTTAATTACACAATCAAGGGACAAATCAACACACACAATTAGTATTAAAACTTTACTAAATGGTTCCTGAGTCGGGTATTTGAATTCCTGGGTTGTTACAGGAATACAATAGGACCTCATGTCCATTAATAATTGCTTACAATCACCAATAATAAACCCGAAGTAGGAGTTATCTCTGGTCTTATTAGTAAGAGCTTGAACTACCACCATCGCATCCACTTCGACGATCACATCCATTACTTTTCATTTCAACCAAAGCGCTTCGCGGACCCCTATCGCCTCCACTATTTTGGGCTCGACTACACTCTTCCTTCATATCACCTAACGCGCGTCAAATGCGTCAATAAAATATATAAACCTAAACCAACTATTTTGTAGATAGCGGTAAATGGTCGATCTCACAGAGATTGGTGGTATTTCTAAGGTAATAAAATATAAAAAAGGGAAATTGGGGTTTTAGATAGAATGTATAAATATATTGAAAATACATAAATTAAATGAGAGGGATAAGTCTAGGTATTCAACTTCACGGTTTCGCAATACAAGTTGGGAACTGATTTCATTAATTGTCGATTTATAAAAAATATGAAACTAATCTATGATCTAGTGCAGCTATAGACCCGGTGATGCACTCGGTTCCTCGCACTTCCTGATGTCGGCAGTCAAGATACGATCGTTGACTACTTCTCTAACCATACACGCAACCTAATCGATAGTGCTCTAGATTTAACACGTTGGCCGCATTACCTCGGTCCGTGAAGGCACTACACCTAGACAACCGAATCGCTAGTGCCCCGATTTAGCCTATATCCTAACGTACTTGACCGGATGACCAATTGTCACAAATATGAATCTACCGCGTAAGGACGGACGTTTCAACTTCAATGACAGAGAGTAATCAATCTAATATGCATGCACAAGCCTTTAAACACAATTAAATCTAACCCTAATATTATAAACAATACTAAAGAAAATATATCATATAAAAAATTAATAATAATAAAGATAAATAAACCTCGTAAAAGATTCCCAAGTCATAGGCTTGACCGATCCACCTTCAACCTAGAAGAGAAACTAGTTAGACATAATCAAAAACCTAATTCTAATGAAAAACATAAGTAAAACAAGAGTCTTTTCATTTGAGAGTCTATTGGTATTTATAAGAACACCCCAAAGTGGGTTAAAAACCTAAAAATCTGAAAAGTAGGTAAAATCCCGACATTTTGAGTCTTCGGGGTGGCGGTGACGTGTTGGCGACGTGTTCATGGAATCCTCATGGCGTGTTTTTTAGCTCTCTGGTTCACTCGTATGTGAGTCACGCCGTGAGAATTTGTTCATCACGGCATCCTCACGGCGTGAAAATTCATCTTCCTTGCAACGTGATTTTGAACTACTTAGAGGCCGAATTTGAAGAAGCTTGTGAGACATGAAAATGTTCATCTTAGAGTCTATTTTCTAACAAATGAAACATCAAGTCATTTGGATTTGAGATGAAAATTTATGGCAAACTTTGCCAACTGTGTGTGCTCTTTTGATCCACTTCAAATTCGTATCTCATGATGCTTGTAAGAAATGAAAATGTCCATCTCAAAGTATTCTTTCCAACAAGACCAATAGTGAGTTGTTCTGACTTCGAATGTGAAATTTATGGCTTGTGAACTTAACATCACTCAATTAAGTTCATGACACGCCTTTTGCTCCAAAAACGTCCGACTCATGTATAATCCCTGAAACACATAAAACAACATTTATCACTTAAAACAAGATAAATATAGTCCATTAACTCCTAATAACCTATACTAAATCATGCCTAAATGAACACTCATCATCACCCATAGCTGCGACAAAGCATCCATCCTCATCTCTAACTACCACCCCGAGTGTACGAACTTGCCCCTTTTGCCTCAAACATTGCAGCATCAATGTTACATTTAACTCTTCCCCTTACAGGACACTATCATTTCTCATCACCCTCCCTATGTCGTCCTTGTATCGGGTTGGAGTCCCCCAATCGAGCTTGCTTCCATGCCACCAAGTGAGATTTAGCATATATGACTAGTTGGCGTGGGATTGTCCACCATTCTTCCACACAACAACGTTTTGATTATTCCATATAATCTATAGTAGGACCGCAACAACCTCCATTACCACTATTTCATTTAGTTCAAACAAGTCCCCCTAAGAATCGATCAAATGAGACTCCATCTCGTAGGTTTAGAGACAACCCAACTCTTCGCAACATCTTGTTGCAAACCGACACCCTATCATAACATGTAGTGTGTCCTTCGCATCCTTCTTGCAAATTGAACGTAACACATCCACAGGCACCCATTCGGTGTAGAGATTTCGGAGAGTATTCTAGACCGCCCTCCATAGGAAACTTTTAACCTTTGGAGGTACCTGCATCTTCCACAACTGTAGCTAACACTCGAAGTTTTGAGGGGTATTGCCTTGAGAGATCAATCCCACCAATGCTCTATAACCATTTTCGACAAAGTATACACCTTTGGGGTCACTACGCCACATCCATCTATCGTCGAGTTACCAGTAACTCAACGATATAGCCCTTATCACTTTGGCGTCCATTGTGTTGAAGATATCGTGGAGTATATCCTCGTCTCATTCCCTTCGGTCCATAAAAAGAGAGATTCAACTTTAGTATTTTCAAGTCCGTTCGGGATTTCTGATTTGACCATCGCGTTTGACACACTCGGCATCCGTATCGAACGACCATCCCCAACCCTCTAACTACACTCATTCACCAACTTGTCATGGAACTCCATAATATTGTGCCAAACATAACTTGGATTCCTCCTTTTCCCAGCTTCAAAAAAGTAACATTGGGAAGTATCGAGCTTTCAACAACCTTGTCACCAGTGACGTAGGGTTATCAATTAACATCCACGCTTGTTTCATCAATATTGCTAGATTAAAATCCCTTACTCGTCATATACCTACCCTACAAATTGTTTTGGCTTGCACAGTTTACCCCAATCCCCCCATCATATACCCCCATGTCTATCCACATCCGAAACCCACCAGAATTTGTTCATTAAAATCTCCAACTGGTCACATAGCCCTTTGGCAAGAGAAAAACACTCACCACGTACATGGATATCGACTGAATAACCGATTTCAATAAGACTTCCTTCCTCGCTTGAGACAACATCTTTCATTTCCACCCTTGGAACCTCTTCTTTACATTTTCATAAATATATTGAAAAAACATCCTCCCTATTACCTCCATCCGACTTGGCAACCCAAGATAGAATCCCACAAAACTAGAATGTGTAACTTGCAGCACATTACACATTTCTCCCCTAGTCGTCTTGTCCGCATTTCTATTAAAGTGAACTGTTGCCTTCTGAAAATTAACCAACTGCGTTGTTGCCTCTTCATACTAGTTGAGACATTCCTTCACCATGCAAGCCTCGTGGATTGATGTTTTGAAAAATAAATAACAATCATCTACAAAAAATAGATGAGAGATCACCGAAGCCTCAATAGCAATTTTACACCCATGCAACCGTCCCAATGCTTCCTTCCTTGCCAATAGAGTCGAGAGCCCCTTAGCGCACATCAAAGATAAATATGGAGAGATTAGATCGCCTTATCGTAACCTCGTTGTTGAAACAATCGGCCCCACCTCATAGCCGCCCACCAAAAAAATATATCTAACATAGGTGATACACATCATCATCAACTCAATCCACCGCCTAGCAAACCCCATACGAGCCATTATTTCCTCCATAAAAAGCCCACTCCGCACAGTCGTATACCTTGCTTATATAAATTTTTAATGTTGCATAGCCTTCCCTCCCTTGAGTCTTCCTGTAGAGCCAGTGGCTAACCTCGAAAGCGGAGATAACATTATTAGTAATAAGTCTCCTTGGAATAAAAATACTTTGAGATTCGAGAGATGATCTCAGGTAAAATAACTTTGAGCCTATTAGCTAACATTTTGGAGACAATTTTATACAATACATTGCAAAAGGAGATAGGTCTCAAATCTGTGATCACCTCGGGCTTATCTTTTTTAGGGATTAAGACCATTAAGGTATCATTCAGCGAGTCAGGTAGCTTCCCCGACTCTATGAATTGCAAGCATGCTCTAGAAATACCTGCACTAATGATCGACCAGAACCTTTGATAAAAGGCCGGATTCATTCCATCGGGACTCGAACTTTTATCTGGATGCATTGAGAAGACTGCCGCCTTGACCTCCTTCCGTCCTAAGTTGCCCAACAACTCATTCTACTTTGTAGATACACATAAGTGCACACACTTAAGAACCCGGGTCACATCCCCCTGTTGCGATGTAAAAAGGTTAATGAAGTAATCACTAACTAACTCCCCTAAACCATTCCCCCCCATTATAAATGTAATTAAAAAATATATGTTTAACTGTATTTCAAAATAAAGTATATTTCTGATATATATTTGAAAACTATATTTTTAATATATTTAATAATATACGTATATATAATACATTTATTAATATAAATATATATTATTCTTTAGCATGTTAATAACATATAATATTTATTCTTAATTAGTACATTAATATTGTATTATTTATTTAATAATATTAACATATATTTTATATAAATAATGTGTTTAATTAATTAATTAAAAATATAAGCATGTCTTTTAAGTTATTTTGCATTTATTAGGTACTCAATCAATTACTTATTCCAAATAGTTTCAATTAATCAGTTAGATTATAGTTTTCAACTATCAACTACTAGATTAACAGTTGTCAGCTAGATTATTAGTTAGTTTGACTAAACATAGCCTAGTTTTGTATTCTTTCAGTTCTTGATAGCTACATTATATTCACTTGATTTCTCTTTTTTTTGGATGCAATCTCTTGATTTCTCTTAAATTATAGAATTAAGATATTCAACTAGTTGAACTAAAATAAGGAGAGACTGAAAAAGGTTCGAACAAATTATGGTTATCAAAAAAATAGATATAAAAAAGTATTTTGAGTTTTCTTTTGAGGTCAAGTATTTTGGGTTAAATAAAGTTCATTAGACTCAGATCATGCATTACTCCATGATAGATAGAAAGGGTATAATTGTCTAATATAGAACCACATACAGAAAAATTGCAAGGACGAGTTTTTTTTTAAAGGCGACTATTTCTGTGACGACCCTCCCCCGACCTAGGGTCGGGTCGCTCGGCCCAGACTGCCACTTGGACCCGATACCTAAACCAGACCCAAATAACGGTCTGGCACGCCTAAACAAATAAACCTGCGGAATACACATTGGCTAAACAAAGGATAATAATTGCGGAATAAATATAAAGAGATATCCTAAAGCCAATAGACTTAAGTTCATAGAACATTAATAAAACTATACATGGATTCATGCTCATTTAAACTAAACAAATTTATTAAATCTCCGAAGTGAATCAACTAAAGATAACTAGGATTTAAGCTACCCAAAGATCTATTTTAATTTTAACCCCAAGTTGAATAGTTTCAAAATCAAATATATATAATATATATCAAACAAAGGCTCACATCAAGAGGAGACTTCAAGCTCGTCTCTCCCGTGCCTCAACCTAGCGCTGTCGTGGATACCTGAGATGTAAGTGGGATGAGCTAAAAGAACCAACGGAGCTCAATAATGTAGAAAACCCGCTCAACCATCAAATATGCAAGTAATACCTAATAAGTATGTAAAGTCTAGCATGTACTTGAAAACAAACAAGGATTCATTGAATATTAACATGGTAGCAGGATTTCACAAGAAATAGACTTATAATGAACCATCAAGTACTATCATAGACATAAGATTCGTAAGTCACAATTAAATAGGAATTCATCCTTTCATGACAAATACCACGTATTCATAAGCCATCAAATTGTAACAACAATAATCATGAACAACATTAAAGAGATTGACAAATCATTTATAATTTCAAACTTTCATACAAAGGAGGGGGTTTCGCGAGATTATGTACTATAAAATATAATAATACGATAAGTCTATGTTCCATTTAATGCGTACTAGGTATTGGCAAGAATCCAGTGACCAATTCTCCTACTCTCGAAGTGATGGAAACAACTAGCTAACACACAGGCCTTATGTGCCCTCTCGTTTGTCCCATCAAATCAACAGTAGGTTCGTCCAAGCCATCACCGATGCACATCCCTATGTCTCAAGAGTACAAGAGAAGGAACTCCAACTCATGTCCCTACGTGACATACTTATGAATTTAATTAGTCAAGTAAAGCCCTCGGTGGTAAACTCCACAACATCCTGGAGTGTTAACGACCCTCGGTGGTACCACAATATTCTGAGGTATTCATATAGATTTACTTGCTAATAAGGCCCTCGGTGGAACTCCACAAACATTTTGGGGCCCTGAATAACATAGATGAGAAAAGCAGTGCATTCACATTCCATAGATACGTAGGTTCGAGCCAATACCATGACGCAACCCATAAATCACAAGTTTTTAATTCAAATTATGAATCCTAAACATAACTAATAATCATGCCATACTTGATAATTGAGCAAGCTCCCCACTTCATGCATTCAACGCGCCTATGACCAATCCTTGCGCACCCGGGGCTCGATGTGAACCATCGTGCGTCGCTAGACAATTCATACAATATCATATCAATGCATGTTCTAATACAAATTATAATCCAAGTCACTAGTTTCAATTTAATTGTGTTTTGGGTCCACTAGTGTGGGCCCTGCGGGTCTTTGTGTCGTCCGACCTTTCCTCCGGGGTACGCGGTACAACACCCCATTTGAAAGTTTGGTACATTTCCTTCATTTACTTGTTTTTATTCTATTTAATTCATTTATGTACATATACATATACATTTATATATATATATATATATACACATTAATTTTTTTTTTTTTTTTTTGCAATTAAGGTCCAGGGTCAGTTGACCCTGTCAAGTCAACCGGTCCAGGGTCAATCGCCTGGACCGTTGACTGGTCCATAGGGGCCAGTCTAGTTCCTGGATGAGTCCAGGGGACTGGGGCGCGATGTGCCCCTAGAGGGTTTCAAACCAGGGGTGCCCCTGGAGGCGCTGGGCAGAGGGTGGTGCTCCACTCTCCCTTTCTTCTCAGCTTACTCGGGGTGCCCTTGGTGGCGCCCCTCTTTCTTAGCGGCGGCGGCGACGACGACGGGACTGTCACCGCCCTCACCGACAACGTTGGACTATGCCACCCCTTTGGCTTTCCCCATCAAATTTCAACAAAAGAAACCCCAAAAAGAGCTTAAAGGAGAAGATGAGTTACCTCCTTGTAGATCTCTCTAGTTTACAAGCCCTCAATCACCATGAACCTAACTCCTTATCTAGCTTCCCTTTGTATTCTCCCTCATTCTTCTCTTATTGCATTGAAATGCAATGGAGGCTCTCCAACTCTAACAAAAACAAGGTTTATATAGTTAGGGTTTAACACTTAGGTTGTATACAACCTTGATAGGAAAAGACTAAAGTCTCCCTTATGGGCCTCCAACTCAATTTCACCATTTTATCTTTTATTGGGCCCTAAACACACTAGGCCTTATTTAATTTCCACAAATCAAACAACTTTAAAGTAACACCAACATACATTTAGTATTGGGATTACTAAATTACCCTGAGTCGGGTCGCAGAAATATTTGGGTCATTACAATTTTCACCCATGCTTTAGTCCACCTATAGAAGTGTTAGGTCCACCTACAAAAAATAACATATAGTTTTCTAAAATATCCTTACCTCTTATTAATTAGTACAAACTGCTTTAACGTTATGGTCGTAGTTCTTGAAAACTAACTTTATATGCTTGAATGTATTAATTAAAAGCTTTAATAAAATTTCTCTCTTTTTTTTTTTTTTGAAGTAATGAAATTTCTATATCTTTGTTATCAAAACAAAAAAAAGAAAAAGAAATTTTTATTTCTTCGAAAAAAATAAAAGGAAAAGTAATCCTAGAGAGACCAGAAGAGAAAAAATTGGCGCAAAGAGAGAACATGCGCCGCTTAATTTTCGGTATTATTTGGTGATAAAGACTGCTGATGGGCAAGTACACTGCAGTTTGTAAGAGTATCTTATTGACCACATCGCGTTATGTTGGTACGCATCTCGAGGTATATGCCAGTCTTCGTGGGATGTTGTGCTTTGTTATTGTCATTCCACAACTTCCACTTTTCGCTCCAAAATCTCTCTCTAAACTCTCTAGTCTCTACCGATAAAAACCGAAAGTTTCTATTTCTAGTTTCCTAAAATCTCACTCCGTCTCAAACACCAACAGCGCCAATCCAACTACGATTCTATTACGGTAACCTATTTAATCTCATCCTCCATTAATGGTTTCCATTCTCACCATTCGCTCTGTTTGATTTCTGCTCTGCAACTCTTCGCCGCTCCGTAGAGGCCACCTCTCGTTAGGTGAGTTCAATATCCTCTCTTCTATTTGTTTCAATGTATGATCATTTGATTGTGTTTTTTAGGTTTTACATTCACAAGAATGGATAGGATGTTTGTTTTGTTTCGATTTGTGCCGCAAACATGGTGATGATGATAATGGTGAACTGTGGTGAGTGATGTTTTGAGAGGTTCTATAGATTGTGAATTTGTGTGTGTTGATGATTTGTATTGGCTAGGGTTTGTAGGTCAGAATCGACTGTGAGTTTGTGGTTCATGAATTTTGGTTGAAAACATTGCAATGTATTCCCTCTGTTCCTCAATACGTGTCACGATAGGAAATCAAGAAAACATTAAATGATTCATTTCCAATTCTTACCCCATGCTATTAAGTTAATAAACTTGTAAATATAGAATTAGAAACATAGAAATTTAAAGAAAAGTAGGAGTAGCACAATTGACATAAAGATTAGGGAAGGGCGGTTGCAGTGGTTTGGACACATGCAAAGACAGCCTATAAATGCCTCCACTAGAAAACTTGATTCAATAGAAACTGAAGAAATTCGACGAGGCAGGAGGTACTTGAATGGTTTGGAATGCTCACCATCAATTGCACTAAATCGAGTACAATGGAAGAGTTTGATCTATGTAGCCGACCCCAATTAATTTGGAATTGTGGCTATGTTGTTGTTATTGTCTAAAATCTTAATGGTGAATCAATCATCACCTTAATTCTTGCGCCCAAGCCAAAATGCCACATTTGTTGTGGAACGGTGGGAGTAGTTAATATTGGTTTGCTTTGGTGTTGCCTATTGATGTGTTTTTGCAAATATTGAAATCTTGATTTCACTGCGGTGCGACATTGAGCGTTCATCATTTGCTAATTCTAGATCCTGTTGAGATTTCCAGAAAGAAAAGAAGAAAGAGGACGATCACCATGAAGTGCCGATCGAGGATCTACAACATCTGATTCTTCAGATGAAAATGAGTATATATGTCTCTCTCTCCCTCTACTTCCTCTGTCTAATACTCTTTATTTTGTTTGATATGACTGATGTTTTAAGTATTGAATAGATCAGAACTACTTTCAATTGGTTAGTTAATGACAGTATTCATAATCTGATTGGTATCGTATTTGGTATTGTAGTTTCCATCGCTTTGAAGTGAATAGGAAAAGATGTGTAAGACCTGCAACAAGGGAAGAAGAAGCAAAGTTCCTTTTAGCATATGCAAAAAGAGAACTCAATGATGAAAAATATGACAAGCTTAAGAAACTTCTAATTGGTTTTCTATTCAGGAGGTTTGATTAGCATTTTCTTCATCTTAAGCTACAATTTTACGTGAATAATGCGATAAGAATTCTTAATCATATTCTATGTTGAAGCGTGAGTACAGATGATCTTATATCGCAGTCACTAGATCTTGTTGAAGGAGATAAATATTTGTCTATGAGCTTTGATTACTTCTTTCACAAGCGTCCTAAAATCGATCCCTCATTTGAGACTCAACACAATGTGGACCCGATAGCGATGTTGATGGTGAAGGACGAGGGGGAGGAATTGATAGATAAGATAGAGGCAAGTAAATACATCTCTTAGTTGAAGATTGTGTATGTAAGCTATTTGTTTTGTTGGGTTGATTCAAGCTGTTTAATTCTGCTTTTACAGAAACAATTGAAAGTCGATTCGAGCACAAGGAAAAGATTTTTGAATGCCCTGAATTCGAGTCCACTTGGTGCTGAAACCCTGAGAAAAGTATGTGGAAAAAATTTTCTTTTTCTTTTCTTTGTTTTATTTCTCAGTGGCTCATGAGAGTTCTTTCTTACCTTGAAACCAAAGAAGGAATCTTTTCTGCGTGCACTTAAAACGCGTTCATTATTTTTTTTTTTTCTTTTTGCAGCTTGGAGTTATTTTTAGGAAAAATGAAGACATTTTGAAGCATCTTGACTCATTCTTTCAAAGCCCTACTACATACTTGAAGCAACACGAGGGATCAAGAGAAACTTTACATAACTATGAGAAGTCTTTTTATCTTTCTTCACAGTCAAGGAACAAGGTAATATTCACCATAGGAAAAATAAAAGGGAAATCCTATAGTCTGCTTTGCTCTTCACAGACGTAATCCTGTTTTTTTTTTTTTTTTTTTTTCTTAAAACACTAATAATTAAGCTCTTAAATTTGTTGGGGTTGGCTATATGGATCAAACTCTTCCATTCCGCTCAATTCGATGCAATTGATGGTGTGTTTTCTAAATTCTTTAAATACCTCCTAATCAATGCATCCCAAGCTAGTTTCGGTCTACCCCTACATTGTTAAACTTCTTCAATTTATATTGAGTTGGTTTTTTAGCGGGGGCATTTGTAGAATTTCCTTGGATGTGCCAAAACTACTGCAACCACCCTTCCCTAATCTTTGCCTCAATTGGTGATACTTCTACTTTTTTTTGAAAATTTGTATTTCTTATTCTATCTTTACGAGTTTTCTTACACATTCACCTAATTACCCTTATTTCTTATACTTTCATTTTATGTACTTGTTTATTTACCGCCCGATATTCACATCCATAAAGTATAGCATCCCTAATTGCAGTCCTATAAACTTTTCCCTTAACTTGGTAGGATATTTAGTTCATTGATCACATTTGTTGCACTCATCCATTTCTTCCATCAAGCTTGAATTCTATGTGTTATCATTCTCAATATTATTATCGTTTTGTATGATTAATTATCCTAGACATCTAATGTAGTTCACCTTAGGGACTTCTACTTCCCTAATTTTGTCACTCTATCAATTTGATGCCTAGTATTTTCTAAACTCACAATGCATGTATTCGATCTTCATCCTACTCAACTTGCAGCCTTTAGATTCTAATGTATTCCTCCAAAGTTCTAATTTCTTATTCACTTCATCTCTTGTTTCATCCGCTGGAACAATATAATTAGGGGTAGGCACGAAACCCGAAGACCCGACTCGGGTCGGGTGACCCGAGTCGGGTGGCGGGTGGCGGGTCGGGTCGAGAGGTTTGAAAAAAAGAGTCGGGTCAAAAAACCCGACCCGTCGGGTATCGGGTCGGGTTTCGGGTATGGCCAAAGAGGACCCGACCCGACCCGACCCGACGGGGCTGTTTTTCCATGAACTCTGAAGACCCGACCCGACCCGACCCGACCCGACGAACTCTGAAGTTGATTTTTACTGCTATGGAGACCCGACCCGACCCGACCCGACCCAACGGCGCTGTTTTTCCATGAAATCGGGTCACCCGATGACCCGACCCGACGACCCGACCCTAAACGGGTCGGGTTCATATCGGGTCTACTGCCTGTCGGGTCGGGTTACGGGTCAATTTTACAAGACCCGACATGAGTCGGGTCGTCGGGTTTTGGGTCGGGTCGACCCAAACCCGACCCGTGCCCACCCCTAAATATAATCGCCGAAGTTCTTAAAACACTAGTCTTAGATGTTTTTATTTCAGTTCTGCCCTTCTGCTGTAATGATAGATTTAGATCTTTACGAATAGACTAAATATTGGTGAGTTGTTCATGGCTCACAAAGTGCATCTTTGTATTTTTTTTTTTTTTTTTTTGTTCATTTCTCATCAGTGCCATTCTAGGGAAGCTCTCAAAAATATTGACTCATAAAGATTACAGTACTTAATCAATGTGATAAACTTTTTCTGGATTTTGTGTGAAGATGACATTTTAATTTTACACATGAACGATGTTTTCAGGCGGAGAAGTTACTTGGGGATTCACGGTTAATGAAGAAAAGTGGTAAGAATGGAAAAGTTTGAAAGTCTTTAACAGTTATCTGGTATGAAGTTTGTTGTTTTTAATATGGACCATTCATTGATACAAAAGTTTCTTTTGAGTATTTTTTCCATGCAAAAACTCAACAATGAACAGATTGTGCCTGCATTTTTGAACCAGATTATTTCGCGGATCAACTACTAGTCTCTGTCTATGTTTCAAAAAATTTAACTTTTTTGTAATATTAATCTTAATTTTATCCTTCATTGATCTAGGACATAGTGCAGAGTCTAGTTCTAAAGAAAGAAACGATGTTGAGGAAGGCAACAATATTCTTGAGCTTGACTACTCTATCTATCCGAGAGTTACCCCGAGTTACGTCCTTCCAGAGAACGTAATGCAATCTTCATCTATCACCTATTGCTTTTCCTCTGGTAATTCACGACCTTCATTGCTTCTTGCTTGCTGATGAGGCTTTATGTTCTACAAATTTCAGGATCAAGTGCCTAAAGATAATTTGCCAAACAAAGACAGTCCATTAGCTGCATTGAACCGTCAATGTAAATCTGTGGCTTCCAGAGAAACTAATAGTACCTTTACAACCATGCACCACAACAAATATGCTGAAGAATTATTTGAAGTTGAAGATAAAAGGTTCGGCTTTTGTTTAATTGTTCGACAGTGATTTTGTTCCTCTTCCTGTGTTTTAATGCAAATGAATATGAGATTACTCATTCATTTCCCTCTTATGGTTAACCACTTCCATGATTTCGTAACAGCACAGTATATATTTTAACATCTATGCATATATATTATTGTAGGTTTGAGCTGGATGTCCAGATCGGTTCAACAGAATCGGCAATTAAGCGTATAGAGAAGCGATTGAAAGCATTGGAAGAGAAGCAAACTCCTAAGAAGGACCCTTTGTCAGGTTCGTTTTAATCTTCTTTAGGAAAGAAAACATTAATATCACCATTCATGCTCACTTCTTTGCTAATTTTCAAGTACTGTATTCTTAATATCACTTAATATGTATGTGCCTCTTGATTCTTTCTTGTAGGGAAGGACTTAAAGTTGATTGAGTTCTTATATGGTGACCATGGGTTAGAGATGATAGAAGCATTGCGCACAAATGAAATTAAAGCGCTGCCTTCAATATTAAAGAGATTGAAGCAGAAAAAGAAGTACTTAGAAGGATGTTGTTCGGCATTAAAGGTGGAACGGACTGAAGTGATTGTTGAGAAACACAAGAAAGCCTTGGAACATAAATCGTGCCATTATTGTCAAGTTGAGAAGACGCCAGCCTTCTTGAGAAAATTGTCTTGAAAGACAAATATTTAATCAATAATCAATAAAAGTGTAGAAAAAATATACCAGCACTTCATCAATTATTTTTATTTATCTATTACAAGCATAGTGCGCAATATATATATACTAGTTATCATTTATCAATAGTGTAAATTAAACTCAGAATGAAATTAAAAAAAAAATAGTTATAAGATTGAACAAACTATATAAATATAAAATTCAGAATAAATATGAAAATGGACATATAAAATGTCGAATGCAAAAAAAGAAGAAGTATATATTTAAAACTGAAATAAGAAGGATATTTATCATACGTTTTGTAAATGATTCAGGATGTTTAATGTTAAAAAATTGATGCACACACCACATGAATTTAATTATACGAATGTAAAAAATAAATCAATAAATTTTCTAAACATAAATTTTTATATAGTCAAAGCATCTTCGGTGAGATAGTAAAAATATCACTTGCCAATAGACAATATTTCGGGAGGTCGTGGTTCAACTCCCATTGAAGTCTAATATAACTTTAGAGAGTTGTAACTGAGTTAGGTGCATCTCTCTTGAATGTCCTATTTATTTATTTTTAGGATAAGTGGTCTTAATTTTATTTTATTTTTAAGAAAATGTGAAAATCCTGGTTGTTCACTTTAATTTTTATTGTCATTATTTTATGACACGATAAAAATGAACTAGCATAAAATATTGTAGCATTTTAAAAATAAATAAACAATCCACTAAAGCTACATAATTAAGAATCCACTAAAAAATAAATAAACAAATGCACCGAAATGCTAATTCCTCATCTACAAATGAAGAACCAACCAAACCATCCATCACTTCTCCATTGAAGCAAATGTTCTCAATTTCAAATTTTAATTTAAACAAGATATAACAAAAATCATGTTCAAATAGGATTAGCAAATCAATGTACTTGATTTTATGTTTGGTCATGTATTGAGCCATGAATGATTACTGAAATTTCGATTTCTCTTCAAAAAAAAAAATCATGTTCAAAGAAATATAATGCAAAAACCTTAACATGGTTTCCTTCGATATTTATGATATGAATCATATTGGCATGGCTCTAGGGATGTCAATGGGTAGGATATGGGGCGGGTATGCCTCACCCATATCCGCCCCATCATATGAGTGTCTTACCTATATCCTACCCTTTTACCCTACTTTTTGATGGGGCGGGTATGGGCATTATCTGTCTAGGTAGCAGGATACCCGTGGGTATCCATATCCATTATTAATTAAAATGATATTAATTTTTTTTAAAAAAATTAATAGGAGTAAAATAAGATTTTTGAACATAACGTGTCAATAGATCCTACACACCATATTATTTTTATAAATATTACAAAACATAAATAAAAATGTACATTGTCTCTTATAATTATCCTAAAATTTAAAATATTGAACTCTTTATTTAAGCCAAAAACACTATCCTCAATTTTTGAAAACTGAAAGAAAACACTTTCAATCTTCTACAATAGACATATCCTAATAGTAAAACTAATTTAATATCCATATAAAACAAAAATAAAATAAAATCTAATTTTATGATTTTTGTAGGTTGATTTTGTGAACGAAATCCACATCTCACGTGAAATAAATTAGTAATTTTCTTGATGCTGATAAATTAGTTAGTACTTAGTAATAGTATATGTACTATGTAGCCCTAGTTTCAATAAAAAATGAATGCATGAATTTTAAAAAGAAAAATGTAGTGTGTAATTTGTAAACATGAAGTTATATATATATATATAGGGTTTAGGGTTTAGGTATATGTACTATGTAGCCCTGCTTAGCATAATCATCCCATTCAAATTTTCCTATCATGCCCACATGAGGTTGTTGAAGCTCTTTCTCCTTGCAAAGAACATATCTATCAAAGCACAAGAAAAGTAAGTTGAGTTGCAGGGTATATGTTGCCAACATGAAGAAGACATAACCACACATCCTTACCAAATATATATGCTAGAAATTTTGTATGCATGGTATAAAAGAGAGAACCAGTGTTCAATGTCTGCATTCAAGAAAATAAAACAGGAGAGCTTTACCAAATTATTCATTCAAATCATCATAATTCATCCATATGAATGAATGACTTTTGCAAGAAGATTAATTAGATACCTATGAAGATTTAGTATACAATCATGGAGAGTCGACACATCATTAAAACATTATTTCCACCACAATCCAAGTAAACAATATTGATTGACAATATAATTTATCAACAACAAAGAGTTCAGCTTCTATCATGACTAAGACCAAAACTGTCAAGCCTATTGAAAGAAGAATTAAATATAAGAAACCACTAAAAAAACATTTTTGGACGTGTAGAACATTACAAGGTTCTTATACTTTCTATTCATGCAACACGTAATGATCTATGGAATGCAAAAGCCAAAAATATTTACAAGGGAATGGAAAAACGTAGAGAAATATAATAGAAAATAACATATAGTCCAGGGACCCAAGTCAATTAATGCGAAGTGTCAAACAAGTGTCAAACTTTTCTGCATCAGAATTCAATTAACAACAATAATAATTTGAAAGACAAACTCTAGCCAAACTTTACATCACTAACGTGTTCTGTATTCATATGAGCCATCATAGCTATGTTGTTTGAACCATGCTACAATTAATGATCGTGTGGATGATTTTTTTTTCTTGTCCATCAAACCAAATGCCAAAGAAAATAAACAATAAACATACATTTGAGATGGAAAATTAGATTCTTAGTAAAACTGTAAATTAAAACACAACTCAGAAAAGACATCTCAACTCTCTCATTAGACCATGGAACATGCTCATTAGAGAAACTAACAGATCAACTCTTAAAATTCACTTCCTCAACATATATTCCAAAAAACATACTGGCATTTATTCAAACAAGTGATCTGCAAAGGGTGAGGGCATAAATATCTGGGAGAGAGATATTTCGGTAACAATTGATACAAATCAGCGCGAACAAATAAGAATAAGACTCAGATTGATGGAGTTGTTGTCTAAGAGGCAAATCCTAGTTGATGTAATGTATAAAATCCGAAAGAGTGAGAGAATAAACCTTGAAAACTTGAAGACAGGAAACATCACACAGTTAGAATTGGAGAATGAATGAGAAGATGGTTATTTTCGTTGGGAGACTTTCGTCACTAAAACTGAAACATAGAAGTGAAACTCGGATAAAGAAACTTTATTTGAAGAAACTGTACCTAATTACCCTAATTAAGTCTAGACATAATCGGTCTTGAGAAGGACTTTCCTCCATTTAACTCAAAGATAAAAATAGAAAAGCATTACAAACTACAACCATTGACAAATAAGATTAAGCCCAAATTATAGAGAGATATATTATATGGCCTTTCACCTCGCTTGGCGCAAATTTGAAGTTTCTGATCACAAGGGTGCTTCAGTTAAGGAGTGGTAGTAGATCAAGCTTGGGAACTGGTGTACAGTTCAAAGGATTGGCTCTTGCGAGAGTAAGTGCTCCTGCCGCCTCAGTCATGTCCACTTCTACTTGGTTTGTGCCATTGTCATTCTTCAAATCGAAACACTGAATCACCGCAGCGACTGTTGTTTGTACAACTTGCAATGCTAACGTTATTCCAGGGCACCCTCTCCTTCCACTTCCAAAAGGGATGAAATGGAAGTTCTGCCCTCTCATGTCAAGGTTGCTTAGGTCACTACCAAAGAATCTATCGGGGTTGAACTCAAGTGGGTTCTTCCAATGTTTAGGGTCTCTTCCGATGGCCCATATGTTCACAAAGAGCCAAGTCTTGGCAGGGATGTCGTAACCTCCAACGGTGCAGTTTTCAATGGCTTCTCTTAAGGTTATAGGGACGATAGGGTGCAGTCTCAGTGTTTCCTTCACAATTGCTTGTAGAAAATGGAGGTTTGGAATGTCGGATTCTTCTACTAATCTGCTCTTTCCGACTACTTTATTAATCTCTTCTCTTGCTTTCTCTAGGATGGGTTGATTATTTATGAGTTCTGCCAGTGCCCATTCTATCGTAATGGCGGCTGTCTCCGTGCCCGCTAAGAAAATGTCCTGCATCAGAAAATATACAAATGGTGAAAAAGGGGGTGAGTTCAAGCCAAAACTTGATTAAAGAACTTTCTCATGATTATACTTAATGTTTGTTACTTGTAGGACATGTGAGTTTTATTCTCTTGAAAGTTTCATGACCAACTAATCCCTAATTAAGAGTTATCAGTCAGGCGCCTTCAGGGCCATCAATCCCATAACCCGACGAGAGAAACTCGTGGATGATATAATGAATTTAATGATAATATAATCTTAATCTTATATAGGGCTGACAATTTAGTGTCCAACATCTAGGCCGGGTCAATACAAAGACTTCTTGTCTGAATTTAAAATCGGGTCGAGTTTGGAGAAGGCCTTGTAAATTCAAACTTGGCCCGGACCCAGTTTGAATTTCAAATAAAGTTAAAAATATTTTTAATAAAAGAGTATATCAAAACAAATCTCTACAATACTCGGGTTAGGACAAACTCTATTTCTTTCCAACCACAAAATTTTACACCAAAAATTTCTTACTTTTATTTTTTTTGTTATTTATTTGTATTAATTTTAATAAATTATTTAATCATTAAAAATTATGAAAAAACATATTCATATTTTTTTGAAAAAGAAATAATTATTGATAATTTTTTAAAAGAAAAAATTATTTAAATTTCAAATAAAGTTAAAAATATTTTTTAATAAAAGAGTATATTAAATACTTACTACTTATTGAATATATTTACAAACATTAATCCACTCAAATACATATAGAATTTAATGTACTAAAGATGTTTTTTATTGTAGAATAAATTAAATTTTATTTTTTTATACTTGAATAATTATTTTTTGATATTAAATGTTTAATTACATAAATTTGACATTACTTTTTTCAAATTACATCACATGAGATTATAATGTATATGTTTAAACATTTTCTCAAAAAAATGGGTATATTTAAACATTTGAATAGGTTTTCAATATAGGAGGTTAGGTTTCAAGGTTGCGATAAATCCAAACAGTTGAACAACTCAAATTTTAAGCGAAACAGTCTGAAAAAGCAAGTTTTTTCAGAATTTAAAACCGAGAGCCAGGTTCGGGTCCGGACACTGAGTTTACTTCTTTATAGTAAGGGTTGTCCAAATTCAGACCCGTTTGAACCCGAATTTTTGCCACCCCTAACACGAATATTATATTCATGTAATATTTAGTGATAATCTAAACATGAGTCAAGTTGATGTTGAGAAAAACACTCACGCACAGCGAAAGCAAAGATGAAGATGTTGAGAAAAACACTCACTACTTTGAAAGAAAAACAAGGCTTATAAGTGTGGAGTGGACACTCCATCTTGTTTTGGCATTTTGGAGTGAACTTCACTTTCACACTTAGCCCATACATAAAATTAGTCACCACACTCTCCTCACCTTGGATATTAATTGGGTCCTATATTACAAAAATTGAACAAGCAAACAATCTCACAAACACTCAAATACAAAACTTTATTCAATCTCACTCAATACTTAGTATCAAAACTTGTATCTTACATAGTAACTTAAGGTCTTTATATAGACACCAACACTTGACTAACTTACTAATTAAATCAAAAACACATAAATATGCATTGCCCAAAAAAAACAAACATAATTAGAACCTTCCTAAACACAAAATAATTGGAAACTTAACTAAATACTAGAGTTCCTAATTAGGTACTAACACACTAAAATAGAAACTAGGAGTTTTAAGTAAAAAAAAAAACCAATAATCTCCACCTTGGCAAAAACTCTACTAATCACACAATCCAATCAATCAATTCAAACAATCATAGCCGTCACAAATAACTATGATCTTCACCTAATCTCCACGCTTGCAGCATCAACACATCTTGTGTGCCCAAACATCCAATCTATGAAGAATCACCAATTAATCATTCCGTGGTATAACAACTACTAATCAATCAATCATTCCGTGGTTTAATAAACCACCCACACAATCATTTTGTGGTTCAATAAACCACCCACTCAATCATCTCGTAGTTCAACGAACCACCACTCAATCATTCCATGGTTCAATGACCACAAGCGAAGATGACAAATCTAAGAAGACTTATGTTATGCTTCCATCCAAAATGTCACTTCACAACACACTCTCACTCAATCAATCTTGATCCTTCAAACAAACACCCACTCATCAATGGTTAGTTACCATCAAGCAACCACACTTCAATCAATCATTTAATCTCTGAAGGAGACTCCACCTTGAACAAACCATCTTGTTCAGACAAATCAATAATCATGTTTGATCGTCGCATTGGATCTCCATAAGAACACAATGCATGAACATAACTCAAAAATAAAACTTCATCAACTTCAATATCACTAGATCAACAACCATAAATGCATGTGGAAATCTTGTTAGCAGAATCTTGATCAAATTAATACTCTATAGTTGATCATCTAATCGACTCCTTTTCAACACACAACCTCCAAGAAAACAAGTGCCCAAACTAGCTACATACTATCTTTCGATCATCAATGCATGGTACCACAAAAACTCAACAATATATTTTTTTAACACTCACAACCTCCACTTTTTTTCTTTTTAAGATTGAACCTTCCTCTGATCATACCACTTGTTGAGAAAAACATTCACAAACAACAGGAGTAAACAATCTCACAAACACTCAAACACAACTTTATTCAAATCACTCAATACTTGTATCAAAACTCGTATCTTACAAAATAACTTAGGGTCTTTATATAGGCAACCACACTTGACCAACTTACTAATTAAACCAAAAACACAAAAATAGCCATTGCTCAAAAACAATCAAACTTAATTAAAACCTTCATAAATACAAAATAATTGGAAATTTAACTAAACACTAGAGTTTCTAATTAGGTACAAACTAAAATAGAAACTAGTAGTTTTAAGCCCCAAAAAAAAAAAAAACCAATAATATATGCTAGAGACCCTGACAGAAATGTGACTTCTTGTTTCATAAATACATATATAGTATTAATTAAGTTTTGCAATTAATACTTATAGAAAACTGATCAGTCTTACCAGAATGAAGGCCTTGATATTCTCTCTAGTTAATCTCATCTCTGCACCATCATCTTTTGATATATCAAGCAAAATGTGCAAGATATTTTTCATTTGATGACGTGATCCATCCTCGCTGCCCATGTCATCTTTCATTGATTTTCTGTCCACTTCATGCTCCTTTATGATCTTCTCAATCATCAAATCATACTTGACATGAACTTGTTCAAATATCTTCCTGAACCCTTGCAAATTCAAATTCTTACAGAACCAAATATAGTCAGATAAGTCTAACTTCCCCAAGAGTCTTGTGATTTCTTCTATCATTTCCCTTATCTCCGTAGCTTCATTCTCCAACTCTGAACACCTCCGACTCACTGTCATTCTCGTGATCACATTGTTTGCCAATCTTATTAACTCTGAGTGTACATCAACTCGACATTTACCATTATTGGACTTGACCAACAATGTCTGCAAAAACCGATGTATTTCTTCTCGCCTAACATGTTGTAATTGTTCGAGAGTTCGCCCACATAAGAGTTTAGACATGCACAATTTCTTCATGAATTTCCAATAGGGACCATATGGAGAAAAGATGAAGTCGGCGGAACCATAAGCAAGGTACAGTACAGCTGCAGACAGTATTGGCCTAGATGAGAAAGAGAGGTCATGAGTCTTAAGGAACTCTTGTGCAATTTCAGCTGACGAGGCAATAACACATGGGACTGAACCAATATAGATGTGAATTAAGGGGCCGTAGGTGTTAGCGAGCTTGTAGAAGGAATGATGGAGTTTTAGACTAAGAAGATGGAAATGCCCGATAATGGGAAGGCGTAGAGGGCTAGGTGGAAGGCGGACAGTTCTTCGGCCAGCAGCTCTAGATATCTGCAGGGATCGCCAAATGAAGATTGATATTGTGAGCAATATTGAGATTAATATGCTGTAGTTGTTAAGGTCTGCCATGGAAGATTAAGCGAAATTGAGAACTACTGGTTTCTAGATTTGTGTTTAAATATACAAAAATAAAATAAAAGTTCATGCATGCATGGGACAATATTGAAAATGATGTTTTGTCAAGTCTTTAATAATGTCCAACACTCTTAACATGCTAGGAGTCAGAAGAGATAAAAAAAAAATTAAAAATAAATAAATAAAAATAAAAAAAAAAATGCTAGGAGCCACAAAATTAAAGTTTCTACGGTCGAGTAACATACGTACATCAGAACTGGTTATATGGCTTTATCTTGTGTTACAGACTGACATGGACACGACAAATTTCATAACTATAACGCCAAGATGGGAGTTGGGTTGGCAATTTGGCGATGTTGGCCCAATCCTACGCCAACGTTCGTTCTAGTCAAAGTGGTGGTTAGGCCGAACTCTTAAAAAATAATTAATCAATAAGGCCCAACTGTGAATAATTTTTCAAAAGTTAAAAAAAAAATTTAATGAATTTGAAATAAATAAATCTATTGTGCCTGGAGTCTTGTGTCCAAATAGTAGCACTCTAAAAAAATTAATGTTTTTGGTCTTGTGTGGGTCCCACATCACATATTTAAAACTAATAAAAAAGTGAGGATGCTTAGAATATTCTATTTTAATGTGAGATTTGATGTTTTGAGTTAGAGGTGAGAATAATATTTTACATACTTTTGACACTAAATAGCACAAAAATTACACCATTTTAATGCAATATATTGGATTTTTGGCTTGAAACATCTTTCTTCCAAAGTATTCTTTGGGTTATCTACCACCACAACAAATTAGACTATTGACCACAAGCAACATAAGGTTGCTTGTTGTTGAAGCTTGAAAGCATGAAATTTCTACATAGTGCTGGTTTATAGTAATAAAGTTCTTTTTCTGCAACATGCAACATGTGATATAAATCACCAAACTGTTTGTTGTTGATTAAGAAGTGGTAAGCAAGTATAATGTGGTAAAAGAACTATTTTCTTGTGTACTTTGGGTTATCTACACAGTTAGCGATCCTTATCATTGGCTTTCAAAGGGAACCTAGTCTATTATAGGGAGCTGCAAGTGAAAGTTGCAGGCATTCTTACTGTTGTTTATGTCCATTATTTTGTGGTTAAGAACCACTATATCTAAAGACGTGTTTATTGTTATGTGTATTGTTAGGAAACGGGCAACGGGTCCTCAAAAGTTGCTCAACAGATTCCAATTCAAATTTCTGTTTTTTTCCTCACACTCACAGACCTACCCTAGTCACTCAACTAAATCCAACTCTCAAATCTCACCTCAAACTTAAATTTGACGAAATCCGATCGAAACCGCATTGGTTCCACATTGTAAGTACATTATCTACCTCTTTTCATGTCGATTTTTGAATTTTTCTTGAATTTTTTGTTGTTTTTTAGTCGATTTCTATATTGTTATTGTTGTTGGGTTTATGATTTTGATTTGGGGCTCGAATATCGCATTTTGGATACAAAATGTTGATGGAATCGAAAATATTAAACAATTTCGAGCAAAAACCACTATTTTGTGGTCGTTTGTACTTTTTTGGAGTTTTGAAATTTTTATTCGTTCTTGTCTCCCGCGGGTTTTAGACACAATGAGACCATTAAATGGGTCTCGACTAACTCGACACCAAGACTTTTTTAAACGTCAAGACCTCTTCAAAGTTTCAATGGGAGGCGAACGAGACCTCTTCAAAGGTCTCAATGGGAGGTGCACGAGAACTTTGGGAGTTAACTAAGACCTCTTTAAAGGTCCCGTGCATACGAAACTCATAGGCGACACTTCTTCATTTGTAGGTATAGAGGGCTAGGTGGAAGGCACGCTCTCTTTTCCAGCAGCTCTTGATATCAAGCATCGCCAAATGAAGATTGATGTGAGCAAGATTTAAGATTAATATGTTGTACGTAGTTGTTAAGGTCTGCCATGGAAGATTAAGCGAAATTGAGAACTAATATGTCGATGCAAAACAATTGTAGAATAATCGAATTGATAGTTGATACAAAATAATTGTACAATAATCGATTTGGTACATCGAAATTGATACACCATCGTCCTGAATAGATTTGGTGGGTGTTAGTACCACCATTTTTGATAGGTCAACTTTGCCATGTGCATGAAAAAAAATTGACATGTGATCTGTATACAATAATTGTACAACAATCGACTTAATAGTTTTTTTTTTTTGTTAAAATAATCGACATGATAGTTCATACAAGAAAATTGTACAATAATTGATTTGTTACATTGATCGATTTTTTTTTTTATATATAATATATTTCTATTTAATTTTGAAAGATTTCAATCTAATAATAATCATTTTAGAAATCTTAAATTTAGTTTTGATTTGCATTGTGATAAGCAACTTATTGCCAACTAGTTATCTAAAAAGAAAAATAAACATCAATTCCCTTTTGAAATGTATAATTGCCCACGTCTAAAAAATATTTGCAACGTATATGTCACACATTTACTTCATTTTAGATTTATCTATCTTTTTCGTTCTTTCTTTTTTGTCAAAGTGATTTTTGTATTGAGGTGTTCCTAGTCCAATCGGATAAGCATTTATTACAAATAGATTTACAACAATGAAGTACGAAACAAATTCCGAAAACGTGCAAACTAAAGTGCGACCTCGACCTCGACCTCAACCCCAACCCTAAGGTTGGGACAACCACTTGAACAACAGGGACAACTACCCCAACAACGGGGAACAATGACCACACCAATTGGAGGTAAAACACTTATTCAAAAACACTAAAACAATAATCTAAAGAAAGGAAAAACAAGTTAGACCAACATCAACTCAAGCCACTTCTATGGTAACATTTGTGTGACGTCGTCAACCTCCACATCACGTCCCGCGTCACAGCCACCGAGCACTTGAAATCTGCAACTATGTTTTACCGTTCTAATTCTTCTGATTAAAGTTCTAGGCAAAAAGGAGATATTGGCTTTTATGCCGAAAACATGGCAACCCCTTAAACACCATTAGGGATTGTTGAGCTAAAGATAAGAGAAAAGAAGGGGTGGAAGGGGAAAAAGAAGAAATGGAAAGGAGATGGAAACAAGGATGGGTCACAACTCAAGGAGCCAAAACCACACTTCGTCGCGTGCCAACCATGGTGGATGAAGGCGACAACGAAAAAGTGGGGGAGCTCTAAATCTAGGAAGAGAACTAGATCTAGCTAGGAAGAAAGAGAAAAGGAAAGAGATGAGAGGAGCAAAAGAACAAAGAAAGCTCTATTAGCTGTTATGGTGATACTGCGAAGGAGGCCGTTGAGAAAGTCCGACCGGTGGCTACTGTGACTGCCCCAAATTCTCAATGCATTTGGGTACGCCCGCCTAGACCGTGCAGGTCCCGGCGAGTCCGACGAGCCTAGTCAACCTTCGATCGATAAATTTAGCAGTTTATGAAAGAGTTATTGCAGTTTAATATGTACGCATCGGAAAACAAACTAACAATATGGGAAATAAATCAATCAAAGGGAAATCAAGAATCTATAAATGTGGAAAACCCTTTAATATTCATGTGTCAATACGATATGATCTAAATATGAACAATTACATGATATCCAACTAAAATACATTATCCCAAACAAACATATATAAGAAGCAACATACAAGCAAAACAAATAAACTACTCTAAAGTCTCCAATCCAACCGCTCACAAGAAATCTCATAAACAGGGCCCCTTACCCTTTGAACACTCTGGTATATCTGCACCCACTGTCACAAACTAGACGGTGAGCAACAAGAGAGAAATCGAAAGTAATATAACAATAATTCATGATTATCAAGTAAAGTAGTTTAAATATCATGAGGTAATTGAAAGAGATATACAATTAAACAGATCAAAACAGCATGATAAACAGACTAAAATGATAGCAATTGAAACATGTGTGTTTCATGAAACAAACGAGGCAATAAGTTGTCTAAATCATAGCATACGGAAAGAGGACGCTGTCTCTTCCTAGGCAATGTCGCAACACTAAGCACAACATGATAACAGAATGACACATGCCTCATAAAAACCTAGTGCGCAGGTACACACAACACCAGGGGTGGTCAAACACTCTTGCAGGAAATGCCTCGCATTGCCCTAACTAGTGCGGGCCACATGACACCTTTTCGACACACTCACCCAACTGGTGCGGGTAGGGCTGGGCACGAAACCCGATGACCTGACTCGGGTCGGGTCACCCGACTCGGGTGGCGGGTGGCGGGTAGCGAGTGCAGAGTGGTTAAAAAAAAAGAGTCAGGTCAAAAAACCCGACCCGTCGGGTATCGGATCGGGTTTCGGGTATGATCAAAGTGCACCCGACCCGACCCAACCAAAATAACCCTAACTAAGCCCCAACTCTGCCCACTCCTATGAAGAACCCAGAAATCTCAGTGGATGCACTGTCCATAAGGTAAGCAGTTTAATCCAGTTGAATCTCACTCGATGACCCGACCCGACCCGACGCCATTTTTTTTTTTTTTCATGAAACCGGTCACCTGATGACCCGATTTCGATGACGACTCCGACCCTAAACGGGTCGGGTTTATATCGGGTCTGGTCGTCGTTTGCTGTCGGGTCGGGTTACGGTCGTTTTCCAAAGACCCGACATGAGTCGGTCGTGTCGGGTCTCTGCACGGTCGGGTCGACCCAAACCCGACCCGTGCCCACTCCTAGGTGCGGGCCATATGACACCTTCTCGACACACTCACGCCAAGGACATACATAACGAGGAATAATGGAATGGAATGCCAACAATGGATAACAACAAATTAGCAATAAATGATAATGAATCACATGATATTTCCTTACTGGCTTACTAACATACACAAGCTTGTAGCAAGTGTACTTTATCTGACTAACACAACCCGGTAGCACTCCGCGACTCTAACGCATTCCCCGTAGGTTCCCGACTACCTGAAATAGGTTAGAAACCCAATTAATGGTTTTAGGGTTAGTGTTTAGCCTTAAGTTCATCCCCAAATTAGCAATAAATGATAATGAATCAGTTTGGCTTTTTAAAACATTTTTTAACGCATTCCCGTAAAACGGTTGGCCCAATTAATAGTTTTAATACAGTGTTAAAACATCTCTGGGCTAGACGTATGTGGGTCATGTTGTGGGCCCATAGACTTGCCGGCGTGACCACGACATCTTTGGATTTCACACATACCCGAAAACATATGTAATACACGCCGTGAGATAATAGAGACCGAAAATTACTCTCACGGCGTGTGACCGAAATTCACACCTATCATATGCCACAACGCCGTATCATACAACGTTACACAAAGTCACATACACACACCAACGCACAAAACGTACACACCGTGGGCCCTTGTTGGGCTGAAAAGTTACTACACAGAACATGGGCCCTTGTTGGGCCAACGCGTTTCACTCACCAAAAACGCAAATACACTTCACGTCGTGTCTCAAAATCGTAAAACTTGTCCACAGCGTGAATATCACATCTTCACGAACAAGAAGTCATACCCATCTTCACGAACAAGAAGTCATACCCACAGACGCCGTGACTAACAAACATGGAAACTTCTCTACGGCGCCCAAACTCATTGCACGAAACAAGGACTCGTACCCAACAGACGTCGTGACTCCAAACCAAGAAAACTTCTACACGGCGCACAATCACTTGGCACACCGCACACACGCCGTATACTCACACAACTATCACACGGCCAAAAACTGGAATTTTAATCACTTTGCCCCGCCGTGACGCACGCCGTGATGATCAAAACACCGCGACGTCTCCGCCGCAGAAACTGGACTTGTCTTTGGTTTGTGTATGTGGGAGTGACGCCGCGACAACACACACAGGAAACGTTCCTTGCGACGTCGAACACTGTTTGGAAAATCCAGGGATCGTGACACCGCAAAACCGAAACCCATTCTTGGCGCCTATATGTTTCCAGGCATCAAGACCACTTGAAATTGACTCCAAGTCGTCGTGGGGTGCCCGAACTTCACCAATTCATCAAAGAAATTAAAATCTGATTCAAACACTCAACACTACGAAATTGAAATAAAAAACAACAACGGCTTATTGTTGCGTGTTCATCGCTCCGGAACTTGCCGAGACACCAGTGGAACACCAGGATCATCTCCGGCAAGCCGCCTTTGTTATGGCAATGTTACAACCTCTAATTAACCAGCCAAAACCCAAAAAGGGGAAAGGGAAAGAGAAGGAAAAGAGTTGTTCTCACCTTAATTCTGGTGGAAAAATTCGGCGAGACTACGACAGCCCAACCTTACCCAAAATGGGTGTTCTTGCTCTACAAGCAAAAAGAACAAAAGAGAAGAAAGAAGAACGTTAGAGAGAGAGGGGAGAGAAATGTGAAAAGTGTGGTGTGTGTGAGATGGGTGCTATTTATAGACCCTCATTGCATCCTCCATCGCGCGCACATCTCGAGATGAATACCACAGCTCCTCTTTTGGACGTGTCACCACTCACTAGCTACTCCATTTGACTCCTCTAAGTGACTCGAGTGTCACTTAATTATTCGGCTCCCGTGTTGTTCCTGTGCTCCTCGGCCCATATTTCACCACCAATCGACTCGTCGCGTCCCGATTAAAAAATTATATTAATTATCCGAAAAAATCATTTATTAGTATTTTCTATGTTTTAACTCTCCCGTTTACCTAGGCGAAGCCTCACTTAGACTAACGGTCGCCCAAACGGCTCGAGAGTTGTATTAGATTACAATACTAATACAAAACATCACAGAAACATAATATTACTTCGATGTCAACTCTCGATGTTCGAAATATTGCGAAGTATCACGCAGCCGGGTCACGGTCCTGACAAGTGCAGCACAAGTTGGGTTAAATTTTGAGGGTTATTATAGCTACGACCGAACAAGTGAGCGTGAGGAAGAAAGCGAATACTAGGGTTTTGAGGATACGAGAGAGGTGCATTTGCTTGCTCTTGAAAAATTATAGTTTGTAGTAGTTGTAATGGGGCTATCTTATTTTCAATAACAACATCAACAAACCCAGTCTACCCAAATGTTAAATTAGTTGGTCGGCTACATGGATCAAATTCTTACGTACCTATTAACTTATTAATTCTCTAACTCTTCCAAATAAATACATTGTGAGTTTATGAATATCATATATTTTTATCTGATATATTGATATTTAATTTTGCCCGCGCGCGTTGGATACCGACTAGTTTATATATGGAAAAGTAAGCATGGGAGAGAGATTAGAGAGAATCATTGGAAAATTGGAATTGCAATCAAATTGGGAGAACTCAAAGGGACATTTCCACAACTTTCCTTTATGTCGATATTTTGTTGATTCGTGCTTTTATATATTATTGTAGGATATATATATATATACACCAGTTCCATGTACATACTACGCACGATCGTTTCCGCTCGTTACGCTTGTGAGAATTTTTTTTAATATTTTACTAAGTAAATATGAAATTGTAATTCAAGTTATAAATTCAAACGAAATGAGCAAATTATAAATGAATTAAGTAGATAATGAACATTTTAAAGTAAACAATTGATTATTCAAACTACTTTTCTTTTTTTTTTTTTTTTTTTTTTTTTTAAATCTACGCATCCTAATAAAAATATAAATGAAAGAATTATATTTCCACAATGTTGATTGAATCTAATTGGATTGAGCTGAGGTTGGGCCGGCATCTTTTTGGGACATGCATATCCGATTCATGTACAATTCAACGACCATTTTGTTAAGCGTTTTGCGTTGGGTACATGAGATTTGGAAGAGATGCTAAACCAGATAAATGCCAAACTAACATGCGTTTATGTGGTCGTGTGTGAAGGTAAATCGAACCATCTTGCTAGAAGAAGATCGCGTATAAGGGGAAACGGAACGTGCGAAGGCACCTGTGAATTTCACTATTTTGCAGTTTCACAACCTGTTGTATGTATGTGAAAGCTATAAAGTCTTGCAAATACTTCAAATCGAAGCATCCAGATATTGAACTTCTGCTAGAGGAGTGTTTAGAGACGCGCCTGAAGAGATAAAAGAAGCAGATATCGAACGAAACGTCTCATGATCTGATGCTTAAGAGGCTATTTCGGGCGATGTCTCTTGATTGGATTCACTAAGACTTGTACTCCGATTGTTGTTATTATTCCATGTATTTTTTTTTTTTTATCCGAAAGAAACTAACTTTCCACCCACAAGTTTGAACTTATAATCTCTTAATTACTTCCAAATTCCACACTAACTATTGGGCCATCCAATTGGTCGGTAGTTTTTTTTTTAAGTGGAAATCCAACTACGATCTTCGATGTCTTGCCTTTTTGACAGGTGATGTCTTTAATTTGATCGGTAGTTATTATTCCACTTGTAGCCAATAATAAATTGGCATGTTTAGCCATGTTTTCATATACTTGTAATTGGGACGGAGTTAGTGTAATATCAGTGTATTGACCATCTAAATGACAGAAGGAAGGTCATAACGTACTTTACTGATAATAACCTTGTAGCCTTGTATTTTATTCTATTCACTAGAATAATTTTAGTTTTTAATAGAGGTTTCAAAACACCTATTAAAAATGAATGTTATTAAATGTCATGTGAGAAACGTGTCCTCGCGTTTTAATTGCTAATACAAGTTTGGCACTTAATAACACCTAATTAATAAGAATTTTAAACAACCTCTATCTAATATCTGTATAACAATTAAAACAAAACTCATCGAATATGTTTCTCCATGACATTTAATAACACCTATCCTTAGGGTTTTAAAACCTCTACCAAAAACTGTTCTAGTGACTATGAATTAGGTAACTCTAAAGTATTTTGAGATTCAACTCATTTAGTATTTGTAGAAATGGGATCATTGCTTGGCAAGTTGAAAGTCGAAACTTTGACTCAACTCAGGGCACTCATTTGAGTAGATGACTAATTTCTTGGCCTACACTGAAAATCCAAGTTACATGTTGAACAAATCCTTGAAGTTGACTGAGAAACGCACGAAATGTTACGTACCTTATTAAAGGACAACATGTAGCAAAACAAGAATAATGGTTGAACAATATTGAAAGAAAAGCACAATATGTGCTATCGATTTATTATCTTAAAGTGTAATGTATGATTGTACAGAGCATATATAGTGTGCACAAAATATCTAACAAACACAATATATGTGACACACTCTAACACAACTATACTGTACAACATATGGAAAGTACATTTATACCCTCTGTACCAAATATTCATCATCCCCCTTCAAGATGGTGCTTGGTGATAATCACACAAGCCCATCTTAGAAATGAGTGACTGAAATACAGGAGAAGCTAAGGACTTGGTAAACACATATGCAAGCTGAAGCTTTGAAGAAACATGCTTGAGGAAGAACAAATCCTTTTAAGTATTGATCTCTAACAAGGAAACAGTCAATTTCCAAGTGCTTTGTCCTCTCATGAAATACTGGATCAGCAGTCAAGTGAAGTGTTGCTTGATTATCACAAAACAGAAAGATAGGCAGAGCAACATCAACATTCAAGTCCTTCAATATATAAGAGATCCTCAATAGCTCACAAATTGTAGAAGATAGAGATCGATACTCAGCTTTGCTGATAATTTAGAAATTTTTGATTGTTTCTTAGTCTTGTAAGAGATCAAAGCATTGCCCAAAAAAATGCAATAGCCTATAACAGACCTACGAGGAATAGGACACCCAACCCAATCTGCATCACTAGTAGCTGGTAAGCTGAAGATCATTCTGAACTGAATACAATAAACCCTTAGAAGGAGTCCCTTTCAAGTACTTAAGAACATGAATTGCAGAAGTCCAATGCTGCTTAGTTGGATTCTGCACAAACTGACTTAACTACTAAACAACAAAGGTAACATAAGGTCTGTAAATCCCAAATACAAGAGTCTTCCCACCAGGCGTCGAAATTTATCAGGGTCAAAAAGTAATGGTGAAGATTGATCATGAAACTTATAATCTCTGGGTAATGGAGTTGCCACAGATTTAGAATGAGAAAAACCGGCATCATTTAGTAAATCAAGCACATACTTCCTTTGGTTGACATATAATCCATTACCAGATCTAACCAACTCGAGGCCAAGAAAATACCTTGCCTACCCAATATCTTTAATGGTGAAAAGCTTGTGAAGATAATCCTTAACAAATATAATATCCTGATCTTAATTATCAGAAATCAAAACATCATCAACATAGACGAGAAGAGCTAAGAAAACACTATCCTTAGTATAGATGAATAAATAAGAATCATGGGAAGACTGCAAGAAACCAAAATCCAGAAGCTTCAATGTCAATCGCAGTTCCACTGTCGAGAAGCTTGCTTCAATCCATACAAGGATCGTTTAAGTCTACATACTTGACCCGGCAAAGCCTTTGTATATCCTTGAAGAGGCTTCATGTACAATTCTTCAGAAATATAGCCATGAAGAAAGGCATTGTTAACATCAAGTTGATGAAGAACCACTATCTTGCTGTTGAAATTGCTAGTAAAATCCTCACAGTGACCAACTTAGCGACTTAGCGACTGGAGAAAAACTATCAGTATAGTCCATTCCTTCAATTTAATTAAAGCCCTTGGCAACCAACCTTGTTTACATTTATCAAGGGAACCATTAGGATGAAGCTTGACTTTATACACCCACTTAGAACCAATGGCCTTCTTCCTATATGGTCAAGGAGATAATTCCCAAGTATCATTAGCTTCCAAGGCGTCTAATTCTTTTTCTATGGCAGCTACCCAAGCAGGATCTGAACTTGCTTGCTCAAAAGAAATTGGTTCTATTACTGCTGAAACATTAGCAAGAAATCCAAGTAGTTTTCTATAAAACATGGAGACACCAAAAAAGGAAATGTGGGAGGACCATCCACAGTTGGAAGAACAAGAAGATTAGCAGACTTCTTCAGTTGGAGAACATAATCATTCATCCAAAATGGTTGCTTATTAACTCGAGAACTCTTCCTGAGAACTACTTCACCAGAAGAACTAGCACCTTATGTGATAGAAAGCTGGAACAATAGTGGATGAAGGAACAACATCAACCTCACAATCAACATCATCCAACAATACATGCAAAATAGAATTATCAGAAGAACTATCAAGGCCTTTGAAAGGAAAAACATCCTCATAAAATACAACATCTCTCGAAACAAAAGTTGTTTGAGTATCCAGATCAAGCAACTTATAAGCCTTTTGTCCTGGTGAATAACCAATGAAGATTGACTTAAAAGCTCTCCTCTCCAACTTGTCTTTGTGAGGATGAGTATTAGTTTTAAAGTATAAGCAACCAAAACTCTTCAAAAAAAGATAATCAGGAACTGCTCCAAACAAAAGTTCATATGGACACTTCCAATCTAACAAAGGAGATGGAAGCCTGTTAAGAACATATGTTGAAGTAAGCACTGCATCTCCTTAAAATTTCTTTGAAAGCCCAGATTGAAACATCAATGCTCTAGTAATTTGCAGGAGATGCCTATATTTCTTCTCAACTATTTCATTCTGCTGAGGTGTATAAGGACTGGATTTTTTTATGTAAAATACTAGATTGAGAAAAACAAAAGTCCTAACAACTAACCGTGATTAAATTCGAGTGGACAAATTCAAAAATGATTCAATAATGGAGAAATTGTTTGTCCTAACAACTCTCACAATTGTTAAAAAGAAATGAGACCTTGTAGAGAAACTTGCTTGTAAGGCCCCGGACAAACTTCTGAAAAGGAGAAAAAATGATTCAATAATGGAGAAAGTGACAAACATCATGAGGACTTAGAATTTGCATGAATGATAAAGCGCAAATAAGTCCAAGATGACCTAACCGAGTAAAATCATCCACAATTGTTAAAAAGAAATGAGACCCTTGTAGAGAAACTTGCTTGTAAGGCCCCCAAACATCCATATGAACTAAGTCGTTAAAAGCGATGAAGAAGATGATGCGGTGGATGTGGATGTGTGCGGCGCGGCGGCGACTGCGAGGCGGAGGTGGCGAATGGAGGATGAAGAAGATGATGGCGATTTGGCGCGGATGGCGGATGAAGAAGATGATGACGAATGTGTGCATGGCTACGATTGGAGGTGAGGTGAAAGCGGGAAGAAGATGATGACGGTGGTGGATAGCGCGGATTTGTGTAGCGGATGGATAAGTGACAAACATCACAGTTGAAGTTTAACACAAGTTTCTAAATTTGCATGAATGATAAATAACGCAAATTTTTAGTAACGGGTACCCTGTACTATTAGACCGATGATGACCCGACGACACTGTGATGCCAATTTTCACTCACTCTACTTATCGCCACCCGACAACATTGTAAGAAGTAGTTGCAGGAACAGGACACACTAAAATAGAAGAAACTGATTGGATTGTTTGTGAAGAAAAGGAAGTAGCATCCAGTATGTATAAACTAGCCACAAGTTTGCCCACTGCTAGAATGTTGGAGTTCTCATGATTTTGTAACAAGCAACAATTATTGAGAAAAATAAACCTCAAAGGTGATGAAGAGGTAAGTTTACTAACAGACAATAAATTGTGTTTGAAAGTAGGAATATGTAAACAGGATTTCAATAGAATTTGAGAAGTAAGATGCACATCACCAGTATGAGTGACCAACTTTGTAGATCCATCAAGAAGAAACACTGGAGTTGGTTTAGCAAGTATCATGGGATTAGCAATCATAGAAAGATTAATGCACATATGATTAGTGGCCCAATCCACAACCCAAGAATTAGAACCAACCAAAGCACTATTACAATAACTTTAATGAAGAAACCACCTTCAAATTCACCAGAATGTGCAAAATTAACATGAGCATTTGAATCATCAAAAAGAACCCTCTTCCCTTTCATAAATCTTTCAATACCCTGCTGCACCAAAGTTGCTATACTAGCTTCCATATCTATCTGCAAATTTGCACTCTCACCACTTACAACCATTGGTGATTCTAGCATATGTGCAAAAAATTCTTGCTTCTCACCAATCCCTAGTTTTCTTCTTCTCTTTCACTTCTTTAAACCAATCAGGGTACCCATGTAATCTAAAACAAGTTTCTTTAGTACGTTTTCTCATCTTACAATGATCACAGTAAAGATTCTCTTTGTTCACAGACTTTTTAAAATTACTTTTCTGCAAAGATTTATTGACTTGAAAAGACTGATTCCTCACCAATAAAGCCGTATCCACACTAGGAGAAAAATTCACGTTCACCCTCTTTGCTTCTCTACCCTTATAATCATAGAGTAAGCTTAATTAATACTAGGTAATGGATCCATTACAAGAATCTGGTTTCTTGTTTGGTCATAAATGTCTCCTAAACCCATCAAAAATTGCATCAATTTGTCATTTGAATCCAACTCCATCATCTTTGCTGCTGCTCCACATCCACATCTAGGCAATAGAACCAAACAAGCAAGCTCATCCCACAACTTTTTCAATTTTGTAAAATACTTCGAAACACTCAATTCCCCTTGAGTAATGGTACTAATTTCTCTCTTTAACTGATAAAGAAGAGGACCATTACACTATCCAAATCTCTCATCAAGTTCAGTCCACAAATCAAATGCAGAAGCTGAATAAAGAAAAGGATCAACAACATCTTTAGCAATTGAATTTAAGATCCATGAGGTTACCATACAGTCGGCCCTCTACCATCTCTCAAAGATTGGATCTGCAACATCTAGCTTTGGAAGTCCACCATTGATGAACCCCAACTTCATCTTGGCTCCTAGTGCAATTTTCATTGCTCTGCTCCATGTTAAGTAGTTTGGCCTTGTCAATGGATTTGAAACAAGAACCATGAACGCTCCGAGTCGAAACCCTAATCTTGAAATCAAGAACTCAAAACCTAGATTGAAAATCTATCAATCTAAACCACTCTGAAGAAAAATTCTTCAATTCTTGAAGAATGAACACCAAAAAATCTCTCACAGACTCCAAATCGAACTCGAATTCAAGAATCTTGAATTGCTAGAGTTCCATCTCTGATACCATGAACAACATTGAAAGAAAAGCACAATATGTGCTATCGATTTATTCAATCTTAAAGGTAATATCATTGTACAAAGCATATAGTGTGTACAAAATATCTAACTAACACAATATATGTGACACACTAACACAACTACACTGTACAACATATGGAAAGTACATTTATACCAATATCAAATACTCATCAATGGTCATGTTGATACTCATGGAGAACAGTGTTTTAGTGTGTCACTTTTTATGACCCTAGGGGTCAGCAAATTGTGGAGAACAATATGGTCCTTGTTCTAAATTCTTATTTGGTAATGTCATACAAGCTCGCAAATTTGAAAAGTTCCTTTCTAATCCTCCCATACCAGATAAACCAAAAAGAAACAAAGTTGGCTATCATTGTCGTGCGACCCATATCAAAACACTTCTTTAAAATTCTGGGAGAAAGTAAAGATGAGACAAATAGAGACAACAGTGTATAAGGGAGAAATAGAGACGAGATTCAATTAAAATAAGTGTTTGAAAAGATGGAGCAGCGAACTTCAAGAAAATAATAAAATATCACCCCACCTCATTAACAAGGTCGTGAATCATTCTTGGCCGCCTATCATCTCTACAAAGCCTTCTCTTCTTGCAGTAAGCATAGTATTCCATTCATGACCATTCTCCTCAACCGTTCTATATGCACCAAACACTCTAACATCCTTGTAAACAGGACCTATAGGTGATACACCAGTTGACAATGCGACGCTGAATTGATATTCCCCATGCCGAATCAGTTGGAAAAAAAAGGTAGGATAAGAAAACCTTGGAAAATAAACTTCAAGCGCACTAGTAGAACTACTAAAAAATACACTTCAAATATGCCAAAGAACAAGAAAAGTGTTTAACATGTAGAATAAGAAGTTGCCAAATGGTTTCGTATGGTATTTGGGAGTAAAAGGTCATAGGTTCAAACCTTGTTGGAAGCAATTGTTTCTTTCTTATCAAAAAAAAAAGAAGTTGCCAAATGCTACTATAGTTGAATCAGGAAAGTTTTAAAATTGATAAGTCGATGACCCCAAATGAGCATAAACCACATAATTATTTTGGGTTTCAACCTCATATCATTATTGGCACCTCCATACCAATTTATTGAAAATTCCAAGTGCATCAACATGTATCACTAAAATTTATGCCCTATGAATTTGTTTCATTGAGTTTCATAAAATTGGGGCAATCCATCCTTGACCTATTCTACAATATAATCTCAATGATATGCATGAACCAGCCCATTTAAGAGGTTTTTCTTTGATTTTCCACTGTTTAAGCCGTGCGCACAGTGACATTATTAAATCACAGCAGCCAATGCCCACACTTAAAAAACACAGTTGGACTTCAGCCCATGCTTAATGAAACATTTGAGACATATATGTGTACAGAAATTAGCTGCAATGTTGCAAATGCAAATGAACATACCATGAGAACTTTCTTTTTCCTTCGCAAATACTAATGCGGCTGCAAGACCTCTACGCATTTGACCTTTCTGTTCTTTTTCCTTCGCGGCTCCGTTGCTATATAGAAAGAGTTGACTCTCGCCATCACCCACAATGGCAGTATCCTTAGACATGGCATAGTCTGCAAAGGAAGTCGACCACCTTCATAAGAATTGCAGCATTCAAGCCATGCCAGAAGAAATTCCACGAAAAATAAGAGAGCACTTGTCTGCAAAAGTTGCCAACATCAAAAAAAGATAGATTGAGAACTGACTCCAATATCATCATTGAAATTAGCATTATAGCATTTAAAGTTTGAACTCAAAATACAAAAGAAATATTGAAGACCTCAGCATAGAATACCACTCACCAAGTTTTTCAAGAACAAGCTTCATATCAACATGTTCATCCTGGATCATTATTTGTACCACTTTCAAACGTCAAACTACGGAAGAAATTTAAAGAATTTCTTAAACAATAACAATAGGATAAAGTGTTACCATAAACACCATAATCCTGACCGTGGAAGAGCAACCCGACACAGAGGCTGTGAAATCCTTGATATCAGTCACAACTGGTCGATGGCGGACTCTAGAAGAGGCTCCCTCGTTAACTTAGACGAAAATCGAATCAAATCTAGACTAATAATAACTATAAATAAGGAAACCAGATCACATTGTAGAGCATGCTATGACATTACACTCACCAAATGAAGATTTGAAAACGGAACAACGGATACTCTCAACCCCGGAACAAATCCCACCATCAAAACAATTCCGATGCGAAGAGGATCATTTTCAATGCACTTAAACTTAAAAACAAAATCGACAAAGACACATTTTCTTGTCACTCCAACTAAAACTTTAAAGATGAAATTCTAACACCAGAAAATCGATTCAAACCTCTGTGACTTAATCGGTAACAGTATCTGCACCGATAACCCCACGAGTTTTATTGACGATGATAGTGATACCGGAACCCAATCGTTGCCGAATCTGCAATGCACGAACCCTAATCTAAGCAAACCCTAATGTAATGATCAAGAAGAACAAGAAGAGCGAAGTCATACACGATAATACATCATCATCAGTGTGTCTATGGCCGGCAAAGGCAATGGCGAAATGTGGTCGAATCGGCTCCGCAAGAACCTTATCGATCGCTTTATCGACACCTCACTGTAATGAAAAAGAGAGGATTTTTTTAATTAGGGTTTGCAATGGCGAAATATGGTCGAAATCAACAATTTGATTTATTTGCTTGATCGATTACATCCGCTTGAGCGATTGTTTCATCGTTTTCATCGACGCGATCGATTAGACAGAGCGCAGAGACGAGCTTTGGGCGAGAGAGGACTCGCGCACAGACGCGACTCCAAGAAGAGCAAACGCAAGCAGCGTAAGCGAAGGACTTGGCGGGAAGTCTGGAGAGGATTTGTTGCAGAGCATCGTCGCCGATCGAACCAATCCCTACTTCCTTCAACTCTTCTTCTTCACTGGTTTTCTTCAATGGCGGATCCTCCATTATCAATGGTTTTGGGTCTTTGAGTTGCAGAAAATGAAGCGTGGAACAGATACTGTATATCCTTATTTTCCTTTTCCCGCTCGTTTGTTTGTTTTGTTTTGTTTTTTTTTTTTTTTTTTTTTTTTTTTTTTTTTGGAAGTAATAGAAATAAAAAATGCTAAAGTAAGCCACTAATAAAGACACGCACTTGTATGCGTCCCTTAATTTTCTCTAATATGCGCCCATGCACATCCAGATGCGAAGAGAAGGTACGTGGCATATGCCAACAAGTGTGTGTTTTTAGTACGTTACATTAGCAAGTTTCAATAGAAATTTCAGCTCGATACAGAACGAATCAACTACCTTTATAAAAGTATATTAATTTGTTAATTTTATTTGTTCAAAAGAATTATCATCCATTTAGCCATTAATGTGACCATAGTTGTTAAAATAGTGTGATAATTAAGGATTGTTCTAAACTCTACAAATATTTAGAACACATGACAATGCACAAAATATCAAAGCATTGCCTATCATAAAAAATGAAACTTATGACAAGAAAATGCAAAGTAACTATCAAATAGAAAAACTAAGGACAAAACCAATCATTTACCAAAAAAAAATAAAAAAATAACCAACCAACTTTACAAATTCACAAATGTTGTGAGAGAAATAGCGCAATAAGAATGGATTATAAGAGTAAAGTTTATGCATATTACGAAGACACCCTATCTTATAGTTAATTTTTTTTAAAACCTTCCCTGGTGAACTAGTACTTCTAACTTTACCAAAAAAAAAAAAATGCTATGTGCGCAAATTTTTTTCAAAAAATCAATTTTATGCTAAAATTTAGACAACACTTAATAGACAAAAAATTAGGGGGTGTATTCAATTTGGAATATCTATAGATATGAAAGAACTTTTTTGTTTATTGATTTTAATGGATTTCAATAAAGTTTTTGGATTTCGTTGGATTTGCATGTATTTCCATTTGAAGATCTTCTTGGATTGTAAAGATACCAAAACAAACAAATCTTAAGCGATGCATGACTCGAGGAACATCCAATAGTCATGACTTAAAATAGCTCAATGTACTGGTTCTCTTCTTCACTGAGATGATCGCACCATGACAACGCAAAAACAAAACAAAAAAAAAAGCAGACAACGTAAAACATCATCGATATTGGATCTGATAACACAAGAAGATCAGGGGCATAGGGCAGAAGAAGTTGACCAACATGAAGGTCTGTGAACTTGAGAACAAGAAGATCGTACACAACAGATCTAAGAATACTCATGGAGAGAAGATAGACTCGCGAAGATCTAGCTACTAGGAAGGAGAGAAGAGAGTCGGTTGCATGAAACTGATGGAGAGGAGTCGGATGAAAAAAACTTGCTAAGTTGAAGAATGTTTTGGCTCTTCCCCAAATCCGAACGTTTTGGCTCTTCCTCAAATCCGCTAAAAATCACAGGTCTACCCAGATAATTTGGCACACGAATTGTGTATAACTTTTGAAAAGAATCCATCCAAATCCATCATATGCCCCAAATCCAGCTAACTCACCAAAAATTAAATACCAAATTCCTCACAAATCCATCTAAAACCAAATTAAATACCTCTTGATTTTTAAAAACTTCATTGAAATCCGTCAAAATCTCAATCAAATATCCATAGATTTCGTAATCCTTCAAAATTTTTATAATACATCAAAATCTTCAATTGAATACACTCCCTTAATTTGAAATTATTTTGAAAATTAATGGATGAAAATGTCTTGTCAACCAATTGTACAAAAGAGTTGGGCTTTGTGCACCCCACATTTTTAAGGACAAGTAAGTGAGTTTATTGAGTGATTTTCAATTATGCCATCAAGGAAAATCATCCTTACGCCTCCTCACTTTATCATGTGTATCTCTCATTATCTCGTTTTGTTCACCTCACTTTCGTCCACCTGCATCATCCTCTTTTGTGATTTGTAAAGTATTGTTGATAAAACCTTATTTTTAAGTTTTTTTGAGACAAAATAATAAAGGATTATGCAATGATAGAAGATTTGCAAGAGAAGTGTATATATATATATATATATATATATATATATATATATTACTTTTTTGTGGTTTTTAATTAAATGAATGTGTGAACTATTGTATTTCATATAGTTTGACCTGGTATCAGAACCCATGATTCAAATGGACCTAAGAGGAAAAAATCCACGGATCATGCGACTTTCGATCGATGGGGGAGTGTTGAAGATGTGTGGGCCGAAAGTTAGTCCCATATTGGTTAAATGAAACTTCAAAATGAAGTATATAAGTGATTAACTCCTCCTAACTAGTACCGAGGCCTTTTGAGATCAAACCCTACGGATAAAAGTTGAAGGATGGTTAAGTTGGGAATAGTATCGGTGCTAGCAGAGGAGATCCACGGGTTCGCGCACATGCGTGTTGTGTGGCCGTGAGAAAATTTAACACAGAGACGGTGTGTGTGGGTCATAAAGGAATTTAGCAGGACAACACTGACCTCAAATATAAAGTTTCATTTTCAAAAAGAGCCCTTCTAGAGTAATCCACATTTGGCACCGACCTCCTTGGATGCCGTCCAAATCACCTCGAGATGTATGCACGCGCATCACGCGACAGAAAATGGATGGCATCCAAGGAGATTGGTGCCAAATGTGGGTTACTCTAACATTTTTCTTTCAAAAAATATTAAGTCTTGGTCTAGCTTCAGAAAAATATAATAAGTCACGTTTTTGCTCAAATGAATCCCACTTCACACTTGTAGCCAATACATAAAACTAATCACCACACTCTCATCACCTTGGATTGAACCCTTACTATAAAAATTGAACATGGTATCAGAGCTAATGGTTGGCTTAATTGTCCATTATCCATTGTCCAAGGGCCTTATAGACATGTATAAAAATGGTTGATTGATGTTATGTGGTCAAGTCTTAATTGAACTTGAGGGGGAGTATTGGAGATGTTGGGATAGTCTCACATCGACTACTTAGAAAGAAAAAAAAAAAGGTATATAAGTGTGAAGTGCACAATCTATCTAGTCTTTTAAATTTTGGAGTGAATCCCACTTTTACACTTATGACTTATATATAAAATTTGTTACCACACCCTCCTCATCTTGGATGAGGCCTTGTAATATAAAAATGGAACACATAGTTGCTCAAAAACGACACCGATCAAACTA
Source organism: Stephania japonica (assembly GCA_039657345.1). Taxonomy (NCBI): domain Eukaryota; kingdom Viridiplantae; phylum Streptophyta; class Magnoliopsida; order Ranunculales; family Menispermaceae; genus Stephania; species Stephania japonica. The sequence goes on from CM077561.1 coordinate 41,513,560, forward strand.
AACGAAATAACGTCAACAAATTGCGCCAACTCGAACCAATGGCGTGAGTCTCGCCTCAACACCAAGAAAATGACACCAAAGCAACGTGACTTTTACACAACACCGATGAGCTCTCGCTCTGTTTGATATCTGCGGTGCATTTCGTGTGAACGTTCGTTCGCTTCGTCGAGATCAGCAGAGCTTTCGTGAGTCGTTCAATCTCTGTTTCAATGCGTATCACTTAATTGTGTTTTTAGGTATCTTACATTCGCAAGAATCAATAATGCGCGTTCGTTTTGTTTTGTTTGGATGATGATGGTGGTGATGATGATGATGATAAAACTGCTTGTTCATGATTTGTGTTGGCTAGGGTTTTTAGGTTTTGCTTCGATAACGAATGCGATGATGATGATGATGATCAACTGTGTGTGTTGAATGATGTTTGAGAGGTCTTGATTGTGACTTTGTATTGGCTAGGGTTTGTAGGTTGGAATCAACTGTGAATTTTGGTTCTTGAATCTTGGTTGAAAATCTTGCAATGTAGTTACTGAGAAAACTTGTTTTTCAAATCTTGATTTCTTTGCGGCGTGATTGATGTTGAGCATTCAGCGTTTGCTAATTCTAGTTTCTGTTGTACTTTTCAGAAAGAAGAAAGGGAAAGAGGACAATCGCAATGACGCATAGAGGATCTACAGCATCTGATTCTTCGGATGATAATGAGTATGATCACTGTTTCTCTCCTCCTCAGTTAGTTGATTCGTGATTCAGCGCATATAACCAATTTTGCGCTACTTTCTGAATTAGATTTGTTTGTCATTTGATGAATCATATTAGAATCTGATTGGTATTGTGAATAGATCCGAACTATTTTCGATTTGTTAGTTAATGAAAGTTTTTAGAATTTGATTGGTATTGTGTTTGGTATTGTAGTTTCCATCGCTTTGAAGTGAATGTGAAAAGAAGTGTACGACCTAAAACAAGGGAAGATGAAGCAAAGTTCCTTTTAGCGCATGCAAAAACAGAACTCAATGATGAGAATTATGGCAAGCTTAAGAAACTAATATTTGGTTATCTTTTCGGGAGGTTTGATTAGCATTTTCTTCATCTTAAGCTACAATTTTATGTGAATTTGACACTTAAGGAATGCCATAAGAAAATTCCTTTTACCATATTCTATGTTACAGAGAGAGTACAGCTGATATTATATCGGAGTCACTAGATCTTGTTGAGGGAGATAAATATTTGTATGCGGCCTTTGATCACTTCTTTAACAAGCGTCGTAAAACCGAACTTGAGACTCAGTACAATGCGGACCCGATAGGAATGTTGATGGTGAAGGACGACGGGAAGAAATTGGTAGATGCGATAGAGGCAAGTAAATACATTTTATAGTTTAAGATTTGATTGTGTAAGCTATTTATTCTTTCAGGTTGATTCAAGCTAACTAATTTTGCATTTTACAGAAACAATTGGAAGGCGACGTTAGCAAAAGGAAAAGATTTTTGGATGCTCTGACTTCGAATCCACTTGGCGCTGAAACCGTGAAAAAAGTATGTGGGAATATTTTCCTTACCTTTGTTTCATTGCCTATCGACTTATGAGTGCTCTTTCTTACCTTAAAAGGAAACTTTTATGCGTACCCTTAAAACGTGTTCATTAATTTTCTTTTTGCAGCTTAGAGTTATTTTTAATAACAATGAGGATGTTTTGAAGCATTTTGACTGCTTCTCAAAATCTCCTACCACATACTTGGAGCAACGAGAAGGGTTAACAGAAACCTTACATGAAGATCAGAAGTCATTTGATCCTTCTTCAAAGTCAGGGAACGAGGTAATAATCTCCATAGGAAGGGTTGCTCTTTAGCCTGTTGTACAATTTGATGACTTCAACTTCCATTATTTTGGTTAGTCATTTGTTAACTTGGACTTGATTTCTTCAGGTCAATTTGACATATATTTCCTATTTCTTGAGGCAGAATCCTCATTTCAGATGTTAGTTATTCCTAATGAATTCATACCTCTCTACAATTTAAGAAATAGTTCAACATGTACCTAATTTTCCATACCCTGATATTTTATCTGACAATTGTCTATCTTATTTATCCTGCTGTTAGCCATCTAGTGTTTAATGAGTTTTTGATGTGTGCTTCTCTACTAATATCACACTGTACATATGAATGGATGTATATGCTAAGTCGTGATCCTGGTTCATTTTTCTTAAAACACTAGTCTATGATAATGTTTTTCCAGTTCTGCTATAATGATTTAGATACTTTAGAGTAGACTGAATATCGATGAGTTTGTCCACAAAGTGCATCATTGTATTTTTTTCCCCCATTTCTCATCAGTTCCATGTCCTTGGAAGTTCTAAAAAATATTGACTTATAAAGGATGACTATACTTGATCAATGTTATAAATTTTTTCTTGAATTTGTGTGAAGATGTCATTTTAATTTTACACATGGATGTTGTTTTCAGGCGGAGAAGTTACTTGGAGATTCAAGTTTGATGAAGAAAGGTGGTAAGTATGGAAACATTTGGCAGTCTCGACAGTTATTTGGTATGATTCTTATTGGAATAAAGGACCGTTATCTGGTATGAAGTTTGTTAATTGCTATTTTTAATCTAGCGTCTTACTTCATTAGCAAAAGGACAGAATATTTGATATTTTCATTGATGTTAAAGATGTAGAAGCTTCTTGACTGGTTATTTTTTCAATGCGTAAAAATTCAACAATGAACAAATTGTGCTGGCATTTCTTTAACCAAATTAATTTACGAATCAACGACTAGTCTCTTGAAGTCTTTCAAGAGATTTAAATTCTTTCTAATATTTATCTTAATTTTATCCTCTCTTGACCTGTAGGATGTAGTAAAAGCACTCCAAGTAGCCCATCTAGTGCAGAGCCTTGTTCTGTAGAAGGTACTGATGACAAGGAAAACAATGAAATTTCAGAGCTTGACCGTTCTACCTAATCCGAGAAGTTCCCCTGGATACTGCCTTCTTCCAAAGGCAATCTTCGTCTGTCGCTCTTTGCTTTTCCTCCAGTAATTTATGATCTTCATTGTTTCTTGTGTGCTTATGAGTATGAGGTTTTGTGTTCAACAAATTTCAGGATCAAGTGCCAAAAATAGAAAACATTTCAGCATTTATGCTCACTTTTTTTCTACTAATTTTCATGTACAATATTCTTGATCGTTTTATTTATATGTACCTCTCCATTGTTTCTTGCAGCGAAGGACTTAAGGTTGGTCGAAGGCATGCATGATGACCTTGGGCTAAAGCTGAGAGAAATATTGTGCAACAATGAAGCTGAAACACTGGCTGTGATATTAAAGAGATTGAAGCAGAAAAACGTTCACAGCCATTGTTGTTTAGTGTATTTTTGTGTGTGGAATGGACTAAAGTGGTCTCATTCTTTGCTCTCGCTCACTGTTTTCTGCTCTGTGACTCTTATTTCTTTACATTTCCGTTGATACCAGTCGTTCGGTGAGTTTAATTTTTTGTTATCCACGTATCATTTGATCGTTATTGGGTTGCACATCGCAATTCAGTGTGATTTTTTGTTGAATCTTGATAGTAAATTTGTGAATTGTTGATTTGAACTAGTTGTTTTCAGGGTTACATGTCTGGAATGAACTGGATATTAGCGTTTTCTTTAATCTTGATTGAGATAAAACACAATGCAGTAGTTATTGGTTTGCATTTCGTTTTCAGCTGTGAAGAAAACAATCTCTTTTCGTTGGTTAATGATTTTTCATTAATTCTATAGCAAGACGATCACCATCTGATTCTTTCAGATAACAATGAGCATCTCCCTCTATCTATCCTATGACTATTTCTTTTGTGTTGATTATCCTGTTGTTTGAATGGAGAATTGAAGCGAACAAATCTGTTGCAGAATGGATCCTCACCAATTCACCACGATGATTGCTTTGTTGCATCGCGATTCGGCATGGCACACACCTAACTTGGCTCTCGTGTTCGTATTAGATTTCTGGTCCTAGATTTGCTTGATTGCAAGGAATGGCTTGGGGACATTTTAAAGAACTGTTGAATTGTAATCATGTACCAAAACTTGACATAGCATGTACTGGATAGGAATGTTTCACAACAATTGAAATTGATGGGATCAAATGTAGCTGTTTGGGATTTTTTTATTTTTCTTATTATTATTATTTTTTTTTACTTTAGCGAGAGTCAAATTCATGACATCTCTAAACCTTGCCTTTGGCAAGTAATGCATAGATGCTTTGACAGGCCTGTTTGGAATTTTATTTGACAAATGTGATGAATAACAGATTCTATTAAGTCCGGTTGTGCAATTATTTTCCAATTTGTTGGCTTGATTAGATTATTTTGAACGATGAAATAGGTATCCAACACCTTCACCGATATTAGTGATTGCCATCCAGGACGAATTTTTAGCTCCACTTTTTTCACTTTATAAATGTGTTAATTTTTTTGTAAAATATAAATGATTTTAAGAAAAACAAGAACAACACTTGAATGACAACTAATATGTTATATTGGAAGTCAGCCCAAAGGAGCTGTTTATGTGGCCTCAACCATGTGTTATGCATTGGGTGTTAAGGTGTTTTTGCTTAATGTACCTCTTACAATTTTTTCACTTTCTTCACTTTTGCTTAATGGGTTTTAGCTCCACTTTTTTCACTTAAATGATTTTAGTACATTATATCAAAACTTTTAAAAAGAAAGGGAGTGGGTAAATAAATCTCGACTTTTGCTTAACGTACCTCATTACATTTTTTTTTTTATATAATTTCTAATTTTGCCCCTATGCAAAATTACTATATTGCCCTTCATATAAAAAAGTTTTTACTCACTTATACCCAACCTCCAAAGTCCACTATCACACACCTCTCACATCTCTCTCGATCCGAACCTCACCATTATCCAAATCTAACGATTCTCCGGCCAAATCACATTTAAACCCTTCGTTTAAGCCTTTTACACCATTTTATCGGTTGATTTAGATTTTCTTGCTTTTCTATTTTTGTCTCTTTATTGTTGCTGTTGTTGTTGGTGGCGTAGTCGTGGTAATTAGGGCTTCGATTTTAGGCTCCAATCTCAATTTTTTGAGGTTTAACATAGATGGATTCGAGAAGAGTGGGCTATTTATAACAAAAACACCTTTTTTTTTTTGCTTAAAATTTCTTGGACAGTTTCTTCTTCGTTCTTGTTGCCCGTGAGTTTTAGTTAATCAAGAACGAGATCTCGACCATGTTCACTTATAGGACACTGACGAGATCGAATATGATCTTGTTTGACAAAAAAAAAAAAAAAAAAAAAACCTCTTACGGCACTTTCGACAAGTATTAAAAAAAAAACATAGAGAAATAGAAGAAAAGCGGGGCGAGGAAGGGTGTTTCGGAGATTTCAAAAAAGGAAAGTAACAAGGTAATAAGATGAACAACAACTTGGGTCCCAAAGAAAAAGAACATAAGCGGGGCGAGGAAGGGTGTTTCTATTTCTACTCTTGTACGACGTATCAAAATCCTTGTCAAATTAGAACAATGCCTCTCAATCTCCAACTACACAATTCCATCCTATTTTCCTCTATTATTAACGATTTCGATTCTTTTCTCTTACACTCTTCGCTTTCTCATCCGGTGAGTTCACTCTCTTCTCTCTGTTTCTTTCAATGTATGATCATTTGATTATGTTTTAGGTTTTACATTCACAAGAATCGATTGAGTGTTGATGGTGAATTTGCATGTGTGTGTTAACCCGGGACGGGTTGGCCTCCGCCCCCTTCCCCGCCCTCGCTCCCTTTTCCCAACCCCTAACACGCGGCCGCCCCTCAAACTTTTTTTTTCATCCCTCACAGCCTCCGACTTATTCTTGCCTCCTTACTATCGACACTCTTCCGTCAGAACCCAATTTTTTTTTTCTTTATGTATTTCTTTTTGAAACTCAAAGTTTTTTTTTTTTTTTTTTTTATGTATTTTGGAACATTGTTAAATAAAACTTATAAAAATCATAAGTTGTAAAGATATTGAAGTTTGATTTTACCAAAAATTTATGGAACTCAATTTCGAGTTGCGGTTATAAAGTTATAGTCAAAATACACACTTAATTAAAAATGATAATACTTTTATTTATCTGCGAAATGTCTTCATAAAGATAAAATTTAAGAAGCTCTCAAACATTATTTTTTATTGTTTCAATTCATAAAATAATTAAGTGAAAGCTTGGGAGGAGGAAAAATAATTGATCTAATGTACACACTTTTTTATTTAATAAGAAATTGCAAAATTATTAACTTTCTTCTCCTGACATTTCGCTTGTATCTTTTTTTTTTTTGGTAATCTTGTATCTTATTCATTTATATTGCAAGTCATTATGATTATTAGTGTAGTGTTTGATTATTATATTTACTAATACATTTTTTAATTTGATGCAAAAAATTATTCTATGTGGCTTGAAATTGGGTTATAATCATATTCAACTCAATATTTTTTTGATAACTTTTTTTTAAAGCTAACTAACTCATTTCAAAGTAAACACCAAAATATTTTATAAGTTTTACAAGGGCACAATTTGAGTTTATAAATGTAAATTTAAAGCACATTAAGTTGTAGGGATTGACACCCGATCAATGCACTTGCCAACAAAATCAGTTGCTTTGGGGTGGGACCCAGGGTTGTCCACGTCAGCAGATGCGTTGACCAGTTGTCAATCTCGGGTCATTCTAGCATTTCTCATATTAGCCTTACGACCCTTACAAATCAAGTTTATGAGACTAGTCAGACAAGTATCTGGATACCCATGGTTAATAAAAAAAAATTAACTCGGACGGGTGTAGCCTAGTGGTAAGGGCGATGATGGGGTTGTGTGGGTTAGGTGCACGACCTCGGTATCGATTCCCTACAACAGCCAAACATCGGGCCACTGGTGGTCTCGTTGCGCAATCCCAAGGCCTGTGGGACTAGTCAGACAAAGAACCCGGCCCACGGTTACTCCAAAAAAAAAAAAATTGCATGTGTGTTCATGATTTGTATTGGCTGTGGTTTATCCATTGGAATCAACTGTCAATTATTTGGTCGTGATTTAGGTTTTATACGGACGACATCAGTTTGATGCTTGTTTTGTTTGGATCTGTGCTGCAAAGATGTTGATGATGATGGTGAACTGTATTGAGTGATGTTTTGAGAGGTCTTGATTGTGAATTTGTGTGTGTTCATGATTTGTATTGGATAGGGTTTATAGGTCGAAATCGACTGTGAGTTTGCGCTTCTTTGAATTTTGGTTGAAAATATCGCAATGAAGTTATTAATTTGCATTGGTGTTGCCTATTGTGTTTTTGCAAATGTTGAAAAACATCCTGATTTTGTTGCGGTGTGGTGTTTAGCATTCAGTGTTCGTTAATTCTTGTTTCTGTTGTGCTTTCCAGAGAGAAAAAAAGAAAGGAGGAAGATTGCAATGAAGCGCCGAGGATCTACAACTTCTGATTCTTCAGATGAAAATGAGTCTCTCTCTCTCTCTCTCTCTCTCTCTCTCTCTCTCTGTTATGCTGTTTCCTTTGTTTGATTGTCTCGATGTTTAAATGGATAAATGAAAGATACAATTTTTTTTCCGAAATGTGGTCCTTAGTTGACTGACTTGTGTTTCAGCACATAACCAACTTTGCGCTACTTTCTGGATTAGAACTATTTTCAATTGGTTAGTCAATGAAAATTTTCAGAATCTGATTGGTATTGTGTTTGGTATTGTAGTTTCCATCGCTTTGACGTGAATAGGAAAAGAAGTGTAAGACCTGCAACAAGGGAAGAAGAAGCTAAGTTCCTTTTAGCGTATGCAAAAAGAGAACTCAATGATGAGAAATATGACAAGCTTAAGAAACTTCTACTTGGTTTTCTATTCAGGAGGTTTGATTAACATTTTCTTCGTCTTAAGCTAGAGTTTTATGTGAATTAGACACTTAAGGAATTCCATAAGAAAATTTCTTAATCATATTCTATGTTGCAGCGTGAGTACAGACGATCTTATATCGCAGTCACTAGATCTCGTTGAGGGAGATAAATATTTGTTTATGAGCTTTGATTACTTCTTTCACAAGCGTCCTAAAATCGATCCCTCACTTGAGACTCAGCACAATGTGGACCCGATAGCGATGTTGATGGTGAAGGATGAGGGGAAGGAATTAATAGATAAGATAGAGGCAAGTAAATACATCTCATAGTTGAAGATTGTGTATGTAAGCTATTTGTTTTGTTTGGTTGATTCAAGCTGTTGAATTTTGCTTTTACAGAAACAATTGAAAGGTGATTCGAGCACTAGGAAAAGATTTTTGAATGCTTTGAATTCGAGTCCACTTGGTGCTGAAACCCTAAGAAAGTATGTGGGAACATTTTTCTTATCTTTGTTTCATTTCTCAATGGCTCATGAGAGTTCTTTGTTACCTTGAAACCTAAGAAGGAAACTTTTATGCATACATTTAAAACGTGTTAATTATTTTTTACTCTTTTTGCAGCTTGGAGTTATTTTTAAGAACAATGAGAACATTTTGAAGCATCTTGACTCATTCTATCAAAATCCTACTACATACTTAAAGCGACACGAGGGATCAAGAGAAACCTTACATAACTGTGAGAAGTCTTTTCATCCTTCTTCACAGACAAGGAGCAAGGTAATATTCACCATAGGAAAAATAAAATGGGAATCCTATAGTTTGCTTTGCTCTTCACAGATGTAATCCTGATTGATTTTTTTTGAACCACTAGTCTATGATTTTTTATTTATTTATATATTTATTTTTCTGTTTTGCAATAATGATCCGGATCTTTTAGAATAGACTAGATATTGATGAGTTGATCTTGGTCCACAAAGTGCGTCATTGTATTTTTTTTTTCTTTTCCTTTTCATCTCTCATCAGTTCCATGTGCTGGGAAGCTCTCAGCTCTTAAAAGATTACAGTACTTAATCGAATGTGATAGTTTTTTTCTTAAATTTGTGAAGATGACATTTAATATTACACTTGAATGTTGTTTTCAGGTGAAGTTACTTGGAGATTCACAGTTGTTGAAGAAAAGTGGTAAGTATGGAAATGGTTTGACAGTCTTTACAGTTATTTGGTATGGTTCTTAATTTCTTATTAAAAGAAAAAGGACAACGGTTCTGGTTTGGAGTTTGTTATTGCCATTTTTCATACAACGCCATACTTCATTAGCAAAAGGACATTGAGAAAGTTTGATCTTTTCATTGTCTTTAAAGATATATATAGTAGTTTCTTGATTGGTTATTGCTTCAATGCTTAAAAACTCAACAATGAACCAGATTGTGCTTGCATTTTTGAACCAGATCAATTTGTGGATCAACTACTAGCTTCTGTGTTTCAAAATTTTTGCAATATGAATCTTAATTTTATCCTTTCTTGATATAGGGCATAGTAAAATCACTCCAAGTAGCCCATCTAGTGCCGAGTCTAGTTCTGAAGAAATAAACGGTGCTGAGGAAGGCAATGATGTTGTAGAGTGTGACTACTCTACCCATCCGAGAGTTACCCCGAGTTACGTCCTTCTTCCAGAGAATGTAATGCAATCTTTGTCTACCACCTATTGATTTTCCTCTGGTAATTCATGATCTTTATTGTTTCTTGTGTGCTTACGAGGCTTCGTGTTCAACAAATTTCAGGATCAAGTGCCAAAGATAGAAAAGCCCAACGATAAATATTTGAATAGTCATTGTATATCTGTGGCTTCATTAGACAGAAGACATTGTTTTAAGAGCATGCACCACAACAAATATGCTAAGGAATTATTCGTATATGAAGATAAAAGGTTCGGCTTTTGATTAATTTGTTCCGTAGTGTTTTTGTTCCTCTCTTTCCGTGTTTTAATACACACGAATACGAGACTACTCTTTTATTTCCCTCTTATGGTTAACCACCACTTCCATGATTTTCTTATGGCACTACATATGCTGTTAAATGTATTGTTGTAGGTTTGAGATGGATATCACTATCAGTTCAATGGAATCGGCAATTGAGCGTGCAAAGAAGCGATTGGCTTGGTTCAGATGTAAAGCAATGGAAACAACGGAGCCAGATCCTTTGTCAGGTTCGTTTCGGCCTTCTTTAAAAATGAAAGCATTTCAGCATTTATGCTCACTCTTTTCTACTGGTTTTAAAGTACAGTTTTCTCCATCGTGTTATTTGTTTGCATCTCTCGATTCTTCCTTGCAGTGAGGGACTTGAGGTTGGTCGAAGGCATGCGTGACCGAGTGCTAGAGCTGAGAGAAATATTGCGTGACAATGAAGCTGAAATGCTGCCTTCGATATTACAGAAATTGAAGCAGAAAAAGGTGAAGTGGGAAGAAAAACGTTCAGAGTTCAACAAGGAATGGAGTAAAGTGGTCTCTGAGAACTATTACAAAGCCATGGATCATAGCCATTGTTGTCCATCTTTAGTGAAAAAGAAATAGTTAATGCTAAAAAAAAAGTCAAATATTTAGATTGCTTGATGAGTATGACATTATAATGATTTATATATATTTTTTTAATGAGTAAAAAACTTATTACAATGATTCATATTGAGTACAACAACTATACCTAGCCTCAATCCCAAATTTGTTGGGGTGGGCTCATGGATCAAACTCTTCCATTATGCTCAAATATGTTTGATCCACTTTCTAGATGTGAAAAATGAGCTCATCCTCCTCTCGTATTTTTTGGTATGGAAAATGGATCTGGGGCTTTCCTCCCTTATTCAGACTTGGGATCGGTTTTGCAATGTATATAATTTTCTATTTGGTAGAGTTAATGAGTTTGAGTTATATTGAGTAATTGAGTAAAACTATAATGTATAACAACCAATGACCCAAATAGTAAGAGACTTCATTCTCTTATACAAACTCTTGAGTTCAAGTCTTGTAAATAAAAAAAAATTGGGTTGAGAGGCCCCGCCCACGTTTGTTGCCCGATAATGTCCAAGTGTGGTTTGTTGCCCGATAATGTCAAGTGTGGTTTAGTCGGTGCGGTTGGCGTCGACATCACATGGGAAAACTAAAAAATAAAAATAATAAAATAAAAATAAAAATTTGGGGGGGAATGTCATTTTCTTAAATTTTGTTTATGGATATAAGACGCCCTTTCTCTCTCTCTCTCTCTCTCGTTGTCTCTGCTCTGTTTGTTCTGTGCTCCGTGACTCTCATTTGGTCGACATTTTCCTAGCGAAGATTCGAGACCAGTCGTTCGGTGAGTTCGTTCAATTTCCGTTCTCTCTGTATCGTTGCATCGTCATTTGGTTTGCACATCGATCGTTATTCATTCAGTTCAGTGTGATTTCTTCGTTGAATCTTGATCGTAAATATGTGAATTCTTGATTTGCACTAGTTGTTAATTTTTAGGGTTCCATTTCTGGAATCATCAACTGCAACTTAGCGTTCTCTTGAATCTTGATTCAGATAGAACGCACACAATGTAACAGTTAATGATTTGGATTTCGTTTTCAGCTGTGAAGAACACCACACAACACAACGCAACACAATGTGTTTTCATCAATTCTAGGGCTGGACCATCGCCATCTGATTCTTCAGATAACAATGAGTACCTCTCTCTCTCTCTCTCTCTCTCTCTCTCTACACTATGATGCTCTATTTCTTTTGTTTGATTGTTGATTCGTGATTCGGCGCATACCTAGATTTGATTGATTGCAAGGAATGGCTTAAACATTGCATTTACTGGATATGAATATTTCACTATGATTGAAATTGATGGGTCAAATAGAGTTCATTTGGAATCTGATTTGACAAATGCGATGAGCATTGATTTTACCAATTTGTTGGCTTGATTAGATAATATTGGACACTGAAATAGGTATCCGAAACGGCACCTGCGATCATGATAAAGGCCATTCAAACTCATCTCCTATGGAGACAGACCAAACTCGTAAAATTTGTTCCTTTGCTGATATCAGTGATATATGTCTTAACAATGAAAGTTGCTAGTTTTGTTTTAGTGCATGATTATGGTTTTATTGAGATGGTAGGATTGTATTTTTATTGAGATTTGGTAGGATCGCCTCATTTAAGGGTTTTAAACAAAAACCAAGATTTCTTTAGACTGAAAGCTTAAGTTTCTTTGGCGCTTACTAACTTGTTAAAGGAGGGAATTTTTTTCTTTTTTTGTTGACTTGAACTTTCTGGCATATTCCCAGGTTGAGTTGATGAAAGAAGGTTTTGATTTTTCCTTTGTTGATAATTTTCGGAATTAAAAATAAAACAGTAAGCTAAACAAAAACAGAGATGATGTTCTCTTTATTTTTATATATTTTTGCTAATGATAGAGTACACATTTATAAGCAACGGTTTGACACACTAACTGATTTTTGACTTGCATTAACAATAAATAGTTGAGTAAACTTACTTTTTAATCATGACACATTCCCACTCTTAGCTAATATTGACCACTTTTGGCAGTAATTCAACATTGTGGGCATATTTTTCAGAGCTCACAGCTTACATGACACACATTGTCACACATAACATTAATACCCATGCATCTGAATTTGAATCATATTCTAACATCCTTTTATTCTGACTACTTTTTTATTTTGAATCAGATTCCTTTTTTTTCTTTTTTTGGCCCCAACTAATCTGGGCTGTTGTTGAATCAGATTCCTCAAATTTACAGTCTAATGAATCTCATATTTCTTTTATATTGTGACTGGAATTGTAGCTCTAATCACTTTGTTGTGACTGAAGGAGGAAGTTCAAAAGTAATAATGCAGGACATGGCAAATATAGAATCCTTCTTAATGGAAGTAGAAACATTTTTCAAAGACGAACTAGTGAAGTATGATGAGTTCTTGCAAATTATGATAAGTTTCCAAGACAACAGGTGTGATTATCATGCACTTCATCTTAAGCAACACTTTTATGCAAATTAGGCATTCAAAAATACTGTGAGCGAATTCTCTTTATCGTTTGCTAGTTGTAGAATCAATATGGCTGATGTTTTACGGCGGGCAAAATATCTTTTCAAAGAAAACATGACCTTGCTTTTGGGCTTGAATCAATTCTTGCCCAGAGGTTATGAGATCACTGATGCCCATTCCTCCCTTGGGATGGAGGAGGAGCCACCGGCACATTTGAATGACAAGGTTTGCAAATTGGTGGATGACATTAAGGTTAGAGAATTCATCTTATAGTTGAAAATTAAGTGCCCTTTTTTCTTTTTTCTTCTTTCTTCTTTCAAGCTGATTGCTTATCAACTTCGTTGCTCACAGATTCAATTGAAAGACGACGTTTTCACATGGAACAGATTTTTGGACACACTGAACTTGTATAGAAGTTGTTCTTGGAACATTGAAACAACCTTAAGACAAGTATGCAGAACAGTAGAATCATTTTCCTTACTTTCATTTTGTAACTCATTTTGTTTCTTACCCTGAAAGGAAACTGTTGATACATACCATCAAGAACATGTTTTTGATTTTCTTTTGCAGCTTGGAGTTATTTTCAAGGACAAGGAGTATTTTCTGAAACATTTTGATTTCTTCTCACAAAATCCTACCACATACTTGGAGAAACAAGAGGGATGGAGAGAAACCTTACATAAAGATCAGAAGTCATTTGATCCTTCTTCACAGTCAGGGAACAAGGTAAATTTCACCATAGGAAAAAAAGGGAATCACATAATAGTTTGCTTTGCTCTTTGGCCTCTTTTAGAATTCTGCATGTACCCAATTTTCCACTCCCTGATATTTTCTTTGACAATTGTCTGTCTTATTCATCTCATTGCTAGCCATTTAGTTTACTAGTGAATTTTGGTTGCATGCTTCTTTACTAATACCATATTGTACATATGAATAGATGTATATAATAAGCTATATTAAAATCGTAATCCTGGTTTATTTCTCTTAAAAGATTACAGTACTTAATCGAATGTGATAGTTTTTTTCTTAAATTTGTGAAGATGACATTTAATATTACACATGAATGTTCCATGTTCTTGGAAATTTTTCAGGTGGCTCATAAATGAGTTACTTGGAATTCAATGTTGTTGAAGAAAGGTGGTAAGTTATGGAAATAGTTTGAAGTCTTTACAGTTATTTGTTTCCATGGTTCTTAATTTCTTATTGATGAAGAAAGATGGTAAAAAAAAGGACAACGGTTCTGGTTTGGAGTTTGTTATTGCCTTTTTTTAATACAAGCCTTACTTTATTAGCACAAAGGACATAGAGAAAGTTTGATCTTTTCATTGTCTTTAAAGATATATATAGTTGTTTCTTGATTGGTTATTGCTTCAATGCTTAAAAACTCAACAATGAACAGATTTGTGCTTGCATTTTTGAACCAGATCAATCGCGGATCAACTACTAGCCTCTGTCTATGTTTCAAAATTTTGTAATATGAATCTTAATTTTATCCTTTCTTGATATAGGGCATAGTAAAATCACTCCAAGTAGTCCATCTAGTGCCGAGACTAGTTCTGAAGAAGGAAACAATGGTGCTGAGGAAGGCAATGATGTTGTCAGAGTGTGACTACTCTACCCATCCTGAGAATTTCCCCTGAAGTTACGTCCTTCTTCCAGAAGAATGTAATGCAATCTTTGTCTATCACCTATTGCTTTTCCTCCGGTAGTTCATGATTTTATTGTTTCTTGTGTGCTTAAAATGCTTTGTGTTCAACAAATTTCAGGATCAGTGCCAAAGATAGAAAAGCCCGACGATAAATATTTGAATAGTCATTGTATATCTGTGGCTTCATTAGACAGAAGACATTGTTTTAAGAGCATGCACCACAACAAAGATGCTAAGGAATTATTCGTATATGAAGATAAAAGGTTCGGCTTTTGATTAACTTGTTCCGTAGTGTTTTTGTTCCTCTCTTTCCGTGTTTTAATACGCACGAATATGAGACTACTATTTTATTTCCCTCTTATGGTTAACCACCACTTCCATGATTTTCTTATGGCACTACATATGCTGTTAAATGTATTGTTGTAGGTTTGAGATGGATATCACTATCAGTTCAATGGAATCAGCAATTGAGCGTGCAAAGAAGCGATTGGCTTGGTTCAGATGTAAAGCAATGGAAACAACGGAGCCAGATCCTTTGTCAGGTTCGTTTCGGTCTTCTTTAAAAATGAAAGCATTTCAGCATTTATGCTCACTCTTTCCTACTAGTTTTTAAGTACAGCTTTCTCCATCGCGTTATTTGTTTGCATCTCTCGATTCTTTCTTGCAGTGAGGGACTTAAGGTTGGTCGAAGGCAAGCGTGACCGAGTGCTAGAGCTGAGAGAAATATTGCGCGACAATGAAGCTGAAATGCTGCCTTCGATATTACAGAAATTGAAGCAGAAAAAGGTGAAGTGGGAAGAAAAACGTTCAGAGTTCAACAAGGAATGGAGTAAGGTGGTCTCTGAGAACTATTAAAAGCCATGGATCATAGCCATTGTTGTCCATCTTTAGTGAAAAAGAAATAGTTAATGCTAAAAAAAAAAAAAGTCAAATATTTAGATTGTTCACAGTCAGGGAACAAGGTAAATTTCACCATAGGAAAAAAAAGGGAATCACATAATAGTTTGCTTTGCTCTTTGGCCTCTTTTAGAATTCTGCATGTACCCAATTTTCCACTCTCTGATATTTTCTTTGACAATTGTCTGTCTTATTCATCTCATTGCTAGCCATTTGGTTTACTAGTGAATTTTGGTTGCATGCTTCTTTACTAATACCATATTGTACATATGAATTGATGTATATAATAAGCTATATTAAAATCGTAATCCTGGTTTATTTTTCTTAAAATGCTAGTCTATGATAATTTTTCAGTTCTGCTATAATGATTTTGGTCTTTTGGAATATACTAGATGTCAACGGGTTGGTTCACAAAGTGCATCATTGCAATTTTTTCCCATTTCTGATCACTTCCATGTTCTTGGAAATTCTCAGAAATATTGGCTCATAAATGATTGTACTTAATCAATGTGATAAGCTTTTCCTTGGTTGTGTGAAGATTGCATTTTAATTTTTCACGTGAATGTTGTTTCCAGGCGAAGTTACTTAGAGATTCTCTATTGATGAAGAAAGATGGTAAGTACGAAAAGTTTGGCAGTCAATCTGATATGAAGTTTGTTATTGCCTTTTTCTTAATATAGAGCCTTGCTTCATTAGCACAAAGACGTAAGAAGATTTGATCTTTTCACTGTCATTAATGATATAGAAGTTTCTTGTCTGGGTATTGCTTCAATGCTTAAAAACTCAACAATGAACAGATTTAGCTTGCATTTTTGAACCAGATTTATACGAACCAACTACTAGTCTCTGTCTATATTTCACTATTTTGTAATATAAATCTTAATTTTATCCTCTCTTGATCTGTAGGGCGGAGTAAAAGCACTCCAAGTAGCCCATCAGAGCCTAGTTCTGTAGAAGGAAACAATGACGAGGAAATCAATGATATTTCAGAGCTTGACCACTCTACCAACCTGAGAATTTCTCCTGAACACTGCCTTCTTCCGAAGAATGTAATGCAATCTTCATCTATCACCTATTTCTTGTCCTCCGCTAGTTCATGATTTTCATTGACACCTGTGTGCTTAAATGCTTTGTGGTGGACGAATTTCAGGATCAGGTGCCTGAAGATGAGTTATTAAACAGTAAAAAAAAAAAAAGTGCTGAAGAATTATCGAAACATGAAGATCAAGGGTTTGGCCTTTTTATAACTTGTTCTGCAGTGATTTCATTCCTCTCTTCTTGTGTTTAAATACACACAACAATAAGATTACACATTCATTTCCCTCTTATGGTTAATCACTTCCGTGATTTTCTAATGACGTGAAATCTGTTTTTACATATACGTTATTGTAGGCTTGATGTGGATGTCTTGCTCGGTTCATTGGAATTGGCAGTTGAGCATGCAGAGAAGCGACTGAAAGCAATAGAAGCAGTGGAGCCAACAACAACTGTTGTGGATCCCTTGTCAGGTTCGTTTAATCTTCTTTAGGAACAAAAACATATCAGGGTTTATGCTCACGTCTTCTCTACTTATTTTCAAGTATTATATCGCTATATTCATATGTGCCTCTCAATTCTTTTTTGCAGCAGAGGACTTGAAATTGATTGAACGCATGTATGGTGACCGTGGCTTAGAGGTGATAGAACTATTGCACACAAATGAAACTCGCGCACTGCCTGTCGTGTTATAAGGAGATTGAAGCAGAAAAAGATGGAGTTTGAAGAATATCGATCGGCATTCAACGAGTAATGATTTGAAGTGATTGTTGAGAAGCATTACAAAGCCTTAGATGATAGCGCCATTAATCCCTGTTTAAGAAGATGATCCAACTGTAAATTTCTTCTTCTTCTTGTGTAAAGTGTAAACAATAGATAGTTGTTAATCTGCTTTGTCTTTTTGATGGGCGATTGAACATAGATCTCGAGAAAATCTTCTTGTAGACAGTTTATAATGAATAAAAGTGGAGAAAAAATATACTAGAGTTGAAGTATGGGCATTGATCAGTCTGATAAGAATTTAAGATTAGGCCGTGATGTTGTTTTGATTCGTCGTTTATACTTGCTGGTGTTGTCTAATGTTGGTGTGATCATATCCAGTATGAATTGACATTTTAATTGACAGCGGCAACTTTGTCCCTCCCTATCACTAATATTAATACTTCTAACTAGAAGTAAGGAATGGTTGAAGAGGAAGTGCTCCACTCTGTTTGTTTAGGATTTTGTTGGCACTTATTGAAAAGTGTATTTCTTACTTTTAACTTATTTCTTCACTCTAACATTGTTAACACTTAAAAAGACATGGATACCCATTTACTTTGTATAAAAAGATTTAAAATGTAAGAGAATAAAGAAAAAAACTTACAGAATTTTCTAGTGTAGAGTAAGAAATGAAAAATGAGAAAAAATATAGGTTTATAAGCTATTACATATATAGTCATGAAGTTTTAGACACTTTTTTTGTCGAGTCTCCATATCCTTAAATTCACCTTTTAAACTCGCACTGTATCTAACACCCGCATCCGAGTCCACCTAACATAGCTTTTAACATTGTTATCCTCCCCCTTATAAAAGTTTAACTTCTTGGTTCTTACGTACAGAGATCACATCACACTTCACACATTAGTAGTTTAATCAAATCTTCTTCCAACACGTGACAGCGAATGACAACAAAAACAACAAACCTGAAAGCCTAACACGCAATGGTGGGGTGGAAGAGAAGAGCGAAGAAGACAATCTGCAGCATGAGCAGCATGAGCCAGGCACGGTCCAAGTGGACGGCGATGGCGTCCAGCATCCTGATCCAGTGCACCAGCGGCTCATCCTACACGTTCGGCATCTACTCCCCACTCCTCAAGTCCTCCCAGTCCTACTCCCAGTCCACTCTCGACTCCATCGCCGTCTTCAAGGACGTCGGCGCCAACGCCGGCCTCCTCTCCGGCCTCCTCTACACCTCCGCCGGCCCCGCCACCGTCCACGCCGCCGGCGCCCTCCAGTGCTTCCTCGGCTACTCCCTCATCTGGCTCTCCGTCGCCGGACTCCTCCCCCGCCCCCCGTCCCCCTCATGTGCCTCTACATGTTCCTCGCCGCCCACGCTCAGACCTTCTTCAACACCGCCAACGTCGTCACCGCCGTCCACAACTTTCCGGATTATAGCGGCACTGCTGTTGGGATCATGAAGGTCAGTTGTTGTTGCTTGCTTTCATCTGTTAGGGTTTGGGTTTTGTGATTGATGATTTCTGAAAGTTTGGTTTTTGTGATTGATGAGTTGATGAATTTGATCTGTTAGGATTAGGGTTTTGTTTTTGGTTTTTGTGATTGATGAGTAGAGAAAGTTTTTTTTTTTTTTTTTTTTTTTTTTTTTTTTTTTTTTTGCGATTTGGATTGAGTTGGAGCAGATTGAATTATTGGTGTTTTTTGATGATCTATAGTTGGGGGAATGATTGATCAGGTCGTGTGGGATTGGCGATTCACGGAATCAAATCTTTGCTGTGATTAGCGATACCTGTACAGCGATTAGGGGATTGATTGAATTAGTAATGATTTGGTCATTGAATGAATCTGCGAGGTCTCTGTGCAGGATCTTTGTTGGTGCATTTTGTAATTTGGTTGTTTTGTGATTCTTGAGTGAACATTGGAAAGTGAAAGTTGTGCTGATCAAAATTAAAAAGCTGAAATCAGTTGCGGCTTAGGGCTTAGGATTGAAAAGATGTAAATGGCCAGGAATGCTGCCTATGAGAAAGAGGACTGGAAAATTCAACCTATGCATACAAATAAAGAGAGGGTCTTCTTGTGCAAAAATGTTGCAAAGTTGATTCTCAGAAGTTAAAATAGTCTTTGACCTTGCAAAATTGGTTAATGGTTATAGAAAATTAAATTATCAAGTGTTAGATTAAAAAGGGGAGAACAAACTCATGAAATTGATAGTGAAATTTAAAAATTAAGAACAAAATGGTTAGAGAAACAAGTGAATGAATGATCTTAATGGTTGAAAATGGATATAATGAAGCTAATGAAAATTAGTAGGTTATGCTAAATATATAGCTATAATAATTGATATTTCCAGTTCGGTTTAAAGGGATGTGGGAAAGTAAGTGTATAAAATTGTTTAACCAATATTTTATAGTTGATTGGAAGAAGCTGGTTTATGTAGCACACCTTCAAGTAGATTTTTTTTTTTTTTTTTTTTTTTTTGCATTAAAAAACTTTGATGACTTGAATATGAACATGCTGACCATGTTATAGTGTATTTTTCTTTTGATGTGGTGAATGGATCAATGATATTTTGTGTTTGCATTCCCAATTTATTTGTCTAATTTTTCCCTCTCCCTCTCTTCATCTTACATATAGAATCCTAGACGTTATTATTTGGTATTTACTATTCGCAAAATAGTTGATTGGTTTACTAGTTAATGATCTAATGATGTCCATTGTGAGCGTGTAGACTCCTTTTACCATTGGGTGATATCCAGTATCTCCCTAGCTGCTGTCGAATTCTTTGAGAAAATGGATTGTACCCACATTATCAAATGCTATAGGGATGAAATCTAATGATGTCCATTATCTGCTCCTGCTTTTGAGCATACTTGGGCAATACTTTTGCGTTTTATTTGGCCATGGATATTTATGGTTGAGACATCCTTAGATGTTGAGTGGTCAATTTCTTATAATTATGTCCATTATCTGCTCCTGCTTTTGGGCGTACTTGGGCAATACTTTTGTGTTTTATTTAGCCATGGATATTTATGGTTGAGACATCCTTAGATGTTGAGTGGTCAATTTCTTATAAGGAATTTGGCTTGCTATATCTTTAGATCTACATGATTTCAATTTTTGCGCTCTTTATTACCTCTCTTGTGAACAACACTGAAAAGTTAATTGGGTTTTATGCCTGTAATATGAATATGATTATTTTCTAAGGAAAAACGACTAATTTAAATGACCTGAAAATGGAAAAGAAATTGGTTGCATACTTGCATCATGCAGACAGATATGAATTTATTTGGACCTTAGAAGTGATCTAGACGAGCATAAAAATGTAAATGATATGAACAATTGTGGGATTTTTTTTTATTATACACGATAACGGTAGAGGATCAAGGTCCTCACTTTCATATTGTTACTATTATAAACTTCTCTAACCTACATACATGTGGGATTTCTATGCAAGACTCATGCAATCCAATGCCAATGTAGAAAACTATAATCTTTGTTGAGCTTGCTTGATGATACCCTCTTGCTCCCATATCTCTTGTTGAATCCCACACCGCATCAACTGAACTTGACTTATTCTCAAAAATTCTGGAATTTCTTTCAAGCCACACTTCCCATAGTATAGCAAGCGTAGCCGACCTATTGACATGATTTCTTCTACTCCATTCCAATCTTTCTTGTGTGGACCTCACTCCTTGCAATGACCTAGGATTGGACACATTTCCACCTGAAAAAACCTCCCACCTATTCCACACTTGACAAGCTACATGACATTGGATAAAGAAAAAGGAGTCATTCAAATACATTTACTAGTAGTGTTTCGAATTCGATGACCTTCAAATGGCCCAGTTAGAAAATTGTACTTAGTAGAAACTAAAGAAATTAGACGATATAGGGGTAGACCTATGAAGCTAATTTGGGACACATTGATTAGGAAATATTTAAAGCATTTGGAAAGCACACCATTAATTGCACTTAATTGAGTGCAAAAGAAGAAATTGATTCCTGTAGCCGACTCCAACAAATTTGGGATGGAACTTTGTATGGATCATCAGACAATATCACTGTTGTATGGATCATCAGACAATATCACTGTCTTCATTGTGAACCTGATAGGGATGGAAGTTTTGAGGAAGGTTGTTTCAGTAACAAAAAGTATACATAGCGACTAGCGAGCAAGTATCCACTTCTAAAATTGATCATCATTCATGTCATGCAGCCCATGAACACTAATGTGCAATGATTTACGAAGTTCTCGCTCGACTTACGAGTAAATTCTCTGTAATTTATCCCTCATGTGTTTATATGCTTGAAATTCATTTAATGAACATTTGCATTTCTACAGAGGTCCTTGGTGAGTTAATATAGCAGGTGCATCCATGAAGACAGTAATTGATCTGCTGCTTAACCACAGCTTTTCTTTCTTTCTCTCTTTCGTTTTTAGATATATATTTTGGTACCTAACGTATCTTCCGCTGTTTCCTTCCAGGGATTTCTGGGCCTTAGTGGAGCAATACTTATTCAAGTGTATGACACTGTACTTGAGGGAAAGCCAAGCTCTTTCCTGTTGATGCTCGCTCTGCTGCCTACTTTAGATCCGCTGTTGCTCATGTTCTTCGTGAGAACTTACCCACCTCATGAAGGACGTGATATAAAGAAACATCTCAATGGTTTTTCAGTGGTTGCATTGATAGTTGCTGCCTATATTATGCTCCTGATAATCTTAAAAAATGTTGTATCTTTGGGGATGTTGGCACGAATAATTACATTTGTGATACTTCTCTTGGCACTTGCATCTCTAGTTGTCATTGCCATTAGAGCCCATTTGATGGATTCTCGCTTGCCATCCTCATCCATCGAAGGGACAAGCTTGTTGGAGGATGTAGGTTCTGTGGGATCTGAGAAGGCACTCGCAAGAAATGAGCGCACACCATACCAGGATGATGCTCAAGAGCTCTCTATTCTTGACAAGACTGCCATGCTGAGGGGAGGAGATTTGAATCTTTTGCAAGCCATTTGCACAGTAGACTTCTGGTTGCTTTTTCTAGCCATGTCATGTGGTATGGGCTCAGGTCTGGCAACAGTGAATAATATCAGTCAAATAGGGGAATCTCTTGGTTATACAAGTATGGAGACAAGTACTTTGGTTTCCTTGTATAGCATCTGGAATTTCTTGGGTCGTTTTGGAGCAGGATACATATCTGATTATTTCCTACACTTGAGGGGCTTGGCAAGGCCGATATTCATGGTAATTACTCTTGCAACCATGAGCATTGGTCATTTAGTGATTGCTTCTGGCCTGCAAGGAGCATTGTATGCAGGTCCAATATTGGTGGGTGTTTGCTATGGCTCGCAGTGGTCTTTAATGCCAACCGTTACCTCGGAGATATTTGGTGTGCGGCACATGGGAACCATTTTCAACACCATAGCCATTGCCAGCCCTATTGGCTCATATATTCTCTCTGTTAGAGTAGTTGGGTACATCTATGATAAAGAATCCATTAGTGGTCATGGATGCGTCGGTAACCACTGCTTCATGTTGTCATTTTTTATCATGGCATGTGTTAGTCTGTTGGGCTCTTCTATTGCCTTGGTTTTGTTCTTTAGGACTAGAAGGTTTTACAAGCAAGTTATATTTGAAAGATTGCGGCATTCCATGAGAGAGTAGGTGAGCAATTTACTTTGTCGTAGTGAATGAGGCAAGCATTTATGAATTGTTACACAAGTGCATAACTGTTTCCTCTTTATTCTTTTTTCTCCCTCTCTTATATTATACAATAATAAATATTTGTTGAATGTGTGTTTCTTGTTATTATACCAAGTCTTAAGCAAGCGTAACGTATTCATGTTTGTGCTTTGAATTGAGAAACCTAGTTAGGTTTTGTGTCTTGGGGCCCAATGCAATATTGAAGGAATTCATGCTCGTGTTTTGAAATGAGTAAATTACAAGATTGCTGACACAGGTAGAAAGAGCTGAGGGTCCTGAGAAAAAAGCTTCTGAGTTCAAGACTTGTGAGTAATGCAGAGGACAAAGTTGAGATGTCCTTCAGTTCTTACATGAAGTTGAGGGTTTAAGCCTCTCTATATATGATTTGGGGGCTTGTTGAGATGGTGGGTTCAAGAAATCCTCATCAGAGGTTGCACTTTATGGCAATCTATTGGGATCTTACCAAGATTTGAACCAATAACTTCGCCTTGATTACTCACAATTATATAGTCCAGCCAGAAGTCCCACAGCCCAAAGTTGAGATCTAGATTCTAGAGAACGGTACTATTGCTCAGTATATAACCTTTATCCTTGTATCAATGGAGGACAATGACATAAATCCAGACCCATCTGCCTAACTTGCCAGGTATGTCTTCAACACTTTCTTTATGTGTATTTCAATGCATATCTGACGGTTGAGGATTTAGTGCAGGGACGTTTATGGACGTTGTGGGATGTTGACAAGGCTGGACATGGACCCCAATTGATGATGCACCCTTTTTAGCCTGACGTGGCCTGTCTGGTATGCGTCTCATCATCATACGTGGCCTCACTCCTACAAGAGAAATATTCAAAGTAATCTCTCACTTCATTGATTTATTCTCAACAACAAACAAAACGATGGTAAAAAGCTAAGACAAACTGTATTGAAGAAGAAGAGATGGAGTATTGGAGATGGAGCAGCAGAAACAAGTGGACTGCAACGGTGGCAAGCATATGGATCCAGTGTACCAGTGGCTCACTCTACACCTTCGGCATCTACTCTCCGCTGCTCAAGTCCACCCAGCACTACAACCAATCGACTCTCGACATCATTGCTGTCTTCAAGGACATTGGCACCAATGCGGGTCTTCTCTCTGGCCTTCTCTACACTGCCGTCATGCCTAGCACTGTTCCTTCTCCTTCTGCTGCTGCGATTGGTAAAGTTGTTGGTGGGCCGTGGGTGGTGCACTTGGCCGGAGCAATTCAGTGCTTCACGGGGTACTTTCTCGTGTGGCTCTCAGTCACTGGAGCATTGCCACGCCCTCCCATCCCCCTCATGTGTTTCTTCATGTTCCTGGCTTCTCACGCTCAGACCTTCTACAACACTGCAAATGTTGTCTCTGCTGTCCAAAACTTTCCTAATTACAGTGGCACTGCTGTTGGGATCATGAAGGTTCGTACTTATTTAGTTAGTTTACTGTGTTCGCTTTGTTATCTTTGATTGATTGATAGATAGTCTTGTTAATTTGTCGAATTTCTATTGCTTCTGATGATCATGTTGTGTAAATCTAGGATTGAACTGATAAGGGCAACTTTTATATTGATCTGTTTTGAACAAGGTAGGGTTTTGAGGGTGTTTAGATAACGATAAAGAGAACAGAGAAAGATTGGGCGGATTGCATATCATAGAAGTGTATTTAGGTTTCTGCCTATTTTTTTGCAACTTCCTCTAAATTTCTTCTCCCAGAGTTAAATAGCATTTAGACTTTGGTTGGCTGTTAGTTGAATTTGTCAAGGATCCAGATCCTTAATTTAAGTCGTTTTTGATTGGATCCTTAAGCAAAGTCTTGAATTCCTTCTTTGCCTACCATCGATCCTTTACAAGTTTCTTCTTTATGATGTTTCATATTATAAACTATCGAAATACGCGAGTCACCTATCAAAATACGTAGTTTGATCTGAAACCCATCTAAGTACTGAAATTGGGCTTTCTTGCTATCTATGAGAGTGTTAGCAACTTCGACTTGGTATGAGGTGTTACTATCATAGCAAACTCTAAGTTCACATTTCAGTGTTTTCATTTCTGACCATTGGATTAACATCAATATTCTTTTCAATGGTGTAGTTGAAATCACCATTGAACAATTTCCTATACATATTATGTGGATTTTCTTCTCAGGATTATAGAGATTGTTTTGTCTGCTTCTTTCTTCCAGGGTTTTGTTGGCCTTAGTGGTGCCATTCTGATTCAAGTGTACAGGACTATATTTGTGGATGACCCCAGCAATTTCCTTATGATGCTTGCTCTATTGGCGACCCTGAATCCCCTCCTACTGATGTCTTTTGTGAGAGTTTGTCCTTCAAGTGTAGGGGATGATAAGAAATATCTGAATGGTTTCTCAATAATTGCCGTTGTCATTGCTGCTTATCTTATGATCCTTATAATACTGGAAAGCATCATAACTTTTGGACTATTCACTCGCATTATCACATTTCTAATACTTTTTTTGCGCTCATCTCCCCGCTGTATGTCTCAATCAAAGCAAATTCAAGGAGGGAGTCCCAGGTGTATCGGATAAAATCTTCATCCGTTGAAGGGACTGCATTGTTGGATGACCAGCATTTAGTGGATTCTGTGGATTCGGTTGTCAGAAACAATTCTCTTAGATATGATGCAGAAGAAGAAGAAGAAGAAGAAGAAGAAGAAGGGGATTAAACTAAAAGAGAGGAACTTGAATCTGTTGCAAGCAATACTCACCATCGACTTCTGGTTGCTTTTTGTAGCTATGGCTTGCGGCATGGGTTCAGGGCTTTCCACAGTCAATAACATCAGCCAAATAGGAGAATCTCTTGGTTACTCGACGCTGGAGACCAGTACTTTGGTTTCTCTATGGAGCATATGGAATTTTCTTGGTCGGTTCGGAGCTGGCTTTGTATCTGATTATCTGCTACTCTCAAGAGGCTGGTCAAGGCCGCTGATCATGGCTGTTACACTTGCAGTCATGAGTATTGGTCATTTACTAGTTGCTTCTGGCTTTCCGGGAACCTTGTATGCAGGCCCAGTATTGGTGGGCATTTGTTATGGCGCGCAATGGTCATTAATGCCGACCATCTGTTCAGAGATTTTCAGTGTTCTTCATATGGGAACTATATTCTACACAATCTCGATTGCTAGCCCTGTGGGCTCTTATCTTCTCTCAGTTTGGTTAGTTGGGTATATCTATGACAAAGAAGCATCAATTGAAGGTGGGAATGTTTGCAACGGTGCCCATTGCTTTATGTTGTCATTTCTGATCATGGCTTGTGTTAGTTTCTTGGGGTCTCTTGTTGCTTTTGGATTGCTGATCAAGGACAAGAAAGTTTTATAAGCAACTTGTCTTGCAAAAATCCCAACTTTCTGCTGCCGCAGCCGAGTAAGCATTCCTTTTATTTATATTATACTCTTTCATTTTGTTTGATTTAATGCAGTTGATTACGTGAAGAACACCACAACATTTATATATGTTTGATCATTTTCATAAATAACACTTCACACAAGTTGCAACATATGGCAACCCTCCTCTTTTATTGGGACTTGGGCTTGGTTACCTCCCATGGAATAACAAAAAAAAGCAGCTCACCATTATTTCCAACAAATTAACTGAAGCATAAAATTTGCGACAATTGGTTGCGCAAAAACATGTAGGGTGGGATGCGTTTGCGGCGAGATGTTACGCATCTTGAAATGCATCACACGGTTGTCACTTGTCAGCAGGTTGGTTGAAGAAGGCCTTCTTAGCAAACTCAAGCAACTTCTCAGACTTTGGCATCACATCCCTCACAGCCTCATGAGCACAGAACCTCTGAGCCCACCCAACAAGCCCAGGCGTCTTCTCTTCATCGAGCAGCTTCACTCCACTAAAACTCTCAAAAACTCTCACCCCTGCCAAAAAGCTCCCCAAGGCAATGTCTACATACCCAATCTCCTCTCCCCCAAAAAACCCACCTCCTCTGCTCAAATCCTTAAACACCTTCTCCATCAACTCAAACTCCATCTTCATTTTCTCCATCGCTTCGGCCTTGGCCTCCTCGCTCTCTGCTTTCATCCCCAACATGGCAGGAGATAGCTGTTCGAAACAGTTCAAAAACACAAACCATCAGTCTTCTTGTTGGTTAACCAATTCTCTTCAAACAGGCAAACAAAATTTTAACAAAACTCCAATACTCGTCGTACCTTGTCGTCTATGTAGGCCGCCCAAAAGCGGGCGATGGCGCGGTCGTAGGGGTCGGAGGGGAGGATTGAGGGGCCAGGGCTCCATTGTTCATCTATGTATTGAAGTATGAGCAGCGACTCACAGATGGGTCGGTCCCCGTGGAGCAGAACAGGGACCTTTTTGTGCACGGGGTTTGATTTCAAGAGGAGGTCGCTCTTGGCTCTTAGATTCTCCTCGATGTACTCGTAGTCGATGGATTTGAGGGTGAGAGCAATTCTTGGACGGATAGCAAATGGGCTCGACCACGCTCCTATAACCTTCAATTCACCCATTATTGTGGACAGCAACAATTGTTTGCTTAATTTGCTTGATTTGTGAATTGTTTGTGAGGATTAAGAGCGACAGAGTTATAGCTTATATAGCGTTAAATGACTTGATGAACAAAGCGGACTTCTCTCTTTCTATCTAATCAAAGATCTATGTTAATTTGCGTTGGATACGTGTCAACATTGTGTGTACGTTATTCGAGGACTATCCAGCGGATTTAGCATCTTTTAGGGGCCACGTAGCTATGCAAGACGTTGGCGCCAAATGTCAAACTAATGGGAGACTTTTTTTTTGGTGTATGGGGACTTATTTATTGGGGGAAGAACAGCTGGGGTTTTGGAATATAATATGTAAAAGGTTGGAATGCCGAGAATGGGCACCAAAAAATTACATCCAACTGATTCAACAATTAGCATTGTTAGTTTTGAAGTTTGGTTCCTTCAGTCGATTGTACCAGACAGTTAATAAAAATATTATAATTGTCTAGTACAACCAACTAAAAAAAAAAATTAAGAAAATAATTTTTATGTAGACCCTATACCTGTTGACTAGATAAAGTGTTATGAGTGTCTATTTTGATGTATTCTAGAATATCTTATACAATATTAGGCGTGAAGGGAAATATCTTGAACGTGGAATATTTAATCTTATAAAGTTGATATGAATTATTATTTCGTATGAAAATTACCATTAAGCCTTATAGTTTATTAGATTATTGTAATAAGAGTTGGATCCTTCCAAGACTTTTACGATTTCAAAGATAATAGTGAAAGATATTATTATTTTGTATTTATATAAAAGATGTTTCCTATAAAAAAAATTACTCCTATGTTTAGGACGCTGTTGTTGGTGTTTTTCTGAATCTTGCTTTGAGATGTGTTGCTATTGGTTGAAAATCATTGTAGAACTTTTGTTGCTCTTTATAAGGGCATCTCCAATGCAACGCCATTATGATTTTGCATTGGAGTATGGCATTCACCTTGTACCATATATCGGTGCAAGGACATCAAATTTTTTTTTTTTTTTTTTTAACTTTTGTTAGATGTGAGGCCCACAACATAAAAATATTTAAAAATAATAAATTCTCTCATAAAATGGTTTGACGTAAAATATAGCGTTTTTGAGTTAGAGATGAGAATAATATTTTATGTATTTTTTACACTAAAATGGTGCAATGCATTATGCGTTGGAGATGCCCTAAGGCTTTATAATTTCAAATCCTCTCGATTAGTTTTTAAGCTCGACTACTATAAAAGACAGGTCATGGCTCTTGCACATAGGGAGAGTTGAACCCTTAACCTGATTTATAGATGACTAAATACCAAACTGTCGAACTACCATTTGGTTTGTGATGCAACATAAAAACAAACCAATAGATTGTTTCAATTATGAAATTCAAGGTAAGCAAGTGAGTATAACTATCTACTAAAGTAATTCTTATTGATGAATGTACTAGTTGGGCCTGCGTTTCACTGATTGATGTGATTTCTAATCAAATCTCGAACATGGCCTTTAATAGATGCTTCTTTTAGGAAAAATGATAAAATGACTCACTTTTAACAAACACTTTGAGTGCACATTTTTATCTTTTAGTTATTTATGACATTTTGTTAGATGTGAAGCCCACGCTTGAGGAAACAAGAAAGAGTAATAAATAGTTAAAAGACAATGATGTGCGACCAAAGTGTGCATTGAGTTATTTTATCATTTTCTTTCTTTTATTACACAAAATTGAAATGTCAAAATCCTCTCTATATGGACGGCAAACCATTCATATCCATATAAATAATAAAATGACACTACATGTAATACAAATTTATTATTTCAAATCCCTTTAGTAGGGTTGTTGGCCCCTTTATGGAAATGTTGTTATGTGCTTAAGTGGATTTTATTATCTATTATCTTCGCTGTAATAGATTGTTGTACACTTTTGACCAAAAAAAAAAAAAAAAAAAAAAAACTCACTTGCCGAACCGAAAAAAAAAAAAAAAGCATCTTCGGTGCTACCCCAAAAAAAAAAAAAAAAAAAAAAAAAAAAAAAAAAATCTTCAAAGCCATGGACAATTCGATCATGTAGGCTTGGAGACTACTTATTAGCGAACTTAATCAACTTCTCCATCTCGGGCATCACATCCTTCACGGCCTCATGAGAGCAAAACCTCTCTGCCCACCCAACAAGCCCCAGCGACCTCTCCTCATCAAGCAACTTCACCTCTCCCATACTCTCCACCACGCTCACCCATCCCCCATAGCTCCCAAATGCAATGTCCACATAACCAATCCTCTCTCCCCCACAAAATGCCCCTCCTTTCCCACAATCCTTCAAAGCCTCCTCCAATAGTTCCAACACCGCCTTCACTTGCTCCAATGCCTCTGCTTTCGCCTCCTTGCTCTGTGCCTTCAGTATACCCGCTAGAGCAGGAAAGAACTGCAGTCATGTCAAATCAAATCAAATCAAATCAAATGACTCGCCCCCAAGGATACATTCAAAATGAACTATATAATTTTCTTTTTCGTAGATTCAACTAGTTTTAAAATTCTAATGATATTTTCATCACTGAACTTAAACGGTTGTAACAATAGAGTAATCAAACAAAACAAATTGCCTCACAATTATTTTGGTGAATGGAGAAAGCTACATGCACAGTTTATGGTAGCATTTTATCAAGGTCACTCAACATTATATAAATTAGGGATTGTGGATATATATGCCCGTCACGTACGCCAACTTCCTAACCAAAAATTTATCATAATGATTCCCTTAATACAATTTGTAACATTAATATAATCAATTTAATTAAAAAGTTATCAAAATAATTTCCTGCTCTACACCTTTAGGGGTGCACACGGATTGCACTAATCTGTGGATCCGGTTCAATTCGGACCAATTATCTTTAATTGGATCAATTTTTTGATCCCTTGGACTGGATTGGATTGAAAAATCATTAATCTGTTGGGCTGGATCGGATTACGGATCCTACATTAAAAAACCGCGGATTCAATCCGATTCAGTCTGTTTAACACATCAACACATACATATATTTCATCATATGTACCATAGTAGTTTAATTAGCATCAACTCAAACTATCAACTCTAAACTAAAATATCTAACTATACTTGTTCTTAACTCTTTTATTATACTTTCGACCTTTTTATTGTAGGTTGTATATTCAACGTAAACTTTTTTTTGTTCTTTTGTGAGAATGTATGGTGAAGATTTGTGGATAACACATTTATTTATGTAGGAACTTATATTTTGAAGGTTATTGTGATAACAATTTTGTGAGAAATATGCTATATATAGATTTGTGGAATGTATGTTGTAAATTTGTCATTCAAGAGATATATAATTTTGTGATTCATTTGATTAAATCTAATTTCATAAATTTTGGATAGGAAAATGTCAATCCGCAGAATTTGATCCAATCTGGTCCGCATTTTGTAAATTGGTTTGAGTTAGATTGATGAATTATTTGGATTGGATTGGATTGTAATTTTTCAATCCGTAATAATTGGATTGGATTGCGGATTGACCCTAATTCGACTGGATCCAATCCGTGTGCACCCCTGTACACCTTTAGTATCTCCTGCCACAGCAGGAAAGAACTACAAACAAATCAAATTAATTAAATCAAATGACTCAGTAGGGTACTCCAAGTGGCAAATGCAAACATGCACATTTTGTTGTCCTCCTTGAGAGGTTGTCCATCATCCATCATTTCCTTTCCACTTACAACCACATTCACCCTCTATCTTATCTTCTCATTTCACCCACCCTACCCCCCAAGTCTACCCTCGGTTTTTCCTTGAGGGAAGCGGTTGTGTTCTTGTTTTACACCTCTTGCATTTACCCACCCTCAACCTTTTTTGGTCATTTCCCACTTGCATCAAACCTCCTACCGGTCCATATTGCCCTCAATCTTACCATTCCTTGACTTGCCCAACAACCAACCATACCAATCCTTTTCTCTTAATCTCACCATAACTACCTTTACTACCATTGTATATACCATGACTAATAACCTCTCCCGTGACCTTGCCCATTTCAAACTCACGGAACGGGAAGCTAAACCCTTGAAAATCCAACTCACCCCAACCGTCCGACGATGCAACCTTAGTCTCCTTGGTCCCCTACTCACTCACAAGAAATTCAACAAAAAAGGGCTCAAAGAAGCCTTCCTCAAGCTTGGAACCAAACAACAGATACAGAGTTCCTTGAAGTTGAGCCAAACATTTTCCAAATCTCTTTTCCGAGGAATCCAAAAGAGCACATGTACTGAATCATGGCCCCTAGTTGTTCGAGAATAGCCTGGTAGCTATTACTCAATGGCATGAACGAGTTGAGTTGAAACTAGAAACTTTCACAACTGTAGCTTTTTGGGTTTAAATCTTTAAATTGCCATTACAGTTTAGAGACCCAGATGCAGTTGAACAAATCGGTGAAAGGATCGGAGTAGTCGTTGAATCAGATTATGGCTACGCAACTGAAGGAATCGTGCAACGAAAATATATGTGGGTTAAAGTTGAAGTACCTATTCGAAGCCCCCTGATGAGAGGTCTATGCCTAGAAATGGATGATAACAAAAGTATGTGGATTCCCTTCAAGTATGAACGACTTCCTTCATTTTGTCACTATTGCGGCCAATTAGACCATGAAGAAGTATTTTGCTCCATTAAAACTAATGATAGAAGAGCTGGAATCAAGAAAACCTATAGTTATGGTTCATGGCTCAATGCTGGCATGCCACTTTGTGAGTTTGATGTTCAGTTTCCTAAGTTTGTCCTGCCGAAATAGGAGATGCAGGAACTGCCAGAATGCTCTCCGGTGAACCTCTAGATTGTCCCAGTTCCAGAATAATCTAGTAGACCTAATTCAAAGTCGGTGGAGGGAGATTCAGAGAGCCACGTGATCAAACCAGAAGCAATGATGATAAAAATCCCTAATTTGGCGAACGCACATCAGTTGTCAGATCTGGTAAACCCTCAATTGACCCTTCGGTCACAACTTTTGTATGGCGTGACTATCCGAATACCCCAAGAAATTTCTCCTATGGAAGCAAAATGTATGGGCCTTCAAAATACCCAACTTGGGCCGAACCGTTCCATTACCAACCTGATGCTATGATACTTGATTTGTTTCCTCAACCTCTACTAAAGCGAAACAAACTGGGAACATCTATCAATCAAGTGAAGGTGGTGGTAGCCGAAATTAACAGGCCCCACCTCCGTCCATAATATTGTGCTGGAACTGTCAGAGAGTGGGGAATCCCCTGACTTTCCGAATTCTAAGAAGCTTGTTAGACTTCATTCCCCCAAGGTCGTATTTCTCCTCGAAACAAATAATACAAATAAGAGAATAGAAGCAATTCGAACCAAACTGGGATTTCAATGTGTGTTAGATTAACCTCAAGGCCGAGCCGGAGGTTTAGCAGTACTTTGGAATGATGCAACTATAGTACAAGTGGCCCTCTATAAACAATTTTTCATTGAATTACGTATACAAGATAAGAAACGTGAGTTTGTATGGCGATTCTTGGGGATTTACCTTCATTCAAAACTAGACGTCAGAGCAACATAAATCGTAATCCTTGAGCAACGACTAGACCACATCTCGGAGCCGTACTTGGGGACTTTAACTATACTTCCCATAGAAGTGAGAAATGTGGAGGATTGGCATGATGTGCTGCCCAGAATAAAATCTTTATTGAATTTATTAGAGGAGTCAATCTCATTGATCTGGGATTTGTTGGCCCAAAATTCACATGGTCAAATAGAAGAGGTGGAAGTTCCTATGTAGCTGAAAGGTTGGATAGAGCATTATGCTCATGATCCTGGCTGAACAAATTTCCTGAAGCAAACCTTATTCATCTACCTATGGGAAGATCAGATCATTTAGCTCTATACTTGAATATATACAGAAAAGGCCCTAAACTCCCTCTAATTTTCAGGTATGATCAAAGGTGGGCCTCCTTCGAGGAGTGCAAAGAATGTGTAGATGGTGTGTAAGCAAACATAAGGAATGAGAATCACACTAAGAGGTTACCCATGTTGCTGGAAAGAACTAAACACAAGCTACTGAGATGGAGAGCAAAACAACCACTAGCCAACTCTGAGAAAATGATCAAGAAGCTAGAGGAAGAAATAAAAAATGCTCATAACCCTACAAATCCGAATTGGAATTATATTCGTCAACTGGAAATTTCAACTCGCTCAATTTATCAAATCCGAAGAAGAATACTGGCGTGTCAGATCTCAGGTTGACTAGTTGAATGAAGGAGATAAAAACACTTCTTATTTTCATGCGAAAGTCAAGCAAAGAAGAAGAAGTAATCTTATTAGTCAACTCCAAAATCAACAAGGAGCATGAATAAGTGATCAGAACACTATTCTCAACATAGCAGAGAATCATTTTGAGTTTATCTATACTTCACAGCCTCGACAGCCAGTAGGAGACATTCTCAATCTAATTCCTCGAAGAATCTCTAGGGAGGAAGCATATGCTCTCACCCGATCCATCTCTGAAGAAGAAGTTAAAGAAGCTATTTTTTCCATTCACCCCATTAAGAGCCCAGGGTCTGATGGATTCATGGCTAGCTTCTTTCATAAATTTTGGGAACAAGTTAAGGAACCTATCCACTAAACAGTTCAGGCTTTCTTCTCCCATCTCAACCTTAGCACATCCATCAACCATACCCTCATTACTTTGATTCCCAAATGCCCAAACCCATAAACTATCCAAGACCTCCGACCTATTAGCCTATGTAATGTTTCCTATAAAATCATCTAAAAAATCCTTGTCAAGAGGCTAAACAAAATCATACATTGACTTATCAGTGAGAACCAGAGTGCCTTCATATCAGGTAGACAAATTATTGATAACATCTTGCTTGCCCATGAAGCAATTCACTCACTAAAAACAAGTAATTTTAATGGCAACTCTATGGCCATTAAAATTGACATGAGTAAGGTATATGATAGAGTAGAATGAAAATTCTTAATTGGGATCATGGAGCGTATGGGATTTCCTCCTATATGGTGTACATGGATACATAAATGTATATCTTCAGTTACTTACCAAATTGTGTTGAATGGAAGCCTTTCTCGGACAATCAAGCCATCGCGAGGCCTTCGCTAGGGGAACCCTCTATCCCCATTGTTGTTCTTGATTGTCTCTGAAGGGCTTTCTTCCCTTTTGCATAATCGTATCCAAAGGAATCTCCTTTGTGGATTACAATTCACTCTCTCTTCTCCCCTTCCCATTTATTTTTTGCAGATGATGTGATACTTTTTGGCCAAGATACATTCCAGGAAATCCATAATATGCAGCATGTACTTTCCACCTATTGTCACGCATTCGGATAGCTCATCAATAAAAAAAAAAGTAAGATACTTTTTGGCAGGTCAATAAATGATCCAATGAAAAAGTGGATATGCTCTACCCTCCAAATTCAGGAATCAGACTCCTTTGGGAAGTACTTGGGCACATTGGTTAATATAGGATCATCAAATAAAATACTTACTGATACAATTGAGAACATCATCCAGGGCAAAATTGGAAGTTGGACGGAGCAATTACTTTCTGAAGTAGGAAAGGCTATTCTTATCAATTCCGTATAATTAGCGGCCCCCATCTACCAAATGTCATGCTTCAAAGTTAATAAAACCTTTTGCAAGCATATTCATACAACATTAAATCAATTTAGTGGAATTCACATTCAAGTGGTAAGGGGAAGAGTTGGTGTTCTTGGGATAAACTCGCTCGGTGGAAAGGAGGTGGTGAGCTTGGATTTTGTAACTTAGAGCATATGAATACAACTTTACTAGCAAAGCAATTTTGGCGATTTATTACATCTCCAAATTCTCTGCTTCATCAATGTCTCAAGGCCAAATATTGTCGAGATGAAGATCCATTATATGTTACCTGTAGGAGAGGAACCTCATGGGGTTGGTGTAGTCTTCTGTAGGAAGAGAGCTATTATGGAAAGGTCTACGATGGAGGATTGGAGACGGCAAAGCAATATCCATAATGGGTCAACCTTGGATACTAAGACCAACATCTTTCGACCCAAAGAACTCTATGCAATGGAACCATAACCTAGTCACGAGATTCTTCCACCCGGAGGATGCCAAAGTCATAACTTCCATCCTATTAAGGTTGAATGTTAGACAAGACCGGCTAGTATGGCATTATACAAAATATGGTATATATTATGTGAAGACTGGCTATCGTTTGGCGTAGGAGACAGAAAACTTAAAGAAGTCTAGCAGTGCATCCCCATCAAACATGCAAACAATGGATCGAGTTAAAAAAGGATGGAATAGAGTATGGAAACTGCCATGTCCACCAAAAGTCAAATTCTTTATTTGGAAATGCTTACAAGAACTGCTCCCCACAAATAGTTTTCGTGTACAGAGGAAGATTGCTACAGATGCCTTATGACCTATGTGCCAAATGAAAAATGAGAATCTGGCCCATCTTTTATTTCTATGCCCCCAAGTTGTTTGATTTTGGAGAGACAACCCTTTTGGTATTAACCTTTCATGTATCCAAGGGGATTCATTCAAAGATTTCTAGTTATATATCACAGAGGGCATGGAGGAATCATTAGCCAAATCATGTTCGTGGACATGGTTTGCCATAGGCTTATGGCAGGTGTGGAAGAGGAGAAATAAAATGGTTTTTAAGGGCATACAAGATATAATAGAGGATACAATTGAGCTTACCACCGAGAGATGTATGGAATGGACACAAACAATGTCAGTCTCACCAACTGTTAACATTCTCTCTGAGCCCACTGTTGCAATCCAATTTTTTCAGGGCAATATCTTTTGTACTGATGCTGCTAGGGACCCCTCAAATGGCAAAACTGGTCTGGGATGGTTTGCGAGATCAAGTGATGGACTTGTAACCATGGCGGGCTCCTAGTATATTGAATTTACCCCGATACCGAGTGGGCAGAACTTTTAGCAACACGGCAAGCCATTCCAACAATTATATAAGGCACAATTGATTTAGGCATCTTCACAGACTCTACCAATGCCAAGAAACTCATCGATGGAAGGGATGTAGGAAACGACTATGAACTACTTGCAGAAGACATCTGAAGCCTAGCACAATGGTTGGGACAACCAAGCTTTCATCATTTTCCTAAAATGTACAATATTATAGCTAACTGTTTAGCTAGGTAAGCCTTACTATCAGGTACATCTGCCTTATTGAAGGATTGTATGCCTATTGAGATAGGTAACCTTGTAACTGAACTTTTTGGCTAAGAATTCTGATTGACAAAAAAAAATGACTCAGTAGGGTACATAAAAGCTCAACCAAATTTTTTTTCTTTTTTTTTTTTTATAGATTAATCACTAATCTGGCATTTAACACTATAACACATTACTTAGACCAACTCCAACCAGCGCTGGTGGAGCTACAAAAATAATGGAGTGCCATAACACAACCATTTTGGTGGGGCATCATTCACCAAATGTTTCACTATTCACTATTATTTTATTCTTTTTTTATATTCCTTGAAGTTATCTTTATAATTTTATTACTTTTATATTAAAAATTAAATTGAATAAAATAATGATAAGTAAAATAGTATAAAAGATAGTGTTGATGGGTTGAAGACGTGAATAGTATTAGTGTCACTATTTACATCAAAATAGACATAAATAGTGTTAGTGTTATGCTATTTTAGTGTTGTTTGGTTGGAGATGACCTTAGCTAAGAAAGCATTGAACTCTTGTAATTCTGGCCTCTAGTTTGATTGTATGCCCATGGAGATTGGCAATATTTTAATTGACTTATTTGGTTAATAAAACTCTATGACCAATAAAAAAAATCACTAAACTGATATTTGAAACAATATAAGCTCATCGAACAATATAATTGTCTCAACAATCATTTCATCACTTTTCAATTGGGGATCGACTAATGGACAGAGCATAATTGCTTCGCATATATACATTAGCATTTCAATCAAGGTCACTCAACTTTATATAAATTAGAAATTTGGAGATATAAGCCAAATTCCTAATCGGATATTTATCAAAATGAATTCCTTACAACAATTTGTAAGTTGAATGACCTCTTATTACAAAATATAAATTTAGTGATCTTATCGATTGAATTTTGGCATGAGATTTGGAAGTAGAGGTTATGGTTGAAACTTAAAGGCAAGTTGTTTCTTTCTTATCAAAAATATATAAATTTAGTCATCAAATGTTACAAAATTAACTTCACTAACGAACTAACCAATCTTTGTTCAAAACAATTAAATTACTTAATCAATATATGCGAGGACAAATTAATCAACAAAAAGTTGGGAAACTTGGAAACCCAAGCACCTTATCATCAACATAGGCAGCCCAGAAGCGGGTGATGGCGCGGTCTTAGGGCTGGGACGGGAGAATTGAGGGGCCAGAGCTCCATTGTTCATCGATGTATTGAAGTATGACCAGCGACTCACAGATGGGTGGGCCCCCGTGGAGCAGAACAGGGACCTTTTTGTGAGAGGAGGACGCTCTTGGCTCTCAGATTCTCCTCTATGTACTCGTAGTCGATGGATTTGAGCGTGAGAGCAATTCTTGGACGATAGCAAATGGGCTCGCCCACGCTCCTATAACCTTCAATGACTTGATGGGCAAGGCGGACTTTTCTCATGCATTGAATAACAATTACAGGTTTGGTT
Source organism: Stephania japonica (assembly GCA_039657345.1). NCBI lineage: Eukaryota > Viridiplantae > Streptophyta > Magnoliopsida > Ranunculales > Menispermaceae > Stephania > Stephania japonica. The sequence continues at coordinate 41,551,632 of CM077561.1, forward strand.
TGGCTTGGCTTGACTGAGGTAACGCACATCAAAGATCTATGTTGATGTGCGTTGGATGCGTGTCAAGGTGTGTAACAACAGTATTTGTACGTGATTCGAGGTTATCCAGCGGATTTAGCATCATTGAAGTAGGAGGTCATGTAGCTATGCAATGACGTCAAATTAATGGGGACTGAGGACTTATTTCGTGGGGGAACAAAAAGAAGAGTTAGGTTTTGGAAGGCGGCGGTTATTCCAACCCAACTTTTTACTTCTTGCACTTCATTTTTAAATTTTTTATTTCATTTAATAACTTTTTACTTAATTTATCCAATTTTTTTTTAAATCTTAAAAATACCTTGTTCACCCTATTATCCTCATCCTCACCTCAACACCCATTAATCCTCTTCGATTATCAGTTTTAGTCATTTAAGAGCACTTGTACTACGTCAACAAGTGTCATAGGAGTATTTTTTTGTTGAACACAATCGGATGTGGTCACTTTGTGTCCTTGAAGCGAAAAAGTGTCGCCCACGGGATTCAGTCGCACAGGGACTAACACCTTTGAAGAGGTATCGGCTAACTGCGACTGCGACCTCTGAAGAGGTAACAACTGAATCTGACCAAGACTTCTAAAGAGGTGTCAGTCGAATCCGACAGAGATCATGTAGAAAACTCAATCTCAGTGGGTGACGGAGGGATTCAATTGGTTGTGTATAATCAGACCTGTGTGACCGACACATCTTAAGAGTTGTCGACCATGTGTCCGAACTGCGAGCAACAAGAACGAACGAAAAAATTTCAAAACTCCTAAAAAATACATGAAAATGACAAAAAAGAATAGTGAATTTTGCTTGAAATTGCTTGATATTTTTAATTTCATCAAAACTTTTTATCTAAAATGCAAGATTCAAACATCAAATTGAAGCCCAAAATAAAAAAAAAAAAAATCACAAACAATACCGACTTATAAAAGCATTAAAACTCCGAAAAAACTTAAAAATTGACGCTAAAAAAAATGAGGAATGCATATATGGCGTTGAATCGATGAGATTTAACTCAGATTTTGTCAAATTTGGGCTGGAGGTGAGAGTTATATTCAAAAAGAGGTGATTGGGGTATGCGTAAGTGAAAACTCTTCTTTTATATGGAGGGGTAGTTGAGTCATTTCACATGAGTGGATATATAAAGCAAAAAGTGGGGTTCGAATAGCCGCTACCTTTGGAATATTGGGAGTGAAGGGAAAGATCTAGAACATGGGTGGAACGCTGGAGATTAATGGAACATTAGTCATATTTTATAAAGAGGTTATGAATTATTTTTTTTGTATGAGAATTACTATTGTGTCTAATAATCTAGTAACTATTTGAAATTAGAATTGGATCCTTCCAAGACTTGTACGATTTTGAAGGTAATCAATGAAAGATGGGAATAGCTTTTTTCTCTTTTCATTTAAGCCCCTCATCTCGTAAGTGTGAATAGTATTTAAGTGTGGATCTTTCAAATTCTTTCGAGGCCTTCTAACAATCCAATGGAAAACTTCATTTCATCTCCACTTCCTTTTACTCCTTACAATACCGCCCCTAATCCACCACTCCACACATACTGTTAGAACTCAAACAAAAATACAGTGAAACCTTAATCAGAGAGAACTGCAGAACAGAAGAAAGGCTCTCACTGTTCTTGATGAACAGTGGTGAGAAGCATTTGTATTTATATCAAGTGTCTCATCATTACAACCATTGATCATTCTTGAAATGATCCAAGTAATCTTACATTGTAATGTTGGGTTTCGGGGATCAAGCGCAGCGAAATTTTTTGAAACCTTTTCGAATATCTCCGAACCAAAATTCTATCAATTCCATTAAACTGATATATTAAGAGAGAAAAATCATACCTTAACAAGAACAACTCCATGTCTGCCTTATTTGGTGTTGATCGATTCCTTTGAGATGCAGTCAGAGACGAACGTCCTTTATCAGAAATCCACACATGAACGGATGATCACTATCCGGAGTGCCAGCACCATAAATTATAGGGAAGAAAATTCTCACAAAAACTCTTTAGAAAAATCTCTCTAGAAAAGTCTCTCACGAAAAGTCTCTCTCATAATACAACTGTGACCCTAATGTCTTATTTATAGTTCAATAGGTCGAGTTGTAAAAGAACTCCATCTCATAGTCATACTTTAAATAGAGTCTTAGATAAAATCCAACTCTAAAAAGGATAGAGTCATAGATAGTCTACAATTACTAATCCAATAAGAGTTGTAATTTATCTAAAACTCAAATAAGAATTAAAGTCATACTTTAATTCCAATTAGAGTCCTATTCAAAATAGGATTTACTAAGAGACTAACTTTCTAGTCACACTAGAAATGTAAGAGAATTTTGAATCTTAGTCAAACTAGGACACTTAATGAGAATCTTCAAAATGAATTTTATCAAATAAAATTCGTCAACCTAGATAATATTAAATCGCGCAAGTCCGTTCTTTATGTGCGACCAAATAGGTTCATACAACGTTGGCAGTGAACCAAAACCATTTTCGGCACAAAGTCATAAGCGACATCTAGCAAGACATTATGACTACCCAAGTTGCATGAAGATCAATAAATTGATACAACCTAATAGATAGTGTATATCATATCCTTTTGTCACGCGATATCTTTTTGATTGAATTTAAGACATGGAATATCACCCTTATAGTTTAACTACTAGTCTCGATCTCCGAGTATACTGAAATTGTCAAGTGACATTGACCCAATCAATTCACTAGATATGACTATTTATCAGTCTAACATATCGAGGGGCCCAATAAATATCTCTCTAAAAGAGATGGACAAATCCCATCTTGATCACACAACTTCCACACATTAGTCAGATAATGACCAATCACAATCTTTATAATCAACCGGTTAAAGAAGACATTTAATTTGTCAAATCATTGTGCTTATAATGTTGGAGTCTCTGGTAATCTCAAGTCGAATGACTAAATGATATAACTATCATGAGAATCACTTATGACATTGGCCATGTAGCGTTTTCATAGCGGGTCAGTCCAGTATTTGTTCCCAAAAAATACTTATGATCTTGATCTATATTCGTATACGCATAATCATCACATGACTATCAATCAAGACTCAAACTAGTCTTAATTTATCATTGTTCCCACAATAATAACTGACCAGAGACGTTTAGAATAATACAATAATTATTCAAGGATACTATTATAAGATAAACATGCATCTACTTGTAATAGTTAAACAACATTTACAGAATTGGCTTATGACACATTTCCTAACACCTAGACATACCTCGAGATACACATCACTACTGATTAGATACAAACTAGTGATTAGTCTTAATATCCCCCTCAAACGCAGGGGTAGATGACTATACCAAGTTTGTCCCTCAGATAGGTAAACCAGAAGGTAGCAAAGGCCTTGGTAAAGACATCAACGAATCGATGAAGTGAAGGAACATGATAAATGTGACGGCCCCAATTTTCTTGTGCAATTGGATACGCCCGGCCTAGACCTGCGCAGGCCCCGAGTCATCACTTGGCAACCTGACGAGCCTAGTCAGCCTTCGATTCATCAATTTTAACAATTTATGAAAGAGTTATTGCAATAATACACAATAGAATACTTAACAAATATAATACGGGAAATAACTCAATCAAGGGAAATATAGGAATTCCATAAGTGTAGAAAACCCCAGGTATTCATGTACAATTCGATAAGCATATATATATGATACTAGTTTCATAAAAAATGCCAAGTTCAATAATCCCAAAACATATGTATGAAACGATATACAAGTAAGCAAAACATAAACACATACTATAAAGTCTCCCTGATCCCGCTGCTAGTCCTTAAAGTAGGTCTCCTAGGCAGGGCCCCTTGCCCTTACTGCTCTCCGCCCTATCTGCACCCACCGTCACAAACTAAACGGTGAGTAACTAAAGAAATCGAAAGTAGTGCCAGAAGTATATAACAGTAATTTATGATTTAACAAGTAAAGCAGTCTAAATATCATGCGAAAATGAAATAGCAGGAAAGTAAGTAAATCAAGTGTATGATAAACAGACTGATAGATAAACAATCGAAATTTACATGTTCTAAGATTCAAAAGATGCCCATGAGTAGTCTAATTTCATAGCAATACGACAAAGATCTCGTAAGATCTCCCGGCAATGTCGCAACATTAGCGCAGCTTGAAATCGAGAGGCATCGCAACACCTCTCGAATCCAGTACCCAGTACACACAATACTAGGGGTGGTCAGTTACCCCTGCAAGAGGCACCCTCGTTGTCCCAGCTAGTGCGGGACCACATGTTACCTTCGAGGCACACACTCATGCCGAGAACATACAACCAAGAATATGGAATGGAATATCAAACAAGGGATCAATTCAACAATATCAATGAATAGAGGATGTATAAATCACATGTTATTTCCTTACCGGCCTACTAACATACACACATACAAGGTACGTATGTACTTACCTGAACTATCGCAAATCGTATCCACTCTCGCGAAATCCTAACGCGTATCCCCGAGTTTCCTGCAACCTGACAAGGTCGGCAACTCGTATGAATAGGTCAAGTTGTTAACTAAACCTAGGTTTAACCCTAGTATTTTTCCCAGTATTTTAAGGACTCAAACAACTCGACAATGCAATAGGAAGAATGAATTCTCTCTTGGATTTGAAAACCATAACGATGACCATGACTATGATATCCTAACATTGACAACTATAACATATATAAGCCTACTCATAAATCATAGGCTCGGCTCAGTCGTATGTGGGTCACGCCATAGCCTCGAGGACCAGCGGCGTGACCACGATGTCATAACCAATTTACGATAATTAGATACACGTGCATGTATTCACACCGTGTCCTAACCATGCATTAACAACATATGGAAATGTCTCGAAGTGACATATACAACGTTCCACACACCTACATAAATCAATGAACAATCAACTACTCAATCTCTATAGCCGAAATCTTAATCACTTCGTCATAAATAAATAACCATCACCATAGGCAAAACCCCTGTAACAACCCCAAATTTTTAACTGACTTGTATTACACTTGTCAGAATTGTGACCCGGCTACGTGAATACTGGATAGTATTTCGAACTTCGGGAGTCGACACCGAAGTGATTTTATGATTCTTTGATTGTGTGTATTAGTATTTTAGTATTATACGGGTTTCGAGCCGGTCGGGCGATATTTAATTGAGTGAGGTTTCGACTAGTTAAACGGGGGAGAAAAACGAGTAAAAAGTACAAATAAATAAAATTTTAATTAATTTAATTAATTAGTTGGCGAAACAAGGCGAGACTACGCGAATTACGAGAGTCGAAACAAGGAAAAATGGACCGAGGAATGTCATTTGAACGCGGAAGTTAGTTAATTACGCAACATATGGTTTATGGAATTGGAATTGTTAAGTTGACACAGTTCAATGGTGAGGAACTATGAGATTGACCTCGAGATGTGGTTGTGTTAAGGTGGAGAGTTATGCAAGTGACAACACACACGCACTTTAATGTGTAATAAAGAGAAATAAATAGAATGGTTACACACTTTAATGTGTAATAAAGAGAAATAAATAGAAAAGTAAAAAGACCCATAAGGGCAATGGTTTAAAAATGGTGTAGGAAGTAAGTTGGGGGTAAAAAGGTCATTTGACCATATAAATATAACAACAACAAACAAAACCCTACACTATTCATCTTCTTCTTCAACATAACCGCCGCCCACCCTCCTTCTCTTCATCTCGGCCCCTCCTCCACACCACTCTCGGCCTCTCTCTCTCGGCCACGCGATCTCTCTCTCGGTCTCGGGTCCTCTTCTCTCTCACTCTTGTTGCTCTCTCTCTCGGATCTCTCCTCCCTCTTCTCGGCCTCACGTCACCCCTCCTCTTCTCGGCCTCACGTCACCGCTGCCACCTCCCTCGCCGTCGGAGACCCCACATCCCACCCTAGGTGAACCTCTCCTCCTCTCTTGTCTCTCGGGTTCATGATTTTATGTGGATTTTTTTGTAATTTTTGGGGTGTATGCATGACGGTTTGGTGGTGGGTTGGTGTACATGGGGTGCATGAATGGGGGTATGTGTACACCACTGTGGGGTGTACACACCAGCGTGTATGTGTACACCACAGTGGGGTGTACACAATGGTTGTTGGTGTAAAAGAATAGATTAATGTATATTATATAGTTTTAATTAATAAAGTGACATTAACACATGTAAATATGGGGTGTAAATAGCAGTGGGGTGCACACAATAGCGGGGTGTTGTGTGCACATAACAGTGGGGGTGTGTGGTGAGTAGGGTGTACACAACAGTTGTACATGTTTGTGTATAATGAAAATGTATGTGTGTAGGGTGTGTGTATTATGTTATGTTTGAGAATAAATAAAAAGGATAAAAAGTATGGATACTTGTTTAAATGAATATGGATTTGTATTAAAGCCTAATACACTCATGATAATATGGGTTTATAACAAGTTACAAATAGTGTGTTTATAGGTTATGTAAAGCCCAATAAAGGCCCAATAGAATAAATATAACTTGAGGTCAAGACGAAGGCGTAAAATATAAGAATAAGTTTATGTGTCTAGGTCTAATAAGTATTCACATCAAAGGCTTACTTAGATGAGTATAAAACTTGATAAATAGGCCCAACAAGAGTTATGTTTTGTAAAAAAAAAGGAACAACCATAGAGATGGTTTAATCCATAACGGTTTGGGTCATAATCAACAAATGATTGTAAAACAAACACCTTAAGACTAAATGCGAGCCTTAAACTAATATTCGAGATTCAAAACTTTATCAGGTAGTCGAGAACGCACGGGGAACGTATTAGAGTCTCGGAGTGAATACCGGGTTGCGAATAGTTCAGGTAAGTACACTTGCCTTAAAAAACATTTGTACGTTTGTAAGCCAGTAAGAAAATGCCATGTGATTCATTATCATTTATTCAGTCTTGTTATGCTCTATTATTGGTATTCCATTCCATTTCTTGTTGTGTGTTTCCCGGCATAAGTGTTTTGTCTCGAAAGTACTAGGACCTGCACTAGAGGGATAAAACGCGGGCACTCGTGCGCACTAGTGTGTGACCACCCTTAGTGACCGTGTGACACCGAGTACTGGGTGGATGGGTTCGAGTCCCTCCCGTCATAGCTGTGCCTTCGTTTGTGTCGATGCCCGGGAAGACCTCGCGCGGTCTTCGCCATTATGCTATGGTTTAGACCACTTATGAGCCTCTTTTGATTCCTTGGAACACACTTGACTTTCGATTGATATCTATTAGTCTGTTTATCATGCATCTTGTTTATTTAAATTCCTGTCATTTTAATACCGCATGATATTTAGACTGCTTTACTTATATTATCATGAATTATCGTTATCTTCTGCGACATTACATTCGATTTTATTCGATTACTCACAATCTAGTTTGTGACGGTGGGTGCGAGATAGGCGAGAGAGCAAAGAAGGGCAAGGGACCCCGCCTAGGGGATCTGTTGTGAGGATTAGCAGCTGAATTTGGAGACTATTTTATAGGTTTCCTTATGTTTTGCTTTTATGTATATCATTATATATATATATATATGATTTGGGATTATTAAACTCGGCAAATTTTGATGAGATTGGTATCATGTACCTTTGCATTTCAAATTGTACATGAATACCCGGGGTTTTCCTTACTTATAGAATTCCTCTACTTCCTTTGATTGAGTTATTTCTCATTGTTTTAATTGTTTAGTCTTCCGCTGTTTACTATTGCAATAACTCTTTCATAAATTACTAAATTGACTAAATTGAAGGCTGACTAGGCTCGTTAGGTTGCCGAGTGATGATTCGGGGCTTGTACGGGTCTAGGCCGGGCGTACCCAATTGCACGGAGAAATTGGGGCCGTCCCACCCGAAACCATAATAAACTTCAAAGTGAAACAACGACAAACTCAAAGAGTCAAAAAGTACAATTCAACCCGGTATTGACAAGAAACCATAGTCAATCCGGCCTACCAACCAATACATCGTGACCTTTATGGTAACACACTGGCATTATCCGACGTCGGGGAGAGGTCATCACGGTATGGGGACGCCGAAAAACTCCTCCACCAGTTCGGAATTATCGGATGGGAGACTCAACATCAACAAACAAGAATTGACAACAATACACCACTGCCATGACATACCCCACACCCCATCTTTGGTGTACACACCCACACATTGCACGCACCCCACACAAATTGTACACACACCAACATCACGATTTACATCAACACACCTAAACGAACTATCCACAACCTACACCATGGTTGCACATGGGAGGGGAGCCACCTCCGGCCAATGGCGTCGTCAGAGAATCATCTCCGATCAGCCTCGACCGGGGACGACACACCAGCCACGATAGGCCAAAATAGTGCCTAAGACAGTCCCAAAAAAATAGCAAAACAGTGAGAAAACAAGAGAGAATGAGAGAAAGAGGGGGAGAGAGGGGGAGAGAGATCTTCGGCGAGAGAGGTGTGGACCTCCGATAACCGGTGGTGTGCTCGGCTAAAAGAGGGAGAGAATGTGACCAAGAGAGAGGGATCGAGAGAGAGAAACCGAGAGAGAGTGAGACCGAGTGTGTGTGAGGTAACCTCGACTCCGATGACCACCTAGGACCGCCTCCGACGGTCGTGGCCACTATCCCAGTCCGGCAACACGTGGACAACCACACAACAGTGGGGAAAGGAGACGTACATGACCGAGGGAGGAGAGAGAGAGAGAGAGAGAGAGAGAGAGAGAGAGAGAGAGAGAGAGAAATGTACCTCCGGCGAGCAAAGGGACCTCTGACGATGCTCATGTCCTGTCACCAAGTGAGAGGGGACGAGTTGACTGAGAGGGAGGAGTGGGAGAGGATAGTGGGCGGCGGGAGTGTGTAGAGTATGAATAAGATGCATAGTGTATTTAGGGTTTTTGTTTGTTTATATATATGGAATAAGGGTAAAATGACCCTTTTGCCCTTCATCCTCCTTCACATACACTTAAAGACCGCTACCCTTATGCGTCTTTTACCCTTTCATCACAATTCAACACACATACAAATCTCGATGTAAATCCAGTGACTCTTCTCATCAAGCTGTGTTACTTTAACAATTTCCATCCCATAGTCTGTATGTTGCGAGACTATCCAACTCCTACATTGATCTTACATTTTCTCGGTTCGCATTTCTCCGAAATTTGGTTTGTTGCGCCCGTTTTCTCGCCACATCCCACCAACTAATTAATTAATTATGCCTATGTTATACTTTATTTAATTAAATCATGTTTCCTCAACTAAGGTCATTTTCATGATTTGATCTCATTTATTACATTTAATACCCACTTAATCGACTATCGGAACCTAGTTTATCTAGTCGGAACCTCACTCAGATTTATACTTGCCCAAATAGCTCGTGACCCGTATTACAATACGATACTAATACATACATCATCATCCACAAAATAACTAAATTTTCGGGTCGTTACAATGAACATCGAGACACCCAGATAGAGCCTTTTTGTGAACATAATGAATGTCCAACTCGATGTGTTTGGTGCGAGAATGATATACAAGATTTTTTGCTAGCAAAGTAGTACTCAAATTTTCGCACCAAACTATAGGAGCATTAGGAACAACAATACCCAACTCCATGAGAAGAGACGGCAGCCATGAAATTTTAGCAGCAACATGAGCTAATGTGTAGTACTTCGATTTTGTGCTAAACCGAGCAACAACATGTTGCTTATTGGATTGCCAAAAGACAAGGTTGGAGCCCAGAAAAATAGCGAAACAAGCGACACTTTTACGATCATGAGGAGATGTCGCCTAGTCAGCATCAGAATAACCTATGATATACATTGAAGAACCATGATGAAACCAAATACCCATGTCGGTTGTGCCTTTCAAATACTGCAAAACTCGTTTAAAAGCTTGTCAATGAGTTCACAGTAGGAGCTGTTGAAATTGACACAAGCAATTGACCACGAAGGCAATGTCTGGCCGAGTATGAACTAGATATTGAAGACCACCCAACAAACTTCGGTATAAAATTTTATCAGAAAAAAAAAAAGCACTACCATCACAATATAACTACTTGCCAACAAAAAATGGTGTATTAATAGGTTTAGCATTAGCCATCCCCCTTTCTATAACAGTTGTTGAATATAGGAAGTTTGAGTTAAGTAAAGACCCTGAGTAGTGCGATGTGCTTCCATTCCCAAAAACAAACTGAGGTCTCCAATATCTTTCAAGGTAAACTGACCATTCAGTCTATTAATGAAAAACTGAATAAGTGCAGAATTTGAGCCAATAATTATTATATCATCCACATATACCAACACATATAAAACATGTTGGTTTTCATGTAGGATGAACAAGGAATTATCAGCTTTTGAATTAAAAAAACCACAACACACTAAAGTGGATTTCAGGTGATCAAACTAAGCCCGAGGAGCCTGACGTAACCCATATAAAGCTTTATGCAGCTTACACACAGCAAAAAGATTAACCTGATCAACATAACCAATAGGCTGATTTGTATACACTTCCTCTAAAGTGCAATTGAGGAAAACATTATTAATATCAATTTGGCGAAGAGACCACCCAAATTTAACAACAAACATAAAAACACGAATGGTAGAGGCTTTGACCACATGACTATATGTTTCATCAAAGTCAATATCGGGAACCTGTTTGAACCTCTTTGTAACCAAACAAGCCTTATAATGATTAACAAACCTATCGAAGTTCTTTTTAATTGAAAAAATCTACTTGTTCCCTACTATATTTTGATCAGGAGAAGGAGAAACAAGTGACCAGGTTCTAGTGTTCATAAGAGCCTAATATTCCTTATCCATAGCTTCTTTCCACTTAGGATCAAGTAAAGCCATTTTAGCAAAGTAAGGAATATCAGGAACACATGGCTCAACATTGGCTAAGAACACTTTACGCAATGAGATACCATCTTTAGCCCTAGTAATCATAGGATGAACATTATATGTTCCAACACCATTAGAAGGAATATTCACGGGGAAGTAGACCCTGAAATAGGAAGCTCATAAGACACACTAGATGGAGAAGAAAGACTAGTAGAAGAAGAAGAAGAAGAAACTGAAACTGAAGGAATACCATTCTCACAAGAAGGCATTGGTAAAGGAAAACCAACTGTTGTAGAAGGAGAACATATAGAGATAGACTTATCAAATGGAAACGAACTAGAATAAGGAAACTCACGTTCATGAAAAATCATATCCTGAGTAATAAAAATTCTCCCTGAATTGTTTATGCACTTGTACCCTTTGTGTTTAGAACTATAGCCAAGAAAAATGCATTTTTCCGACCTAAGTTGGTATTTATGAGAATTGTAAGGTCTCAAATAAGGAAAACAACAAAACCTAAAAATACAAAGTAAATTATAATCAGGTTTACGACCAAACAACTTCTCATAAGGTGACATACCATTCAACTTAAAAGTAGGAAGACGATTGATGAGAAAAACAACAGTTTCACTCGCATCCCGCCAATATTTCAAAGGTAAGTAACCATGAGCTAACAAAACATGACTCATTTCAATGATATGACAACGTTTACGTTCCGCACGACCATTTTGAGCGTGAGTATGATGACATAGATGTTGAAAAATAATACCATAGGAATCAAGGAATTTTTTAAAAGATCGATACTCACCACCCCAGTCAAACTGAACACACTTAATGGTAGTATGAAACTGATTTTCAACTAACTTTTTAAAATGTAAAAATACATTCAAAGCATCAGATTTAAACTTTAAAGGATAAATCCATGTAAATCTAGTACAATCATCAATAAAATGAATGTAGTAGTTAAAACCTGTAGAAGAAGTATATGGGGCAGGACCCCATAAATCGGTATGAATCAAATCCAAAACATGAGTAGCCTTATGAACAGAGAATTGATACGTTAAAGAATGTATCTTGCCTAAAGGACAAGAAGAACATAAATTAAGTACAGAAGCAAAATGAATTTACAAACAATGTTTCAAAACACTTTGAAGAGTCTTCTGAGCTGGATGACCCAATCTAGAGTGCCACAAAGTGGACAAACCTTTATTCGAGACAAGAAAAGCAGAGGAAGAAGACGACACTGGAGAACCAGAGATCCGATACAACCATTTTGAATAGTGTCATGGAGTAGAACCTCATTTGTTCGTATATCCTTCACGAAACAAACATGAGGATGAAACTCAATTAGTAGATTGTTATCTCTGGTCAACTGTGATACACTGAGAAGATTCTTTTTAATGGATGGTACACATAATGTGTTTGGAAAAGATAATCTAGAACTAAAAGATGGTATTCGCTAGCAATATGTAAAAGTTGACCATTGCCTTACCTGAAAAGGATGCATAATTCATCAGTTGAGACTGATCACCTGTGATATGAGAACTAGCACCACTGTCCATGTACCAGGAAGTTTCCGGGACAGAGTCAGATGCAGTGAAGAAAGAGGTAGGTATATGATTTTGCTGTGGAGGAGTTGGAACAGTCCGGCCAGGTGGTTGAGGAAGTAGAACCCACATACTTATAATCACCTCGATAGTAACAAACTGTTGCTAAGTGACCAAATTTTCCACAAATTTGGCAAGTAGGTCTACTATTGTTGTTCTGAGAACGAAATCCACCACGATGCTTGAATCGACCACCTCCACGACCTCGATTATGTGAACCTCCTCGATTACCAGAGCCACCATTATTGGCATTATGTATCGTCTGAGTATTGCTAGGACTACGATTTTTCACTTCTCGGCATGAACAGAAGGAGTAGTACTCTGAATTGACATATTGTTGATATCGAGAGCATGATCATATTGCTCCAATGTTGTCTCATGACTCATGAGTAGAGCATAAAATTCTTGCCACTGAATGTCGGGTCTTCCTTGCGCAAACATGCTCATAGACATGTAATCACGATCCAAACCAATTAGAAGACTAGAAATAAGATCCTAAATTGGCATAGGTGCTCCGCAACTGCTAATCGATCTGAATACCTTTTCATCTTCGACAGGTATTCACTCATCTTCATAGTCTTAATACATACCCTTCACCACGGCCTCTCATCTTTGCCTTACCTCCAAAGCCGGACATCCCAAGAGATCAACAACTCAAAAAAAAAAAAGTGGTAAATCAGCCCCATCTCGTTCCAGACCTGCAGCTCAGTCCTTTTCAGATTCTTTTCCTCAGTTGTGGACAGTGGTTTCAATGATGCAAGAAAGCATTTACAAGCACTTCCATTTCATTTCTATAAACTTTGATATGAGAGCATTGAAGATCTTTGACAAGGGAATAAAGAAATTGAATCCATCGCAAGCAGTCACCAATTCTTCTCTAATTTAGTCCTCAAACTATGCTCAAAATTTCAACAAAATGCAGCTTATGAGACATGTAAGTGGGTACTTCCATCAGCTACTTAAGAATTGTCGTTGGTAAGAATCTTGGATTTAATGTGTTCAAGGCCGGCGTTGGGCATGGGTGGGGCGGGCGACTGCCCTAGGCCCCCACCCATACCCAAGGCCCCTATATTTCAACAATGTTGCAAGTGTTTTTTTTTAATGAGAAGCTTGGACATTTGTGGGATATTGCTAAAGTAGCATCCCCACCCATATCCAAAGCTCCTATATTTCAAAAATGTTGCAAGTGTTTTTTTTTTTTTTTTTTAATGAGAAGCTTGGGCATTTGTGGGATATTGCTAAAGTAGCATCTTTGTACACATTTGTTGGGGTTCATTCATGAAAACTCATTGTAATATGTAAGTACTTATCTCAATGCATATCGAGTGGATCTTAATGACTAAATCATTCAATGCATGTTGAATGTCACAAAAACTTTTTTTTTTTGTAAAACACAATAATTTCTTTTATATGTTATGTCTACTCCTTTAAATGCATTTTTTCTATAATCTCAAAATAAATAAAGTTTTAGTCTCAATAAATAAATAATACTAAATAAAAGAACTTTACATCTCCACCAACTAAATTTAATAATACCAAAATCAAAACAATTTTTTAAAAAATTGAATTTGAGTAAGAGAATTGTTAGCAATATATGTAAACTTAACTATAAGTACAAAAAACACATCATTAATTGCACTAAAAATCGAGCAAAATAGAAGAATTTTTTTATTTTTGTTTATTTTTTATTTTTTATCTATATAGCCAAAAAAAAACAATTATTTTAGGAAGTTATATAAAGGCCATAAATTTTTATTTCGTCCCAGACCCCCAAAATAACAAAATCGACCTTGAATGCCAAATTTTGGGCATGTTCTCTGTGATTACATTGTTGTTGGGAAACTTCCCATGTTAGTGATGCAAAAACAGATGATTCTGAATGAGATCATCCTTCATTTGTTTGATGAAATGACTCATACATCTCTAACTTCATTGATTGTTATCCTCATGTCGTCTATTGATGGTACCAATGTATGTGTGTCAAGTGCTTGTATAAGGTTGAAAACTCCATTGCTTCAAAATTATTTAGAGTCTCTAAATGATGCAATTGTGGATTCACATAGCAAAGAATTGGGTCTTCACATGTTCTGTGTTGTTTTTGACTTGGGAAATCAACCGTTAGTTTGTTTCAGTGTGGAAATTCATGGAGGCCCCTTGCTAAATGAGTTTGATTTTGGAGCCTATTTCAATTCTTTATTGATTCATATGTGCTTGCTATATGGATCTTTGGGAGACACTTTGAAGGTGTTAGAGACAATTCTTCATAAGATGGCACTATATTTGTAGTGTTTGTGAGCACTTGGCCACTTTAGATACTCGGCAATGGACTATTGCTTATTGGGTTTTTGATGATCAGTTGAGTGTGTTTGTTGGGTCCTCGCATGAAGTGATCGATTGCAATTTTCTCTTTCATTTCTACCCTCCCGTATGTAGAGATGGAGTACGTGGTGTTCACTTTGTGATGAATTTAGCGAGATGGACATTTGCTTATTAGGACAGAGGC
Organism: Stephania japonica; assembly: GCA_039657345.1. Lineage (NCBI taxonomy): Eukaryota > Viridiplantae > Streptophyta > Magnoliopsida > Ranunculales > Menispermaceae > Stephania > Stephania japonica. The sequence goes on from CM077561.1 coordinate 41,566,652, forward strand.
ATTAATTTTGATTCAAGCTCAGAACTTGATCTGTTGACCATGTTCTCTCTGTTTTGGAGTAAGTTTGAGGTCTTTTAGAATTTTAATAGCTTGAATCATAAGAACGTGCTTTCGAGAACCGTGTTGCAAATGCATCAATATTGACTTATCTACACATAAGATTTGCCTTGCATGCTTACTTGTCTGTGACTGCAATTGAGGGGTCCTATAATACAAACATTGGTTGCTATTCTTACGTGGATTATATCAACTTCTTCATTGCATTTGTTTCTACTGTTGCAAAAAAACTACTTTATTACACAAAATTGAATGTCCAAGTCCTCTTATCACTACATGAACGGCAAACCATTCAAATTCACATAAATAATAACACAAAAGCCCACGTAACACAAATTCATTATTTCAAACAAACTCACTCGCTGAACCAAAATAACATACCCAACAACAGTAGAAAAAATATCTACAAAGCAATCAACAATTCGATCATGCAGGCTTAGAGAACACCTTCTTAGCGAACTCAATCAACTTCTCCGTCTCAGGCATCACGTCCTTCACGGCCTCATGAGAGCAAAACCTCTCTGCCCACCCAACAAGCCCCGGCGTCCTCTCCTCATCAAGCAACTTCACCTGTCCCATACTCTCCACCGCTCTTACCCACCCCAAATTGCTCCCAAACACAATGTCCACAAAACCAATCCTCTCTCCCCCATAAAACGCCTCTCCTTTCCCACAATCCTTCAAAGCCTTCTCAAACAGCTCCAACCCCGCCTTCATTTGCCCCAATGGTTCTATTTTCGCCTCTTCGCTCTGTGCCTTCAGTAACCCCTCCAGAGCAAGACCGAACTGCAAAAAAATCAAATTAACTAATTTTCTTTTTAGTAGATTCAACTATCTATTAAAATCGTATCGATATTTTCATCACTGAACTTACGTTTGTAACAATAAGGTTATCAAACAATACAAATTGTCTCACAATTATTTTGGTGAATGGAGAAAGTTGCAAAGTATATAGTAGCATTTCAATCAATGCCACCCAACTTTATATAATTATGGATTGTGGATATAAGCCTGTTGCATATGCCAAATTCTTAATTATAAAGTTATCAAAATAACTTCCTTAATACAAATTGAAAAGTTGAGTGGCCTCTTGTAAGAAGTGAGAGAATGACAACGGGTATGTTACTTTAAAAGTCACATCAAATCTTTGAATCGTCTATACACACCTTAGGATGGGTATGTGAGTCAAGACTATATTAAAAGTTGATACATCTTTCAAGTATGTCAATTTTAATATTTTTTTTTATTAGAAATATAAGTTTAGTGATCAAAGTGTTACAAAATTAACTTCACTTACAAAATTAACCAATCTTTGTTCAAACCAATTAAATCAATTAATGTTAATCAATCTATGTTTTTTTTATAGGAATGTGTTAATCAATCCAAGTTGGGACTAATTAACCAAAACAATTGGTATTTTGGAAACCCCAGTACCTTGTCATCAGCATAGGCAGCCCAGAAGCGGGCAATGGCGCGGTCGTAAGGGTGGGACGGGAGAATTGAGGGGCCAGAGCTCCACTGTTCATCGATGTATTGAAGTATGACCGGCGACTCGCAGATGGGTCGGCCCCCATGGAGCAGAACAGGGACCTTTTTGTGCATGGGGTTTGATTTCAATAGGAGATCGCTTTTGGCTCTCAGATTCTCCTCAATATACTCGTAATCAATGGATTTGAGGCTAAGAGCAATTCTTGGACGAATCGCAAATGGGCTCGCCCAAAATCCTAGAACCTTCAATTCACCCATTATTGTGGTGCAACAATTGTTTGCTTAATTTGCTTGATTTGCTTGATTTGTGAATTGTTTGTGAGGATTAAGAGCGACAGAGTTACAACTTATATAGCGTTAAATGATTTGATGAGCAAGGCGGACTTCTCTCTTTCTTTGAATAACAATCAAAATGTTTGGCTTTGATTGCCCGAGTTATCTAATCAAAGATCTATGAAAATAATGTGCGTTGGATGCGTGTGAAGGGGTGTGTCGACGAAGACTATCCAGCGGACTTATCATCATTGAAGTAGGGGGCCACGTAGCTATGCAATGACGCTGGCGCCCAATGAGCATCCTTGAAGTAGGTGGCCACGCACTTTGACAAAAAAAAAAAAAAGAAAGTAGGGGGCCACGTAGCTATGCAATGACGCTGGCGCCCAATGACGTGAAACTAATGGGGACTTTTTTTTTTTTGGGTCAAAGTATGGGGACTTGTTTATTTGGGGAAGAAGAGTTGGGTTTTGGAATATAATATTATTGAAGGGAAATATCTTGAATGTGGAATATTTATTCATATCTTATAAAGTGTATATGAATTAATATTTCGTATGAAAATTACCACTGAGCCTTATAATTCATTCGACTATTGTAATAAGATGTGGATCCTTCCGAGACTTTTACGATTTCAAAGATAATAGTGAAAGATATTAGTATTTTTGTATTTGTATAGAAGATGTTTCCTATAAAATAAAAATACTCCAATAGAAATGTGCATTTTGGACGCAGTTGTTGGTTTTTTTTTGAATTTTGCTTTGAGATGTGTTGCTATGAGATGATAATCATTGTAGAACTTTCATTGCTCAACCACACTAAGGGCATCTCCAATGTAACGCCAATAACTAAGCGCAACACTGTTCACCTTGCACCATATTTTGGCGCAAGGACATCAATTTTTATTTTTTTTTTTTTAACTTTTGTTAGAGTTTTTGGATTAGAGATGTGAATAGTATTTTGTGTACTTTTTATACTAAAATTGTGCAAAAGTTGTGCAGCATTTTAGTGGAATGCATTGGAGATGCCCTAAGGCTTTATAATATCAAAGGCTTGAAATACAAAGACAAGTTACAAACTACACCCAGTGACTCAAAGATCGACAAATGCATTGATCGTCGTTGTTGTAGTTAGTTGGTTTGTCAGTCAACTGTACCAAACAGCTAATAAAAACATAAAAGATGTCTGGTATAACCAACTAAAGCAAAAAAAAATTAAGGAAAACAACTTTTTTTATGTGAACTCTACACCTACTGACTGGACAAGATGTATGATTTGAGTGTCCCATTTGATGCATTTTAGCATTTCCCAATTTCAAATCCCCTTGATTGATTTTTAAACTCAACGACAATAAAAGATGGTTCGTGTCTCTTGCATGCAGGGAGAGTCGAACCCTCAACCTGATTTCAGATGACTAAATACCAAACTGACGAAATAACATTTGGTTTGTGATGCTACATAAAACAAACAATTGGATTGTTCCAATTATGAAATTCAAGGTTAGCAATGAGGATAACTATCTATTAAAGTACTTGTTAAATTTTCACAGTTGCATCGCACACGCGTGCACGAACCTGTGGATTTTCTCTGCTAACATTGATATTGTCCCCAACTTAACTACCTTTCAACTTTAAGTGTGGGGTTTTATTTCAAAAGCCTCGATATTAGTTAAAAGGAGTTAATTACTCGTATACTTTATTTCAAAGTTTCATTAATCGATGAAGGACTAACTTTCGGTCCACACATATTCAACACTCCCCATGGACCGAAAGTCACATGATTCAAGGTTTTTTTTTCTTAGGTCTCATTCGAACCATGGGCTCTGATATCAAGTTCAATTCTCACAGTCGCGTCATACGCGTGCGCGAGCCCGTGGATCTCCTCTAATAGCACCGATATTGTCCCCTAACTTAACCACCTTTCAATATTAGGTGTGGGGTTTTATCTTAAAAGGCCTCGATACTAGTTAGGAGGAGTTAATTACTTATATACTTCATTTCGATGTTTCATCAATCGATGTGGTACTAACTTTCGGTCCACACATCTTCAACAGTAACTAGGTATTGTCCTGCACTTTGCGCACCTAAGAGACCGAGTTTTAATATTAGTTCAAAATACATCAATATATAACTAAAAAAATAACTTTGATGAGAAAAGGGAAGTGAACAAATAAGTAAAGGACTTGGGAAGTCATCTTTGATGGACTCAAAGATGAGAAAAATGTCAAGTATAATGAAATCTAGCATATGTAAAAAGCTCTGTAATATGGCTTTAAGAAAAATGCTTTGTAATTGGATCAATAGAGAAAATACAATGGTTTGGCTTCAAAAAAAACAAAAAAGCAATAGTCTTAAAGAGTGCTAATCTAAACGTACATTATAAATAGAGTGCACTATAGGTTATTGATGTGTTGAGAACAAATCTTAAAATCACCGTGACCTCAATTTACATATATATGAAGATCCTTTTAAATTATTGTTTGATCGTCATGTCATACCTTTCTTATGATGATTTTGTCCTATCTAGTAAGCACTCTCTTAATTAGATGCATAAGTGACAACCCCAAAACCTAAGGCTCGCCACGTGATGCCTCACGGGCCCACACCTTTGCAATGTCATCACTTTGTTGTGTCCCATGCGCAACCAACACTCTTTATCACATCACTTATCATGTAATATAGCTAACTTCTATCATTTAATTGTAAAGTATATCAGTTCATTCGTTTAATTAACCTTGTTGTCAACCGAGTTTGCCAAATTATTCAGTTGAGTTATTCAAATAATAGTTTGTTTAATTTTACAGTGTTGCAAATAGATAACCAGTGAGTTTTAGTAACAAAATTCTAAGTCGAACTAAAATGACTATAAAACAAAATGTGATTTAAGACTTGCCAAAACATCAACCTAATGTAGAAAACCCAGCATAAAGTACACTGTATATATGGCGACAATTACTTTTAAAGTAAATATATACCTGTATTGATGTCTCAACACTCCCCTGATATCCCAGATGTAGCTCAAAATCAAAGGATAATACTCCTATGAGTATGCCCTCAAAATCAAAGGATAATATCCCTACTTGTAGCAATATTTGCACTTAGTCACCAACAAATACAATGATGATTCCAGTCAGTAAAATCCCGAGAGAATCAACACAATATTCAACAATAAATCAAATACATCTACTATTCATACTAGTATGTTAATTGGCAATAGAATAACATACTCTCATGAATGTAGCACGATATGGAAAATCCTAATAATCGTACTTAATTGGAAAATTATTCAAGCAACAATTAAGTAAACCAATGAAAGCATGAATCACAACTAATCATTCGAGACTGCAGAGGAACAGTTAAATAAACAATCAGCCCTACAAAACAAGGGATTAGTAGCATGTTAGTATACATTTGAACAACATATCCTAACAAAATGAATCCTACAAAACAAGGGGTTAGTAGCAAAATAATATAACTGTACCTTGAGTTTCTTGACAGTTGAAGCAAGGTAGCAGACTATACCATATTTCGGACTCTTCCATAGAGAACTGTCGGCGACTAGCAGTCAAACAAGGCTAGTATCTGGAACCGCTCGGTGGTTCATGTAGTACCAACGACGCATCTACACGTGCCTCGATGCGATCCTCAGGTTGAACTATCCACCAACATCTCTGGCAACACGTGTTATGGTCTAGCAAGACACACACAAGAATGGCATGGCGGGAAAGTCTCAATGTTCACCCATATAACCACATAACCAAATCCCAGGTACCGCCATCGAGTAACACTCAAGCATGGCTAGTCCCCTGGTCCCTTTGATGGCTGGCGTGGAACCAACGACGCATCGACATATAACCCGAGTGGGAGCATCTTCAACCAACCCTTCCAACAATCAATCACGAAATCACTAGGTATTGCCAGCGAGTAGCGCTCAAATATGGGCATTATCCTAGTCTTCTCGGTGGCTGGTGTGGAACCTAAAAAAAATATATCGTACAATCAACCATAGACCATGTAATCAACCATATTCCATACAATCACCCATATATCGCACCATCAACCATATACCATAAATAAATTTACGTTTAACAATAAAATAATAAATAGCTCGATGTGGTAGCACAACTGAAAAATCAAGTGATTAATCAACCACGACCACAATATCATTATAGGCAAATATTTAACATCCGATAAGTAAAACAAATCGAACCGAATGTTGTAAAGTATTCTCAAGGGTTTATACCTTGAAAGTCATTCAAATCTCCAAAAATATCTCGGTCCAATCCCGTTATTGCCTTGGGATGCGCAAGACACCCGACTATGATATCCAAAGTCCCTCTTGTTAAAGTAAACCATTTTCATTGGTTTAATGTCAAATTAATTGATTTCATATAATGACAACAAAAATTAGAATTTCATTCTAATTTTTTGTTGTGGCACATTTTTCGGGTAACACAGAGGTGTCAAATGCCTGATAAAGTCTTGCAATTCACTTTACTACTCTTTTTAAAATTTTCCATATTTTCTCAAATTATTTTGAATTTTCTATAATTTTCTGTAATTTCACGTTTTACAAGGTAAAAACCCCGACATAATGTCTCACCAAAATCTCAAATTCTTCACTTTTCATAAGAATTCCAAATTTGTATTTATTTGGGTCAAATTATCATTTTTCTGAATTTTTTCCATTTTTCTGAAATTTTTTCAACATTTTTCCGATTTTTATCGTTTTTTTATAAATGTGTTAGGTTGGGTGGACCTTGACAGGTTTGACCCGACCATGGCCACGGTATTAGGACTGGCTCGCCCCATGGATCGAACCGGTTAGGGACAAGGGACAAGAACACATACAACAATAACAACAATGCCAACAACAACACCAACAACAACAATAACAACAGTGCCACTCGAAACCCTTATCCATCATCAACACCAACAACAACACATACAACAATAACAACAGTGCCAACAACATCAAACGACCTCAACAACAACAACTCACTTTTGTCGCCTCCAACTCTCGTGCTCGTTCTCTCATTGACTCCTCTCTCTCTCTCTCTTAATTTTAAATTTTTGGTGAGAATGGTGAGAAAATGATGTCGGTGGTGATTTTTTGATATTTTAGGGGTCAAATGACTATTTTACCCCTATCCTTATCTTTTTTCCTTTAACAAAGTCATCCTTTATTGGTCATTTTACATTTCTTTTAATTTATGATTTTTAGTGTATATATATAAATTACATATATATATAAATATATACTTGCCTATACTTTCGCACCTACAATTTCGTTATGCACGCCAACGAGGGAACTCGGGCGTGCACACTATTGTACAACCACGCGTGTCAACCACGACCCCGCGTGTCACTAAGTTCCCACCAATTTATTATTTTGTCACATTTATTTTATTTGTTTATACAAATCATTTTATAAAACTAATGTACTTGTATTTTGCCTATTCGATACCTGAACTGACACGTTTTTTGAGACAATTACTTGCCACACAGTCTCAAATGGTTTATCAATATAAACTTACAACTCCGATGTAATAAGGCATTACTAACAATTATTCTCGTAGTTACGCAACCAATTGGTCAGAAACGATTGTTTACACCCAATTCGGCGTGTCTTGGTCTGTCATAAATTTGGGCCGTTACACATACACTCTTGTTAACACCAATTAGTCTGGGAAAGTCAAAGGAATTCATTAGACTTTCGATGTCATCGATGATGGCTCTGTTGCAACTTGTTATGTTTGGAGCCCTCTCGCTCTCGAAACAACAACGCTTGCATAACATTCAACCCTTGCCATGTCGAGATGGAGCAAATCAACTCCCTTCAATCTTTCTCGGACGACAAGGAGCTCTAATACCTCCGGAGTGAAGGAGCCCTCCACACTTCGAGTGAAAGCCCCATAAACCCAACTTGCATGGTAGATAACGCCCCCAATTAGGTTAGGTTCCATCATTTCGACAAAGAAAATTTTCATTGTTGAATTGACATCATGAATATTACTTGATGAAATATAATTAATAGCAGAGAACAATATGCATGCATATAGAAAAAATAATACATTCGACGCCGATACTTATATGATCTATTTCATCCATTGATCAATCAACAACATCCATCTCATATATATTGGTACACTATTTTCAACTTGCTCATCAGCCCCATGCCTTATGCTCCATTATATATAATGATCATCAATCCAAACATATACAAATTAAGTGATAAAAAAATCAATACAGAAGGACATTTTCTTTGGGCCATACAAAATGACTTAACTAATTAACTATATATATAATAGAATGATCAGTGTTATTGGAAAGACTCACCGTGGTTGTGCTACGCCCTTAACTGATGACAACAGCCATGCACCGACGTTGCTATTTTGACCGAACAACACAATGACACCACCACATTATGAACCAATATGTACAGATATCTATTGTGAACTTGAGAGAGATAAGCAGATGAGAGATTAGAGGGATCGATTGATATATATATGTGTGCGTGAGAGAGAAACAGATAGATGGAGAGGAAGTAGCGTAAAGAGGGTAATGGAAAGTTGCAAATATATGTGGATCCGAAAAAAAGAGGTACGTATTGTTATGATATGGATGAACAATTGATCAAGACTTTGTATGACTAATCATTGTCAAGCATGGCTCTTACATTGAGTGGTAATATCAAGCATGGCTCTTACTTGCATCCATATCCAATGTACTCATTATTTTATGTGTTGTCAACATTGCTTGTAAAGAGTTGTATGGCATGTGATATATGTGTAACTTGTAAACATTGTCTTAGTACATTTATCATCATCACCAAAGGGCCTATATAAAGGGTATCAACCTCATTGTAAAAACACACCAAGTTGAATGACAACTTCTCATTTCAACTCTCTCATTTCTCCTCTTCTACTTTGTAGTTGCAGTTCTTTGTAGTTCTTTGTAGTTCTTTGTAGTAGTAGAAGTTCTTAGTTCTTCTACTTTCCTTCTCTAGTTCTAGCAAGTCTCAATTCAATTTACAACACGTTATCAGCACGAGCTTGCTCTAGCATTAAGGAGATCTTGAAGTTCAAGAAGGCTTGTTAAGGAGACAAAGCTAGGAAGGTAAAACTTTTATGAGTTCGGTTTATTTCTATATTATCTTGGTTGCTTCACTTTTATATGCATACTTTATTCATATACTATGCATTATAAAGTCACCGATTGCGAAAGTATGCTCTGTAGTTGCGCCTTGTACGATCTTCTACATCAGAAATCAAAAGTAAATATGTGACATAACTAGTTTTATCGCTATACTACAAACGATTAATTATGCTCCATTCTTGGTTTTTTTTATATTGCAAATAGTGTTATGAGTTTAGGTTGATAGTGGGTAAACCTTGTCCCTAGTAAAGCTAAACATTGAAAGGGAGACGGGTTATCCCGTTCGAGGAGGTATGATTTTTAAGTAGACTTCGTCTCACCACCCAATCTGGAGGTTGTCTCACCAACTCATACAAGTAGTACTATGTATAAAATAATCAAGTTATGAGCATTCATTTAATCATATATTTTACATAAAAATGAGAACTATTTATGATGTCTTTATTTTTTATTATACTTGATTGAATTAATTGCCTTAATAATATTGACAACAATAATTACTTGTCAAGGCAACGGGATGCTCAAATTATATATAAAGTATTTATGCAAGGCTATGCGTATAAATATTTATTCGTCAAATATCTCTTTAGACTCTTTAGAGATTTGAAAATGAATATTTCACTTTATATTATCATTTCACCTCATGGAGCTATCTATATCAAGGCCAAAATTGGTGATGCTCCAAAAGGCTCAAAATGAGCGGTTGGGTCTCACGCTACAAAATTTATACCAGTCAAATATCATTTATTATTCTGCAATTTCAATTACCTCTATATTTAGGCTATGCAAAAATATGACTGATGAGACAAATAAAAGCCACGTGGCTCGCCTCAATGCATTACTGCAAGAAATTATCGAGCGCGCACGTCAATCCATTAAATATTAATTATGGATTGAATCCTTGTGTCGTGGTAGCTGAGTAAAATAATAAGATATTATAAATATAATATCACTCATGTCCAATTGGTTTAGCTTCAAATTAAGAAGCATATGTTGCATATAATGGCCATGGTCGCAATTACAAATTTATGGACGTGGAAAAGGTAAAAAGATATGGTAAAAGTCATATTGACAATTCCATTGATAGTCAAAATAAAAAGTGGTGCACCACTAGAAAGGGTAAATTAGTATTTACAAGGAGCACTCATAATTGTGACATTTTTTTGTCACGTAGGAAAGGCTATGCTGCCTAAATATTGTCATATATACAATACCCAAATATTTTTGTGATATTTTACCATGTTTTTGTTGACTAATGATCCAAAAAGTTTGAGATAGTCGTATTTTATTACGAAAAGGGTATTTCTTTAATACCATATTGTTTTTCAATGTTGAAATGGATCATCAAGTTATTTGTTCAGATTATGGCGATATATGTCTTGTTGATTGCGCTACAACGCACACTATCCTAAAAAACAGAGAATATTTCTCCAATTTGAACTTAGCTGAGGCTAATGTTCAAACAATATCTGGCATCTCCAATTTGATTAATGGCTCTGGAAGAGCAAATATTATGTTGCCTAGGGGAATAATAATTCATGTTGACAATGCCTTATACTCTGAAAAATCCAGAAGAAATTTACTTAGCTTTAAAGATATTCGACAAAATGGATATCACATTGAAACCATGAACAAAAATAATAGAGAATTTCTCTATGTCACATTGGTTTCAAATTAGAAAAAAAGAAGTGTTAGAAAAATTCCCAGCTTTATCCTCTAGATTATATTTTACTCATATAAGGCATGTCGAAACGAATGTCGTCTTAAATAAAAAAATTAATGATCCAAAGACATTCATTTTATGGCATGACCGGCTTGGTCATCCAGGATCATCAATGATGCGAAGAATAATTAATAATTCGCATGGACATCCTTTAAGGAGTCACAAAATATTTTCAGCTGGTGATTATAATTGTGCTAGTTGTTCTCAAGGTAAATTGATAGTTAAATCATTCCCAAGTAAAATTGTTGTGGAATCCCCAGTTTTCTTAGAACGCATTTAGGTAGACATATGTGGACCTATGCATCCTCACAGTGGACCATTTAGATATTTCATGGTTTTGATAGATGCATCAACTTGGTGGTCATATGTTTGTTTGCTTTCGATCCGCAATGTTGCATTTGCTAGACTTTTAGCGCAAATCATTAAGTTAAGAGCACAATTCCCTGACAACCCAATCAAGACCATCCGTCTTGATAATGCCGAGGAATTTTAAATTCAACCAATTAAAAATTATTGCATGTTTATAGGAATTACCATTGAACATTCTGTTCCACATGTGCATACCCAAAATGGTTTGGCAGAATCTCTAATCAAATGCATTCAATTAATTGCCAGACCTTTAATCATGAGAACTAAGTTATCAACTTCAGTTTGGGGACATGCAGTCCTTCATGCAGCATCTATCATTCGTTATAGGCCTACTGCATACCATGAACATTCTCCCATGCAACTCATTTTAGGTCAACAACCAAATATTTCACACTTATGAATTTTTGGTTGTGCAATGTGTGTTCCTATACCACCTCCCAATAGAACTAAGATGGGTCCACAACTAAAACTTGGGATTTATGTTGGATTTAACTCATCGTCCATTATAAGATACCTTGAGCCCATAACAGGGGATTTATTTACTGCACGTTTTGTTGATTGTCACTTTGATGAAGCAATTTTCCCACCATTAGGGGGAGATAAGAAGTCAATTTAAAAGGAATGGCGTGAAATTGCTTGGAATGCATCAACTTTATCACATTATGATCCACGAACAAATCAGTGTGAACTTGAAGTTCAAAAGATCATTTATTTGCAACAAATTGCAAATCAATTACCAGATGCATTTAATGTTGCAAAACAAGTGACAAAATCACATATTCCAGCTATAAATGCTCCTACAAGAATTGATGTCTCTGTGCAACTAAATGCACAAGAACCAACGAAACGCTTAAAGCGTGGAAGACCGGTTGGTTCAAATGATACAATTCCTCAAAAGAGGAAAACAGTAGTAAAAATAAATACAAATCAAAATACTCATGAGAAAGAACAAGAATCCTTTGATAAGGGTTTATCAGAAAATTTTGATTCTGATGAGGAACAACTTCCTTTAGAAAAAGATGAAAAAGATGAAAGTAATGAGATCTCAATAAATTATTTAAACTCTGGTAAGATTTGGGATGGAAATAAAATTGTTCCTGATGATATATTTGCTTTCAATGTGTCCTTTGAAATATGTGAAAATGATGATGATCCAGAACCACGATCAGTGGACGAATGTAAAAAAAGACCTGATTGACAAAAATAGCAAGATGCTATCCAAGCAGAGCTAAACTCGTTAAGGAAACAAGAGGTTTTTGGACCAATTGTCCAAACACCAGATGACGTAAAACCTGTTGGATATAAATGGGTATTTGTACGAAAGAGAAATGAAAAAAATGAAGTTACAAGGTACAAAGCAAGACTTGTAGCACAAGGTTTCTCACAAAGACCTGGCATCGATTATGAGGAAACATATTCTCCTGTTATAGATGCAATTACATTTCGGTTCTTGATAAGCCTTGCAGTCTCTGAAGGGCTTAATATGCATTTAATGGATGTCGTTTACAGCATATCTGTACGGATCTCTAGATAGTGAGATATATATGAAAATCCCTGATGGATTTGTAATATCCGATGAAAAAAAATCAAAACCTTATAACATGCATTCTATAAAATTACAAAGGTCTTTGTACGGGTTGAAACAATCCGGACGAATGTGGTACAAACGTCTTAGTGATTATTTACTGAAAGAAGGATATGTAAATAATCCGCTTTGCCCATGTGACTTCATTAAATAATCATCAACAAGATTTGTGATTATTGTTGTATATGTTGATGATTTAAATATAGTGGGAAACCACGACGACATCATTAGAACATCCGAATACTTGAAAAAGGAATTCGAGATGAAAGAATTTTGAAAAACAAGACTTTGTCTTGGTTTGCAAATTGAACATTTTTCAAGTGGAGTACTTGTCCATCAATCAAATTATATTGAAAAATTATTAAAAAGATTTTATATGGACTAGGCACATCCATTGAGCTCTGCAATGGTTGTCAGATTACTTGAAGTGGATAAGGATCCATTTCGACCTCAAGAAAGTGATGAAGAGCTAATTGGTCCGGAGGTACCATATTTAAGTGCAATTGGTGCACTTATGTATCTTGCAAATTGTACAAGACCCGATATTGCTTTTGCTGTCAACCTACTTGCAAGATATAGCTCTTCACCAACTCAAAGACATTGGAATGGTGTTAAACACATTTTTCGATATCTTCGAGGAACAAGTGACATGGGTTTATTTTACTCAAGAGGGATAAAATTGAATCTCCAAGGTTATGCTGATACTGGATTTTTATTAGATCCTCATAAGGCCCAATTTCAAACGGGATATGTATTCACCTGTGGTAATACTGTTGTATAATGGAAGTCAGTAAAACAAACTATGGTTGCTACTTCTTCCAATCATTCTAAAGTACTTGCAATTCATGAAGCAAGTCGTGAATGTGTTTGGTTGAGAAACATGATTGAACATATTTAAGAATCATGTGGATTGCCTTCAATAAAAGATTCTCCAACCATATTATATGAAGATAATGCAACATGTATTGCACAATTAAGTGAAGGATTCATAAAAGGGGACAGAACAAAAACATATTTCACCAAAATTCTTTTATGCACATGAGCTTCAGAAGAATGGTGAAATTGATGTCAAGCAAATCCGATCGAGCGATAATCTTGCTAATTTATTCATAAAAGCCTTACCAACTACGACATTTAAAAGGCTTACATATGGTATTGGCTTGCGTAAATTTAAAGACATTGCAAGTAAAGAAATTGAACAAGTTTTACCTATGTTCACATGAGGGGGAGTTATTGATTAGTGTATTGCACTCTTTTTCCCTTAGCTATGGTTTTATCCCATTGGGTTTTCCTAGCAAGGTTTTTTTAATGAGGCAAATCCTAACAATATTATACTCATCTTAACATTAATAAGAAATGTGTACTCTTTTTCTTTTGCTAGATTTTTTTTCCCACAGGGTTTTTTCTAGTAGAAGTTTTAACGAGGCACATTCTCTCAACAATTGTTATCCAAGGGGGAGTGTTATGATATGGATGAACAATTGATCAAGAATTTGTATGACTAATCATTGTCAAGCATGGCTCTTACATTGAGTGGTAATATCAAGCATGGCTCTTACTTGCATCCATATCCAATGTACTCATTATTTCATGTGTTGTCAACATTGCTTGTAAAGAGTTTTATGGCATGTGATATATGTGTAACTTGTAAACATTGTCTTAGTACATTTATCATCATCATCAAAGGGCCTATATAAAGGGTATCAACCTCATTGTAAAAACACACTAAGTTGAATGACAACTTCTCATTTCATCTCTCTCATTTCTCCTCTTCTACTTTGTAGTTGCAGTTCTTTGTAGTTCTTTGTAGTAGTAGAAGTTCTTAGTTTTTCTACTTTCCTTCTCTAGTTCTTGCAAGTCTCAATTCAATTTACAACACGTATCACCCATTATCTCTCTCTCTCTCTCTCTCTCTCTCTCTCTCTCTCTCCCTCTCTCCCTCCCCTTAAATCTCTCTTAAATCGTAACGTTCTCTCCCTCTTTCTCTCTCTCCTTAAATCTCTCTTAAATCGTAACGTTCTCTCCCTCTTCCCCATGATTCTCTCTAAACCGTTTTTTTAAATGCTCTCTAAACCGTTATATAGTATAGCTATAAATAGTATTAAATTTTCATAAAAATATTAATATTAAAATATACATATCTTAAATGTGTAAACGTTTTATATTATCTTATATATATAATTAGAAACTTTTTAATAAGAATAGTAATATTAATATTAAAATTTAAATATATAAACATCTCAAAAATATATAATAATAGGAAAATCTTGGGTAACCACGGTTGTGATAGGTTAATTTAGAAGTATTTAAAGGGAAGCATTTAAAGGACGACATCTATAAGGTAAACTCGGGATATCTAGTTGCAATTGAATTGAGTAGAGATGAGGATTTGGTGGCGACCCAAGGAGATTGATTGAAACTGTGGAACCTTGAAATTCCAGCAAAAGTGAAGCATTTTATGCGGCAACTTTTGTGAAACTTTATTCCTACAAAGTCGCGACTTATTGATCGGGGGCTACAAATTGAAGATTTTTGTGTTTGTTGTGCAGAGCCTGTTGAATCAACACTACATCTTTTATGATGACCCAAGTTCCCACAAACTGGGCCCCATCCGGCCTAAACCTACGTGGACCCCAGAATCAATCCTCATGAAGTCAATGTAGGCCTAATCAACCTCCAATAGTTACATTCTCATTAAAATAAAGTTTTAGAATTGAGTTATCAAGTTGTGAAAGTTTTAATGGTTTCGCAGTGGAAATAAAATTAGTCAATTTTTTTTGAAGACCCTGGGTGGTGTTCGAGCTTCGCTCGACTAATCCCCCAAGTGGGCGTGGTTATCCCCACCCATGGTAGTTTGACCAGTGGCCCGTCGAAGCTTGACACACAGGGGAATTGAAATGGGGTACATGTCTCACACTTACCCAACTTCGCCCTTACCGTTGTGGCAACCTGACCAGGTAAACTTAGGCAAACTTAAATAACTCCAAAAAGTAGAATTGGGATAACCTATAGTGTGGAACCCTGTGTATGTACAAGTAGCATGCATATCAAATAGTGTGCAATAGAAACAATAAACATGCATCGATACTATAACGACCCTCAAACTTAACTCGTGTTACGTTTCATGACTGAGACCTGGCCGTCGTGACTTGTCATACTGACTAAGCTTTGTAAGTCGACACCGATGTATATTTTATTTTTCTGTGATGTTTGTACTATTTTGTATACCCGAATGTGAATGTCGAATGTCCTAGTGCGATATTTTGTTTTGTTTATCACACCTAGGAAAATGTGAATTTTAAGATAATTAGATAAAATTGGGTATTTTAAACACAAAAATGATATTTATAGATTATTGAAAAATAATAGATTAAGTAAATAAATAAATGGTGAATACGTTTCGGGTGTTAGAAGGGACGTGAATATGCGATGTGCGAGTTGAAGTGCTAAGCAAGGTACTGGAATACCCGTGAAAGAGATATTTGTTCTCAAAGTATAAGTCTTATGTGTCAACAAAGTTAAAGGAGTGGTTGAACGGTTTAAAAGTGAGCCATGGATGTGCAGCGAGATACGTGTTACACACTTGATGAAGTCTTGAGTATAAAAGGAGATTTGTTGTATTGACTCACTCCTCTCATTAACACAACACCAACACCACTGATCCGATCAAACTTGGAGAATTGAGAGTGAACTCTTGCTAATTTCGGGATAGATTGACGACATGAAATCAATCGAGCACATCGGCAAGGGTGAGATCTCATTTTTCTCTTCGATTTTGGACATTTTTTAATGTAGTTTAGAGGGTGTTTCTAAGAAATCCGAATTTTGGAAGTTGTTTCAATGAATTTGTAACTTTGTTTGGAGTGTTTGGTGAGTATTTATGAGGCTTTAGTGTGGGTGTTAATGGGATTTGAAGTGGTATAGATTTTTTTGGTATTTTGGCTGATTTTTGGTAATATTCTAGAAAATGGAAGAGTTGGACGTTTTTGATAGGGTTGAAGGGTTCTTTGGTTAGTGTCCGAGGTCCCTACGACGATGGCGTAGGCTCGGAACACGACGACGCGATCCAGTCAAAAACCCCAGGAATTCAATTCCCACTATGGGCGTCACGAGTGGCGCTATGACGACCCCATTTCCACAACCCTAAACTGAGCCCCGCCCAGCCTAAACTTACGTAGACCCCCGAGCCAACCACGCTAAGTCGACGCTAACCTTGTCAGCTTTTTCTTGCCATTTACTATTTATTCAAGCTATTAAAAATTGAGTTATTCAATATTGTTGAGTTATCATATTGTAGCGGAAGCAATAAAACTCAAACTAAATGAATTAACTCCAAGACAAGTAATTAGGGCAACTTAGAGTGTGGAAAACCGCATATGTATACATCCAAGCAATATAACAATTTAAAGGAGAGTCAAATATTGTATACATGTCCTAAGATCTCACAAAAACTCATATCCCAGTGTATAAAAAAACATATAAATATAATACAAAGAACCTATACTATAGGCAAAATGAGGTTACCAAGCTGTCAACCATGCAGTATGAAGAGGCTGCACCCACCGTTTATCACTTAATTTCGATCATTTTCCCTTGTCAACCATGCAGTATGAAGAGGTTGCACCCACCGTCATAAAAAGGATGGTGAGTACAGAGAATAATAGTAACAACCAAGTGGAGTTTGATTATAATCTCAAATGGCAAATAAACGGCTAAATTATTATCATGTGTGAATATCACAAAGATAATACAAGACAACATGATAATAAATCACTGAAATATCAACGATAAATGAGTGTCGTAAGCACAAAGCAAAATGACATCTAAGTGTTCCAAGTCCATCAGGTTTCCACATAGAGTTCACAACCTGACTTCCCAGATAGATTATGGTCCTAAACAAATCACCAACAATTTAGGAAGAATCACATTACCGTAACCCACATAGTTCAACTCACGACCAGTCTATTAATCCCTAAACTGCGGGTTTAGACATGTCCAAAATCCGTGTAGTCATGGTGGTGAAAGAGATCATTAAGTAGTGTCACCACACCCATGACCACCATATCGCCCACTTAGACCCAAAAGACCACTTATTAAGGAATTCAAGGAAAATAAAGTCGATAATCTACCAAGGATAAATATCACAAACGGAATTCAAGAAATCATATTTTATAAAGAAATACTGCTCAACAAGGATAACAACCAAGTAAATGCATAAGTGAATTTATATAAATACTCCATTTGGATTTTATTCACAGTCACTACGCGAAACTTCACGCTCACGACTTTCATGCGTCACCAAACTGACCTTCTATGCTCGTCGCTAGTCCACTAAACATTTGGTAATCATTTTTGACCCAATTTGGTCGCGCAGAGTCTTATTTTCATTTAATTGTAATTTCCCATTAAGTTTCCTCAATTTTATTTATTTATGTACTCGGGTCGATTTCTTGGGTATTGGATCGTTTTCGAACCTGTGACGGCCCCATCAACCATAAACTGGGCCCCGCCCGGCCTTAACCCACGTGGACCCCCTAGCCCGTTTCCGACGAGTCAACGTACGTCTAGTCAGCCTTTACTTACCAATTACTCAATACATTATTCAGTCACACACCCTGAATCACTCTTTTTGATTCACTTTAACTCTATCCAATATTTTATTCTCGATTATAGTTAGGTGTGCAGCGGAATTGTTTTTAACACCAACTTAAAACAGTTCACAACTCAGTTAACCTAGATGTGGAAGATCCTGTCCAAACACATCACATGTATATAACAGATCAATTAAAAACCCAAAATGAACATATACATGTATCAACAGCCAGGATCAGCTTCCCAAAGCCACAAAATACCAAAACAAATGGATACATAGCCAAAATATACAACAAAATGACAAAATACCTACAAAATTAGAGTAAAGCTAATGGCTCTGAGCGTACCTCAGAGGATATCGCCAAGCATCGGCGCCGTGCCTCTACTCGTCTGAGAATTTGCACCCGCCATCATAAAAAAGAAAATGAGTACAAAATATAATAGTAAATAGCAACAATAGATATCTCAACATAAACTACTGAATTTTCAATAAACACAAGTCTATGAATCATGCAGTGTATAACAAGAAATTAAAATAGATAACAAATCGCATGATTAATAGATTCAACAAGCTCAGACAACAATAATCAAGTGATCAAAAAATAAACAGATAGACGAATAGATAGTCCCAATCAAACTGCGGGTCATAAGACCTCATCAGCTTGCGATCGATACAGTAAGCCTAAAACTGCTTCCCCTGCTCAATACACCCCGTACGAACTAGTAGGCCCGAAGGTCGCCTCCACTGAACGCACACTCTGTTAGGAAAAGCCATAGAAAAAGCCGACTACTAAATTCCTAACACACTACCGAAAGAAAGCCACAATCACAAGCTGGATGCTAAATCATTTCGATTGGCTCCAATGAGAAGCCACAGTCTATGCCGGATGCTAAACTTATTGAGACTTCTCATCACAGTTGGACTACCAAAACCCTAGGTCACCTGAACTAGAATGGAATACAAAGGGCTCGCATTTCAAGAATAATTAATCAATAAATAGAAAAGTAATCATGTTGATTCTATTGTTGCCTTTACTCTCCTCAAATCCCGCTAAAAACGCCTTCGCGTAGCTCCACACGTTCACCAACACTTCGCTCGTCACTTGACAATTATTTCGACCAATTTTTGTTAATTACTCCTAATTATCTCAAGTATTCCTCAATTTTCTCAAGTTTGATCCATTTTCTAAATTTTTTTCTAAATTATTACTCGTTTGCGCAATTGGGTCACTTAATCAGGTATTGGGTTGCATTCAGACCCATTAATATACTTGAGCGAAACCTCATAATTTTCATGCAATTTAAAAAAATATTTTTCAATATTATCTTACTATTTTTAACAATTTCACATTTTACAAGACAAAAACCCTAACAAAAGTCTCGTCGCAAATCTCAAATTCTTCATTCTTCATAAAAATTCCCAAATTTCTATTTATTTGGTTGAAATATAATTTTTCAAAATTTTTTCCTATTTTTCTGAATTTTTTCTAATTTTTCCAATATTTATTTCAAAACAAATAAAAATAAAACATAATTAATTTATTAATTTATTATAAATAAATAAATAAATAATTATTTTAATAATGGGTGGGTCCCTAGGTCGGGTCTGACCCAGTCCACCCCAACTGGGTCAGACCATGGCCAACCCACCCGGGTCGGGCCTGGGTCACCACGACCCGACCCACCAAGGTCTCCTTCCTCATTGATTGAACGACCATAGAGCAATCGTTCCAACATGCTTAACCTTCCTCTACAACGATTTCAACATCAACAAAACCCACATCATCAATCTCACTTCAAAAACGATAAGAAACAAAAGAGAAAAAAATAAAATCCCCATGCTCAACCTCCCTTCGAACTAATCAATCAATCTCACCAACGTCTTCAATCTCTCTCTCTCTCTCTCTCTCTCTCTCTCTCTCTCTCGGTTGAAATATGAGAATGGGGTGTCGGTGGTGTTTTTGATCAAATTTTGGGTCAAATAACCATTTTGCCCTCCATTCCTATCCTCTACAATAGACTAATGCCCATCTTGGTCATTTCTCAATTTCTTTCAATTTATATATATATATTATATATATATATATATTCTATATATATATTTGTATTTTCGCGCCTAGAATTTTGTTGTGCGGCTAACGTGTTCACTCGGGCGTACACACGACCATTCGACTTACGCATGTCGCCCACGACTCCACATATCACTCGGCGCCCATAATTTATTATTTAATTCCATTAATTATTTTTATTTATAAATGTCAATGTTTTTATTTCATTTTCGTCCCACGGACTCTCAAATACTCGTTTAACGCGTTCTTTCGTACCGAACTCGTTCAACGGTACCAACACACACTCACCACATACTCACACATGTGGGATATTGAATTTAATATTCGGTAATAAATAAATAATACAAATCACCAAACAAACATAACATACCTCGGTGTCGACTCCCGAGGACTGAAACAAGTACACCGCGGCTAGCTTGGCCCACAATACGACCATGAAATGTCACGTGGCACGAGTTAGACATTTGGATACCCGACAAATCTCCAAAGTTTTCCAAAATTTTCAAAAGTTTAGCATGTGTGCAGGATCCACGCCATGAGTAATGTTGTGGGGGTCTGACTTTGCGGCGTCACTTAAAACGTGACTTGTATTAACCCTCTGTCTCTAACGTCGTGAGTGACATCGTGTGGGAAAATCCTTGGCGGTGGCGTCAAATTCCAATTTCTCTGGTTTTGACGCCATGTTCAATGTCGTGGCCTTTAGGCCTCACGACGTCCCTCACTGCGTTGATTCCTAAACTTAAAATTTTGGGTTTTTCGACACCCTGACTTGTATTGTCATGTTCCAAGCCTACTCCAAACTCGTAAGGACCTTTATACCTACTCAAAACTGACATAAAACCTCAAAAACCAGCCAACCATCGATCCGAAACTCGAACAAAAACACATAAAATTGACGCCGATATGACGAGAATTGAACGAGGAGACAAGATCTCACCTCCGTTTGCATCGTGGCGCGGTCCCTTGGCGTTGATCCTCGACGAAAATCATGAAACCCCCTCCCAGCTCCGTTATCACATGAAGAAGAAAAGAAAAGAAGAAGAAAATGATAGAGAGAGAGTGGGTTGACTCATCCTTTTAAATAATGGATCTCATCTTGGTGTGTTTACGTATCTTGAGGCACATCTAAGGGCTCTAATCCACACCAGCCTCAACCACTCTTGGAATCACTTTGGGACCCCTTTGTCCTTATCCTTTTTGACTAATCATTACGTTATCTCGGGCGTTTCCGTGCTCGACATGCACCAGGACTCACACCTTGGTGCAAATGAAATATTAACAACCCAAACATATTTCCCAATTCATTAATTATTGTATTTATTTCACTCGTTCATTAAAAACTTGTTTCCGAACCTGTGTACCCATATTTTGTCCACCCGATACCCCGTTCGACACGTTTTCCTAGGTGAACTCTACTCGTAACTCGACATCACCGTCATGTCACATAGACACGAGTATAAATAGGTAATACATGTCGTCACACAGACAACATATTTTTCAATTCGTTACAAGCGCCATATGGAACAAATTTCTACAGCGTTCAAAACAGAGAAAATTCTCTGAAGACGCTTTAAGTGACATCGTGAGCAATTGCTCTTGGTGGCGTCACTCACGTCGTCCAATCCAGTTAGCTTTGATTTCCACGCTTTAAGTGACGCCATGGTAGCCTAAGCTTAGCGGCGTCGCCCTCGGCATCTGGAACAATGAAATCTGATTTTTTATTAAATGTTCTTAAAACTTTTGGAAAACTTTAGGAATTAATGTAGGGTCATGATATGACTCTAATACAATCAAATTAGGTTTTAAATGAATGTCAAGAATTTAGAGATTTAATTTGGATGAACTAGAGTCGCGCGTGGAATGGGGTTTTTGCGTCGATTTGAGGTAAGTCAATAAGCCAACTAAGGGAATGTGTAGTAATTTGTGGCAGCCCAATTTCCACATTGGTCCGCCACGGGAGGCCACGCAGGCCCACAACTGGCCACGTCACTTCCAGCTGTGTCCCACGCCCAAATTCCCACCATCAATCATTCCTTATTAACTTTGATTCTTTTAATATCATATAACCTCAACTTAGCAGCGGAAACTTAAATGAACAACATAAGAATTATCTTGTATTTCGTGGGTATAATACCTAAGTGGAAACCATTCCAAATGTACATCATATACATATCATCTGAACCTTAAAATATCAAAATATACAACCTGTCTCTCAAACCCAAAACCCAACATAAAACGAGTAAATATAAACATACGTACGAGTAGGGCTAGAGCTGTCAATCGATATAGTCCTCAAGCTTGCCCTTTCCCCGGCTCGTACTAGTATCTGCACTCAGCCATCACAAAAAGACAGATGACGAGTCTAGAGTGAGTAATCCCAAGGAAGTTCACCAAGCAATTATGGAAGTAAAAATACTAAAATTTAAAATACTATAATTAAACATGCGGAACAAAGCGATAATACAGACAACTGTAAAAAGGATCATTGCATGCATAAATATGGTGATGAAGCAAAGTACGTGCACATAAAAATCAGACCAACTCATACTTCGGGTTTTTCCCCAGGCACAGTTTGTAAACACACTAATGGGTTGGCCCTGGACCCTCTAGGTGGTCGGCGTAGACCCACGACGCACCCACACAAGCCTACCATACCCAGGTAACCAATTCACCGGCGTATGCCTAGACAAGTGCTATGACTTAGTGGACTCTAAGGCCGTAACGAATAAGCACCAGGTGGGGAGTGATCTCAACACCGTAAAGACCCCAGGTAGGAGTAACTCCACTACCGTAAAGTCACCAGGTGAGAGTACTCAGCCACCGTAAAGCAATAACGAAATGGAGTAAAGAATAAATAGAACTGAATTCAAATAAATCAAATGGTAAATACTAAATTGAAGTTCAGTTGGGATACTACACACCTCAACACGCACTCCTCGTTCTACAAGTCAAACCCCCTGCTCAATACCTCCAAATCCCCGATATTACTTCCGGTCTGATTTTCGACTAACCCCCGACTCCAAATACCATTCCCAGACTCCTTGAATTCATTTATGAGGGTTATTAGTCAATTAATTGGGTTAAAATATTAGTTAGGCTCATTTTCTTATTTTCCAATTTTTCAGATTCTAGTGAAGTATTAGTGCGCTAATGAGATGAATTAGCGCTCTAATTCATCTTAGTCACTGTTCATCATCAATTTTCCAGAGGGCTATTAGCGCGCTAGGTCCACCCATTAGCGCGCTAATCGCGCTCTGTCCAGAAATTAAAGTTCAAAAATTCATATTCCAAACTTCCTCATACACCCATTCATTTGGTTCCAACACTTCTAAAAATCATCATCCACTCCAGAATCACCATTTAAACACAAATTCATCAAGTTTAAACATCAAAATCTAAGAATCATCAAAATCACATTTTCAAAACCCATTTTCAGGAAATCATCAAGCTTCTCTCAAATTAGCTCAAAATCACAACCATCTCATGTCATTCTCATACACACTCACTCTCAATAAAACCAGGTGTTTAATTCCCCAACAAATTTGGATTTCACAATTTCTAACCCACACCAAAATCTCACAAAACTCAAGTTTGATGTGTTCATACCTCTTGATTTTGTGGTTGGATGCCCAAAATCACCCTCTTCACACCTTAGTGGCTGTTCTTCTTCTTCTCCTCCAACGATTCTCTCTTCCAAGCTCTCTCTCAACACCACACTCTCACTCTCCTTTGTTTGATCGATCAAACATGTATATATACTTGGCATTTGATCAAGTGTGTGTACAAATCTCGAGAAAAATCTAAGGGCTACTGGTCACCCTGTGTCATTCCAACTTACACACCCTATCATGACACTTAATACCTTGATTCTCTTCATAGTACATCTCGAGAATCATCCCACGGTTGTTGTTTTATTTTTACTTAACTATAGGTCTTATTGATTTCCAATTGATTTAGTTTATCAATTATCTAACCTATTCAATAAATTCCTAAACTTTGTGAGTAAGACTACACTAGTCTCCCGACTACCCGGCACCCCGTGCCCCGTGTCCCGTATCTGCACGCACCCTGAGGCAACTCCTCGCTCGTCAATAAACTACATTAACACACATATTGTAATGAAATCTAACTAATTAGTACATTTTCATCACAATTCACCACAAAAGCATACAAAACGGACTGTATACTTAGTTCGAGTGTTTTCTGGCCTCGTTGTGGAACCCATAACCATCCTCGCTGGCATCCACATCTACAATGACGTCATAATTAACTACAATTATAAATTGGGCCATTACATAATTCATTTTCCATTATTGTTACTTATATTGATACAAGCTATTTGTTGGAATTTCATTCTTTACATTCCTTGGTTGAGTGTCTACGGTCTAAGTGTGTTGAGAAGGAACTGCTGAGATTTTGGCTAGTTAGGCTAATGGGAACACTACGGCTACGATGCACCGACACATGCCACGATGTGATACTCGGGTCGTGCTATTCATCGAGACCGATCTGGTAGAACGTGTTATGGTCTAGTGGGCATACACAGTGGAATGGCACGAAGGAAACCTAGCTCAACGTCCGTCCATCAAACTAAAACCAAAGTAGAATATTGAAATAAAAGAAATTGAATTCAAATACCAAAAGAAGAAAAAACTTAAGTAATTTCAGTTGGGACACTACACACCTCAAACCGCACTCGAACTATCATCACTAGTCCAGTTGCACACCTCAACCGCGTGTCCACTACTCGCAATTTCACCTAAAACCATTAATTCTCGATAAATTGAATAAATATCCAAACCTTGGAAACACCGATGCAATACCCAAATCATCGATAAAATCATTATTTAAACACCCCAAATAGACCATATATGTCCCTAAGTCAAACCACAATTGGTAAATTTATTTTAAAATTTTTGTTCAAAACTGCCCAAGACGCCGCCGGGTTCAATTCTCAGGGCGTGTCCACGGCGTCCTGGACGCCGTGACAGCGCCGTCATGCTCATTCCCTCCACGGTGCCCCCACGACATGGATAATTGGAGTCACTGGCTGATACGTCGTGAGCGTTAACCCCTCACGACACCCCTGGCCGTCTCCGCTAGTGGGTATTTTCGGGGTTTTCAAACCCCCCTCGACTCGTCGCCGAGGTCCATGCTCATCCAAACATCACAAATAAACATCAACAAACCATTTACTATTGAAACCCCTGACTAAATTCCTCCGAAACCAAAACCCGATAAAAACCATTCAAAACCTGGTTTTGTTCCAAAATTTCACAATCAACATCAACTCCAACAACAAAACCAACTCTAATACTCAAAAAGTAATCCAAAACCAACTCTAATACTCAAAAAGTAATCCAAAATCCATAACAACACCTTCCAAAACCAGTGGCCTCAAATTGACTCCCGAAACCCATGTCAACACCCAAGAAAATTAGTCCGAAACATAGAGAAAACGATGTGGATCAAAGATCTAACCTTGGTTTTTCAATTACCTTGAGTTATTGAGATCCAAATGATCGCACAAAACTCACAAAACCATCCACATTTCACCAATTTTCGTCCAACACTTATAGGAGAGAGAAAAGTTGGTGAAGAGGTTGAAGTTGTGATTTTTATGCTATCATCTTCATCTCAACTGACACACACATCACAAGGCTTCATTAGATGGTTGAGATGGAGTCAAATAGTCCCCCTAATGGTGGCAAAACTGACCCCACTTGGTGCATTGACCTTATCCTTCTAGTTACAACCATCGGTCTTCGGGCGTTCCGATACCGGCTCCGCACATAACCTCGCGTCCTCCGCGTACTCTCGCACCACGAATGCATATATAACGTTATTTAATTATTTATTTAAATGAATTTTACCATTTATTATGTGTATTTAGTCCACCGACCTAGTACACTATCGTTTGCTAGTCGGTTCCCACGTCTACATGATATTGGAGCGAATGTCTATCACACTATCTTGAACGTCAATAATACAATAACTGACACACATCGCGATGCCAATAACCTAATTACCAATACACATCACAAATTAAAACACAACATCACAAAGTTTTACTATTTACCTAGCTATAGGCGCGCCCTGACCTATCTGCGAGTCTCACGAGCATCTGAGTTGTCCACCACGTCTACAAACACGTCATTAATAACGACGAATTAACTTCAAGACATTACAGTATAAGTAGTACATTACCGGTGTATTATAAACATTACGGTTGACATATACCGAAAAGGTGTTCATCCACACGGTTTGCTCTATCCGATATGTGTTTCACAATATGAAGTAATATATTCATAGGGTAATCTAAGTACATATGTGTGGGGTTCATTAAGCATCACGATCTTAGTTAATCGTAATACTAAATAGGTGACGGCTAATAGTTACCAAAACCTTTGACTCAATAGTGATTAGTTCCGATCGCAATACCTTTACATACATTAAGCCTCATAAATTAACCCATGGGTAACATTAGTAAATTTGTGGGGTTTAACCAGACTATCGGTAGTTAATACCCAAAACTAATATCCCCCATTGGTACAATAATACCGCACCAGTAATTCAAATTATAATTAAAGGGGTATGAGTAGTATATTATTGGGGTACTATAAGCATTTCGGTTATAATAGTCCGATATAGTGTACATCTGCACAGTTTGCTTCAGCCGATAAGTGTCTCGCAATTAGAAGTAATATATTGATGGGGTAATCTAAGTATAAATTGGGGTACATTAAGTAGTATGGTCGTAATTAAGTGATGGCTTCTGATGACCAAAAACATTTCCACAATGGTGGTTAGTACCAGCAGCAGTTACTTCTATTTTTCCTTATCATTGCTCATAAATTAACCGAGGGGTAAAACTAGTAAATTTGTGGGGTATATACAGCCTATCGGTAGTAAATTTTCATCATTTCGAATACCTAGCGGTAGTTCATCGTCGATATGTGTTAGTATCTGGCTGCTATGTTAGCCTGCTAATTATCATAAATGACGAATATTAAAATTAGATATAAAAATATTAATTCACGACAAAATAAAGTAAGATACGTTGGATATCATCAAACTATCAATTTTATCAAGAAATCCAACAAAGGGGCATAACTATATAACTCTAAGTGTCCATTAGAAACAAACAATTGTACCAAAAACAAAACCTTAACACCGACAACATAAGAAATAATTTAAAGCTAACATAAACTAACAAGTTTGTGTGTACATTACACCCATTTACACCTTTGTGTATTAACAAAAAGAATCGTTCCACATCCACTAGCATTTCATCCGGTTGCATGTTGCATACTTTTGATTTCGCGGTAAAATGTTGAAACCGACTTCCCATGTCTTGCTTTGATCCTCCCCGTATGGTTTCCATTGTGGCGCAATTGGTGACAAAGGTGCTTCACTGCTCATGATTAGTTGCAAACAAAATATTTACCGTTAGAGCATTCAACAATGAAGATTAATACTTACAAATAACATATAACAAGTAATGTAAAGAACTCACCATTACAAAATGTTTTTCTCAATAAGGCACGACCAGATAAAGCGTTTATCGGTTAAAGAAGGAGTCGCACCTCTCATGGGGAACCACACATTAGACTCAGTCATACTCAAGACAACAACACTCATTCCATAACTATTTGCCATAATAAGGTCAGCCAACCATTTGAGTGACCGGGGCACTCAAAGTAGTTAAGTGCATTTCGGACTCGAGTGTACTTGTTTTCAATCTGAGAGTAAGCTTCGTATAATGCACTATGTTAGTTCAACTTTTCAACCAATTCCCAACTCATCTTAATCAAACCATCATTCAAATCGTAGCCAAATGCATGTGATATGACTCGATAACCGTAATGACCATCCGGGTTAACATCAACTGTCAAAAGGTGGAACAGCTTCCAAAGTGTTGGTATTTCACTAACATACCCATTTTTCACTACTCCCTGAGTTATCATGCATCTATTTGTGGCAATTGGGATTGCAGATTTGACCTTCTTATTGGTTGGCCGAGCACTTTCCTTTACTTTATCTTTTGGACTCACTATCTCCTCTAGAATGTCATGAATTATGTCCCTCAACTTCTGGAAAATGTTTGCCCTCAAGTCCGTCCCACTTTTCTTGAACTTCTTCTCCACAGCTTGTAATTTTGTAGTGATTTCCCCAATGTCGTCCACACCTTATCTTCCTCTAGTGTAGTGAGCTTCATATTGTCTTTATTCGGTGAAGTGAGCTCCAGTGTAGTAACCCTATCAAACGACGCATGGCTCTTCAAACTGTTAGACACCCTATGGTTGCGCACCCCACACATAACTTTAACGTGCTAGAAGCTGTCGACCTCGTACTTCATGAAAAGCATAAACTGACATCCACATTTCTTGCTGGTGGCAGTAGTATTTTTCCCATAAGTATAGTGCCCATTTTGATAACAACCAAGCGTTATCCTAGCTCGTCGACCAACGACAGCATCAGATTTCAGAATAATCAAATCAAATCCACAGTTGCTAGAGGGTCTGACTGTGACGGCCCAAAATTCCACAACCCTAGAATCAGGCGCCGCCCAGCTTGGACCCGCGCGAACCACCGAGCCAATCCCGACGAGTCGCACGGGGCCAGTGAGCCTACCCTTACCATTCAATCATTTGTTAATGAAGTCAATTAATTAGCAAGTTATCAAAGTAATAAGCAGAAGCAATTAATCTCAACTAATAAATCAACTTCGAAATCTCTAAGTTAAGACAAAAACCTAGGGTGTGGAAACCCCGTATACCATACATATACCATGTAAAGCAAGGAGAGAACCATATAAGTCATAATGTCGAAAAAGATCTCTCAACCCATAACCCCATGTACAAAAAAACAATATAAGTAGCTAATACACCAAAAAATGTCACCTATGTCAGCAGAGGAGGGCCGCTCAAAGTATATCACCTAACTGCACGACCTTTCCTTTGCTGAACTGCGGATCTGCACTCGGTCAAACACAAGAATGACGAGTCCAGGTAAGTAACGTCAAGCAGGAACAACAATAAGTACAGTATTTCAAATTAAATAAATAAACAGTCAATTCATGCAGATAGAAAGAAAAGGACAGGGAGTGCATGAATATATAAAAACTGTGAATAAAAACATAAGCAATCAAAATTGAGTGTCCCGGAATACAAGGGAAATGCACAAGTGGTCCCGACCAATTAAAGTCGTTAAGCCGAGGACAAAATCTCCTCAAAGGCTAGGAGTCGAGGACAGAATCTCCTCTAAGACCCCTACGTGAGTGCAGAGTCCCCAGCAATCCGGTGGAGAACTCTCACCCCGTACACGTCATTACAACTAATCACGTATCCCCAGCCGTAAACTCCGGTATAATACACTGTGAGCCCGGAATTCTGCAAGGATCACGCTTTACACACTTGCCTTAGGACAACTCAAAAGGAATGGAATGACAAGATAGTATTGAAACAATATCAATAAATAATTAAAAGCTCAAAAAATACTGTGGTGTTCCTCACTGGTTTACTTACCTCGATCCAAGCTAATCCGCACTAACACGAACTCCGACAAGCCCCTTACGGTCCCCGTGTGTACAAAAATCCTGATAATACAATTTATATCAATTTCCTTAATTTCCTATGATTTTTCCAAATTTCTAGCTATTTTTGCCAAATTTTCACGTTTTTCAAGGCCAAAAACCCCGACATAACGTCTCGTAAAAATCTCGAATATTTCACTTTTTGTAGAAATTTTCAAATTTCTCTTTATTTGATGAAAATATAATTTTCTGGAATTTTCTAAAATTTTTCCTGAATTTTTCCTATTTTTCTGGAATTTATTTCAATTAAGATCAATTTTAATATATTTAATCAAAATAAATAATTTTTATTAATATAATATATAGGTGGGTCGCGGGTCTGGCCAGGACCGGCTTGACCGGTTAAACCTGGTTCACCCGGGTCGGACCCACTCAACTCGGGTCAAACCTGGTCTAACCCGGTCAAACCGGATCGGTCACCTTGACCCAGCCCGATTTCTCTTCTTCTTCGTTCTTTGTGTTTTGGAAAATCCAAAGCAAAACACAAAAGCATGTCATTTTTTTTTTTTTTTTTTTTACAAAACAACAACACACAACAACAATCACATACACCTAACCACCATCATCAACCACATTTTCACCATTTGAATCCACCATCCTCTCAACAACAACCTCGACAACAAATTCGAAAACAACCACAACGACAACACCCACAACGAAATCAACAACTTCTTACCTGAATTTCGCCTCGACGTCGAGCCCACGCTCTCCGCAAATCGTCGCTCTCCTCTCCTCGATCTCTCCTTCTCTATCGATTCCTCTTCTTCACCCAATTTTTTTTTGATCGACCATGGAGAATGGGTGGCGGTGGTGCGATGAAATTGGGTATTTTGGTCAAATGACCAAAATACCCCTAA
The DNA here is from genome assembly GCA_039657345.1 of Stephania japonica. Lineage (NCBI taxonomy): Eukaryota > Viridiplantae > Streptophyta > Magnoliopsida > Ranunculales > Menispermaceae > Stephania > Stephania japonica. The sequence continues at coordinate 41,597,417 of CM077561.1, forward strand.
TCCTTATCCATACCCTTTACAACTTTGTTGCCCTTTTGGTCCTTTCACAATTTCACCTACCAACTTTGATAACTCACTTGGGTGACTTAGTTGACTTTTGGTCTTTTGATCTCATCCATTTCACACAACACTCAAAGTTTCTCTCGGGTATTCTCGCACCCGACTTATAATACTAACTTTGTTAGTCGCGTCACCACAGACGTACCGACGTAACAAACGGACTTTAAAACCTTTTAATTATTATTTATTTAATATTTTTGTCAGTGTTTCTAATTAAATTTGTTCCCCGGACTACCAATGCTCGTACATGCCTTTACCCGTTTAAAAACTTAAAATTGCACAAATGAAATATAATATAATACAACCATTATACAAAACTAAATACCTCAGAGTCGACGTTCGAGAATTGATGACTGTACCACGGCGTCGGCCCACATATCACCTGTATTGACACGTGGCACAGGTTAAATTTTTAGGGTCTTTACAATCTTCCCAACTAACTGGAATTTCGTCCTCGAAATTTAAACGAAGTTAAAGGAAAGACTTACCGAACTCAGAAGTGGTAAGGGAAATACTCGCGCATATATGACTCCAGCTCCCACGTCAACTCCTCGTCTCCGTGGTGCTGCCATTTGACGAGAACTGATGGGATCTCCTTGTTCCTCAAGATCTTGACCTTGCGGTCTAAGATTTGGATAGGCTGCTCGTCGTATGTGACATCCTCCCTCAGGTCTATCTCGCTCAAATCTACTGTCGGTCGTCTTCCCGCCCTGGACCTATCCACTCGCAACATTAATATGTGAAAGACAGGATGAATTCCTAACATCGGAGGTGGTAACTTTAGCTCGTACGCGACCTTGCCTACCCACTTCACCACTCTGAACGGACCAATGAACCTCTGCGCAAGTTTCCCCATTATCCCAAACCTCTTGTGCCCCTTCAACGGAGATACTTTCAGATATACAAAGTCCCCGACCTGGTATTCTAACTCCCCGTGATACAAGTCATAATACTTTTTTTGTCTCTTCTGCGCACCCTTCAATCTTAAACGGATCTGGCGTATCTTCTCTGTGTGATCTACCACAACCTCCAGCCCAATCGCTGCCACATCTTCGGGCTCCGCCCAACAAGATGGAGATCTACACGGCCTCCCATACAATGCCTCAAATGGTGCCATGCCGATACTGACCTGATAACTGTTATTATATGCAAACTCACAAAGATGAAGGTACTCCACCCATGATCCACCGTACTCTAACACACACATCCTCAACATATCTTCGAGAATCTGGATCAAACGCTCTGACTGTCCATCAGTCTGTAGGTGATAGGCGGTACTAAGATTCAACTTCGTGCCAAACTGTGCCTGCATGCTCTGCCAGATCTGCGATGTAAATTGCGACCCTCTGTCAGACACAATTGACAACGGTACCCCATGCAACCTACCAATCTCTCTCTCGTAAAGCTTTGCCAGTCTGTCTACCCAATGTGTGGTCGAGATTGGTATGAAGTGCGCTGATTTAGTTAATCTGTCCACAATCACCCAAATGCTATCATGTCATTGCCGAGATCGAGGTAGCCTACTGACGAAGTCCATTGCAATGTGCTCCCACTTCCAATGAGGAATGCACTACTAGAAAATGCATTTTTTACGACAAACAATATTTGTCGCAATAAGAATGAATTTCGTCACAAAAAGGTATTTGCGACAGTCATGCGACGTTTATTGCATTGTAGCAAAAACTCGGTGTGGCAAAAACTTTGCAACAATAAAATGCTGTCGTAAATAGTTTTTACGACAAAATTATTTTCGTAGCAAAAGTATGTGTCATATTAGAATTTTCTTTTACAACAAAATACAGTAACATTTTTTGGATGTCGCTAAAACATTTACAACGATTATATGTTATAGCAAATGAGTAACATGCATTTAAAACATTTGTTTGTAACTCATATATAGCGTTGCAAAAAAACATTTACGACATTCATTTGCGACATTAAATAGCATAGCAGATTTATCTTTATTTTTAGGATAATATTTTGTGACACTTTATTTCCGTCTTAAGTATATACGGACATTCAATTTTAAAATCATTATTTTTTTGATAAAATTAAAATCATTATTAGTCAAAAAAAATAATTATATTTTTTGAAAACACAAGAAACAATTATTACAATGTTTTTCTAGCTTCTAGTAAATATAGAGGCAATAGTACGCTAATTTACAAATATGCTTATATCTCTAAGAAATAAAGATAAAACATAATGAAAAGAATTTTAATAGATAATAACAACTGTTGTGTTTTGTTCACCACATTAAAAAATAAAAGCACAAATATAAGCAATATTTGTAGAATTCAACCCTTCTACCAAGTATTTAATCCTTTAAAAATGATTTATTAGCTAAAACAACTTAATACTACTAAAGAAATGTTTTCAAACAAATACTACTAAAGAAATAAAAATGTGCCACTCATAATATTTTCCTTCATATCTTCTGCCATCTTCATTGAATCCCTTTTCTCAAAAAAAAGATCTTCATTGAACCCTGAAAAAAAATAACAATTAGAATATATAAAAACTTCAAAAAAAAAGCAAAAAATTCGAATGAAAAGGGAGTAGAACTTAAGAAAAAATAAATAAAAATTAGAGACTTGCTTTGACAAAGATCACATAAGTCAAAGAGAAAATGACAATCAATGTGACCAATCTTCAAGGTACAATATAAATTTTATAAAAATTTTGATAGACTTTTCTCATTAATTAAAATACCTTCACATCACTTCAAATAAAACATCGAATCACTTCATATATTCAAAATTAGATCAAGAACAAAACATCCTCTCTAACAGTTGACTATAACTTAATATTCATCCCAGAATATTGAGATAAATATGTGATCCAACATACAGTAATAATGAAACCATATGAGTTAGAGAGTTGAAGCTACATTCATTCCTCTTAATTCAAAAATCAAAAGAAAACATCACAACCGCCAACTTTAAGTACAAATCAAAAGATATATTCATTTGAGAGGATGCACATTGACAGACATCAATAAGTCGAAATATGTAATCTGCAATATTTTGTAACCATCAACAAATACATGAAATATTCTAGCCCTAACATGATTTATTAAATTTTATATCAGTGCTAGAAAAAATCTCCAATCAAACAAAGTCACCACTTAGAACAAATACATTTTGAACCACCCCAACAGATAGGTTGGTTGAAACAAAATAACAAAATTTAAAAACTGAATAAAATAAGGCACATAATAATAAGAAGTTAGAAGCAAATATAAGTAAAGTGAATCATGCATGCATCAACAATCTACTAAACTTTCATTTGGCAACTTTTTTTTTTGACTAATCCATTTGACAACTTTGATTTCAACTTTAATGGTTCAATTTTTTGAGTTCTAAAGATGGGTACAATAAAGCACAAAAGTATTTGAATCAATCATCAAATAGAGTTAATTTTAATCCAAAGCAAACATCTTTTTTTTTAACATAATCAAAATGAACTCATATATATGATTGCCACAATCTCAAATTACTAATGGTCATGAGAGACATGTACAACCCAAGTCAATAGTATCGCCAACAGGATAAAAGGGTCATAAGACAATCAAGATTTCACATATTAAACTACAATTCACATAAAAATACTCAATCACCATACAATACAAAAACAACAGTCATAGGGGCCATAAATAATTTATGACAAAAACTCAACAATAGCATATGAAAAATCTCAACAAAAGTGCTTTACGGTTTAAATGTATAAGAGATCGCATATCTGATTTTTCAGGAATTAACACATGAGAAATCAAATTTTATCACAAAGCATCCACTTTGTTTCCATGCAATAACAACTAATAAGAAGATTCACCACAACTATTTAATTTTATATTTTCACAAGTATCGAATTTTTAACAATCACAAGTAGAAATACACATAGACGATGCATTCTTAAGTTAAAAAACCCATAAACATGAAACAACTATATCAAAATTTGAATTTAAAAAAGAAATAGGAAATCATAAAATTTGAATTTGAATTTAATATAAGACAGATATAATATATACCTCTATGCGAAACGAAACGCAATGTGATTAATGAGACGTAGAAGGTCCATGAACCTGAAAAATAAATATATATAATGAAAATTTAAGAAATAATGAGTGAATTGTTAATAAATAAAGTTTTTTTTTTATGAAAATCAATTAAGTGGAAAGTTTAAAGTTGATATTATATATAGATAGACAAAAACCTGATCATTAACAGAAGACCTAATATTTGCAAGATTTATATCAGAAACTCCATGAACCTACACAATTGAAAAAGTAAAAATTAAAATGAAAACTCAGTTAATTAATTGAACATAAATAAAAAGATTAAACTCACCTGCTCATCAGTCGCATTAGGATCAAAGCGAAGATTAGTATTCCCTTGTTGAGACTCAAGCATTTGAATGACTCTATCATATTTAGAATTAACTTCATCAATAATAACTTGAGCTTTTCTTCGTTCATCTTCACGAATTCTTTCTTCGTTTATTTTGTGTTTCTTCGCACTTTGAACTGAAGATGGAACTAAACCTTGCATACGAACACGACCACGTGCATCAGTTCCAAAAACCTCACCGAAAATTTGATTTCCGACAGAGGTAGTTCGTTCATCTTCTGGTATTTCGGACATGAGTTCATTCATTTGATGCTGCAAAATCACAAATAGTATTAAAAAATGAAAACAAAAATTGAATGATAAAATTTTTTAACATGCATTAATAAAGTATGCTTCAGACTTACAATAGCTTCTGCACTGTCTTCGTCGCCAATAGATCCATTCTTCTTTGTACGTGTCTTCATAAACATAGTCATACAGTTCACATCTTCGCCTTTCTTTTTCATCTGTATATTTTTATTTTATAGTAAGTTTTCTTTTCATTATGATAATTAAGAATCATTGCTATGGTAATTAGTAACTTGCCTTATCTCTCACAATGGCATACTAAGTGCGACCTGTCCTAGAAAGCATCTCTGCTTGCTTACGACTATCACAATTTTTCTTAGCGCATTCCTATAAATAGAAGTTTTCAATAAAACATATGTTGCAATAAATATCTAAATACACAACAATTAATTCATAATGAATTTAAAAAAATTATAATGAAAACTAATCTTAAAAAACATATCACCTGCACTTTACGAAGACCCCAATAAGAAACAAGTGTTTTCCATTGGTCTACTGCAACACATGGAGGAGGATTTGCTAAGCGATCCGAGTCATTTGACCATGAACTGTACCAATTCTTTTTTACTTTGCATTTCCAATCTCTCCAACGCGAACAAACTTCTTGCAAACAAGAAACTTTATATTCCTCGGGAACATTTGTATTATCCTATATTGCATAAAAATCAGAATAAATATAACACCAATGCAACCCTATCAAATTTTATATAGGTTTTTAAATATATATATTGTATTTCATACCTTAACCTCTTTCCAAATATCAATTTTAATAGCTTCAGGTACATCAGTCCATCGTTCATAAGTCAAGGGGACTTTTTTCTCATCACGAGCTATGACTCCCAGTTGAGACTTAAACTTGTCAGCATTGCTACCAATCGGTTTCCAATATTCATCAAACTCAACATTCATAATATATCCTGTACCCCAATCATCAATAGCTAGAGCAGGACCACGACCTTTTGAAATTTGCTCCGAATTTAGGGTATCTATTAAAAAAAATTATAAAATAATAACCAAATGAAATGAATACAACATACCATCGATTCTAAATATATTGGGGTCGGCTTCATGGATCAAATTCTTTTGTTGTGCTTGATCAAATGAAATGAATAATTAATACATAATTTTTAATTAACACGTACCAGAATTAGGTGAATGGTGCTCAGAAACAATTGAAGGTGCCACATGTAACTGATTTCCGTTACGAGTACGAGTTGATTGCCTAGGTCGAGAAGAAACAACTTGTGATTGAACGATATCTGCCATCGAGACACCCCTTTTTCGCTGATGAGACATAATTAACTGCAATAAAAATATATTAAAAATACCAATTTAAATTGACGTCTAATAAATAATGATTTATATTGTAATAATTGAATAAGTAAAACATATATTAATTTATTTGAAGTAATTGAAATATGTTGTACAAGCAGTTATTTAACTCAACTTTTTAATCAAACTCTTCAATGTTAATGTCGTGATTCTCATTATCATTAGTCACTTCATTTGCTTCTACTGTTGCTCCATCAACACCTTCCCTTACCCAACCAACATCATCATCATGAAGATATGTGGTTTCATCTAGTTGTTGTTGAGCATATAACTCAACTTGAGGAACCATTATCGGAACATGAGTAGAATCAGCAGAGTACATGTCAAATAAATCTTGTGATGTCAATTTCAGTACAACATGCCAATCAGGACTCAAAGGATCTTGCACATAACAAACTTGTTCTGCTTGAGTTGCTAAAATGAATGGCTCATCACTAATTTTATTGTCTTTATATAATAAGTGCTTGAAATTCACCATCTTGAATTTGAACTCATCTTCGATTTCTCCACCTTGAGAATTTACCCAATCACCTTTGAACAAAACAAATTTCATATCGTTTGTATAGCGAATCTCAATTATATCTTTCAGCACACCATAATATGTAACTTCGTTAACTGAAGGATTCCTATCATTGGAACCAAGAAAACTTGGTGTATCCACCTTGACTACAACACCAGAGTTTTGAGTCGATTTACTTCTATCACAATCCTTTATGCGAAACCGAAATCCATTAACAATATATCTTTTGAATCTTCTTGCAAATTGATCGGGTCCATTTGCTAATTTGCATATTTCCTCTGAGAGCTCTATGTTGCATGCTTGTCGAGTTGTTTGAACCTTTAAAAACAACAAAAGGACTTTAAGTTTGAATCAAAATAATAATATATGTGATATACTAATTTATAGGACATACCTCATTCTTAAACCACACATGAAACGATTCATTGTGGACCTTATGAATCTGGTGAATTGATGCATGCGGCATTTCCCTTGAAAGTATTGCAAGGTGCTTTCTAGTAACATTAAAAAATATTAACCATATTGTACGTTGTATATATATATATATATACACACACACTACCTATAAAGATTGAATCAAAATTTATATATAGCACATAGGTATAAGTGATGTCAATTATAATTTATACTTACGAACGAAATGGTGAGACACTATCTGTGTTAATTAACACATATCTATGTGCTTGCACCCATGTGATATTATCAAGACGAATCTTAACTCCTTTGCCAAGCGAACGACCAATCCTATTATCTCTATCATCATTTCGAGGTGGTCTAGTAGCTTTGGTTTCAACACCACTAAGGTATCGAGCACAAAAATTTACGCATTCTTCCATTAAATAGCCATTTGCAATAGAAGCTTCAGGATGAGCTCGATTACGCACATAACATTTAAGAGTTAAAAGATACCTATGAAACATCAAAAATGTTTAGTATTGTTTTATTACTACTTAAATACTTAAAACATAAAAAAAAAATGGATAATACCTTTCTAGAAAGCATGTAACTGCAGTTAATGTATAGTCAAAACTGATTCTGAGCTTTGTTTATTAGTTGTTGGTAATCAGTTTTTTGGCAGCATCAAAACTGTGCTGCAATGGATCTCCTTTAACTGTGCTCAAGCAGCCTTGATTTACACTCTCAAAGCTTAATAAACAACAACATCAACAACAACTAGAGCACCACTTATTGATCTGAATCTAAAGTGGGCTTATCTCAGTCATGAACAGGTAAATCAGATTCTCTAAGTAGCTAGTCATGATCCCCATGTCTCAATCAGGTAAAGATTGATGTGTTCATACATCATAACTTATAAGACCTATTCATTGTGACTTGCTTATGCTGTTGTATTTTATTTTTTTTACTAGTCTGAATATTCACAAAGTAGTAAAATTCAAATAGTTTGATGAACAAACGAACAAAAAAATCAACAAGAAAACAGGAAATTAACTGATCTATTTTCTACCTTCTCTGCACCAAGTCTGCAATTAATGTATTGGTACTCTAGAAAGCATGTAACTGCAGTTAATGTATTTAATCAATTAACCAGTATAGTTTGATGAACAAACAAACAAAAAAAATCAACAAGAAAACAGGAAATTAAGTGATTTATTTTCTACTCTAGAAAGCATGTAACTGCAGTAAATGTATAGTCAAAAGCTGATTCTGAGCTTTGTTTATTAGTTGTTGGTAATCAGTTTTTTGGCAGCATCAAAACTGTGTTGCAATGGATCTCCTTTAACTGTGCTCAAGCAGCCTTGATTTACACTCTCAAAGCTTAATAAACAACAACATCAGCAACAACTAGAGCACCACTTATTTATCTGAATCTAAAGTGGGCTTATCTCAGTCATGAACAGGTAAATCAGATTCTCTAAGTAGCTAGTCATGATCCCCATGTCTCAATCAGGTAAAGATTGATGTGTTCATACATCATAACTTATAAGACCTATTCATTGTGACTTGCTTATGCCGTTGTATTTTATTTTTTTTACTAGTCTGAATATTCACAAAGTAGTAAAATTCAAATAGTTTGATGAACAAACGAACAAAAAAATCAACAAGAAAACAGGAAATTAAATGATCTATTTTCTACCTTCTCTGCACCAAGTCTGCAGTTAATGTATTGGTACTCTAGAAAGCATGTAACTGCAGTTAATGTATTTAATCAATTAACCAGTATAGTCTGATGAACAAACAAACAAAAAAAATCAACAAGAAAACAGGAAATTAAGTGATTTATTTTCTACTCTAGAAAGCATGTAACTGCAGTTAATGTATAGTCAAAACTGATTCTGAGCTTTGTTTATTAGTTGTTGGTAATCAGTTTTTTGGCAGCATCAAAACTGTGCTGCAATGGATCTCCTTTAACTGTGCTCAAGCAGCCTTGATTTACACTCTCAAAGCTTAATAAACAACAACATCAGCAACAACTAGAGCACCACTTATTGATCTGAATCTAAAGTGGGCTTATCTCAGTCATGAACAGGTAAATCAGATTCTCTAAGTAGCTAGTCATGATCCCCATGTGTTAATCAGGTAAAGAAAAGAAAGCAACTCATTAGCATACTTTTGAAGTTCAATTCAAAGATACTGTCAAGTTGTCATCATGAGTCTGCAATACCATGTTGTGAAACTTGTTTGCAATGCTTAATTTGCATTTCTTTTGTGATTTTCCTTTGTGGGTATTGTTCTTTGTGTCTCATTATGTTAGATCTGAAGCTAAGATTGATGTTTGTTTGGTTGTCTATCAGAGGAGAAAAGTTCAGCAAACAAGAACAACAATAGCAATAGAGGGTATCCACCCATGTTTGATGGACTAGATGAGGATGACTGTGTGGAAGAATCCGGGCGTGTATCGGAGAAGAAAAGGCGATTGAGCGTTGATCAAGTTAAAGCATTGGAGAAGAACTTTGAAGTCGAAAACAAGCTCGAACCTGAGCGAAAAGTGAAGCTTGCTCAAGAACTAGGATTTTAACCAAGACAAGTTGCTGTTTGGTTTTAAAACAGACGTGCTAGGTGGAAGACCAAGCAATTGGAAAATGGGCAACACACCATCAACTTCTCTATATGTTATCTAGTACTGAACTAACTCATCAAGAGTTGCAGAGGAAAATGTGTGAGTACGTGACAGTGGAGGGCCATTGGGAAAATGGGCAACACACCATCAATTCATCAAGACTTATTATTGACCTAACTTAATCAACTCATCAATTCTACCCCCAAATTGAAGAACCCTAACCCACTAACTCAAACAACTTCCCAAACCTTAACAAAGAACTAAGGATCCAAATTAAACAAATTGAAATCACAAACAAGAAAGTAAATATAAGACACTCCTTTGGCAAATCATGAACAAGACGTACAGCTTTGTGGATCATATATTGATCCGACTTGAATATATATGATGTTTAAACATCTATAGTAGAGGAAGAAAATCGAAGAGAACAGTTTTCAAAAAAAAAGTAAAGGAAGAACAGAGATAACTCACAATGCCAAGATTTGATTTTGGAATGACGATGATGAGAACTAGCTCTCACCAAATCTTCCTTCTAATTCTAGCTCTCACCAAATCTTCCGAGTTTGTTGTATCGATCTTCGTCTCATCATTGAAATCGCGCGAAATCCATACATTTTCCCCCGATTTTGCAGCCCCTTTTCTTCGGTCTCACGATCGCGAGAAAGATTTTCGGTCTCTCCAAATCGATTGCGCGGGATTTCTTTGGCGCCGCTCCTCATCCTTTTCGTTCTTGTTGTTCTCTTATATCAACACATTTTTGTTGTGTTATATATGAATCGATTTATGTGTTAAAAGCCCTAAATTTGCTACCTTTTAAAACAAAATCTTAAAACTATCTCAAAAACATTACTTTTTGCATCATTTTAGAACTAACGTGTTAAGTAACAAACAATATATTGTCGATTTTATTTTTTTAATATTTAAAAACTGTTTTTAACACAATTTATTTTATCAAAGTAAAAGGTACGTCACAAAAACCCTCTATTCTTGTAGTGATGGGAAGTGGCTGTAATAACCCACCGGGTCTGCGATGCTCAGCCTTAACACGCTGACAAATATCACACCCTCTAATAAAATTAGCCACATCGGTCTTCATCCCTGGCCACCAAAAGAGACGACGCACCTCTGCATACATCTTAGTCCTACCCGGATGAACCGTAAATCGTGAGGGGTGTGCCTTATGAAGTATCTCATTGCGTAACTCAGCCACTGATGGAATCCACAGTCGTCCTCTAAATCTCAAGCATGAGTTTGTCGACTGACTCCAATCTGGATGATCTGAACTCTGTGCTAGCTCTAAATACTTTTGATACTACTCGTCTATCTGCTGACCCTCGAGTACACTCTGTATCGACACTGTTTGAGTCCTCATCTGCCCGCAAATCATTACTTTAGTATCGGTTGGAATGTCCTCGGTACAAATCCTCTCAACCGCCTCGAGCAAACTGTAATCGTGCGTCATGTGGCAGGTAACAACATCTGAGTCTGACCCTCTACGGCTCAATGTGTCTGCAACAACATTAGCCTTCCCTGGGTGGTACTCTAATGAGAAATCATAGTCCTTCAGGAACTCAAGTCATCGCCTCTGTCGCATGTTCAATTCTTTTTGAGTGAAGAGGTACTTTAAACTTTTGTGGTCAGTAAATAGGACAAATCTCTCCCCGTAGAGATAGTGGTGCCAAATCTTCAATGCAAAAACCACCGCCGCCAACTCCAAGTCATGAGTAGGGTAATTCTTCTCATGGATCTTCAGCTGTCGAGACGCGTAGGCAATCACTTTACCCTCCTGCATCAGAACACAGCCCAAACCAATCTTCGAAGCATCGGTGTTCACCTCAAAACCCTTTCCTGACTCGGGCAAAACCAAAACTGGGGCGGTAGTCAGTCGTCCTTCAATGTCCTGAACGCCTGCTCACAGTCATCGTTCCACTGAAATTTGACATCCTTCTTCGTCAACTGCGTCATCGGTGCCGCGATCCTCGAGAAATCCTGTACAAAACGCCGATAATAACCTGCCAAGCACAGAAACCTACGGATATCTGATGCTGATCTCGGCGTAGGCCAATCGCTAACCGCCCTGATCTTAGCGGGGTCCACTGACACCCCGTCGGTCCCAACAATGTGACCTAGGAATCCTACCTCTGTCAACCAAAACTAACACTTATTAAACTTAGTGAATAATCGATGCTCTCGCAATGTCCGCAAAACCAACCTAAGGTGGTCTTCGTGCTCCTCGCGAGTCTTGGAATATATCAAGATGTCGTCGATGAACACAATGACAAATCTGTCCAAGTACTGTCTCAACACTCGATGCATCAAATCCATGAACATCGCTGGGGCGTTAGTCAATCCAAACGGCATTACTGTAAACTGGTAGTGCCCATATCGTGTGCGAAATGTAGTCTTCTCCATGTCCCCTGCTCTAATGCTCAGTTGATGATACCCGAATTTTAGATCAATCTTCGAGAACCACTGCGAACCTGTCAATTGGTCGAACAAATCGTCGATGCGAGGAAGTGGATACTTGTTTTTCACCGTCACCTTGTTCAACTATCTGTAGTCGATGCATAATCTCAAGCTGCCGTCTTTCTTCTTCACAAACAATACCGGCGCTCCCCAAGGTGACGTACTCGGCCGAATAAAGCCTAACTCCAACAACTCGTCGAATTGTCCTCTCAGCTCATCTAGCTCTCTCGGAGCCATGCGATACGGAGGAATAAAAATGGGTTTGGTCCCTGGGACCAAGTCAACGATGAAATCTATCTCCCTAGGTGGTGGCAGGCCTGGTAACTCCGCTGGAAAAACATAAGGGAAATCGCATACTACTGGCACATCCTCTAACCTAGTCTCTACTCTGCCTGTCGTACTCAACACGCCAGCGAATGTCTCTACATCTACGCTAGTGGCGACTCTACTCCTGGTCATCGATAAATTGGTCGAAGTCCCCTGGAAGCTAAACTCCAGATGCCCAAGAATCTGAAACGTGATCCTCTTACCGTAGCAGTGAATCTGTGCATGATAAGCACCCAACCAATCCATGCCCAGTAGTGTATCGAACTCTAGGAACTCCAACACTCTCAGGTCTGCAGGTAAGGTGTGTCCCTCTATCTCTACCGGACAGTCTACACACACTAAATTCGGGTAAATCTTGTCCTCAGCAGCCGTGCTAGGGATCAAAGGTTTCTCTAATCGAATAGGTCTCAACCCTAACTCGTCAACCATACGACCCGAAATAAAATAAACTGTAGAACCGGAATCAAACATGGTATGCATAAATCGATTGCAAATATAAACCATACTTTCATTCAGGTTCCGTGAGGCAGTCGTGTCTGGTGCGGCAATGGCATGAACCTGCTCTCGGCTCTGTGGCTGCCCTCAGCCTAGTCGTGGGCAAGAACTGATGAAGTGGCTTAGCTGTCCGCATTCATAGCATGCTCTTCTTTAAGATCTTAATTCAGGCATACCGAGTTATTTGTGTCACTATGCCTTATCGACACTCGGTCCTTGACTGTGTCTCTGTTTCTATTCCAGACTGGAACTCTGACCTCTCCATGTTCAAAATTAAAGGCGAGAATTACTCATGATTGAACCCTTTTTTTTAAACTCCGTACAGTCCTAGGGCTTGCATTTCGTAACCCCCATGTTACACTTCCAAGCATCCGCCTTATTTGAACACCTTCACGGTGGGTCTCGAGTTGATCGGCTATCACAACTCGCAACAAACGCGAGTTCTCAATCACTATATAGCTATCGATAATAGTATAATACATTACAATCAAATAGCTCATATAGTCCAATTTTAGTTTTCCCAACTCTCCTCACTTCCCAACTAAGCTTTAAGTTATGTTCATAGGGTTCCACTCTAAGTTCAACAACTATCCTAACTTCCGCTTTCCTATGTCTTAGTGGATTGTGATTTAAATTTAAGAATATTTTATTCAACCTTTATGCTTTGATGCCAACTGTGACGTCCCCAAATTCCATACTAGAATCGGGCGCCGCCCGGCCTGGACCCGCGCGAACCCCCGAGCCAATCCCGACGAGTCGTGCGGGGCCAATGAGTCTATCCTTACCATTCAATCATTTGTTAGTGAAGTCAATTAATTAGCGAGTTATCAAAGTAATAAGCGGAAGCAATTAATCTCAACTAATAAATCAACTTCGAAATCTCTAAGTTAAGACAAAAACTTAGGGTGTGGAAACCCCGTATACCATACATATACCATGTAAAGCAAGGAGAGAACCATATAAGTCATAATGTCCAAAAAGATCTCTCAACCCATAACCCCATGTACAAAAAAACAATATAAGTAGCTAATACACCAAAAAATGTCACCTATATCAGCAGAGGAGGGCCGCTTTAAGTATATCACCTAACTGCACGACCTTTCCTTTGCTGGACTGCGGATCTGCACTCGGTCAAACACAAGAATGACGAGTCCAGGTAAGTAACGTCAAGCAGGAACAACAATAAGTACAGTATTTCAAATTAAATAAATAAACAGTCAATTCAAGCAGATAGAAAGAAAAGGACAGGGAGCGCATGAATATATAAAAACTGTGAATAAATACATAAGCAATCGAAATTGAGTGTCCCAGAATATAAGGGAAAGGCACAAGTGGTCCTAGGGGTGGGCATGGGTCGGGTTTGGGTCAACCCGACCCGATGCACGACGACCCGACTCGGGTCGGGTCGGTATAAAAATGACCCATCACCCGACCCGCTAGACCAGATACCCGAACCCGACCCGAACCGACCCGACCCGACCCATAGTTTCAAAAACTACAAAAATCCTATAAAAACCATGATGAAACCCAAACCCGACCCGACACGAACCCGACCCGACACTAATATAATCCCACCCGAACCCGACCCGACACCCGATGGGTCGGGTTTTGATGACCCGACTCATTTTCTCAACTCATCTTACCCGACCCGCCACCCGCCACCCGATTCGGGTGACCCGACCCGAGTCGGGTACTCGGGTTTCGTGCCCACCCCTAAGTGGTCCCGACCAATTAAAGTCGTTAAGCCGAGGACAAAAACTCCTCAAAGGCTAGGAATCGAGGACAGAATCTCCTCTAAGACCCCTACGTGAGTGCAGAGTCCCCAGCAATCTAGTGGTGAACTCTCACCCCGTACACGTCATGACAACTAATCACGTATCCCCAGCCGTAAACTCCGGTATAATACACTGCGAGCCCGAAATTCTGCAAGGATCACGCTTGACACACTTGCCTTAGGACAACTCAAAAGGAATGGAATGACAAGATAGTATTGAAGCAATATCAATAAATAATTAAAAGCTCAAGAAATACTGTAGTGTTCCTCACTGGTTTACTTACCTCGATCCAAGCTAATCCGCACTAACACGAACTCCGACACGCCCCTTACGGTCCCCGTGTGTACAAAAATCATGATAATGCAATTTATATCAATTTCCTTAATTTCTTATGATTTTTCCAAATTTCTAGCTATTTTGCCAAATTTTCACGTTTTTCAAGGCCAAAAACCCCGACATAACGTCTCGCAAAAATCCCGAATATTTCACTTTTCGTAGAAATTTTCAAATTTCTCTTTATTTGATGAAAATATAATTTTCTGGAATTTTCTAAAATTTTTCCTGTATTTTTCCTATTTTTCTGGAATTTATTTCAATTAAAATCTATTTTAATATATTTAATCAAAATAAATAATTTTTATTAATATAATATATAGGTGGGTCGCGGGTCGGGTCAGGACTGGCTTGACCGGTCAAACCGGGTTTGACTGGGTCAAACCCGGTCCACCCGGGTCGGACCCGCTCAACTCGGGTCATACCTGGCCGACCGGTCAACCGGTCGACCGGTCGACCCAAACCGGTCGGGTCACCTTGACCAAGCCCGATTTTCTCTTCTTCTGCCGTTCTTTGTGTTTGTTGGAAAATCCAAAGAAACACAAAGAATGCGTCGTCATCTTTTTTTTTTTTTTTTTTTACAAAACAACAACACACAACAACAATCACATACACCTAACCACCATCATCAACCCTCATTTTCACCATTTGAATCCACCATCCCCTCAACAACAACCTCGACAACAAATTCGAAAACAACCACAACGACAACACCCACAACGAAATCAACAACTTCTTACCTGAATTTTGCCTCGACGTCGAGCCCACGCTCTCCGCGAATCGTCGCTCTCCTCTCCTCTATCTCTCTTTCTCTATCGATTCCTCTTCTTCTCCCAATTTTTTTTTGATCGGCCATGGAGAATGGGTGGCGGTGGTGTGATGAAATTGGGTATTTTTGTCAAATGACCAATATACCCCTAATCCTTATCCATACCCTTTACAACTTTGTTGCCCTTTTGGACCTTTCACAATTTCACCTACCAACTTTGATAACTCACTTGGGTGACTTAGTTGACTTTTGGTCTTTTGATCTCATCCATTTCACACAACACTCAAAGTTTCCCTCGGGTATTCTCGCACCCGACTTATAATACTAACTTTATTCGTCGCGTCACCACAGACGTACCGACGTAACAAACGGACTTTAAAACCTTTTAATTATTATTTATTTAATATTTTTGTCAGTGTTTCTAATTAAATTTGTTCCACGGACTACCAACACTCGTACATGCCTTTACCCGTTTAAAAACTTAAAATTGCACAAATGAAATATAATATAATACAACCATCATACAAAACTAACATACCTCGGAGTCGACGTCCGAGAATTGATGACTGTACCACGGCGTGGGCCCACATATCATCTGTATTGACACGTGGCACAGGTTAAATTTTTAGGGTCTTTACACTGTCTATTAGATTTCAATGGCACGTTCGGTTCAAATGAGGGACTAAAGTTTGGGAATGCTTCTCCTTCCCCGGATGTACCAGCTTAACCAGCCATATGAACCTAAAGAAGGAAGAGAAAAATAATTAAAATCAAGATCAAACTAAAAAAATCTAGAATTCAATTCAAAATTATATGTGACGTCTGAAATAGACCGTTAGGTACTACTCGATGTCGGTTAAAAAATCGAAAGGTTTCACAGTTTGTCGGTCACAGTTGACTGTCAACCTTTTTACCCTATTGGTCATATATGTCCGCACAACACAAGGTTCATAACCGCGAACACGAAGTTAGCAAAAATGATGAATCATGCACAAAATAACACAAAATTGACCTCTTCTATATGAATTTCAATTCCTTGTAAAAATTCTACAAACCCTCAAGAAGGACCGCAAAGATGAAGCCCTTAAGAACTATAAAAAATTGAAAACTCAAATAATAAGCAAAGAAAGAAGAAAACTCATTAAAATGAAGATAAAACAACTTGAAATTGAACTTACCAATTCGGTTTTGAGTAGTTTCGAAATGGTAAACTTGAAGGTTGTCAGGTTAGTTTCCTTAACGTGCCAGATGATTTAAGGTGGTGGGCACGACCGAAACGTGTCGAGGTCAAGGAAGTTGTGAGAGTCGAGATCGAGATGGCGTCGTGGGTGGTGGCGTCGTGGGTGGTGATCGTTTTACTATTTGGCAGTGTTCCTTCGTTTAAAAAGTTCGGGCATATACGGAGGAGTAGTGGGGCATGGGAGAGTAAAGCCTTATATATATAAGGGGGTAGAAAGATGTGGTCTAAGTAGTAAACATTTGGGGTATAAGTAGTAAACAATTATAATGTTAGTAAATTATGGGGTACATGTCGTAAATTTATGGCTATTTGTAGTGTATCGGAAATACATAGCCGCATTTAACATTAGTAGGCGGTACCTTACCACCGATAGGCATGTACAAACGTCGGTTATTTGTGGCCGAATTTTCTATGTAATGTACATATATTAGTGGGGTACACGCACAGTAAATGTAAGGGGTATTTATAGTATGACGGCTTCAACTAATCGAGAGTAACACTAGTAGACGGTATTTATCCACTGACTGTTTTGTACAAATATCAATTTTAAAATTTTGGGTTTTCTACGTTATGTAATGAACATATAAATAGGGGGTACATTTAGTAAATCTGTAGGGTATTTGTAATATGTCAGACATATACAACCGCAAGTAAATATTAATAGGCGGTACCTTACCACAGATAGGCACGTACAGATGTCAGTTATTCGTGGTCAGATTTTCTATGTAATGTAATGTACATATACTAGCGTGGTACACGTAGTAAATGTAAGGGGTACTTGTAGTATGACGGCTTCAACTAACCGAGACTAACACTAGTAGATTGTATTTATCCACTGACTGTCTTGTACAAATATCGATTTTAAAAGTTTCAGTTTTCTATGTTATGTAATGTACATATAAATGGGGGTACATGTAACAACCCCAAATTTTTAACTGACTTGTGTTGCACTTGTCAGAAATTATGACCCGGCTACGTGAATACTGGACAGTATTTTGAACTTCGGGAGTCGACACCGAAGTGATTTTATGATTCTTTGATTGTGTGTATTAGTATTGTAGTATTTTACGGGTTTTGAGCCGTTCGGGAGGTATTTAATTGAGTGAGGTTTCGACTAGTTAAACGGGGGAGAAAAACAAGTAAAACATACAAATAAATGAATTTTTAATTTATTTAATTAATTAGTTGGCGAGACAAGGCGAGACTACGCGAATTACGAGAGTCGGAACAAGGAAAAATGGACCGAGGAATGTCGTTTGAACGCGGGAGTTAGTTAATTACGCAACATATGGTCTATGGAATTGGATTTGTTAAATTGACACAGTTCAATGGTGAGGAACCATGAGATTGACCTCGAGATGTGGGTGTGTTGAGGTGGAGAGTTATGCAAGTGACAACACACACACACACTTTAATGTATAATAAAGAGAAATAAATAGAATGGTTATATACTTTAATGTGTAATAAAGAGAAATAAATAGAATGGTTACACACTTTAATGTGCAATAAAGAGAAATAAATAGAAAAGTAAAAAGATCCATAAGGGTAGTGTTTTAAAAGTGTGTAGGAATTAAGTTGGGGGTAAAAATGTCATTTGGCCTTATATATATAAAAAAAAAAAAGAAAACCCTACACTATTCACCTCCTTCTCCAAACACCCACCGCCGCCACTTATCTTCTTCCTCCCTTCATCTCTCTCGTCGGTCTCCCACTCGGTCTCCCTCGCTCGCGAACCTTCACCGAGGTCCGCTTTCTCTCTCTCTCTCTCCCACTCTTTCTTACGTTTTTCTTGTTTTTTCTAATTTATTGTTGTTTTGGTTTCGCCGAAAAACGCCAAGCTTGGCGGCGCTATCGGCGGACCGCCGCACCAGGGAGGTTGTCGGGGACTAGATCTCGCCCATACTAATGTCCTACAACCCTCGGTGTGTCCGAAATCCAGTTGCGTTTTAAAACAGTTTTATTATTTCATGTGATTGTTTTTGTGTTGTATTTTATCTTATTTTTATTCTTTCTTTTGCCGTAAAATCGCATGTTTGAAAGGATTTGCTTTGGTTGAACCATCATTTGGTGTGGGGGTTATCACGGATCTTGCTCATGTCCTCGATGGTCTCTCGCGGTTTTGGTTCATCTAAAATACTATTAATATTGTTATTTAGACGAATTACTTGTTATGATTTTTATTAAACAATTGGACTCGTTGTAGTTTCTTAATAATGTTGCGTGGTTTCGTGTTTTGATCATTCTTTGTTGATGACGTCGGTGTTGAGTTTTCAGTCAAAGTTTTGTCAATTTGGGTTTGATTTACCGATTGAATTGTTGAGGTTTTCGAGTCATTTAAAAGGATGGGAAAATGTGAAGGGTATCGACCTAGGATTAATTAATGCCTCGACCCATTAATTAGAGTTTCCAACCTTGTCAGGTAGCAGAAAACTTGGGAATACGCATTAGAAACAAGAGTTTATTTCGCGGGTCGCGATAGTTCAGGTAAGTACAATTGCCACAAGCATTTGTACGTTTGTAAGCCAGTAAGAAAATGTCATGTGATTCATTATCATTTATTCAGTCTTGTTATGCTCTATTGTTGGTATTCCATTCCATTTCTTGTTGTGTGCTTCCGGCGTAAGTGTTTTGTCTCGAAAGTACTAGGACCCGCACTAGAGGGATAAACGCGGGCACTCGTGCGCACGAGTGTGTGACCACCCTTAGTGGCCGTGTGACACCGAGTACTGGGTGGATGGGTTTGAGTCCCTTTCCAGTCATAGCTGTGCCTTCGCTTGTGTCGATGCCCGGGAAGACCTTGCGAGGTCTTCGCCGTTATGCTATGGTTTAGACCACTTATGGGCCTCTTTTGATTCCTTGGAACACACTTGACTTTCGATTGATATCTATTAGTCTGTTTATCATGCATCTTGTCTATTTAAATTCCTATCATTTTTATTACTGCATGATATTTAGACTGCGTTACTTGTATTATCATGAATTTCTTGTTATCTTCTTCGGTATTACATTCGATTTTATTCAGATTACTCACCGTCTAGTTTGTGACGGTGGGTGCAGATAGGGCGGAGAGAGCGAGCAAGGGCAAGGGACCCGCCTAGGTGATCTATGTGAGGATTAGCAACGACACTGAGAGACTCTTTAAATAGGTGTTTATACTTTTTTTGATGTGTATATCGTTTTATATTTACATTGTTGGGATTATTGAACTTGGTATTTCTTTTGTGAGACTCGGTATCATGTATATTTACCTATCGAATTGTACATGAATACCCGGGGTTTTCCACACTTTTAGAATTCCTCTACTTCCCTTGAATGAGTTATTTCCCCTTTATTATAATTGTTTTAGTCTTCCGCTGTTTACTGATGCAATAACTCTTTCATAAATTACTAATTTGATTAAATTGAAGGCTGACTAGGCTCGTCAGGTTGCCGAGTGATGACTCGAGGCTTGTATGGGTCTAGGCCGGGCGTACCCAATTGCATGGGGAAATTGGGGCTGTCACAGTACATGTAGTAAATATGTAGGTTATTCGTAATATGTCGGACATACATAACTGCAGTAAACATTAGTAGGCGGTACCTTACCACCGATAGGCATATACAAATGTCGGTTATTCGTGTCTAGATTTTCTATGTAATGTAATGTACATATACTAGCAGGGTACACGTAGTAAATGTAACTTGTAGTATGACAACTTCAACTAATCGAGACTAACACTAATAGACGATATTATCCATCGACTGTCTTGTACAAATATCGATTTTGAATTTTGAGTTTTCTACGTTATGTAATGTACATATAAATGGGGGGTACATGTAGTAAATCCGTGGGGTATTTGTAGTATACCGAATATACACAACCGCATTTAACATTAGTAGGTTGTACCTTACCACTGATAGGCATGTACTGAAGTCAGTTATTCGTGGCCGAATTTTCTATATAATATAATGGACATATACTAGTGGGGTACATGTAGTAAATGTATGGGGTAATCGTAGTATGTCAGCTAAAAGAAACCGTTATGTTGTAAAAGAAAACAGTTCTACTTAACCGTTATCCATTCACAAAAGTCAGTGTTGCTTGGTTGATGGCCATCTGAAATGTAAATTAACATGTAGTTTCCAATGTAAATTAGTATAAATGAAGTAGAAAGTATTGTGTACCACTTTGCTTTTCCAATAAAAGTGATAATAATATACATGTAAGTCCATTATATCAACAAAAAACATGTGCATGTTCGAGTATTCTCTAAACCCAGAAACACAAATGTGTATCTACAATAAGGCACATATACTATTCAAAATGGGTTGCATGTTGGATGCTAATTTTCATCAAGTTCCACCATTGCCGTGGGACCGACTTGGTGATTTTGTGGAAAAATATTAAATCTAACCTCCCATTATCTGTTTTCAAGCGTCACATAAGAATACCATTATGGCACGATTGGTGGTAATGGCGTTTCATTGCTCATCGTTAACTACAAACCAAAAATAACATATGAGCATTTATGAACATTATAACTTAAAAGAAGATTCGTAATGTAAATAACTCACTCTAACGAAATGGTTGACATTAACAAGGCACATCCATATGAAGTGTCTGTCAGCTACGGAAGGTGTCACAACTCGTGTGGGATGTACACATTCGACGAGGCTTGCGTCTTACAAAAAACAATAACACCTATCCCATAACGATTGGCCACAAAGAGGCCCATATCCAGAAAGGTAAGCTAACCTACTGAGTCATTGGGACACTCAAAGTAGTTAAGTGCATTTCAAACACGGGTGTAATCGTCTTTAATCTGAAAATAATCTTCGTATGTGGCACATTGGTGGTCTATCTCTTGAACCAATTCCTTTCTCACCCTCATCCAACCATCATTTAAATCATAGCCAAGTGCATGTGCTATCACCCAAAAACCACAATGCCATCCAAGGTAACATCAACTATCTGTCGATGGTGCGCGCACCAAAATTCAAGTATTTCACTAACATATTTAGGTGCAGCTCTCTTACCACGACCTTTACCACGTATGGAAGAAATACTTCCACTTCTACTTGGCATTGTCGACGAGGAGTCTTGTGATGGATTATCATCATACACCAGAGAATCTTGTGTTTTCATGGCCTTTTTCATAAATTCTTGACTAGTTTTATCCATTGCCTTAGCTTGTTTTTGAGCTTTCTTCATTTTCGAGGACTTTTGACGTGCTTTCTCCTTCGCATACTCATGTTCAGAAGGAGTTCTCCTGGTTGACTTATCACTATTGTCAATCTTGAGCTTCTTCTTGAATGGTCGTCCCCTTGTTTTCACTTTCTCTTTTGGAACCTCAATGATGGTGGATGCAGGCAAACTAATTGCCCTCAAGTCAAGCTCGCCATTAATGAACCTCTTATCCATAGCCTCTAATTCCATACGCTACAGGAAATGGAACGTTGTCATCAGATGATGATTAGATTGGAATGATATTAAGTTTCTTCCCCCGTGCATGGACCTCGTCAAGACCAATAGTGCTACCGGCCATAATGTGTAATGAAATCTAATGAGCACAAGGCAACCCGTGAGTGGCACACAATACACACCCACATAGGCACCCATTCAAGTCAACCATATCGTGAGCTCTCTTCACTTCCTTATCAATCTCATCCAAGGCCTTCCTTCCAACAAATCCAATGATGTTACCGAAGATGTGGTCTTGAAAATGGTGTCACTAAATGCATAGACTTGTTGAAGGAACCCGTAAGGTTGTGCTGCTGATAAGTTAACACATTGTGTACATTCTTTCACAAGTCTACAAAATGACCCTATAAGGTCCCCATCTCCCTCTTCAACAAATTGTGTGCACTCTCAACCCGAGATGTAATCGCAGTGCAAAAGTGCAAGACCTTATTGGTTCAAGCCCGCACAAACTTCACCTTGTGGATTAACCATTTGTCTGACACATACTGAACCAACCCTTTCACACCACTATAGGCTTCTTGTAGATTATTCAACCGCCCAATGTATAATGTCTCTGTCTCGGAGTGTATCAAGTCATTCCATGTCCCAAACAATCCATCTCAATTCTCATCCTTGAAAAATAGTCCTCTTTTCTTGCTGACTACATTTTTGTTGACATGTAAACCGCAAAGTAAGTGGGTTGTGGTAAGGAAGACATTCTCTATATAGTTGAAATCAATGTCAGATCCTTATCTGTCAATATAACCCCAGGGAGTTCACATCCATCCAACAAAGAATTAAACTGACCCAACGCCCACACGTAGTCAAGTTATGTCTCCTTCGCAAGTAAAACATGAGCAACTACAAAAGTCAAGTTTAAGGAAGTCACCCCCACGATTTCTAGCAACGGATATTAAATTGATTAGTCTTGCAGGTGCAATCCATGATAAGACATGAAGGAAACATCTGAGAATCTCAATAGAGGAAGGGTGTGCGACAAATAGATCTCTAACATGGTATGTTCCTGCTCAAAATGCGTGTTGCTCAATATAGTTGTGTTCATCCAACTTTTGCATCAAGAGCTAGATTTTTGTCTTCCCATCCCCCACCACCCTTTTTAACCTTGATTTCGCATTGTAGATAGTTTTCATAATAGTAGGCTTGTTAGGGTTCTTCACCTGGATGGTTGAAAGAATGTCCTTAGGTCGAGCAATGATCTTGCTCATGTCTTCCAAAATGACTTTCTCGGGTGCAATCAGCCTCCTAGGATATGCAAGGTCCACCAAACTATTTGTCAATCTATAGTTGTGCACCCCACGTACAATTCTCACATGTCACTCATCATCTACCTCGTATATCATGACAAACTCAAACTCAAACCAACACTTCTTTGTGCCATTCAGCTTTTTCTTCTCTTCCTCTTCTTCATTTTCCTTACTCTCATTTTTCTTCCCCTTTGCCCGTTTAGAACTATATTACCCACTCGCTCATAACCCATCATCATTCTAGCTTGACAACCATTTCCACCAATGCCAGTATTCGATTTCAGCATTATGACAACAACTCACATTCAGCAGTTGTATCCTAAGCCCAAGTGAGGGCCTCCTCTCTAAAGTTCAATGACACATTCGGTTTGAATTCAAAAGTAAAGTTCCAGGAATGCATCCCCCTCCCGAAATGTACCAGCCCCGGATGCACCAACTTGATCAGCCATATTAACCTATAAGATGCATGAAAAGGACAATTAAAACTAGGATCAATGTCAAAAATCTAATTTTCAATTCAAAATTATAGGTAGCAGCAGACAAAATCGATATGTAATTATCTATGCTGGTGAAAGCATGCCGATAGATACGAGAAAGTGGCAGAAACTATCTACCGAAAACATAAAATGCGTAGTGAATAAAACAGACTGAGAGGTATGAAAGTATAGCGGTTGTCACATACCATAAACACTCTTTCCTTATCGGTCCCTGGTGTGACCGCGCACCACGAGATTGAAGACCGCAACACCAACTTGTAAAAAATGACGAAATATGCAAAAAAATATAGCAAAACTTACATCTTCTAGTTGGATATCGTTTCGTTCAACATGATTTTGAGAGATTGTGGGGGATTTCGCTCAAAGCACACGAGCAAAGGGGAAGCCCTAAAAATTGAAAATTAAACAACAACGTCCAGTTAAACAACCACCTAACAACGAACAAAAGCCGCCAAAACGAAGATAAGCGACTTGATAACAAACTTACCTAGTCAGTTTTACTTGTTTTGCTAAAGATGGCTCGGTCGGAGGTCGAGTGTGAGGGTGAGTTCGTGCTTTCCAACGGCAGCACACATGGTTTCAAAAAAAATTCGTGGGATCCGTGGGGTATGGGGGAGTAAAACATACACACACACACGAGGAGGCTAAAAAATTCATAATCAGGTATAAAGAGCAAAAAGTGTGGTCGGAATAGCCTAGCCCTATAAATAATAACACAACAGCACACGCAACACAAATTCATTATTTCAAACAAACTCACTTGTTGAACCAAACAAAAAGCATCTTCAGTGCTACGAAAAAAAAAAAAATTAACTGTTATGATATGGATAAACAATTGATCAAGACTTTGTATGACTAATCATTGTCAAGCATGGCTCTTACATGGAGTGGTAATATCAAGCATGGCTCTTACTTGCATCCATATCCAATGTACTCATTATTTCATGTGTTGTCAACATTGCTTGTAAAGAGTTGTATGACATGTGATGTATGTGTAACTTGTAAACATTGTCTTAGTACATTTATCATCATCACCAAAGGGCCTATATAAAGGGTATCAACCTCATTGTAAAAACACACCAAGTTGTATACAACTTCTCATTTCAACTCTCTCATTTGTCCTCTTCTACTTTGTAGTTGTAGTTCTTTGTAGTTCTTTGTAGTAGTAGAAGTTCTTAGTTCTTCTACTTTCCTTCTCTAGTTCTAGCAAGTCTCAATTCAATTTACAACACGTTATCAGCATGAGCTTGTTCTAGCATTAAGGAGATCTTGAAGTTCAAGAAGACTTGTTAAGGAGACAAAGCTAGAAAGGTATAACTTTTATGAGTGCGGTTTATTTCTATATTATATTGGTTGCTTCACTTTTATATGCATACTTTATTCATATACTATGAATTATAATGTCACCGATTGCGAAAGTATGTTCTGTAGTTGCGTCTTGTACGATCTTCTACATCAGAAATCAAAAGTCAATATGTGACATAACTAGTTTTCTCGCTAAACTACAAACGATTAATTATGCTCCATTCTTGATTTTTTATATTGCAAATAGTGTTATGAGTTTGGGTTGATAGTGGGTAAGCCTTGTCCCCGGTAAAGCTAAACATTGAAAAGGAGACGGGTTATCCCGTTTGAGGAGGCATGGTTTTAAGTAGACTTCGTCTCGCCACCCAACCTGGAGATTGTCCCATCAACTCATACAAGTATTACATTTTGCGTATTTATAATCAAATTGTAAACATAATGGTATATTATCTATTTTGTACAAAAAGAAAACTATTTAGTTTATCCCTATTTTCATAAAATTTTATTTAATTATAATTGAATTAATTACCTTAACAATATTGACAATAATAATTACTTGTTAAGGCAATGGGATGTTCAAATTATATATAAAACATATATGCAAGACTATGCGTATAATACTAATATTTATTCGTCAAATATCTCTTTAGAGATTTGAAAAGTAAATATTTCACTTTGTATTATCATTTCACCTCATGGAGCTATCTATATCAAGGCCAAAATTGGTGATGCTTCAAAAGGCTCAAAATGAGCGGTTGGGTCTCATGCAACAAAATTTATATCAGTCAAATATCATTTACTATTCTGCAATTTCAATTACCTCTATATTGAGGCTATGTAGAAATATGACTGATGAGACAAATAAAGGCCACGTGGCTCGCCTCGATGTATTACTGCAACAAATTATCGAGCGCGCACGTCAATCCATTAAATATTAATTATGGATTGAATCATTGTCTCGTGGTAGCTGAGTAAAATAATAAGATATTATAAATATAATATCACTCATGTCCAATTGGTTTAGCTTCAAATTAAGAAGCATATGTTGCATATAATGACCATGGTAACAATTACAAATTTATGGACGTGGAAAAGGTGAAAAGATATGGTAAAAATCATATTGACAATTCCATTGATAGTCAAAATAAAAAGTGGTGCACCACTAGAAAGGGTAAATTAGTATTGACAATAAGCGCTCATAATTGTGACATTTTTTTTGTCACGTACGAAAGGCTATGCTGCCTAAATATTGTCATATACATACCCAAATATTTTGGATATTTCACCATGCCTTCAAAATCAAGGCAAAATTATAAATTTTACCATTAAAAATAGCTTAATTAATTATTGACACATTAAGATGTGTTCAAATTATGAACTAAATAAAGATGAATAATGCATGTTTTACTTATTGTACTACATGTACATTATAATATAAAGAGTTTTTATCGAATTTAAACTTAGCAGAGGCTAATGTTTATGCAATATCTGGTACAACTATAATGTTGTCAATGTCTTGTATAGAAGTTATTTAGTATGATTTGTTTCATCTGAAAATTTAAATTCCCAACATTACCTTCTGGATTTTATTTGAAAAAGCATGCCGAAACGAATGTCGTCTTAAATAAGAAAATTAATGTCCAAAAACATTCATTTGATGGCATGACTGGCTTGGTCATCCAGGATCATCAATGATGCAAAGATTAATTAATAATTTGCATGGACATCCTTTAAGAAGTCACAAAATATTTTCAGCTGGTGATTATAATTGTGCTAGTTGTTCTCAAGGTAAATTGATAGTTAAATTATTCCCAAGTAAAATTATTGTGGAATCCCCAATTTTCTTAGAACGCATTCAGGGAGACATATGTGGACCTATTCATCCTCACTGTGGACCATTTAGATATTTCATGGTTTTGATAGATGCATCAACTAGGTGGTCACATGTTTGTTTGCTTTCGACCCGCAATGTTGCATTTGCTAGACTTTTAGCGCAAATCATTAAGTTAAGAGCACAATTCCCTGACAACCCAATCAAGACCATCCGTCTTGACAATGCCGGGGAGTTTCAATCTCAAGCATTTAAAAATTATTGCATGTCTATAGGAATTACCATTAAACATTTTGTTCCACGTGTGCATACCCAAAATGGTTTTGTAGAATCTCTAATCAAACGCATTCAATTAATTGCCAGACCTTTAATCATGAGAACTAAGTTATCAACTTCAGTTTGGAGACATGCAGTCCTTCATGCAGCATCTATCATTCGTTATAGGCCTACTACATACCATGAACATTCCCCTATGCAACTCATTTTAGGTCAACAACTAAATATTTCACACTTAAGAATTTTTGGTTGTGCAGTGTATGTTTCTATACCACCTCCCAATAGAACTAAGATGGGTCCACAACGAAAACTTGGGATTTATGTTGGATTTAACTCATCGTCCATTATAAGATACCTTGAGCCCTTAACAGGGGATTTATTTACTGCACGTTTTGCTGATTGTCACATTGCCGAAGCAATTTTCCCACCATTAGGGAAAGATAAGAAGTCAATTCAAAAGGAATGACGTGAAATTGCTTGGAATGCATCAACTTTATCACATTATGATCCATGAACAAATCAGTGTGAACTTGAAGTTCAAAAGATCATTCATTTGCAACAAATTGCAAATCAATTACCAGATGCATTTAATGATGCAAAACAAGTGACAAAATCACATATTCCAACTGTAAATACTCCTGCAAGAATTGATATCTCTGTGCAACAAAATGCACAAGAACCAACGAAACGCTAAAAGCGTGGAAGACCGGTTGGTTCAAATGATACAATTCCTCGAAAGAGAAAAACGGGAGTAAAAATAAATACAAATCAAAATACTCCTGAGAAAGCACAAGAATCCTTTAATAAAGGTTTGTCAGAACAAGTTGATTCTGATGTGGAACAACTTCCTCTAGAAAAAGATGAAATAGATGAAAGTAATGAGATCTCAATAAATTATTTAAACTCTGGTAAGATTTGGGATCGAAATAAAATTGTTCATGATGATATATTTGCTTTCAATGTGTCCTTTGAAATATGTGAAAATGATGATGATCCAGAACCACGATCAGTCTGATTGGCAAAAATGGCAAGATGCTATCCAAGCAAAGCTAAACTCGTTAAGGAAACGAGAGGTTTTTGGACCAATTGTCCAAACACCAGATGGCGTAAAACCTGTTGGATATAAATGGGTATTTGTACGAAAGAGAAATGAAAAAAATGAAGTTACAAGGTACAAAGCAAGACTTGTAGCTCAAGGTTTCTCACAAAGACTTGGCATCGATTATGAGGAAACATATTCTCTGTTATAGATACAATCACATTTCGATTCTTGATAAGCCTTACATAGCCTCTCGAAGGGCTTGATATGCATTTAATCGATGTCGTTATAAAGATATACGTATGGATCTCTCGACAAGTGAGATATATATATGAAAATCCCACGATGGATTTGTAATATCCGATGA
Organism: Stephania japonica; assembly: GCA_039657345.1. Taxonomy (NCBI): domain Eukaryota; kingdom Viridiplantae; phylum Streptophyta; class Magnoliopsida; order Ranunculales; family Menispermaceae; genus Stephania; species Stephania japonica. Next base: position 41,626,470 of record CM077561.1, read on the forward strand.
AATAAAATCAAAACTTCATAACATGCATTCTATAAAATTACAAAGGTCTTTGTACGGGTTGAAACAATTCGGACGAATGTGGTACAAACGTCTTAGTGATTATTTACTGAAAGAAGGATATGTAAATAATCCGCTTTGCCCATGTGTCTTCATTAAAAAATCATCAACAGGATTTGTGATTATTGTTGTATATGTTGATGATTTAAATATAGTGGGAAACCACGACGACATCGTTAGAACATCCGAATACTTGACAAAGGAATTCGAGATGAAAGAACTTGAAAAAACAAGACTTTGTCTTGGTTTGCAAATTAAACATTTTTCAAGTGGAGTACTTGTCCATCAATCAAATTATATTGAAAAATTATTAAAAAGATTTTATATGGACAAGGCACATCCATTGAGCTCTCCAATGGTTATCAGATCACTTAAAGTGGATAAGGATCCATTTCGACCTCAAGAAAGTGATGAAGAGCTAATTGGTCCGGAGGTACCATATTTAAGTGCAATTGGTGCACTTATGTATCTTGCAAATTATACAAGACCCGATATTGATTTTGCTGTTAACCTACTTGCAAGATATAGCTCTTTACCAACTCGAAGACATTGGAATGGTGTTAAATACATTTTTCGATATCTTCGAGGAACAAGTGACATGGGTTTATTTTACTCGAGAGTGATAAAATTGAATCTCCAAGGTTATGCTGATGCTAAATTTTTATCAGATCCCCATAAGGCCTGTTCTCAAACGGGATATGTATTCACCTATGGTAATATTGTTGTATCATGGAAGTCAGTAAAACAAACTATGGTTGCTACTTCTTCCAATCATTCTGAAGTACTTGCAATTCATGAAGCAAGTCGTGAATGTGTTTGGTTCAGAAACATGATTGAACATATTCAAAAATCATGTGGATTGCCTTCAATAAAAGATTCTCCAACCATATTATATGAAGATAATGCAGCATGTATTGCACAATTAAGTGAAGGATTCATAAAAGGGGACAGAACAAAACATATTTCACCAAAATTCTTTTATGCACATGAGCTTCAGAAGAATGGTGAAATTGATGTCAAGTAAATCCGATTGAGCGATAATCTTGTTGATTTATTCACAAAAGCCTTACCAACTACGACATTTAAAAGGCTTACATATGGTATTGGCTTGCGTAAACTTAAAGACATTGCAAGTAAAGAAACTGAACAAGTTTCACCAATGTTAATATGAGGGGGAGTTATTGATTAGTGTATTGCACTCTTTTTCCCTTAGCCATGGTTTTATCCCATTGGGTTTTCCCAGCAAGGTTTTTTAATGAGGCAATACTAACAATATTATATTCATCTTAAGATTAATAAGAAATGTGTACTCTTTTCTTTTGCTAGATTTTTTTCCCACAGAGTTTTTTTTAGTAGAAGTTTTAACAAGGAACATTCTCTCAACAATTGTCATCCAAGGGGAGTGTTATGATATGGATGAACAATTGATCAAGACTTCGTATGACTAATCATTGTCAAGCATGGCTCTTACATGGAGTGGTAATATCAAGCATGACTCTTACTTACATCCATATCCAATGTACTCATTATTTCATGTGTTGTCAACATTGCTCGTAAAGAGTTGTGTGGCATGTGATGTATGTGTAACTTGTAAACATTGTCTTAGTACATTTATCATCATCACCAAATGGCCTATATAAACGATATCAACCTCATTGTAAAAACACACCAAGTTGTATACCACTTCTCATTTCAACTCTCTCATTTCTCCTCTTTTACTTTGTAGTTTGTAGTTCTTTGTAGTTCTTTGTAGTAGTAGAAGTTCTTAATTCTTCTACTTTCCTTCTCTAGTTCTAGCGAGTCTCAATTCAATTTACAACAACAATAATAATAATCTTCGAAGCCATCAACAATTCGATCAGGCAGGCTTGGAGAACAACTTGGCGACCTCAATCAACTTCTCTGTCTCGGGAATCACATCCTTCACGGCCTCATGAGAGCAAAACCTCTCCGCCCACCCAACAAGCCCTGGCGTCCTCTCCTCATCAAGCAACTTCACCTCTCCCATGCTCTCCACCACTCTCACCCACCCCAAATTGCTCCCAAACGCAATGTCCACATAACCAATCTCTCTCCCCCATAAAACGCCCCTCCTTTCCCACAATCCTTCAAAGCCTTCTCCAACAGCTCCAACCCCGCATTCACTTGCCCCAATGCCTCTGCTTTCGCCTCCTCGCTCTGCGCCTTTAGTATCCCCGCCACAGCAGGAAATAACTGCAAACAAATCAAATTAATTAAATCAAATGACTCGGCAAAGTACATATAAGCTCAACCAATTTTATTTTTTATTGTTTATTTTTATTTTTATTTTTTTATAGATTCAACCAGCTTTTCAAATTTAACATTTTAATCACTAATAAACCCTAAGTAGTTTCTTTCTTATCAAAAAAATATAAATTTAGTCATTACAAAATTAACTTCACTAACGAACTAACCAATCTTTGTTCAAACCAATTAAATTACTTAATCAATATATGCGAGGACAAATTAATCAACAAAAAGTTGGGAAACTTGGAAACCCAAGCACCTTATCATCAACATAGGCAGCCCAGAAGCGGGCGATGGCGCGGTCGTAGGGGTCCGACGGAAGAATTGAGGGACTAGAGCTCCATTGTTCATCGATGTATTGAAGTATGACCAGCGACTCACAGATGGGTCGGCCCCCGTGGAGCAGAACAGGGACCTTTTTGTGAGAGGAGGTCGCTCTTGGCTCTCAGATTCTCCTCGATGTACTCGTAGTCGATGGATTTGGAGATATAAGCCAAATTCCTAATCGGATATTTATCAAAATGAATTCCTTACAACAATTTGTAAGTTGAATGACCTCTTATTACAAAATATAAATTTAGTGATCTTATCGATTGAATTTTGGCATGAGATTTGGAAGTAGAGGTTATGGTTGAAACTTAAGGGCAAATTGTTTCTTTCTTATCAAAAATATATAAATTTAGTCATCAAATGTTACAAAATTAACTTACTTAATCAATATATGCGAGGACAAATTAATCAACAAAAAGTTGGGAAACTTGGAAACCCAAGCACCTTATCATCAACATAGGCAGCCCAGAAGCGGTGATGGCGCGGTCGTAGGGGTCCGACGGGGAGAAGTGAGGGACTAGAGCTCCATTGTTCATCGATGTATTGAAGTATGACCAGCGACTCAAAGATGGGTCGGCCCCCGTGGAGCAGAACAGGGACCTTTTTGTGCACGCGGTTTGATTTCAAGAGGAGGTCGCTCTTGGCTCTCAGATTCTCCTCGATATACTCGTAGTCGATGGATTTGAGGGTAAGAGCAATTCTTGGACGGATCGCAACTGGGCTCGTCCACGCTCCTATAACCTTCAATTCACCCATTATAGTGATGCAACAATTGTTAGCTTAATTTGCTTGATTTGTGAATTGTTTGTGAGAATGTGGAGAGCCAGAGAGAGAGAGAGAGCAAGAGAGTTATGTAGCGTTAAATGGCTTGATAGGCAAGGCTATGTGAACTTCTCTTTTGCATTGATTAACAATGACATGTTTGGCTTGGATTGACTCAGGTAAGGCACATCAAATATCTATGTTGATGTGCGTTGGATGCGTGTCGAGGGGTGTAACAACGGTGTTTATACGTGATTGGAGGTTATCCAGCGGATTTAGCATCATTGAAGTATGGGGTCACGTAGCTATGCAATGACGTCAAGTTAATGGGGACTTATTTATTGGGGACCAAAAAGAAGAGTTAAGTTTTGGAATATAGTGGTGACAAAATGAGTCATGACACGATAATCCGATATGTTTAATACGGAGACATCAGCGGGTTTAGGTTGATCTTATGCGAGTTTGTGTTGTAAACGTGTCAACTCGTTTATGACACGCAATAAATGAGTTGTGTCATGGGTTAACAAGCCAACCCATGACACGACCGGCTAATTCATAAGGAAATATATATAATATTACGTTTATCAAAACTTTCCAACTAAAACTTAGGTTATTTAATAAAGCAAAATATTTATTTTTTTATCTATATTTTCTATATTTGAAAAATATTTTTCATGTGTATATCAATTTTGACTTTTTTTCTCAATTTTGTATTATATAAACATGGACACTTGCTTTTGTTTAAGTTATAATTAGAATATTGTATATAAAAATAAGGCATGTTAGAGTAAAAAAATATGATTATTAAGCTAAATTAGTTAAATGGTCATGTTGTATTTTAATCTTTAGTACAATCTAATTAACTTAAAAGGTTATACGTGTCGTGTTAACCCGTTCAAAATTCGTATCATATCATGTCAACTCGTTAAATAAATGGGTCATGTTCGTGTTGACCTTAATCGGTCACCTGAGGGGTCAATCCAACACGAACATGACCCACTAACCCACTTTGCCACCCTTATTGGAATAGCGGTAGTTTTTTAGACCCCACTTTTGTTTCATGTATCCCATTTTTGAAGTTTTTGAATTTGTTTACCTTAAGTTTTTTCAAAATTTCAAAAATACCCTTGGTCACCCCATCATCCTCATCCTCACCTCAACACCCTTAAACCATTTTCATGTCACAGTTTTAGTCATTTAAGAGCACTTGTATTAGATCATTAAGTGTCGTATGAGTGATTTTTTTGTTGAACACAATCGAATGTGGTCGCGTTGTGTCCTAGAAGTGAAAAAGTGTCGCCCGCGGGGTTCGTTAGCATAGGTGTCGAAAGTGACGACCCTAAATCTCCCGGGGTCGCCCTGTGACCCACGCCCTCCGCCCGCAAGCCCAGCAGCGTATGTCACGTCACCGGACACGTCATCACTGCTGCCACGTCCGCAACTCTGTGAAGTGACGCTCCGTGTAACTAATCCTACTATATTAAGTTGTCTGACACATCTAGCAGGTTAGTTGATAATTACAATTACATCATTAGCGGAAGCATTTAATTCATATTTTATGAGAATTTATTCAACCTAAGCAGTGGAAAACCTGGAGATAACACCATGTGTATAACTGAGACAAAATAAACAGTAATCCATATACATGTGATAAAGTTCTAAAGTCCCCAAAACCCAGCAAAACAAAATATACATATATGATATCAAAACACGAACTATCAGCAGCAATGGCCTCAGAGATAGCCGTCTAGTACCTCTTTTCCCTTGCTCTTGCTCGTCCTAGAATCTGCGCTCAGTTGCCCAACACATACTGCAACGAGCCCAGTGAGTAAATTCCCAAAAGAAGTCTATACAATAATCATGAAAACCACAATAACCTGCGAGACATGTGAATATGACCTTGGCAACAGGAATCATATTCATATGGCTGGCAGTAAACAACATTCACAACAAATATGACGATCACTCACAGTGAAAATAAAACATCATTCAAGAAATCTGGTTCAACCAACGAATCAATGAAAACTAGATAGAGGTGTGATGGAGTCTAACAAAACTAGATCATACTTTGTGAATTCGAATGCCCCAACTGAGCACATTAAGCCTAGACCACACCCGAACCACTAACGGTGACCGGAAACACATAACAACCCACCGGATACGTGCACCCCGCTACTCGGATAGCTATTCACCGGTTGCGCCAAGTACACGCACTACAATCTAGCCTGCTCAATTTCGTACCACGACCATCCCGATTAATCTCCGACCATGTGAACAAATCAAACACCGACCAACACATGATCACAGTGCATATACATGACAACCAATTAAGGAAACATAACGATCACTAAATAAATAAGTAAATAAATACTCGCTTAACCAGAACAAATCACACATGAATTTAAAGTGTAACATTCTCAAGGGTTTTACGCACCTATAACTACGCACTCTGACTTCCCGAACCCGTCAATCCAACTCGCCTAGCTCTCCTATACCCGAGCTATGGTTCCCCAGTCTCTGAAGTCCATTTATAGTGTTTTATATTATTTAAAAACACATTATGTAATTTTTTATGATATTATATCATATATTAAATTTTCAGTTGTGGTACCTTTTCCGGACAATGTCGGGGTTCCAAAAATACCCGAAAAGTCCCGAAACCACTTTTCTACCTTTTTCTTCATTTTCTATATTTTCTAGAATTTTCTCAAATTTTTCTGATATTTTTCAACTATTTTTCCTATTCAAACTATAAGACTTCGATTAATCTATTAATACATTAATTTAACCTTAGGCTAGGCCACCTAATAAACCATATAAAAACCATAGGTGCGTCACACTAGCACTCAACTACCCGGCAACCCATGCCTCGTACCCCGGCTATCCCGTACCCGGTACCCAGTCCCCAACATGCACTTCGGGACATATACCCGACTCATAACCTTACCCGATATCGACGTTCACACATGCGATGATTATATACAATATAATAATTAATACCCTCGACATTGTAATACTAGGCATCACACCATGCACAAATATTATAAATATAACCTGGGTCCGAGTCAACCCAGCTATCCACGTAACGCCCGAATTAACCATTAATCATCGTGATTATTACTAACATTCAATTAAATTAATTTAAGTCGTTACATCGAATCTCTAACCCCATTTTGAATCCTAAGGTCGAATCTCTAGGTGTCGAGACCTTGTCACGGCCAAATCTGACCGAGACCTTGTCACGACTCAAATCTCTAACCCCATTTCGATTCCTTAAACATGATCACCAACCCGTGACATGGGACCTACACCATGATACACGCACCGACCGAGACATGTGGCCGAGGTATATCGTATTTTTGTAATGATGTATGTGACGGCCCAGTTTTCAAACATAAACTAGGCCCCATCCAGGCCTAGACTTACGCGAAACCCCGAACTCGTCTCGACGAGTCACGCAAGGCTAGTCAGCCTTTCCTTACCAATTAAAATTTCTTTACCAGTTTATAGCATTAATTAGTGAGTTATCATCAAAATAGCGAAGCAAAAGCTCAAACTAATCAAACAATCATGATGATTGTTCATTTAGGTATGATTTAGTATAGGATATTAGGAGTTAATTAACTATATTTATCTTGTTTTAAAGTGAAATATGTTTGTTTTATATGTTTCAGGGATTTTATGAGTTGGGCATTTTTGGGACCGAAGGCGTGTGTTGAGCTTAATTGACGATGTTTGGTTCAAAGGGCATAACTTTCACATCCAAAGTCAGAACGACTCACCGTTGGTCTTGTTGGAAAGAAGACTTCGAGATGTACAGTTTAACCTCTCATAAACATCATGAGATTCAAATTTAAAGTGGCTCAAAAGAGTGACACACAATTGACAAAGTTTGGCTAAGTTCCTTAATGACCCCTCTTCAATATAAAACATAACTTTCTCATCACAAATCCAAATGACTTTCCGTTAGCTTTGTTAGAAAGTAGACTCCAAGCTAAACATTTTTATATCACAAGCTTCTTCATATTCGGCCTTTAAATGGTCCAAAATTGTGTTGTAATGAAGAGAAAAGTGAAACGCGAAGTAATGATCAAATTCTCATGGTGTGACTCACATACGAGTTAACCAAAGAGCTAAAAAAGAACACCGTGAGGATGCCATGCTTCACAAATTCTTACGGCATCACCACGGTGTCAATACCTGAAGACTCAAAATTTTAGGATTTTTACCTATTTTTCAGGATTTTTATGTTTTTAACCCACTTTGTGGTGTTCCTAAAAATACCAATAGACTCTAATTCGAAAAGAATTCTTATTTTATTTCCATTTTACATTAGAGACTAGGTTTTTGGCTTGATTATGTCTAGCTAATGTCCTTCCTCAAGGTTGAAGTTTGATCGGTCAAGCTTTGCGACTTGGAAATCCTTTATGAGGTTTATTTATATTTAATTCTCTTGATTCTTTTCTATGGTTTATTCACTTTGGTATTGTTTTTAATCTTAGGTTGACTATCCTTAGTCATTGAAGTCGAAACGTCTGTACTTACGTGGTAGACTCAAACTTGTGATAATTGGCCAACTGGTCAAGTACCTTAAGGATCTAGGCTAAATCGGGAGCACTAGCGATCTGGTTGTCTAGGTGTAGTGCATCCATGGACCGAGGTAATGCTGCCAATACGTTAAATCTAGAGCACTAGCGATCAGGTTGCATGTTTGGTTAGGGAAGTAGTCAACGGTCGTACATTGGCTGTCGACATCAGGAAGTGCGAGGAACCGAGTGCGTCACCAGGTCTATAGTTGCACTAGATCATAGATTAGTCTCATATCTTTTATAAACTAAAGATTAATGGAATCAATCTTAAGTTGTATTGCAAAACCGTGAAGCTGAATACCTATATTTTCTTCCATTGATTTTCTCTATTTTCGTAGTTTTTAACAGTTTTCGAAAGGTTTTTACAAAATCTCGTGTTTTCTCTTCTCTCCTAGAAACTTAAGTCAGTAACCAATCCTTGAGGTTCGACCCCAAGCTTACCACTACTACAATCTTTTGTAGTTTTTGATTTAGGAATCGTGAATTATATTTGACGTGTTACGAAGCAAATCAAATTTTGGCGGGTCCTACTTGATTTAGGTTTTTCTTTTCTCACTTTTATGCATAAGAGTCTTTGTCAATCGCACTTCACCTGGATCATCTCTACCCTTTGATCCGAAGATCGAGAAGACTTGCCGATGGAACGCGAGAGAAGCGTGCGCCAATGGAAGCAAGCTTCCAAAGCTACTCCTAGCATTTCATATTCTCCAAAAATGGCCACAATCCTCCCGAAGATGAGAGGAAGAATTAGAATCAAGGGGATAATCAGGATAGGGCACCATTAGGACTGAGGGGACCTCTAATCCCCCAATTTCAGCTACACGTACATAATGTGTTCAACCCTGCATGTGCACCACCACATGATGAGCCCCGCATCACCATTGAGATGGAAAACCAGGAGATGCAAATTCTCCTTGCACATCAGTCTCATTGCATTGCATATCCTGCACGTAGGGGTAACTTTGAGCTTAAGTCCTACCTAAACCTTTTATCCTCCTTCCATGGTTTGGATCATGAAGATCCGGTGACTTTCATCAAAGATTTTGATTCCAAATGTTTAATAATGAAGCCACCTAGACCATAGAAAGATGACGTCAAATTGTTGGCTTTTCCGTTCTGTCTCAAAGATAGAGCATAAGAGTGGTTGTTTTACCTCCCTTCGAGATCTATCACTTGATGGAATGACTTGATTTTAACATTCTTAACGGAATATTTTCCCCAATCTCGGTCATCTTAGCTTATCTCAAATATATATAATATAAAGATGAATTCAATGACTATTGGGGCATATTCAAAAGACTAATTGCACAGTGTCCCCAACATGGTTAGAATAAAACCTCTCTTATCCGATTCCTCTACAAAGGTCTTAGGTCCCTTGAGAAGCGCATGATTGACAACACCTATGGTGGAGCCTATAAGAAGAGAACAACTAACGAGATGTTCGAGTTGTTTGAATATATGGTTAGTCAATCTCGTCAATATGTTGACGACGATGAGGATGAGAAGCCTTCCAGACACATCTTTAATGGAAGTGGGTCAAGCAGTACTGATAGGAAACTTGACAAACTCACCGATCTCATGGAGTGTTTCCTTACTTCTGGGAAAGCTCGGAGCAAGACTTGTGGCTTTTATAATGCTTCTGGCCATACTACTAAGTTTTGTCCCACCTTGTTCGAGAAACAAGCTAACTATTTAGGTGGCGGATTCCAAGGTCCTCCTAGGAATCAATACGGCAACACTAATAGTAATACATATAATCAAGGTGTTAAAAGCCCCTATTTGAGTTATGGGTCACTTGAATAGAACTTCTCAAAGTTTGTTCCGAAGGGACAACCCCTTACTTCACATCCCCAACCTGTTAAGACTTTCGGACCCTTAGAGGATATGATGAAGGCATTCATCACTAAGGTTGACAACCTTACAACATACATGACATAGTACAAAGCAACTAATGATGCTATTGTTTGCGTAACTTAGCAGTTCAGATGTGAGTCAACTAGCTAAAATTGTAGGTAAACTCCGGACTAGGGTAGATTGTCCGCCCAACCCATCCCTAACCCAAAAGCACATGTAAATGCCGTATCATTAGCTATTGAGAGCGAGCCTAGGAAGTCTGAGGTAATCCATAGAAAGCATCACACTGCACCTGAACAGGATGAGGAGGCGACGTGAGATCTTGATGAGAGCTCATTTCCCGTATATATTCTTTCCGGAGTTGTTCCAGAAACGCAGAGATCCTGAGATACCGGAAGAAATCCCTCCACTCCCCTAGTTGAGCAGATTGTAGATATTTAGGAGAAGTTTGTGCAGGTTGCACAGGTTATTAAAATCGAGGATCCCCAGAGCAGGTATCCGCAGACGTGGACAAGGTAAGTTTGGAGGTACATGAAGTACCAGAGGAGAAGATGATCAAGAGATGTACCACCTAAATTTTCAAACCCTGGTATGTTTATTGTTTCTTGTAAGGTAGGTAATATTACTGTTGAGAGTGTCATGTGTGATCTTGGCGCTTCCATAAATGTCATGTCCAGTTCTTTATATGAGTCTCTTCATGATGGTCCTCTTAAGGACACTCAAGTTGCAATCCACCTATCTAATAGGTCGGTTGTACACTTGGTTGGGTTCATCGAGGATGTCCCAATCAAGATTCATGATTTTATATTTGCGACTGACTTTTATGTGATGGATATGGGAGATGATTCTCTCCATGCCTTACCTTATCTTCTTTTGGGTCGACCTTTCCTATAGACTGCGAGGACTAAAGTTAATGTGTTTGGTGGGACCATGTCTATGAAGTTTGATGGTGAGATCGTTACATTTGATATTTTTAACACTGTTAAATCTCCTACTGATGTTTCTTGCTTGTTTGTTATGCATGTTTCTAACCCTCCATTTCAGGATGAGATTAGGTTGGACAAGCAAGATGGTCGTCAGGTACCTAGAGTTAGTGAAACTTTTCCACCACCCCTCATGCTGACACATAGTGTTTCCTTTTCCCCTGGTGGAGCTGCGCGTACGATAACCACTCGAGACATGCTCAAGTGGGACAATGTGACCTAGCACGCATGATTATGAAGTCGAGCTAACGACTTTAACCAAAAGCGCTATTGGGAGGCAACCCAAGTTTTTTTTCCTTTATGATCTTTTTAGTTTGCTTATTTTTATATTCATTTGGTGAACTCACATTATCACATTTATTACTATTTACAGCTATTTGATACTCTTTTGTTGAAGCACCGGAGTTAAGAGCTCGATATCACTGCTGAGGCTCCATGATTCGCACATATGGTTAGTCAGATTGGGATTTGGTAAGTTTTGGCTTTAGGTTATTAGGATTAGTTTTCGAGTCTGTTGGAGGTATTGGTATGTATATTCCCGTAATTTCCTGAGTATAGCGTTTTTTGTCACTGTATTCTATATTTTATAAGATATTTTAGTCTATTAGGTTTTGCATATTCATTTCAGCATGTCATTTCCCCATTACTTCACTTTTCCATGTTCTTTTTACCTCTTTTCCTTTCATTTTGTAGTTGATATTCTCATTCTTGTTTCAAACTTTGAGGACAAGGTTTGGGATAAGTTTAGGGGTGTTTTAGATATAGTGGAGTGTTGGATGAATGGAATTTGGGCATGATAGGTATAATTGTTTTATTATTTATATGCGTATTCCATGGGTTTGGTAAGTTATGGTGGTGTTTTTCTTTTCTTTTCACATCATTTTCTCGTTATGACATGTTATGCATTGCATCATTTAGGTTACTAGTGGTTTATATTAGTTTATGCATTTTTGTAGTTATTTTGTTGCATTATTATGTATATGCATGTTTAAAGTTATTTTGTTGCATATAGAGTTGCTTAAAACCTTGTTGAGTATTTTTTATTGTGGATATAAGTTCAAATTAAGCTACTTTTATGACTTGAACCCTTTTGAATATTATGAGTTATACTTAATTTAGATTGTTGTCCAACATCTTTGAGGTTGCTTATAGAAAGCTAGTATGAAGTTTAGGTATTGTGCTAAAGACCAAAGAGGCCGGCGGTCCTATTTTGTAAGTTTTCAAATTTTTAGGGTGCTAGAACAAGAATGTAGCTCACTTAAGACAACAATTCATATGACTTGACCACTTTTTGGGAATGATTTAGACTTAAACAGACATTGGATGACTCGTTTCATTATAGTGAAAGTGAGAAGGGTCAACAAGAGTTTTCTAAAAAATTTTAGAGAGTCCCACAAATTCCACTGGAAATGGAGCAGGGAATCTTGTGGTGGAAAAAAGTGAGAAAAGCGGATTTCACTGGAAATGGAGCAAGGACCGTATTACTTTTAAAATTTTTGGAGAAAATAGAGTGTATATATGCATAAATGCGAAAGTTTATGAAAACTCTTAAATAAAAAGATCTGACCGAGTGCTTATAGCAAGATCAATTGAGTTATTCTAATGTGTTGTTCCACATTTTGATATTTAAATCCAATTATCTCTCTTTGGTATGTTTAGTCAACATTTATGGATAGTGTGTTGCATTTTTCGTTCATAGTCCCTTTTTCGGTGTTGATGCACTATTTTAAGAAATTCTGAACTTGTGTGCTTTAATGTAACAACTCTGTAAAATGTTGAGTAGTTGAAAGCCTTTGTATGGATTGATTATGGTTTTTGAAAGAGTGATTTTCACTGATGTTTGGACTCCGTTTTCACAATATTTGACTCTAAATTTCTTTTGGGTGATGGTCACCTGAGTGGCAAATTTAAATCAAAAAGAAACTCAAACTTTACTTGGTGAAAGGCATAGGTATGTTAGGATTAGTCATTGTAGTATATGAGTAAAGTATAGGTTTTCATTCACTTCTTTGCTTGGGATGAGCAAAGTCTAAGTTTTGGGGTGTTTGATGAGTGTTCACTTAGGTATGATTTAGTATAGGATATTAGGAGTTAATGGACAATATTTATTTTGTTTTAAAGTGACAAATGCTTGTTTTATGTGTTTCAGAGATTTTATATGAGTTGGGCGTTTTTGGGATTGAAGGCGTGTGTTGAGCTTAATTGACAAATATTCGGTTTAGAGGGTATAACTTTCACATCCGAAGTCAGAACAATTCACTGTTGGTCTTATTGGAAAGAAAACTTCTAGGCAGACATTTTCACCCCTCACAAGCATCATGAGATTGGGATTTAAAGTGGCTTAAAAGAGTGACACACAATTGACAAAGTTTGGCTAAGTTCCTTAATGACCACTATTCAGTATAAAGGCCATACATTTCTCATCTCAAATCTAAATGACTTTTCGTTTCTATTGTTGGAAAGTGGACTCCAAGATAAAAATTTCATATGTCACAAGCTTTTTCAGATTCGACCTCTAAGTATTCCAAAATCGCGTTGCAATGAGAAAAGTGAAGAAACCATGAGGAAGCCATGAGAGTTGCAAGGTAGAGAAAAGTAAAGAAACCATGAGGACGTCGTGATAAATAAATTCTCACGGTGTGACTCACATACAAGTTAACCAGATAGCTAAAAAGGACGTCCTGAGGACTTGAAATTCACAAATTCTCATGGTGTCTCCACGGTGTCGATACCTAAAGACTTGAAATTTTGGGATTTTACCTATTTTTTGGGATTTTTATGTATTTAACCCACTTTGGGATGTTCCTATAAATACCAATAAAATCTAATTCGAAAATAACTCTTGTTTTACTTCCATTTTACATTAGAAATTAGGTTTTTGTCTTGATTATGTCTAGCTAATCTCCTTCCTCTAAGTTAAACATGGATCAGTCAAGCTTTACGACTTGGGAATCCTTTATGAGGTTTATTTATATTTAATTCTCTTGATTCTTTTCATGGTTTATTCTCTTTGGTATTGTTTTTAATCATAGTATTAGATTTGATTGTATGTATAGCGTCGTGCATACATATTAGGTTGACTACCCTTAGTCATTGAAGTCGAAATGTCCGTCCTTACGCGGTAGATTCAAACTTGTGACAATTTGCCAACCGGTCAAGTACCTTAGGGATCTAGGCTAAATCGGGAGCATAGCGATTTGGTTGTCTAGGTGAAGTGCCTTACGGATCGAGGTAATGCGGCCAATGCATTAAATCTAGAGCATTAGCGATCAGGTTGCGTGTTTGATTAGGAAAGTAGTCAACGGCGTACCTTAGTTATCGACATAGTAAGTGTGAGGAACCGAATGCATCACCTCGGGTCTATAGCTACACTAAATCATAGATTAGTCTCATATCTTTTATAAACCAAGGATTAATGGAATCAATCCCAAGTTGTATTACGAAGACTGTAAAGTTGAATACCTAGATTTTCTTCCATTGATTTTCTCTGCTTTTCTAGTTTTTAAAAGTTTTCGAAAGGTTTTGACAAAATCTCCTGTTTTCTCTTCTCTCCTAGAAACCTAAGTTAGTAACCCAGTCCTTGAGGTTCGACCCCGAGCTTACCACTACTACAGTCTTTTGTAGTTTTCTATCTAGGAATCGAGAATTATATTTGACATGTTACGACGCACGTGAAATCACAACCATATAAAGATAAGACATCCTAATGCTTGGATACCCCGCATATGTTATCATCATAAATGATCAGTCATAGGAGAATAACCCGATGGATATACATGCTTAGAATCTCTCACATGCCTAAACTCATATTTCAAAACAACATATATATATATAATAATAATAATACAAAAATCACCTACTCAACCAAATGGAAAGGCGTGATCTAGTGTCCTAAAAGCAAATCTCTAAGCTTTGGAGCCTTCCCATCCTGGACTATGGACCCTGCACACCGTCAAACACAAGAATGACGAGCCCAGGTAAGTAATGCCAAGCAGAACAATAATACAACATTTTGAAACAAATAAATTAAGTTCAATTCATGTTGATAGAAAGAAATGAATAAGGAACGTATAACGTATAAGACTGTAAATAGATAAATCGAAAAGTGAGTATCCGAGTTATGAAATAAAATATCAAGGAGTCTCGATAATAGTTATTGAGTCGAGGTAAAACCACAAGACTCGGGTTCAGGACGAGAACAGAGCCTACCAGCCCTAACCCTTGCGACTATGAGATATCCATATACCCAGATAAGAGCCCACAGCGTACACTCAACCGGAAGATATCAACAGCATCTAGATAAGAGCTCAAATCACAAGTAAAAGTAACCATAACTCCCTTGCAGTGGAACCACCCAACCAACAGAGATTCCAAAGGATATAATGATAAAAAAAGTAATAACAACAAATTAAAGCTCAAGAAATAACTGTAAAAGTTTTCACTGGTTTACTTACCTGTAATCCAACTAATACGCACTCAACGGATTCTCCGACACGTCTCCTATGACCTTCTCGTGTCCCGTCGATGTTTAAAATCCATGATATACATTTAAATTGAAATTCTCATTAATTACCATCATTCTATCCAATTTTCCACAATTTTATTCGTTCACTCATTTGGGTCTAATACCCAGGTATATTTCATATTCGGACCCATTGGGATACCCGAGACAACCCCGAAAGTTTTCAAAAATTTTATAAAAATTGGCCCCTGTGAACAGTGTCACGTCGCCGAGACGTCGTAGCGTCCAATAGCTTAGGTGGCGTCTCCACAACGTGGAGATGATGCTAACTGCCCAATTCGTACATGAGTGACGTCGTGACCTTGGTTGGTCATGGCGGCATCTTCAGCGTGTCCCTGAGACTTCTGCTCCATACATATGTGGGTGACACCGAGAGCTGGAATACTCACGGCGTCGTCATGGCGTCTATTGCAAAACGCCTCTAAAATGAAGTTTTTAACACCCCGGCTCACGTCGCCGTGCTTTGAGCCTATCCCTAACTTTGATTAAACATCCAACAACACACCAATCCACCCTCGCCTCGAGTTAAAACCTGACCACACCATTGATTTTTCCAAAATCACACAAAATTTTCCAAAATTCCTAAAAATTTCCAAAACCTTCAAATTTCAAATTCACTTCCCCAATTATGTTTTGATTATCCTTTGACTCCCAATTCATCAAAACATATAATATAAACTAATTTCCCAAAATTTTGTCCGAAACTATCGCAACAAAAAACACAAAACTACCGCCAAATCGTAAATATACACGTAGAGAACCAGAATCTAACCTTAGTTTTTGAACTTGATTGTTCCTTCGGCGTCAAATTGCGACGAATCCCCTACGAAACCCATGTCTTCATTGTTTCATCAAAAGAGAGAGAGATGAGAGAATGAGATATGTAAGAGAAAAGGTGATGGGTTGGTATTTATACCCTCACCCATCAAAACACACACAAATCTCGAGGAAAATCTTGTGCTACTATTCACCCAGCCACCAACTCTAACACCAAATGATGACTTCAATGTGTGACTCAATCTCTTTAACTTGTAATTTCTCGCACAATACTCGCATTTCTGAGTTCGTTTCGTAAATTTGTTCGTCACGTCACCTCGACGTACCAAACGTATCGAACGCATTTTATAACTTGTAATTATTATTTATTTTATATTTTTCAATGTTTTTAATTTATTTAAGTCCCCCGGACTACTAATTACCCGACCAACATTCGCCCGAAAACTCGTTATTTCACATAATACTCAAGCTGAACTATTCCCCATACCAATGCTCATACTCAAACGTCCTTGCATGTTTGGGACATTGGAATTAAACATTCGGGTAATACAATATAATACAAAATACTAAACACAAATAACATACCTCGACGCATCGACGACCGAGAATGGACTCTGTATCACGGCAAATGGGCCCATGTATGACCTAAATGGACACGTGGCACAAGTTAAAATTTAAGGTCATTACAATGTATGCCTAGTGTTATGTATTATGTAGACTTACTAAGTCGGTTCGTACAGTTATAGACATCGAGACGAGAGCGGGGACGTGCCTCGAGTAACGTACAAGCTAGGATACCTGACTTAAGGACCATTTAGTAAAGTTTAAATATTAAATGGGTGTGTTGATCTGTCTCTTGATTGTGTTATTAAAATTTTAACATTGGATTGACTATATTGGCCTAAAAAACAAGGTTTGTAAACTAAATGAACTCAAAGCCCAAGAAGAGGGGTAATTTAGTCATTTACTACCAAGATTATATACAACCTAATCAAACCCTAAACTTAGACTATAAAAGGGTTATTTAAAGACTTAAGCCGCATTGTTCAACATTTTAAAGTGAAAGAAAGAAGGAGGAGATTTAGATGATGAAAAAGATGGTGATGGAGTGCACTTAAGTCTTCAAGAAGGAAAACACACCCTCCTCTCATCCCATCTAAGCTTTATTTGTTGATTTTGTTGAGAAGAAAATGGAGTTTGAATGAAAAGAATGACCCAAAAAGGGTGGCGGAGCCGCGGTGGCTTCGTCGAAATGGTGGTGGCGGCGGCGGCGTCATGTTCAATGCCGCCACTATATGAGGGAGAAATGAAGAGGTGGCACACACGAGCAACCCCTGGTGGGTTGACTAAGGACTGATTCAACCCCCGGTCAACGGAACAAAGACCATGTTGGTCCCTACACTGAATTTAGATAATATATGAGATTTAGCCTCTATCCACAACACATATCGACACCCCGACTAGGACATCGGACTACACGAACCCACGGGACCCACACTAGTGGACCCCAAATAGGAAATTTGATTTAAAATGTGACTTGACAATTGATGGAATTATATCTTGAATTATTTAGATTCGCGAGGCGTTCACATATAACCCCAAGTGCACGAGGATCGAGAATGATTATCGCGGCGAGTCAAGGTAAGTGGGGAGCTTGCTCAATTATCAAATATGACATGATTACTAGTTATATCTAGGATTCATGATTTGAATTAAAGAATTGGATTTATGGGTTGCATCGTGGTATTGGCTCGAACCTACATATATATGGAATGTAAATGCACTGCTTTTCCCATCTATGTTATTCATGGCCCCAGGATGTTTGTAGAGTTCCACCGAGGATCTTATTAGCAAGTAAATATATATGAATGCCTCAGGATATTTGTGGTACCACCGAGGGCTCGTCAACGCCTCAGGATGTTGTGGAATTTGCCACCGAGGGCTTTACCTGACTAATCGAATTCATAAGTATGTCACGTAGGGACATGAGTTGAATTCCTCTCTCTTGTACTTTGAGACATAGAGATGTGCATCGGTGATGGCTTGGATGAATATACTGTTGATTTGATGGGACAAATGAGAGGGCACATAAGGCTTGTATGTTAGCTAGTAGTTTCCATCACCTCGAGAATAGGAGAATCGGTCACCTGATTCTTGCCAATATCTAGTATGCATTGAATGGAACGATGACTTATATGTATTACTATATTTTATAGTGTATATTCTCGCGAAACCCCCTCCTTAGCATGAAAGCTTGAATCTATGTAATGATTTGTCAATCTCTTTATTTTCATGGATAATGAATCATGATATATGCCTTGCATGCTAGTGATGGAGAATTATGCTATGTATTGTTGAATTTTTTAATAAGCTTTCAATGTTATGCATGGTTATTGTTGTTACAACTTGATGATTTATGAATATGTCTTATATGCTATGAAATGATGGATTCCTATTTACTTGTGACTTACAAACCTTATGTCCATTTAGTGTTTGATGGTTCATTATATGCTTATCTCTTATTAAATCCTGCTACCATGCTATTGTTCAATGAATCTTGTTTGCTTTCAAATACATGCTAGACTTTGCATGCTTATTAGGTATTACTTGCATATTTGATGGTTGAGCGAGTTTTCTACATTACTGAGCTCGTTGGTTCTTTTAGCTCACCCTACTTACATCTCAAGTATCCACGATATCGCTAGGTCGAGACAAGGGAGAAATGAGCATGAAGTCTCTCCTTGACATGAGCCTTGTGTTGATATATATTATGTATATTCGATTTTGAAACTATTAAACTTGGGTTGATATTAAAATAGGTATTTGGGTAGCTTGAATCCTAGTTACCTTTAGTTGATCCACTTGGGAGCTTTAATAAACCTTGTTTAGTTTAAATGAATACAAACCCATGTACAGTTTCATTAATGTTCTTATGAACTTAAATTTATTGGCTTATGGATATATATTTATATTTATTTTACAATTATTATCCTTTGTTTAGCCAACGTGTATTCCGCAGGTTTATTTGATAGGAGCGCCTGACTGTTATTTAGGTCTGGTTCAGGTATTAGGTCCAAGTAGCAGTTTGGGCCGGGTGACCCGACCCTAGGTCAGGGAAGGGTCATCACAAGCTAGCATATTGTAAGTCTAATTTATTTGTGTTGTAGAAATTAAGGAATTTATTTATAAGCTTATGGTTGTATCTAAAATGCAATTCAAATTAAAGTCCTATAGTTTTAATTTTAAAACATACAACACTTAGACTTACCTCGGGATATGAGTTAGCACACACTCCCATGATATGTGTGTCAACATGTGTGTGGGATTAGTGGGTTAGTAGGAATGAATGTGGACAAAAGATTGTATTTAGACTTGAGTGTACATTTTGATTAAGACCAAGACTATAAATAGGACACTTAAGCCTTTGCTTCAAATTACATGTCCCCAACAAGAAAAATAATCAGATTTCAACTCATGAGTTGCTGGAGAAATTCACAACCTAACTACAAGAGAGTGAAAAATTCATCAAAAAGGAAATTCAATAACTAGGAATCAAGCCAAGCATACTAGGTAACCAAATCGCTCCTTTATGCTTTCAAATTTCTATGAAATTGAGCCTCTAATGATGGGGCTTTTGGTTAAAAATGGAATGAGAGTCTTTCTAGTTCGGATTTTGGTCCAAATGAAGCATTCTTTGAATTCCCAAACTTGAATTTCGGATTTTTACAAAGTTGCTCAAAAATGGGGTTTTTGCATGATTTCATTTTTTATGATTTTCGAGCTTTGAAATGGTTTTGTTTTTGAAATCTAATAGCATTTTTGAAATCCTTGTATTTTTCTACTAAATCTACCATTAACAATTTCGAAATCAGTTTTGGATTAACAAGTTTTGAAATTTAAGTGTTCATGTTGTTCTTCATTTGTTTGATAAAATGCATGAATGGATTCTCTTTTAAATTGATGTTTTGATGAATGTATGTTGTATAATGAAGTGTTTGCCTTGTAAATGTTTGGGAGATGTTGGGGACCCTTTGCGAAGATGAGCAAAGATCTCGAGTCAATGGCGAGAACTCGGACAAGTTGAAATGCTAGCTTCGAGAGAATACCAAACCTTTTTTATTTCTCTGTTGAAACAAAACAAATTAAATTGTAGAATTGTATATAGACGGTTAATAAATTACACATATACCCTTACTTAAAGAGGTATAAGTGTAATACACTACAAGGAGAATTTCAAAATTTTAATCTACATAATCGCATAATTTTTGCTTAGCAAGACATTATGACTACCCAAGAAATCTCAAAATGTTGGCTTGCAGGATTAACTAAAAGTTAAGAAATCAAAGTTAGTAATCTAAGAAGTAAGAGTTGACTTAATCCATGTGAAAAAATTAATCCTAGTAAAGCGCATATGTTTTTCACTAGTCTTAAATTTGCAGATAATAATCGACTAGGGACATTTAGGATATTTGCATGGATCTTAATTGAAGAATTATGATATTTTGAATTGCTATTAATGGATTGACATTGGCACACATAATCTACATAATCGCAAATGCAAAATTAAAAGTTAAAAAATGTAATCTCCTAGCGGAATTGGAGAATTTTGATATTTTGAATTTCAGTTTCACGGAATTGGAGAATTTTGATATTTTGAATTTCAGTTTCACTGCAGAATTTATGGCATGCAGAATTGCAAGATTTTGGCCTGTAGAATTGCAAAATTCTGCAATTCTAATTGAAGTTTCACTGCAAAACATGTAACCTAACTTAGACCCATTAACTAAGTCTAACACTTTAACTTAACCTAAACTCACACTAAACAGTCTAAATACACTCTAAGACATACTTAATCATACCAGGAACTTAGAGAAGGTTCTCGGGAGTCCGAATGCACAAATTGGAGATTCGGGAGGTCGGATTTGGCTAGGGGATTTGCGTGATATGTGAGTATACCCAATGAAATTTTACTTGGCATTTCAATTCCATTATTTGCTGTCCTTGTATAGTCCTTTTGACTATAATACATTTGTATTTTAATATCATGAGTTGATTGTGTCTATCACTTGAGGAGTCTTGTTTTAGGTATGATAGCATATCATGCAAATCCCCTAGCCTATGCCCTATACAATGTGGTTCATTGATTCTATGCCCTATACTATGTCTATTTCTTATTGTTTTAAATATGAATTGAATGAAAATAACATGTCTATTTGGCTAATGGATATATTGTGAATTTTTAAATTGATTTGTGTTCCCTATTTGTTTAGGTGTGTAGATATTCCTATGCTTTAACAATCTATACTTTGTATTTCTTGAAATTAAAAAGTAGTCTTCGCATTTAAGTCACGTAGTCGATCGAGTGTGTGCGACACTCGGGGTTAGATTCCCTGGGGATGTCGGCACATGTTACCTAACACTATATGACACTCGGGGTTAAAGTCTCTGAGGTAGTCTACACATCGTGGTTAGAGTCCCTGGTAACACTTGGGTTAAAGTCCCTCGTGCTATATGATTATTGAGTTGGAGTGACGAGGTTCACTGCCGATCGGACCTAAATCACCACTACTTACTCTAGTGTTAGTATCACTTGTTTATGTAGTGGCCCCAAAATCGAGGCGCGCCCCTTTCATGCACCGCAAGCCCACAACCTCGCCTAAACCGGCTTACCTGTGTCCCACGCGCACCAACTAACAATTTATATCTCAATTATTGCTAACCTTTATAACATTGTTAAAATTTAAATTAAAAGTTAGCTTATGGACTCATTTTCATCTGTTAAAACCTCAAAATATTTAGCGAAAGACTTAATTAAGTAAATCAACTAGAGGAGCATTTTTTTCCTAGTGTGGAAAACCCATTCAATTATCATTAATATATATATACATACATATCAACCATGTTCCATCAAAATATCAAAATGGACCTCAACAGGTCATACACATGTCCAAAAGCACTCATGTCCCAAAACCCAACAGAAAACAATAAATATAAACAAACGTACGAGTAGGGAATCTGCTATAAATCACAAGAAGTCCTCTAGCTTGCCCTTCCCTCTGCTCGTACTGGGGTTTGCACTCAGCCATCACAACAAAACAGATGACGAGTCCAGAGTGAGTAATCCCAAAGAAATTCACTAGGTAAATAATATAAATAAATGTTGGAATCAAGATACAATTAAATAAACATACGAAAGAAAATAATCGACAACCTGGGAAGGACCCTCGCATGTATATCTAATAGCAGTTAATCAAAGTGCATGCACGATCTAGCTAGGTCAGACTAGCACCATACTTCGGACATCATCCAGGCACCACTAGTGAGTAAGCTCGAACTAACTAAAATCCTTGAGTCCGCTCAGTAGCTGGCGTAGACCACGACGCACTAACATGTGTATAGGAAAAATCAACAGTGATGGGTCGACAATCCACCGACATATCCCAAAAATACATGTTATTGCCTAATGTGTAACAATGCCAACTCAATAAAATAAACTCACAGGAGTAAACTCAACCGACCATAAATAAATACTAGAAATATGAATAATTGAACAACAAGACAAGAATTCAAATAATCAAAGCAATAAATTCTCAAAATGAATTTCAGTTGGGATACTACACACCTCAAACCACGCTCCACTAACGCCAATGCTAATGAACGCCTTAACAGCGTGTCAACTACCCGTCAAATCAACCTAAAACTGAATTCTCGATAAACCTAATCAATTTTCAAACCTCAAAAATCATTATTCAATACTAAATCATCGGTAAAAACACCAATTAAACCCTCCATATGGGTTAAATAAACCCATAGATAAACCCCCAATATGCTAAATTTATTTAAAAATTATTGTTCTGTCACCATTCTGGACGTCGTGAGTAATTGCTCACGACGCCCAAGACAGTAAGTCCTGATATTGGCGTCGTGACTCACGTCATTATGTACACCACCCCCATGACGCCATTTAAAGTGTGGGGTGGTGGCGCCGGTGGCGGTTTCAACCCCCATAACGCCCTTGGTGGCGTCTGAGCAAGGAACACATCCCGAGGTCCAAATACTCAAACAACCATAATCAACCAAAACTCTTAACCAAAGACGTCCAAAACGCAAACCCCGAGTTTTTCACCAAAAGCCTAAAATTTGTTTGAAAACCAAAGCAACACCCATAACAACACCAAAATCCTTAATTGTTGCTTCAAAACTATATCTTGAAACCATAACAACACCAAACCAACTGGTATGCTTAACTCGAGACTCCGAAACTTGTCAAAAATTGAGAAATTACGCCCAAAACATAAAGAACGAGATGGTGAGCAAAGATCTAACCTTTTTAATCGAATTCCAAGCTCTCTTGTGCTCCAAATGAGTTCCAAAACTTCAACAAACCCTCACCATATCCCCTATTTTCGTCCAAGTATTGAGCAAGAGAGATAAAATGAGGTAGAGAATGGAGTTTTGTTGATATTTATACAAAAATTTCATCTTGTGTGTGATTGCATCCCTAGGCTTGATCTTGTGGTTCACAAGTGGTCAACTAGTCATCCATTTGGTGACTTAATTGGAGACTTGTTCTCTACTTAACCTTATCCTCATCATTCTCACAACAAACAAAAAAATCCTCGGGCTTTCCAACACCCGATCCCAAACTGTTTAGTGTACCGAACTCGTACACTTGCGTCACTAATATATATACCACATTTTATTTAGTGTATTTTATCATTTATTATGTGTATATAAACTCGCTGCCTAGTGTACTAACCATTCGCCTCCCCAGTACCCACATCTACACATGCTACTCAAGGTGAATACTCGCCACACTATCTCGCTAGGCATATACAATATAAACACACAACATTGGGATGCAAATAAACTAATTTAAGCAAATACATCGCAAAACACAACAAATATCACACAAAACGGTTTGTATACTGTAACAACCCTCAAATTTTAACCCGACTTGTATAGTACTTGTCAAAACCGTGACCCGACTACGTGATACTAGACAGTATTTCGAACCTCGGGAGTCGACACCGAGGTGATTTTATGATTCTTTGATGTGTGTAATAGTATTTTAGTCTAATGCGTGTCACGAGCCATTCGGGCAATTTTTAAAATGAGTGAGGTCCCGCCTAGGTAAACGGGGGAGAAAAATACAATAAAAACATAATTAAAAGAATTATTGTATAATTTAAATAATTATTTGTACGAGACAAAGCAAAACTATGCGCGTGACAGAGAAATACGAACCGAGGAGGCTAGACGGATCGGGGAACGTCGTTTGGACGCGAGTGTTGGATAATTACATAACAAATGAACCATGGGATAGGATTGTAAAGGTGACATAATCCAATAATGGAGAACCCATAGATCAGCCTCGAGATGTGTGTGTAGGGGAAGATGAAGGGCTAGGCATGTGACAACACATTACCTAACCCACTATTCATCTACTATTCACATCTCCTTTTTATATATATAATATATATATATAAACACACACCTCTCATATCTCTCTTCACTCACGTCACTCTCTTACACCCACCCACCTCACTCACGTCACTCACATCACTCACGTCTCTCTCTCCATACACTCCATGCACACACCCTCCTCTCTTTATTTTCTCTCTTCTCACGGTCTCTCTTCTTACTCTTCACTCACGAGCATCTCTCTTCTCCATCTCACCACCGCTCTGCTTCTGGCGGTGACCAGGACCGAGGACGCCGGAGGTCGCCGTCAACCGGAGGTATGCATTCTCTCTTCTCTCTCTTTCTCCCTCTCGGTTGTCTCTCTCTCGAGTTCCCTCACTCTTCTCTCTCGGTCCACTCATTCTCACGGCTTGGCTGCGTCCACGCCGTCCACCGGAGATGCGGTGGTGGTGAGAAGCTCGCCGGAGGTCCCACATCCTCCCTCCCTCTCATGTTCACTCGATCTCTCTCTCCTCTCGGTTTCTCTCTCTCTCTCGTCTCGGGTTGCTCTCTCTTCACGAGACCACCTCTCCCACTGGAGATGGTGGTGACTGGGGTTCACTCCCTCACCTAGGAGATCTCTCTCTCTCCATCCCTCTATTTCTTTTCCTCCCTCTCTCTCTTTTCTCACTGTTTTAGTTGTTTTAAAACTGTTTTTTTGTGTGAATGTGTGTGAGGTGATGTGTGCGTATGTACACCCCACTGTTGGGGTGCGTGAGTGGGTATGGGTGGACAGTCAAGGTGATGGGGTGTGGCATTGGACTGGGTGTGTGGGTGGACAGTTTGGCGTGTGTGTGTTGTGTGCACGTGCATGCATGTGTGTGCACGTGCATGCATGTGTGTGCATGTGAGTGTGCATGTGTATGCATGTACACCCCACAGTTGGGGTGCGTGATGGGGTGTGGGTGGACTGGACAGCCAAGGTAATATGGAGTTGGGGTGCGGACAGTTTGGTAGTGGGGTGGTGTGTATGCATGTGCATGCATGTGTGTGCATGTGCATGCATGTGTGTGTTGTGTGAATGGAATGTAAAACAGCGGGGTGCACACAACAGTGGGGTGCACAAAACAATGGAGTGTTGTGTGCACACAACAGTGGGTGTGTTATAACATGTGCGTGTGTAAATAAAATAAATACATAAATAAATAAATAAATAAGAGAGAGAGTATTCGTTTTTCGATTAAATTGTCGTGTCGTTCGAATCATTTAAAACATTTGGGAAAAACAATAAGTTTAAACCTAGGTTTAATGAATGACTTGACCTATTAATACGAGTTTTCGACCTTGTCAGGTAGCGGAAAACTCGGGGATACGCGTTAGGATTTGCGGAGCGTTGTACGCGGGTTACGATAGTTCAGGTAAGTACATTTGCCTTAAAAAGCATTTGTACGTTAGTAAGCCAGTTTAGAAAATATCATGTGATTCATTTTCACTTCTTTGTGTTTGTTGCTATCGAATTATTGGCTTTCCATTCCTTATTCCTTGTATGTGTGTTCTTGGCATAAGTGTGTGTCTCGAAGGTACATGCGGCCTGCACTAGAAGGGATAAAACGCGGGCACTCGAGCGCACGAGTGTTTGACCACCCCTAGTGATTGTGTGATACCATGTACTGGATTGTTGTGGATATTGCTGTGGATTTCGATGTTGCGACATCGCTGTTGTGGTATTGTTGTGGAATTTAGACCACTTATTGCCTCTTTTGACTCGTAGAACACACATGTTTCGATTGCTATCATTTTCAGTCTATCTATCATGCATTCTTAATTATTTAAATTCATGTCTTTCAGTACCCGCATGATATTTAGATTGTCTTATTTGTTATTTCATGAATTACTGTTATATTCTTCTAGCTTTACTTTCGATTTCTCTCAGTTACTCACCGTCTAGTTTGTGACGGTGGGTGCAGATAGGACGGAGAGCAGTAGGGGCAAGGGACCTTGCCTAGGAGACTTGTTGTGAGCAGTTGGACTTGAGGTACCGAGATGTAGGATCTTGTTTATTTCTTTTTGTATGACGTTTATATATATATGATTGTTTTGAAACCGGGGAATATGTTTTGAGGTGGATTCCATCAATCCATTTTGTTGACTTAGAACTGAACATGTTGGGTTTTCCACATTTATATAGATTCCTAATTTCCCTTTGATTGAGTTATTTCCCAATATTTGACTAGAATATGATTTTTGCTTCCGCTATGTTATAATTGCAATAACTCTTTCATAAAACGTGAAATTTTGATGTTTTGAGGCTGACTAGGCTCGTCAGGTTCGCTGAGAACTTTCTCGGGACCTGCACGGGTCTAGGCCGGGCGTACCCAAATGCATTGGGAATTTGGGGCCGTCACAGTTGGTATCAGAGCCTAAGGTTATATAGACCTGACTCTTGATTTAAATTCATAAAACACAAGCCATTTCAACCAGCGGAAGTTAGGAACAGTCAAACTTAGAAGTGGAAACCCTATGATCCTGTAGAAACTTAGCTGGGGAAGTAATGGGTTGAGTCGGATAAATTTTATACAATTATGATTGTTTTGTGTATTATTATAGTATACGGTAGCTATAGGCTGATCCGAGAAGTTCGTTCTTTTGATTCAGACGACGATGGCGGATCAGACCGGTCAGGGCGACGATAGCGGCACGTCCGCACACGATATGCTAGCGTGGATGATGTGCATGCCTTAACTCGAGAGAGTTGCGACGCAGACCAGCGAGCCTTCAAGAGATGTTACGACTATTGAGGACACTCGTACCTGCTACCACTACACCATCAACTCCGACTACACCATTACCACCTACTGATACCCGGAGAGCAGAGACCCCGATTGCGGCGGCGTCTACGGCTCCGATTCCGTTAGAGGCAGTACCTGTGGAGTTGTTGTTGCACCTGACACGCAGACCGAGGCGGAGACTCATCCTTTATCGACAGAGATAGCTCGAGCGACAGAGACACCAGCTACGCCAGTAGCTATTGCAGAGGTTACTCCAGTTACGACTCCATCGAAGAGTCCTGAGTCACTGCTGAGGCGAAGCAGTGGAGGGAATTCAAGAGACATGACCCTATGAAGTTCTATGGCGGCACTAATGTTAAAGCAGCAGAGTTATTTCTGAAGAATCATGAGAAGATTCATTCGATCATTGCCACGGAGGACCACATGCGAGTGACTATCTCCTCGTCGATGTTACATGGAGAAGCAGATGATTGGTGGACGACGATCATTACTACCAGAGGTGTTCCGAGAGACTGGATCGACTTCAAGACCTAGTTTAATCAGAAATACTTTCCACCGACTGTGCTTCGAGCAAAGAGGAATGAGTTCATGGCGTTGAGGCAGAGCGCAGACGAGTCCGTGATGGAGTTCATGGGTAGATTTATATCGTTGTTGCCTTATGCTGGAGGATCGGCAGACACCGAGACTGATCGAGTCTATTATTTCACTGAGGGTTTGTTACCTGCGATCGGTGGTTCCGTAGTCACTACGCAACCGGAGACTTTACAGATTGCATACGAGCGGAGTCTAGCTCGGGAGGGTTACCTACTTACTCATCCAGAGGAGGCTAGACCGGCTAGATCAGAGTTTCGATCGGAGGAGTACCATCAAGACAAGAAGAGGAAGAAAATAGGTGGAATTTTCGTGATCATAGTACTCCGAGTGTAGGGTCCGTTGCACAGCAAACTACTCGTCCGACACCGACTATCCCGCTAGTGCCGAGTTTTGCCAGCCATCCACCGCAGTCTAGTCAATCAAGACAACAGTCGAAATGGCAGACTACTGAGAGTAGGGGTACTGATCAAGGAGACAGGCAGAGGAGGACACAGAGGTCTGGTCAGACTCAGACGCAAAGTTCCGCACAGGGACGAGGCCAGAGCCAGACTCAGGGATCGCAGGATACCCGTACTTGTTTCAAGTGCGGAAAGGTCGATCACATACAGAGGGAGTGCCCTCAACCACCAAGAGTATCGCCACAGCATTATCAGCATCAGAGAGAACGCGTTCAGGCAGCTGTTGAGTCAGATCGAGAGGCGTCCCGAAACCTTGTTGAGGGTATGACTTTCATTTCCAGTATTTTCATGCGTACCATGTTCAATTTGAGTTATGTGTTTTCATCTATTGTTGTGCGCATGGTAGAAGAGTTAGGGTTGATACTCGTTAGACTTAGAAGAACCCGTTCCTAGGCACGGTAGCTAGGATGCTATATACCCTAACGCGATTTGTTTTGGGCATTTCGATAGAAATAGGGGGCTACGAGTCGCTAGTAGCCATCTGAGTACGGAAACCGTTAGAATTCGAAGCCTTAGTTGGTGCGAACTGTAACGACCCTAAAATTTTAACTCGTGCCACGTGACATTTCAGGGTCGTATTGTGGGCCCAACTAGCCATGGTGTACTTGTTTCAGTCCTCAGGAATCGACATCGAGGTATGTTATGTTTGTTTGGTGATTTGTATTATTTATTTATTACCGAACATTAATTCAATATTCCAAATGTGTAAAGACGTGGTGAGTATGCGTTAGTACCGTTGAACAAGTTCGGTACGAAAAAACGCGTTAATCGAGTATTTGAGAGTCCGTGGGACGAAAATGAAATAAAAACATTGATATTTACAAATGAAAATAATTAATGGAATTAAATAATAAATTATGGGCGCCGAGTAATATGTGGGGTCGTGGGCGATACGTGGGAGTCGAATATTAGTGTGCACGGTCGAGTTAACTCGTTGGTGCGCAAAATGAAATTTTAGACATGAAAAATACAATTATATATATATATATTTATATATAGAATATATATAAATGTATATATATAAGTAAAAATGTAAAATGACCAAGAGGGGCATTTGGTTGTGAAGAGAAAGAGGATAAGGATAAGGGCAAAATAGTCATTTGACCCAAAATTTGATCAAAAGCATCACCGACGCCCCATTCTCACATTTCGACCGAGAGAGGAAGAGGGAGAGAAGAAATTGAAGAGAGGAATCGATTTGTTGAGGTGTGGGGATATTGGAATCGTTGAAGTGAGATTGAGGTGTGGGTTTTCGAAATCGAAGGGAGCTTGAGCATCGTGTTGGTGAGTTTTATTTTTCTCCACTTTTGT
This sequence comes from Stephania japonica, assembly GCA_039657345.1. Taxonomy (NCBI): domain Eukaryota; kingdom Viridiplantae; phylum Streptophyta; class Magnoliopsida; order Ranunculales; family Menispermaceae; genus Stephania; species Stephania japonica. The sequence goes on from CM077561.1 coordinate 41,656,167, forward strand.
TTATTATTTTCGAAATTTTTGTGTTGATGATGAAGATGGTGTTGGTGTTGATGTTGTTGTTAGTTGTTGGAAAAGAGAAAGAAGAAAAAAAAAAAAAAAAAAAAAAAAAAAAAAAAAAAAAAAGTTCTTTGAACGAACGCTCTCTGTTCGTTCAGTTGAGGAAGAAGAGAATGGGGTGGGCCGGGTCGTGGTGACCCGGACCCGACCCGGCTGGGCCGGATCTGACCCAGTTGGGGTGGACCGGGTCGGACCCGACCCGGGGACCCACCATTATTAAAATAATTATTTATTTATTTATTTATAATAAATAAATAAATTAAATATGTTTTATTTTTATTTTTTTGAAATAAATATTGAAAAAAATCTGGAAAATTCAGAAAAAATAGAAAAAAATTCTGAAAAATTATATTTCAACCAAATAAATAGAAATTTGGGAATTTTTATGAAAAATGAAGATTTTGAGATTCGCGACGAGACTTTTGTCGGGGTTTTTGTCTCGTAAAGCGTGAAATTATTAAAAATAGCCAGAAAAATATTGCAAAATATTTTTCTAAATTGTATAAAAATTATGAGGTTTCGCTCGGGTATTCTGATGGGTTTAAATGGAACCCAATATCGGGTAAGCGACCCAATTTTTGTAAAGGAACAATAATTTAAAAAATTGTAGAAAATGAGTTAAACTTGAGAAAAATTGAGGAATACTTGGAATAATTAGGGAAAAATTAACGGAAATTGGTCGAAATAATTGTCAGGTGACGAGCGAAGTGTTGGTAACTAATTGGGGAACGTGTGGAGCTACGCGAGGGCGTTTTTAGCGGGATTTGAGGTGAGTAAAGGCAACAATAGAATCAACATGATTACTTTTCTATTTATTGATTAATTATTCTTGAAATGCAAGCCCTTTGTATTCCATTCTAGTTCAGGTGACCTAGGGTTTAGGTAGTCCGATGTGATGAGAAGTCTCAACGAGTTTAGCAAACAAAGATAGATCGTGGCTTCTCGTTGGAGCCTATCGAAATGATTTAGCATCCGGCTTGTATGATCGTGGCTTTCTTTCGGTAGTGTGTTAGGAATTTAGCTAAAAGCCGGCTTTGTCTGTGGCTTTTCCTAACAGAGTGTGCGTTCAATGGAGGCAACCTTCGGGCCCACTGGTTCGTGCGGGGTGGATTGAGCAGGGAGGCAGTTTTGGGCCTACTGTGTCGATAGCTAGCTGATGAGGTCGTGAGACCCGCGGTTTGATTGGGACTATCTATTCTCCTATCCATATGTTTCTCGGTCACTTGATTTTCGTTGTTTGTACTTGTTGAATCTATTTATCATGCGATTTGCTATCTATTTCAGTTTCTTGTTATACACTGCATGATTTATAGACTTGTGATTATTGAAAATTCAGTAAATTATGTTGAGATATCTATTGTTGTTGTTTACTGTTATATTTTGTACTCACCGTCCTTTTTATGACGGTGTGTGCAGATCCACAGACAAGTAGGGGCAAGGCGCCGATGCTTGGCGATATCCTCTGAGGCACGCTCAGAGCCGTTAGTTTTGCTCTCACTTTGTAGGTATTTTGTCTTTTGTTGTATATTTTGGCTATGTATCCATTTGTTTTGATATTTTGGGACTTTTGGAAGTTGAACCTGACTGTTGATACATGTATATGTTTATTTTGGGCTTTCAATTGAGCAGTTATATACATGTGATGTTGTTTGGACATGATTTTCCACATCTAGGTTGATCGAGTTGTAAACCGTTGTAAGTTGGTATTAAAAACAATTCCATTTGCACACCTAACTATAATTGAGGATAAAAGATTAGATAGAGTTAAGGTGAATCAAAAAGAGTGATCCAGGGTGAGTGAGTGAATAATGTAATGAGTAATTGGTAAGTTAAGGCTGACTAGACCTGCGTTGACTCGTCGGAGACGAGCTCGGGGGTCCACGTAGGTTTAGGCCGGGCGGGGCCCAGTTTGTGGTTGTTGGGGCCGTCACACGAACTAGTTACGAATATTATCTGCTTCGATCGGTTGATACGAGAAGGCAAGTTGGAGACCTTCGCAAGTGTCGTCGGGCGTCTTTGAAGCGAGACGAGAGCGTCACTCGAGTTCTTGAAGCACTACAACTTCTCGTTTTAGGTACCATCCGAGGAAGACCCACATTGTTGCTTGATACTTTGAGTTGTAAAGGATTTGATGTCGAGATAATTGTGTGCTAAAGGACCATTAGTGTGGTTTACGTGAGGCATTCGAGTTGATGAATTTAGCGGAAGTGCCGACGATTATCATGACACATATACGTGGTCAGACGAGGTTGCAGACCGTCTTAATTGGCATGGTGTGCGAGGAACATCAAGACGATGCGTCATACGAGCGATGCGGCGAGATGGCGGATAGTTCAGATTTCCTAGACTAGAGTCGGTCGACAGACTCATGCTAAAGGTATCGCGAATAGACCGAGAGTAAAAGTTTTCTAACATAATTATAAACTCAGCTAATCGTAATAGCATGCTATTTACAAATCAAATATCAAATAACCACAAGGAAGACATATGCGTATGGAAAGAATCAATGAATTTTAAGAAAACGTGATATCATGATAGCAAGTCTCAATATGAGGAGATTCCACAACAATTCATGATATTCATAATACAAGGCAAAATATAGTCAATTAGACTAATCAACAATAGTATAATAGAAATAAAATGAAAATAAATAATTCAAGTGGGATTACTCACAATTTACACAATTTCCTAGTCAATTAGACCTCTCCCGACACCCAACTTGTACTCCCGGAACACCACCTAGGTCCTTAGAATGTCATTTTATATCATATTTATTTATTTATTTATTTTTTTATTCTATATATTTTTAAAATATTTTATTTTATTTTTAAGGGGGGTTGGACCCCTGAACCGGGTCTGACACGATCCGGTCCAACCAGGGGTCGGTCGATGTTTACGTGCGTTCCCTCACCCCTCCCCCAAATTTGTAGACTGCTTCCCTTTTTTTTTTTTTTTTTTTTTTTTGTTTTTTAACAACACAACAACAACAATAATCTCTCCAATAATTCACCCATCACAAATCAACCACAACCTCTTCAACATATCAAAGCATGCACTAGGCATATCATTTGTCATAAAAAAACATAAATTTTTAATAAGAATTATACATGCATGTAAGGAAAAATGGGGAATAACACTTGAACTTCAAAAATCACCACTTTTATCCAAAAACGAAACTGAAAATTTAGACCCGTATTGCTATCTTAAGTGAAATTCGACAAGGATTTCAAAAATGTCATTAGAATTTTCAAACAACCTTGTTTTCAAGCTTGAAATCAAAATTTCAATTTCATATGGAAAACCCAAAAATGGCAAAACTTGTTAAAACGAAAATGCAAGTTTGGAAATCAAGTTCGAGGCTCTCTTTTGGTTCAAAACTATAAATAGACACATTTAAAACTGGTTTAAGGTAAAACCCCTTTGATTTGAACTCAAAACCCCAAATATAGATATAAGAAATTGAAGAACTCATTACCTAGGTTGTAGCTAGGTTGAATGTTTGAACCTCCAAATTCTTGATATGGACTTCCCCTCTCCAAACCTAAATTTCAGCAAGAAATCTCCTATGGACAGCTCTGGATTTTTCTTTGAGAAGAACATGCAAATGAAGAAAATGAGCCTAAGGTTTGTATTTATATGGGAGGTATTAATCTTGGTGTGTTCACACAACCCTACAACCATCTAATGGTCATAAAGAACTCCTACACCTCCACTAAATCAACCCATGTGACTCAAAGTTGTTGACACAAGTTGTGGGAGTGTGTGCTAGCACACATCCCGAGGCAAATCATATGCTTGTTGTAATTTAATTTCAACTATAGGACATTTAAATGTGATGTACATTATTTAAAACCATAGGTTATGCATTAAATTGATTGAAAATATATTCAAAAGTTTAGAATTACCACAAGCCTAGCTACCCGGTTCCCCGGCTCGAACAGAACTCGAGGCACGTCCCGCTCGCGTCCCGACACCTATAACTACATAAACCGACTTAGTTAGTCTACACATATACATATCACTAGGCATACATCATAACAAATATATAATATACCATAGCCATGTGCCTCGATTGGTGTGCACACCTCATGCGGGTCCCATATCACAGGTCGATGATCCTAATTAAGGAATTAATCAAAGGTTAGGAATTCGGGGCGTGACACCGACCTGACTTAGACTGTCATACTATTTTATTGTATTTTGAGGTTTACTTATATATATGATATCATTTCCTAGTTTTCCATACTAATAATTATTCAAATGGCTTTCGCATAATTATAAATGGCTTCCGGATAAATTACTAATTGCTTCCGCATAATCAATAAGACTTCGCTAAATAATTAACCTTATAAAAAGTTTTAATTAACTCTAAATTTCATAGGTTGATAGACTAATGTATTACTTATCCTGAACACTAAATAACAGGGCGTTTAGGTTGTAAAGGTTGACTTATACGTAGTTAAGTCCTGCGCGGATAGGATTAGGGCTGAATTATGGGATTAAATCGGGTGGTGCCCTAGATTATGAGAGAGACCATCACAAACCTGCAGCTCAGTCCGTTTCAGATTCTTTTCCTCCGTTGTGGACAGTGGTTTTCAATGATGCAAGAAAGCATTTACAAGCGCTTCCATTTCATTATTATAAACTTTGATATGAGAGCATTGAAGATCTTTGACGAGGGAATAAAGAAATTGAATCCATCGCAAGCAGTCACCAATTCTCCTCTAATTCAGTCCTCAAACTATGCTCAAAATTTTAACAAAATGCACTTATGAAACATGTAAGTGAGCACTTCCATCAGCTACGTAAGAATTGTCATTGGTAAGAATCTTGGATTTAATGTGTTAGAGACAAATTTTGGGCATGCTCTTTGTGACTACATTGTTGTTGGGAAACTTCCCATGCTAGTGATGCAAAAACAGATGATTCTAAATGAGATCATCCTTCATTTGTTTGATGAAATGCCTCATACATCTCTAACTTCATTTATTGTTATCCTCATGTGGTCTATTGATGGTACCATTGTACGTGTGTCAAGTGCTTGTATATTTTTTTATAGAAAAGAAATAACTTTTGCACCTACCAAGTTTAAACCTATGACTTTTACTTCTAATTTTGATCCATACCAAACCATGGGCCACCCAATTGGTTGGTTAGTGCTTGTATAAGGTTGAAGACCAATTGCTTCGAAATTATTTAGAGTCTCTAAATGATGCAATTATGGATTCACATAGGAAAGAATTGGGTCTTCACATGTTTTGTGTTGTTTTTTACTTGGGAAATCAACAGTTTGTTTGTTTCAGTGTGGAAATTCATGTAGGTCCCTTGCTAAATGAGTTTGATTTTGGAGCCTATTTCAATTCTTTATTGATTCATATGTGCTTGCTATATGGATATTTGGGAGACACTTTGAAGGTGTTAGAGACAATTCTTCATAAGATGGCACCATATTGGAGTGTTTGTGGGCACTTGGCCACTTTAGATACTGGGCAATGGACTGTTGCTTACTGGGTTTTTGATGATCGGTTGAGTGTGTTTGTTGGGTCCTCTCATGAAGTGATTGATTGCAATTTTCTCTTTCATTTCTACCCTCTACATGGTATTCACTTTGTGATGAATTTAGCGAGATGGACAGTTGCTTGTTGGGACAGACGCATTAATTTTGATTCAAGCTCAGAACTTGATCTGTTGACCATATTCTCTTTGTTTGGGAGTAAGTTTGAGGTCTTTTAGAATTTTAATAGCTTGAATCATAAGAATGTGCTTTCGAGAACCGTGTTGCTAAATAGGTTTGATACAAATGCATCAATATTGACTCATCTACACATAAGATTTGCCTTGCATGCTTACTTGTCTGTGACTACAATTGAGGGGTCCTATATTACAAACATCGGTTGCTATTCTAACGTGGATTATACCAACTTCTTCATTGCATTTGTTTCTACTGTTGCAAAAAAACTACTTTATTACACAAAATTGAATGTCCAAGTCCTCTTATCACTACATGAACGGCAAACCATTCAAATTCACATAAATAATAACACAAAAGCCCACGTAACACAAATTCATTATTTCAAACAAACTCACTCGCTGAACCAAAATAACATACCCAACAACAGTAGAAAAAATATCTACAAAGCCATCAACAATTCGATCATGCAGGCTTAGAGAACACCTTCTTAGCGAACTCAATCAACTTCTCCGTCTCAGGCATCACGTCCTTCACGGCCTCATGAGAGCAAAACCTCTCTGCCCACCCAACAAGCCCCGGTGTCTTCTCCTCATCAAGCAACTTCACCTCTCCCATACTCTCCACCGCTCTCACCCACCCCAAATTGCTCCCAAACACAATGTCCACATAACCAATCTTCTCTCCCCCATAAAACGCCCCTCCTTTCCCACAATCCTTCAAAGCCTTCTCCAACAGCTCCAACCCCGCCTTCATTTGCCCCAATGGCTCTACTTTCGCCTCTTCGCTCTGTGCCTTCAGTAAACCCCTCTAGAGCAAGAACGAACTGCAAACAAATCAAATTAATTAATTTTCTTTTTGGTAGATTCAACGAACTATTAAAATCATAACGATATTTTCATCACTGAACTTACGTTTATAACAATAAGGTTATCAAACAATACAAATTGTCTCACAATTATTTTGGTGAATGGAGAAAGTTAAAGTTGCACGGTATATAGTAGCATTTCAATCAAGGTCACTCAACTTTATATAAATTAGGGATTGTGGATATAAGCCTGGCGCGTACGCCAAATTCTTAATTATAAAGTTATCAAAATAACTTCCTTAATACATATTAAAAAGTTGAGTGACCTTTTCTTGTAAAAAGTGGTAAAATGGCAGCGAGAATGTTACATCTAAAGTCACATCGAACCTTTGAATCGTCTATACGGATCTTAAGATGCAAAACATGCGAGTCAAGACCTGTATGGACTGCTCATGTGGGCTGATACATCTTACGTGATGACTTACCTCTTGTCATTCTATGTTACAAAATTAACTTCATTTTTATTAGAAATATAAGTTTAGTGATTAAAGTGTTATAAAATTAACTTCACTTTTACAAAATTAACCAATCTTAGTTCAAACCAATTAAATCAATTAATGTTAATCAATCTATGTTTTTTTATAGGAACGTGTTAATCAATCCAAGTTGGAACTAATTAAACCAAAACAATTGGAATTTTGGAAACTTCAATACCTTATCATCAATATAGGCAGCCCAGAAGCGGTCGATGGCGCGGTCGTAAGGGTGGGACGAGAGAATTGAGGGGCTAGAGCTCCACTGTTCATCGATGTATTGAAGTATGAGCAGCGACTCGCAGATGGATCGGCCCCCGTGGAGCAGAACAGGGACTTTTTGTGCACGGGGTTTGATTTCAATAGGAGATCGCTCTTGGCTCTCAGATTCTCCTCGATGTACTCGTAATCAATGGATTTGAGGCTAAGAGCAATTCTTGGACGAATCGCAAATGGGCTCGCCCAAAATCCTAAAACCTTCAATTCACCCATTATTGTGGAGCAACAATTGTTTGCTTAATTTGCTTGATTTGGGAATTGTTTGTGAGGATTAAGAGCGACAGAGTTATAACTTATATAGCGTTAAATGACTTGATGAGCAAGGCGGACTTCTCTCTTTCTATCTAATCAAAGATCTATGTTAATGTGCGTCGGATGCGTGTCGAGAGGTGTGTCGACGTTGTGTGAACGTGATTCGAGGACCATCCAGAGGATTTAGCATCTTTGAAGTAGGGGTCCACGTAGCTGTGCAATGTGACGTTGGCGCCCAATGACGTCAAATTAATGGAGACTTTTTTTTTGGTCAAAGTATGGGGACTTATTTATTGGGGGAAGAACAGCTGGGTTATGGAATATAATATGGAAATGATGAAATGCATTGATGCCTAGAAATTACATCCAGTTGACTCATTACATCTAGCTGACTCAGCAGTTAGCACTGTTGATCGTGAAGTCAGCTAGTTTGTTATTCAATTGTATCCAGACAATCAATAAAAATATGATAAAGTTGTCTCGTACAATCAACTAAAACAAAAAAAATTAAGGAAAATAATTTTTTATATGGGCCTCATGCTTGTTAACTAGACAAGTTGTCTATTCTTAGTGTTTATTTTGGTGCACTCTAGCGCTTTCCATACAATATTGGGCGTGAAGGGAAATATTTTGAACGTGAAATATTTAGTCATATCTTATAAAGTGGATATGAATTATTATTTCGTATGAAAATTACCATTAAGCCTTATAATTTATTAGATTACTGTAATAAGAGTTGGATCCTTCAAGACTTTTACGATTTCAAAGATAATAGTGAAAGATATTAGTATTTTGTATTTCTAAAAAAGATGTTTCCTATAAAAAAAAAAATACTCCAATAGAAATGTGCATTTGGGACGCAGATGTTGTGTTTTTCTTAATCTTGCTTTGAGATGTGATGTTATGTGTAGATAATCATTGTAGAACTTTCGTTGCTCTTTATAAAATGAATTAAATATATAAATAAACGAAGGGGCGTGCCCAACATGTTGCATTGAAGCTTGAAGTGGCGGGCCGCTACACTAAGGGCACCTTCAATGCAACAACAACAACCAAGCGTAACACTGTTCACCTTGCATCATATATAGGCACAAGGACATCAATTTTTTTTTAACTTTTGTTAGATGTGGGATCCACACGTCAACATAAAAAATTTAAAAAAATAATATTGTTAATCCCCCACGAGGCGAGGATGGCGTCGACAGCTATGAAGGAGGCCATGGGTTTCGATTTCTAGTTTCAGCCCTGCTGAACTGCTGGAAAACAATTACCCAGCTGGCCAGGGGCCCTAGTGCGCTGGGCGATCTGGGCAGTCTAGGTTGGTGATGATGATCAAGATGAACACCAGCACGCTGGGTCATCCTTCAACGCTCTGAGTGTTCATCAGGGACATAGTTTAAGGTTGTTTTGGGTATTGTGGATCTAATGCATATACCAATTAACATAAAATACATCCAATCGGCTAAAAATTAATTATAAATGGAAATAGATCATTGTGAGCGGTCATTGGATATCGAGGATTCAGCAGAGCAGAGCCGAGGTTAGTTTTTGGGACGAGGAGTGCGATTTGAGGTGTGTAATATCCCAACTAAAATTTATTGAGCATTTACTTATTTTGGCTTTTGAAATCAAATTCTGTCTTTCAATATTCTATTCTTGGTTCTGGTTTAAAGGGACGGTCGTTGAGGCTTTCCCTCTGTACCATTCCTATGTGTATGTCCACTAGGCCATAACACGTGTGTCAGGGATCTCGGTGAATAGTTCGACCCAAGAGTCACGTCGGGGCACGTGTAGGTGTGTCGTAGGTTCTACGCCGACTACCTACCAGATCCAGATATTTGTCTTACTTAAGTGGTATTCGCCAACAGTATTATGTGGAAGAGTTTGAAGTATGGCACTAGTCTGACCTTAGGCTCTAGGAATACACTTTGAGCTTTCACTATTATTTATCCATGCAATGATCATAGTTGCATGTATTTATTTTTGCATATTTATTTAATATATTTATTTAAATTTCAGTATTTACTTTTAGTAATACTCACTTAATGTCCTTGGAAATACTCACTCTGGACTCGTCATTTGCATTTTGTGATGGCTTGAGTGCAGATCCGAGTACGAGTCGTGGCAAGGGCAAGCTTGCAAATTACATGTGATTCAGAGACATTAAGCTGGACTCGTACATTTGTATATATATATATTTTGTTTTCATTTGGGGATTTGGGATTGTGAGACACTTCATGACCCTATAGTTTTTATATTTTGAGACATTTGATGTGTATTTCTGATGTATGATGACACACCAGGTTTATGATATATTACATGACTCTGATGCTTTTACATTTGAATTTTCATGTTTTTAAGACTTTCGCTGATGTTATTAAGGCTTGAAATGATAATTCAACAGATGACTAGAGTTCACACTCAGTAAATTGTAGTATATTGAGGGTAATAATGATAAAATAGTGGATGTGATTGCATGTGGGGTACAGTTGGCACTGATAAGCCAGGTTGTGGGCCCGTATTGGACCCCGTGGATGGTTTATTTGAAAAATGGGCTGCTACAATACCCCTTAAAAAAGACATACAAATAAGAAAAATTAAAAACTAGCATACCTCTTTGATCGCACTATGTAAGATATTCGTAAGTCTATCCTCGCAAAATGTAGCAATCTAGAAAAGATTTGAAGAAAAAGAAATGTTGAGTAATGAAGAAAAAAACCTTAAAGAGATGATTTCTGTCTTTTCACCTAAAACACAAAACAAAAAATCGACACATTTCACCAAAAAATATGTTGAAAAGACTTCATATCTGTTGTCATTTCGTGGTTTATTGGATGAGCCTAAAAATGTAAAAATTGATAGATTAGGTGGACAATGCGTTATGGGTGTGTGAGAGGAATGTGGACCGTTTTTTAATGTTTGGTGGGCTTTCAATAATTGTTGGGGTGGGCAAGAGCTAAGTTTTTAGTTTTTATAACTAAAAATTTTTTTGGGCCCATCCCTAGGTTGTAACTCAGGGCCAAGACAATGTAGCTACGGCCCTAACTGTTCAACTTGCACCATATATTGGTACAAAGACATCAATTTTTTTTTTATTTTTTTTTTAGCTTTTGTTAAATATGAGATCCGCAAGTCAACATAAAAATATTTAAAAAATAATATATTCCCTTCTAAAGTGGCTTGATGTAAACTTTGGTGTTTTTAGATTAGAGATGAGAATAGTTCAACTTCTACACCATTTTATTACAATGCGTTGAAATGCCCTAAGGCGCTATAATTTCAAATCCCCTTGATTGGCTTTTAAGCTCGACTACTATTAAAGATGGATCGTGGCTCTTACACACAAGGAGAGTCGAACCATGAACCTGATTTATAGATGACTAAATACCAAACTGTCGAACTACCATTTAGTTTGTAATGCTAAATAAAAAATAACATCTTCAAAGCCATCAATAATTCGATCATGTAGGCTTGGAGAACAACTTCTTAGCGAACTCAATCAACTTCTCCGTCTCTGGCATCACATCCTTCACGGCCTCATGAGAGCAAAACCTCTCTGTCCACCCAACAAGCCCTGGCAACCTCTCCTCATCAAGCAACGTCACCTCTCCCATACTCTCCACCGCTCTCACCCATCCCACATAGCTCCCAAACGCAATGTCCACATAACCAATCCTCTCTCCCCCATAAAACGCCCCTCCTTTCCCACAATCCTTCAAAGCCTCCTCCAACAGTTCCAACACTGCCTTCACTTGCCCCAATGCCTCTGCTTTCGCCTCCTCGCTCTGTGCCTTCAGTATACCCGCCAGAGCAGGAAAGAACTGCAGTCATATCAAATCAAATCAAATCAAATGACTCGTCCCGGAGGCTACATTCAAAATCAAATAATTTTCTTTTTGGTAGATTCAACTACTTTTAAAATTTTGTCAATATTTTCATCAATGAACTTGCGTTCGTAACAATAAAGTTATCAAACAAAACAAATTGCCTCACAATTATTTTAGTAAATGGAGAAAGCTCCATTATAGTAGCATTTCAATCAAGGTCACTCAACTCTATATAAATTAGGGATTGTGGATATATGCCTGTCACCTACGCCAACTTCCTAACCAAAAAGTTATCAATATAACGTCCTTAATACAATTTGTAACAATATAATCAATTTAATTAAAATTTTATCAAAATAATTTCCTGCTCTGCACCTTTAGTATCCCCGCCAGAGCAGGAAAGAACTGCAACCAAATCAAATTAATTAAATCAAATCACTCAGGAGGGCACATACAAGCTCAACCAATTTTATTTTATTTTTTTTTATAGATTCAACTACCATTTTAAATTGTAACATTTTAATCACTAGACTGACATTTAACACAGTAGCACATTACTTAGCTAAGAAAGCATTGAACTCTTGTAATTCTGGCCTTGGTCTGATTGTATGCCCATGGAGATTGGCAATATTTTAATTGACTTATTTGTTTAATAAAACTCTATGACCAAAAATAAAAATAAAAATCACTAAACTGACATATGAAACAAAGCAAACTTATCGAACAATACAGATTGTCTCAACAATCATTTCGTGACTTTTCAATTGGGGATCAACTAATGGAGGGAGCATAATTGCTTCGTGTATATATACAATAGCATTTCAATCAAAGTCACTCAACTTTATATAAATTAGGAATTTGGAGACATAAGCCTGTCACCTTCGCTAAAATCCTAATCTGATAGTTATCAAAATGACTTCCTTAAAACAATTTGCATGTCGAATGACCTTTTATTACAAATATAAATTGTAGTGATCAAATACCAATTGACTGGCCTGGTTGAAACGTGAGGGCAAGTTGTATCTTTCTCATCAACAAAAAAAAAAAAAATTTGTGATCAAATGATACACAATTAACTTCACTGTTAGGGAAATCACTAGTTAGGCTGTTGAGGGTCATACTTGTAATTGTATGTGCTCAGTATGTGAGAGGTGTGTGTGACATGAGATCAACAACTGCGAGTCGTTGCATATATGATGGTTGTAATCTGTTCTCACAATACCTATATAACAACAACGAATTAACCAATCTTTGTACAAACCAATTAAATTACTTAATCAATATATGTGAGGACTAATTAATCAACAAAAATTGGGAAAGTTTGGAAACCCAAGTACCTTATCATCAACATAGGCAACCCAGAAGCGGGCGATGGCGCGGTCGTAGGGGTCGGAGGGGAGGATTGAGGGGCCAGAGCTCCACTGTTCATCGATGTATTGAAGTATGACCAGCGACTCGCAGATGGGTCGGTCGCCGTGGAGCAGAACAGGGACCTTCTTGTGCACGGGGTTTGATTTCACGAGGAGGTCGCTCTTGGCTCTTAGATTCTCCTCGATGTACTCGTAGTCGATGGATTTGAGGGTGAGAGCAATTCTTGGACGGATAGCAAATGGGCTCGCCCACGCTCCTAAAACCATCAATTCACCTCATTATAGTGGTGCAACAATTGTTCACTTAATTTGCTTGATTTGTGAATTGTTTACGAGGATGAAGAGGGAGAGAGTTTTATAGCGTTCAATGACTTGATGGGCAAGGCGGACATCTCTCTTGCATTGAATAACAAATTAAAATGTTTGGCTTGGATTGATCGAGGTATCTAATCAAAGATCTATGTTAATGCGCGTTGGATGCGTGTCGAAGGGTGTGTTGACATTGTTTGTACGTGATTCGAGGACTATCCAGCGAATTTAGCATCATTGAAGTAGCTGTCGCTTAGCTATGCAATGACGTCAATAATGGGGATTTATTTATTGGGGGGACAAGAAGAAGGTTAGGTTTTGGAATATTGGGCGTGAAGGGAAAGATCTACAACATGGATGGAACTCTGGAGATTAATGGAATAGTAGTCATATATTCTAAAGTGGATTTGAATTATTATTTTGTATGAGAATTACTACCGTGCCTTATAATAACTTTTTTTTTTTTTAATAAACCTCGGGATGTCTGAGCTTCACCCAACTAATCCCTTTAAGGAGGCGTTATCTCTACTGTTGTCTTCACCCATAGTAGTTTGACTAGTGGTCGTTGAAGCTTAACACATAGTAGTTCGACTAGTGGCCGTTGAAGCTTAACACATCGAGAAATTAAAATGGGGTATACGTACTTAACTATACTTATCCAACTTCATCCTTACCGTCATGACAACTCGACCAAGTTTGCCTTATAATAAAAATTATTGAAGTTAGAATTGGATCCTGTAGAAATTTGATAAAATGAAAGTTTTATCAAATAACAATCGGCCATTAAGACCACGTTGATTCAAAACACTAATCTATATTTTGCAACAAAACAAATATAACATGCTTTGTCAAAGACTTTGACACGTCGAACACGTCAATAAAATAATTACCTAAACCAATAATTGTATAGATAGTGATAAAGGGTTGATATCATGTATATTGGTAGTCTTTCTAAAGTAAAAACAATAACACAAAGGGAAAATGGGGTTTTGAAAGTGATTTAATTAACTAATCTAAATACTAAAAAAATAAATAAACAAAGGAAATAGTTTTGCAAACAATTAATTAAAATACATAGGTTTTTCCTACAAAAAAAAACCTAGGTTTAGACATACGAGTTCGATTCGACAAATGATTGGATTTGGTCGTCGATCTATGCATATATAAGTAATTCAATTGAATCTTAGTGTAGCTATAGACCTGGTGACGCACTCGGTTCCTCGCACTTTCTAGTCTCGGTAGTCAAGGTAAACCATTAACTACTTATCTAACTAAACACACAATTTTGGACTCACACGAATTGGTTTTAATGTGATGACTGCACTAATACGATTCTTGAAGACACTAGAAAATCGGATCGTTAGTACTCTCAATTTAGCTTAGATTCCTAAGGCATTTGATCGATCCCAAAATGGGCTAACCAATCAGTATGATCAATCGTTACAAGTACGAGTCTATCGCATAAGGACGAATTATGCTTCAACTCGATAACGAATGGCAGTCAATCTAAATTGCAAGTGAGAGCTCTTCACAATGCAATCAAATCTAACCTTAGAATTAAAAAAAGGCCGAGAGAAATATAACACAAAAAAATAAAAATGAAATTGAAATACAATAGATCTCATCAAATACATTAATAGTGCTGGCCGAACTCCCTCGTAGTCTTGCCTAGGCTAAAAGTAAAGCCTCTCATAGTTCCAAGAAAATAAAAGAACAAAGAGGAGTAAAGAATAAGTCGTGAGAGAGAGAGAGAGAGATGTCGAGAGAAAAGTCGAAAAGTCGAGAGAGCCTTGAAAAAATACAAAAAATATATTTGGAATCTTATAGTTTAGACTCATAAGGAAGTTTTTGAAATTATTACAAATATCAAAGGAATGTTGTAAGTTATTATTTCGAAGCCATTTATTGTTTGAGGATGACTTTGAAATAAAAATTTTCAAAAACTCTCAAGAAGTTGGAACTCTAAGAGTCCAAATAACACTACAAAGAAAAATAAACGCCTAACTATTTATATTGATCTTTTGTTGTTTTTCTTGTTATGCACAAATTCAAAATTTATTCAACTTTGGTTGCACGCCTTTCGAGGTAGATCTAAGGCATATGTGAAACATGTCCTCCACTTTGCCTTTGTCCGCTTGGCATACATTGATTTCATGCTCCACGTGTCGCCATTTCAAGTAGTATTGAGCATATTATCATGCACCCAACATATGCTAACATCTCCAATTTATGTTGATGGCAAAGCACGTCTATACCTCTAGCAATATATTAATGACATCATGATGATGTCATCGTCAACAATCTATGCATTCCTCACGTCATCTCCAATCACAACAATAAAATGGTGCAACTTTTGCACCATTTTAGTGTAACTTTTACACTTAATTTTAAAACCATCTCCAACCTACAATACTATCTTTTACACTATCTTACTTTATTTATTAATTTATTTACTATCTTTTACCCATAACACTATCTTTTACACTACTTTTTGTTGATAAAAACAAAAAAAAATAATAAAAAAAAATAATGGCACCGTCAACAGTGCCGCACCAATTTGGTGCGGCACTGTAGATGTGCGCTATCCACGTGGGATGGCGCACAGCAACCAGCGATGCCACCTCAGCATCCACCTCAGCGCCCTAAGTATCTCACGCCTTCTCTGCTTGCTCCAATCACGTTGACACTCCTTATGTGTGAGCCCTCCACAACTAACATTTTAGTCTCACCCCGGGATTCGTGCTAGTACGTATTTAGGTAACTCGTCGCGGATCTCCAAAATACATGCATCATGCTTGTTTTACCCCAGTTTCGATCATACGCATCACTTAACCTGAAATTAACAAATATGAGCTAGTAGTTTAATATTTTTGAGACTTTTGATGCAAAATACAATAAAACACATAAATACGACTACCCTAATTACCAACTTATCAACATTATTTTCTAAAAAGGCAAGACCTCAAAAGTTCATTGTTCGATTCCCATTGAAGTAAAAAAAAAATAGAACCTTCTTATAGGCTCTCACCATAACCATATCTTATGTAACTAACAAAAAACTACACCCTTTTTTAACCAAAAAAAAAAAAAAAAAAAAAAAAAAACTACACTCACTATTTCACTTCATGGCAGTTCATAACCCCACAATTCAACATATGTCCCAACTTCATTCTCTCCACCAACTTGCTCAATACATGCCCACGTTCGCACTACTTGACTTCACATACACACATTAGATAGCTAATCATAAGAGGAGCTACTTATGGATGATGTAAGAGGGGTTTCCTTCCCCCGCTTTTGTTGATGAAGCTAAATTAAGGCGTATAGCCTCCTTGAAAAAAAAAAGATAAAAGACTGTCGTGAAAGATAAATATTGAAAGATATTAGGTTTTTCTTTTTCCATTTAAGCCCCTCATCATGGTAAGTGTGAATTCATAATAAAACATTTTAGTGTAGATCTCTTTTCAAATACTTTAGAGGCCTTTTATAGTGAAACTCCATACTTGTAAGTTGAAGGTGGCTAAGGTGGACAAAATATCGATTGATACTAGTGAGATCCACAAACCCACAAATAAAGACGCATACAGGCTCAACAATAAGTGATAATATTATAGTCAATGCTTACAGGCTCGATAAGTGATAATATTACAGTCGATGATTAGTAGATCTCCTCTCAATCATTACTAAGGCATTTCAGTGTAGAACCCTAGACATGTAAATTAAAGTTAGTTAAGTTGGGGACAATATCTTATTAATGAAATCCATAAACAAAATTGGTACCACAGACCCGCGGATATAGACACCTACTACTCCAAGTTCGCCCTAAGTGATCATGCCTCATAATCGAAAAAGGAGCTCATATTGTTGGAGTTTTTATTTCCATGACTCGAATTCAAGACCTCTAGTTAAGAGACAATGACTTGCTTCTCACACCAATCACTTGATAGTAAAGATTTTTTATAGGGAGCTTTAAAAAAAAAGTTTTTTAACTAACAAATCAACAAGCAAATTTATCAAAAAGAAAAAGAAATGCTAGATCATATTAGGTAACAAGGTTTGACAGACCAACGATTTGGTGGTCTAAGTGGAAGGATTTTGAGGTCCCTTCTATTATTAATAATCATACAAAATTAGTGATACTTCCCCTTAATTAATGATGCAACGTGACTTAGGATTAGTCCTTCTCAATTTCACAAGGGTTGCTCCTGGGCTTGGAGAGCATCTTCTCAGCAAACTCAATCAACTTGTCAGTCTCAGGCATCACATCCTTCACAGCCTTATGAGCACAAAATCTCTCAACCCACCCAACAAGCCCAGGCATTTTCTCCTTGTCGAGCAGCTTCACTTTGGTAATCGTCTCCGCCATTTTCACCCACCCCAAATAGCTCCCAACAACAATGTCAAGATACCCAATTCGCACTCCACCAAAAAACTTCTCTCCTTTGCTGAAGTCCTTGAAAAGATCCTCTATTCGCTTTAACCCCACTTTTGTTTTATCTAAAGCCTCAACCTTGGCCTCTGCACTCCGAGCTTTGACTATCGTACCTATCCAAAAAAGCAACTTCAGAACAATTACGTCAGTATGATTTTTTTTTTTTTTTTTTGAAGTGAAATACAAATTTCATTAATTATTAATGATTCAATATTAGATTAAACATAAAATCAATTGCCCTAATAAAAATATATTGATTCACTAATCCTTGTTCAAAAGAATATCTATCCGCCATGAATTTGATGTAAATGCGACTGTAACAATGAAATAGTTTGACACTTAAAGATTGTTCTCTATGAACATCTTAAACGCAAAGATAGTATACAAACACCATTAGATCTATATAATAACAAACAAAACTTTCAACAAAATAGAAGACAAACCAAAGACTTTCAACAAAGGAAGACAAAATCAAACCTTCCAACAAAAGAAAGACAAACTACCTACTAAATACAAAAACCTGAATAAAATCAACAATTCAACAGCCTCTTAAATCCACGAACAATTGTCGAGAGAGGAGTATTGCAACAAGAATAGAATCAATCTTCATATATATGAATAGATCTATAATTTATTGAATGAATTAAATACGAAAATATGTGATTAGAAACTCTGACGATCAAAAGAGAAAATTGGCGGTGGTTCTAAATCTATAATCACAAAAGAAGATCAAAAATAATTTTAAGGTTTAGAGCCGGGAGGGGACAAAGTCAACCCCATTCTATTTAGTTAATCACATCATTATAAAAGTTACATATATGGTGATATGTACAATGTATAAAAAATAAAAATAAAAAATGAAGTGGCTAAACGGACCTACTTGTTGTTCAACAAACCACATTGCTCCTTTGTACCCTATTTGGAATTTTTCTTATTAAAAATATTTTTTTTTTCTTGAAATCTCAAGAATACCCTCATCTACCAACGTTCAAAACTCATCACCCTCACCTTTGCCTCGACACCCCTCAATCCTCTCTATTTCTTAGTTTTAGATATTGTATAACACTTGTACTAGTTCATAAGTGTCGTAAGAGTTTTTTTTTTGTCAACAAGAGGTCAAATATGGTCCTGATGTGCCCTAAAAGGAAGGAAGTGTCGATCCTGGGTTTCAAACGTACCGGGTCGAGACTTCCTTAGAGGTCTCGGTTGACTCCCACTGAGACCCTTGAAGAGGTCTCTCGCCTCCCACCGAGATTGTGAGTTCTCAGTCTTGGTGGGAGACGGAGGGAGCCACCCGATCGAGACCTTTGAAGAGGTCTCAGTGGGTGTCAGCCGAAACCTCTTTAGAGGTCTCGATGGGAGTCAATTGAGACCTCTTTATAAGTTTAGGAGAAAAAAATAAAAAATAAAAAAAAACAAAAAAAAAAAAAAATAAAAAGTAATTGGGCACAACTCATATGTCCATACCGTGCTGCATGAAGGAGTTTCTTTAATTGGAAACTCTTTGAAATGTCGTGTGTGTGAAGAAACATGTGGCCCCACACGTGGGATCCACATGCAAGGAAAATGCACTAAACGCGTCCACAAATTTCTTCATTATCGGTGGACGCGTGAGACGCGTTGTCCAACGCGTCTCACGCGTCTTTGACGCGTCTTTGGTTGCCTATAAATAGGCCCAACGCATTAGAACAAAATGTAGAGTAAACAGAAGCTCAGAGCACAAGATAGCAGTGCAATGTGCAAGTGTGCTCTGTTGTGAGCAAATAGAGAGTGAGTGTTTCTCCTATTATAAAGAGAGATATTTTCAGTGTTTCTCCTTTATAAATAGAGAGATAGTGTAACATCTACTATTTTTTCTCATAGTAAATTCTTCTATCCTTGCCCGTGATTTTTTTACCCTAATTTGTTTGGGGTTTTTTCCACGTAAAAATCTCTGTGTCCATTTTTCTTCACTTTTATTATCCCAAATTATTTGTCGTGGTCTTGCTCTATCCGGTCTATTTTTACAACAGTGTGTCCATAAACGTGAATGTCACTTTCTTCAATGTCATTAAGAGAATCTAGTTGAAAGTATCTGTATAAAATGTGGTATAGAGAGCTCCCGATTATGTGGTGTAGTCCATAGTGGTTTCAAAGAGGGCACCTACTTTAACTAAGACAGAAGTGATGAATATGATTCACAACAACTGCATTATTTTTAGTTCGACCTTTGGATTAGTAATAGGGGTGCCTCCTAACACCGTAGGATTAGTTGAGCCTAATCAGGTAGGGGCTGAAGAGGCTCAAACACCCACTGTAATATCACAAAAAAAATGTGGTATATAGATAATTAATATTCAATTGTGTTATGTTGTATTTTATTTTATTTTTTACTTTAGTAGGAATCGAACCACAACCTCCTGCCCTTTTAATAAGTAATGTCTTTACCATCTCACTAGATATGCCTTGACAATTGTGTTATGCAGTATTAAACTATATATAAAATGGATTTTGTTTTTTGAAAACTACATAAAAAAGATTCTAATTAATTAGCTACAATTACAATCTTCTCCCCGTCTCACTTGTGTTGTTACTTAATTAAAGGCATTATTCTAAGACACGAGTACTTTTTTTGTAACATACTGATTAAATTAGCATTTCTTGTACTGTACTAACTTGAAAAAAAAAAACTTGTTGCAACTTGCAACTTAATTAGAAGTAGAACAATTAACACTTCCTAGAACACGTGATAAATGTTTATCAAAAAAAAAAAAAATGAAGCTTTTTGTAGATCATACTGAACTTTATTGAATTTTGGAATTATAATTACCAATAATACATATACCTCCTCATCTATGCATGCAGCCCAAAAGCGAAGGACGGCGCGTTCGTAGGGGTCGGAGGGAAGGATAGAGGGAGGAGAGGTCCAGGTCTCATCAATGTATTGAAGAATGAAGAGTGACTCGCAAACTGGCCGGCCGTGGTGGAGGAGAACGGGGACCTTCTTGTGCACAGGATTAGATTTCAAGAGGAGGTCGCTCTTGGCCCTGAATTTCTCATCCAAGTAGTCGTATGGGATGGATTTGAGATTGAAGGCAATGCGGGGGCGCATCACAAATGGGCTTGGCCACCATCCTAGTAGCTTCACTTCATCACTTCCTGCCATTGCTAGCTTCTTCTAAATAATTGGTTAAACGTTTGCTTAATTGGTTGTGCATGTGTGCGTCTCGGCATTATATTGGAAGGACGGGAGGTTTTATTTTTTTATTTTTTTATTTTTTTATTTTTTATTTTCAAGAGGAAGGACGGGCCACGGGCCACGGGAGGTTCAGTTTTATAAATATATGCAAGTACTAATAGGGATGCGTGCATTTATGACTCATGGATAGCATTTATTATTTTTTTAATGCATGTTGGCAATTTTTTTTTTTTTTTTTTGTTAATTCACCACTCTTTACTTAATTAAGCCCAACTATTCAGTTGGACACTCCAACTCCAACTCCAACGCCAAGCGTTATTAGAGAAAAATCAACCTTACATATGAAGAGCAAGATTCGATTGTAATCATGATTAATGATCTACATAACACCTTGATTCAATCATGAAATTAATAAACACATACCTCCTTTCATTGCTATCCAAGTGTGTGTTTTTCCCCTCTCCTTTTGTTTCTTTAATTGTGCATTCGTTCTCGATGATATGATCTACTTTTATATAATAACCAACATTCAGTTATCACCATGTTAGTTACTTTTGAAGAGAGAGGAGAGAGTTTCAAAATTTGAACTCTAATATCTGAATATGCCCAAACCACCGTCAAATGTGGGCCCTTGATATTAGAGTTTATCTTAATAATACGTTGGTCACTTAATAGATATAAAAATAATATAACATCAATTTCATAACCTATTAGTCATCAAACAAGTTCTCGATCATTAGTTTTTTTTTTTTTTTGATAAGAAGATCTAAAAAACAATTTGCCCTTATCCAGGTTCAAACGTGTGACCTTACTTCCAAACACCATACTAAACCATTTAGCCACTCAAATAGTTGGTCGTTCTTGATCATCAATAACCTTACCATAGCCACTCAAATAGTTGGTCCATTGGGGCACAATAAAAAATGGCATAGTCACTGCTTCTTTCTTATAAAAAAAAATAAAA
This sequence comes from Stephania japonica, assembly GCA_039657345.1. Lineage (NCBI taxonomy): Eukaryota > Viridiplantae > Streptophyta > Magnoliopsida > Ranunculales > Menispermaceae > Stephania > Stephania japonica. Next base: position 41,677,865 of record CM077561.1, read on the forward strand.
AATAAAAAATGGCATAATGACATTAATTAACTGATAGCTAGGAAAGTGGAAGGGATAGGGTGGTGACATACCTTTGGTAGATACGTGACATTTTCCCAACAGATAAGCATTGGCACTGTGGCACATGTGCCTCTAGTTGCATTGTGAAATATACTATAAATTACGCCAAGGGAAATGTTGTACATGTTCAGGTTTTTTGTTAAATAGGAATGTTGTGTTCATGACATACTTTTCATAATACATTTGCTTCAAGTCATTAGCTAGAATTCCTTTGATTAGTACATCATAGCCGATTTGCCCTAAGCACTAATAATATATATAATGTGCTATGAGTAGTAAGGAAAAAAACGATTTACCATTTTTAGTTAATATTGTGTTTCTCCTAAATAGCCGATTTTACCCCTAGCCGATCTAACCCACTTTAATACGCGATGTGTTGAACCAACAATCCACTTGCCTATTAGTGTATTTTATTTTAATTATAAACAATTATATTATTTAAAAAAATAAAAACTTCATTCCATTTTTTTTCTTGAAACTTCATTACATTTTATAAAACTTAAATATATCCAATTTTGTAGTAAAAAAATGTATCCTATTTAAATTAAAACTGACCAACCCATTTAACTTATTTCAATTAAAATTAATTATTCTTTCAAAAGTTTTTATGTAAATATAATAGTCATTAATCCTTATGTTTTTTTTAGATTTTTGAGTTACATATTTTTTACAAGCTTTTATTTGGATGCCCTTTTAATTATACTAGTTTTGAATGCGTGCTACGCACGTGTGAGCCGCTTGCTACGCTCACGTGAAGTCAATTCTAACATTTTATTTTATTTTTTATTTTTTGAAATATAAATAATTTTTTTTAGAAAGATGAATACAACAATAACAACATAGCCTCAATCCCAAGTTAATTGGGGTCGGCTACATGGATCAAACTCTTCCATTGGTAGAAAGATGAATGATATTTATTTATTAACTCTAAAATGGGAAGTGCAAGACAGAGTAAATTTGACGAGGTTAAAAAAACTTCTTCAAATGTTCTCTTTATACCAGACAAAACATTTAATCTTTCCTTGTTTTATTCAGTGACTTAGTGATATCACATGTTAAAGGAGTTGTTAAATACATATTATTTTTATATACACTTTACCACACTTGCATTTCCAATTTCTCCTCACCTACGAAATTATTGAAGCAATGAAGATGTTTTGTCAGTTGATACATAAACAAGTACAACACTTGTCTATGATACTATGTAGAATCCTAGGAGTGAAGCATTAATACCATATGCACAATGTGGCGAAGGAAGTCCTTCATTGTAATGGCCCAATTATTAATTGTCATTATTTATGATGTCATTACAGACGTAGATGACAACTCGGACGTTCAAGGACCTCGCAGCTAGATTAGAGCACACCCGGATTAGGTATACAACCCGTTCTTGTATGCCTTTTGATATGATTAACGATGTAGTTGTTCAAATTAGTTATTAGCATCGCAATGTTGTGTGTTTATATAGTATTTGCTGAACGAGACAGTGTGACGGGTAGCATGTAGACATGGGAACCGGGGAGGCGAATGGTTAGTACATTAGGCTGGGGGTTAATATACACATAATAAATGATGACGCGAGTGTACACATTGGACAAGTGAAACGGTTTGGGACCGGGTGTCGGAATGCCCGAGAACTAGCTTGGTTATTGTGAGCAAGGATGAGGATGTGAGCACAAAGTCACCATATAAGTCATTCTAGCTGGGCTAATTGACCACATCTAGATCATCAAAATGTGTCTTGAGATAGGTTTATACATTTGATGAAGAATTTGGTATAAAAAGTCAAAAATCTCATTCTTTACCACCTTTTTCGTTCCCATGCTAATCACTTGGACGAAAATAAGGAGTGTGGTGAGGGTTTGTTGTGTTTTGTGACACAATTTGGAGCACAAGAAAGCTTGGGATCCGATTAAAAGGTTAGATCTTCGATCTCCATCTTTTTCTCTACGTTTCGGACTAAATTTTTCGGGTTTTGATGAGGTTTCCAGGGATATGAGTTGAGCACACCAGCTATGGTGTTGTTGCTATGGTTTCAATGTGGTGGTTTAGAATCAATAAGTAAGTGTTTTGGTGTTGTTTTGTTGGTTGTTATGAAATTTAAATGGATTTAGGGTTTTGGTGAGAAAACTCGAGGTTTACGTCTCGGACGGTTTTTGTCGAGGGGTTTTGGTAATTTATAGTATTTTGAATGTTTGACGAGTGGTTTGGACGAGCGCGGACCGCGGCAACAAGCTAAGGGGGTTCGAGAAACCTCGAAAACTTCCCCTGGCTCGGATGTCGCCAGGCGCGCCGTGGGCATTTGAGGCCACGACGCCACCTGTGGCGTCCAAATCAAAAACAAATCACCAACCTACGCTTTATATGGCGTCATGAGGGTTGAACGTGACGACGTCTGGTCACGACGTCCAGGACGTCGTAAGGCACGCTGTGGAGGCCTTGTTCATGGCAGCGCCTCTTGCGGCGTCTAGAACAGTGCCAGACAATAAATTTTAAATAAAATTTGGAATATTTTAGGGGTATACCTAGGGGTTTATACAACCTATTTGAAAGGTTTAATGGGTATTTTTATCGAGGATTTGGTATTGAATAATGATTTCCGAGGTTTGAGGAATTGATTTGATTTATCGGGAGTTCAGGTTTTAGGTTGAATTGACGGGTGGTTGACACGCGGTTGAGGCGTGATTTAGGCATTGTCGTTAGTGGAGCTTGATTTGAGGTATGTAGTATCCCAACTGAAATTCATTTTGAATATTTATTGTTTGGATTATTTGAATTTATGTCCAGTTGTTTCAATTACTCTTATTGCCAGTATTTATTTACGGTTGGTTGAGTTTACTTTCGCCGGATTTATTCGATTGTGTTGGCATTGTGACACATTAGGCCATAACATGTGTTATAGGGGTATGTCGGTGGATTGTTGACCCGACTGTTGATTTTCCTATACTTATGTCGGTGCGCCATGGACTACACTAGCTACCGAGCGGACAACGAAGATTTCAGTCAGTTCGAGTTTACTCATTGGCGATACCTAGTTGATAGTCCGAAGCATGGTGCTAGTCTGATCTAGATCATGCATGCACTTTTATTTTCACTGCTATTAGATATACATGCGAGGGTCTTTCCCAGTAGTCTGACCTAGATCGTGCATGCACTTTGATTTTCATTGCTATTAGATATACATGCGAGGGTCTTTCCCAGTTGTCTGATTCTTTTCTTCCAAATATTTATTTAATGGTCTTTTGATTCCAAAATTTATTTATATTATTTACTCGATAATTTCCTTGGGATTACTCACTCTGGACTCGTCATCTGTTTTGTTGTGGTACCCCAGTACTAGCAGAGGGAAGGCAAGCTAGAGAACTTCTTATGATTGATCTGATGTTTCTCTACTCTTACGTTTGTTGATATTATTTCGTTTTTTGATGGGATATGGGACATGAGAGTTTGGATATGTATATGACCTATTGAGGTTCATTTGATATTTTGATGGAACATGACTATATATATATATATATATATAAATGTATGTATGATTACTTTGATGGGTTTTCCACACTAGGACAAATGCTCTTCTATTTAATTGATTTATTTAATTCTTTTGCTAATCATGTTAATGTTTAACAAATGAAAATGAGTTTTTAAGTTAACTTTTTAAAGTCTTTAGGGTTTTAGGGTTTAATAAAAAAATAAAAAATAAAAAGTGAGGTTGTACAAATTGAAAGTTTCACCCTTCCCTAATTGGGTTGAATAACCCAACACTTCTCATGTGTATAAATAATTTATGATTGAAATGTGTCTCATAACAATATTGCACTTTTAATTAATTAATTGTTCAATTTGTTTTAGATGTTGAACTTCTTTTTTTGAAAAGACCCACGAGCATATCATTAATTAATTGAAATAGATAGCATATTTAGGGCTGGCAATTTGAGTCATGAAACGTTTAACACGATACTACATGACACGTAATAAACATGTCGTGAGTTTGGACATAAGTGGGTCTAGATCATAAACAAGTTAATATGTTTATACACGATTAATAAATGAGTCATTAACATGTTAACCTGCTTGACTCATTTATAACTCGCTTAACACGATTAAGAAATGATCTATAAATAATAAATATTTAATAATAAATAAATTATTGCAAAATTCACCTATTTGAATACATGTTAATAACATGATTTATTTTTATTTGCAAACATCATTTTCTATACTTAACTTTATTTTAGAGGAAATATTTATTTTACTTTTAATATATTATTCAGGTTTAAAGTTTTATTAATAATTATTTATTAAAAAATATGAAAATTTACACATTTTTTGAAGAATTCTTGTTGTCTTGTATATGTTATTTGTTACGAGTCATTTTCCCTTCATTATTTAACAATATCTGGTAAGTGTTGTTTAGATCTATGATCTCCAATTTTAAATTTATTTAACAAAATCATAAGTTTATATTATATATCCTTATGTCACACATTTCTATCATAACAATTTTTATTTTTGAATTTTTTCAGCTATCTTTTCTTGTTTTATTCGACTTTTTTATAGCTATTTTTATTTCTGATGTTTTTTATATTCAAATAGTATTAAACTGGGATTTCAACAATGTTTACATAAGTTTTTTTTTTCTCTTTTTATCACTCTTTTTTTTTTTTTTTCTCATCAAATTAATTTCATTAGAATTATATTTTTATATAGTTATATGTAAAAAGTTTTTAAACTTTTAAGACACAAATTCTTATTTTTGCTACAAAGAAATTAGATGATATTATTCTTCATTTAAAATTTATCGAAATTATGTAGTAAGATATTTTTTTAGTTTTTTTTCAATTTTTTCTCATTAATTACTTATTGTTTAACTAATATATTGATACTTAGCATTATTAAGTTACGAAGCGCGGGATTAGTTAGAAATAAAACTAGGCATAGAATCATGCCACGTAGCTGACAGCCTAGCATAAGTGCCCTAGCCGCTAGGGCAGGCATGCATGAGCTACATTGTTAGTAGATCGAGATGCATGAAGAATTCGTCGTTGATGTCCCTGATGAAGGTCTCTGATCTCCGCAGTCACATCTCCCACATAACAACCAGATTGGGGGTTTTGCACTGTTGTGATCGAAGAACTCGAATCGCCCTCTACTACATCAACACGGATTTGGAACTAAGCCGCTATGTTAAGCCCTTCCCGGATGGCTAGAAGCTCGGCCGCCTCCGGAGAGAAAACCCATCCACTTTGTGTGCAAAAGCCCCATTCACCACACCCCTAAATGGTCCCGCATAACTCCACCAACACTAATAAGGGATAAATTTGGAAAAGCATCAACATTGAACTTGAGCTGTCCAACAACCGGAGGAGGCCCATGGGCAAACATTATTTGGTGGAAGAAAGAAATAAATGTAGGTCCGTATGTAGCTTAGTTAAGATATATTAATAATATATATACTATATACGTTTGTCAATTTTTTCTATTTGGCTTTAAATTTGCACCACCTACCTTCTCCCCCATGAAATCAGATGGGTGTCCTTTATCTTCATTGATTTCACTATGTTCCCCCTAGGGGCCCTAGCATTCTTTGGTGGAAGAAAGAAATAAATGTAGGCCCGTATGTAGCTTAGTTATGTTATGATATGGATGAACAATTGGACTTTGTATGACTAATCATTGTCAAGCATGGCTCTTACATTGAGTGGTAATATCAAGCATGGCTTTTACTTGCATCCATATCCAATGTACTCATTATTTCATGTGTTGTCAACATTGCTTGTAAAGAGTTGTATGGCATGTGATGTATGTGTAACTTGTAAACATTGTCTTAGTACATTTATCATCATCACCAAATGGCCTATATAAAGGGTATCAACCTCATTGTAAAAATACACCAAGTTGTATACAACTTCTCATTTCAACTCTCTCATTTCTCCTCTTCTACTTTGTAGTTCTTTGTAGTAGTAAAAGTTCTTAGTTCTTCTACTTTCCTTCTCTAGTTCTAGCAAGTCTCAATTCAATTTACAACAAGAGGATATTTATTATACCTTTTTAACAATTCTCTCTCTTTTGTAGTTGGAAACTATTAACTACAAAAAGAGATAGATGTTGTAAATGAAATGGATGTGGATGACTATTCCTATTCAAATCATTTGTATTCCACTACTATGTGTGAGTGGTTATACATTTACATCATGTAATTGTAACTTATGATTTTTTACATTCTTGTAATGGCCTATATAAAGAGCTCACATCTATGTAATGGATATATCAAGTTGAATGAAAACTTCTCATTCCAACTATCTCATTTCTTCTCTTCTCCTTTGTAGTAGTAGTTTATAGTAGTAGATGTTCTTAGTCTTCTATTTCATTCTCTAATTTTTAGCAAGTCTCAATTCAATTCACAACAAGTTAAGATATATTAATAATATATATGCTGTATATGTTTGTCAATTTTTTCTATTTGGCTTTAAATTTGCACCACCTACCTTCTCCCCCATGAAATCAGATGGGTGTCCTTTATCGTCATTGATTTCACTATGTTCCCCCTAGGGGCCCTAGCATTCTTTGGTGGAAGAAAGAAATAAATGTAGGTCCGTATGTAGCTAGTTAAGATATATTAATAATATTTATACTGTATATGTTGTCAATTTTTTCTATTTGGCTTTAAATTTGCACCACCTACCTTCTCCCCCATGAAATCAGATGGGTGTCGTTTATCTTCATTGATTTCACTATGTTCCCCCTAGGGCCTAGCATTCTTTGGTGGAAGAAAGAAATAAACGTAGGTCCGTATGTAGCTTATTGGTTAGAAATGCCGGCGTAGTCACTTATTTTAGAAGTTCAGGTTCGAATCTCCTACTCTAGCATGCACTCATTGGAGTCACTTAGATGCCCATTGAGTTTCGTGTACGCATGAATCAAAATATAATGATCAACGTAAAACCAAACATCAACCCATCACACAAAACACACAATTAATCCACTCTAGTGCTCTGCTATGCTCTGCGTTTATTATCAATCCCCATCAACAAAAATTGAAATGCAGATTGATCAACTGGTGGACGGTGGCGGCTTAGTGAACACCTCGTGAGAGAACTCAATCAACTTCTCTACTGAGGGGTTCACGTCCTTGACAGCCTCATGAGCCCAGAACCTCTCTGCCCACCCAGCGAGCCCAGGCGTCTTCTCGTCGTTGATTAGCGTGAATCCGTGCATGGTCTCGAGAGTTCTTATCCACCCCACATTGCTCCCAAACGCAATGTCAAGGTACCCAATTTGGTTACCATTGAAAAAGTCCTTTCCTTTGCTGCAATCCTTGAAGGCCTTCTCCATCAGCTCCATCGCGGTCTTTGCTTGCTCTAAGGCGTCTTCATCTCGACCCCATGATTTTGCAATCTTAGATAGACTTGGGAAGATCTTCACAAGAAACAAGCAAATTCAATAATGTTATATAAGTAGACTTACTGAGTTTTAAGATTAAGAAAATCCTAATCAAACCTTAAACCCAAATTAAAGATAGGACATTCAACCTTTTTTCAATCTTAAGGTCTAGAGTTGGAGCATTATACATTTAGGTAATAGAGAAAAAAGAGTCCTCCTTGGGGGACCTCTCCATATATATGGGCATGGACTGGTAGTTCTTCTCTTATTGTGTGTGGTTGGCTAATGGTCGTTTTGTAGCAGGTCAGTTCAGATTAGGTAGAGAATTTGCAGCGGAGAAAAGAGCTCGATGCCTCCTAAACTAGACTATTTAGGGTTCTACCATACACTTTATGTATATATGAACTGACAATTTGATGCAAGAGTTGAGTAAGAAAGATTGAACAACTACTGGATTAATGGTGAACCCAATCTAATTCTCTCACGAGTTAGAAAGGCACCTCTACCACTAACTCAGAGGTCGAAAGAGAAATAATGCAGTAGTTGCTGCGACTGCGAATTGAACGCCTTAACTTTGCTTTAATCAGAGTAGGAATGCCCTTTTTTAAAACCACTGCTCCACACCTTTTGGAGGCATTAATGGTAGGATCTTAGAATAGTCAAAGTACTAATCAAGATATTAATTTGCACATGACCAAAAAATGCACCTAAACTAGGCAAAATTAAACACGAAAATCAGACCTTGTCGTCTACATAGTAGCCCCAAAAGCGTGCAATGGCGCGGTCGTAGGGGTCAGAGGGGAGGATGGAGGGACCGGAGGTCCAAGTCTCATCGATGTATTCGACAATTATGAGCGACTCGCAGATGGATCGGTTGCGGTGGAGGAGAACGGGGACCTTCTTGTAGACGGGGTTGGACTTGAGGAGGATGTCGCTTTTATTTCCAATTATCTCTTCAAAGTTCTCATGCGCAACAGATTTGAGGTTGAGGGCAATTCTCGGGCGCATCACAAATGGGCTCGGCCACAGTCCTATTAACTTCACCACATCATTTGCTGCCATTGCTTTGACAATGAATCTGTGTTGAGGAAATAGAAGGGCATATATAGAGAGGTTGAATATATAGCACTCAGTGACCAGTGCAGTGTCAAAGCGTTTAATGATAGGTATGGACCTTGGCTTCGCCTAGACCGGTTGTTTTTTGAGTACTTCACAAAAGATTTGAGTAGCATGCCTCAATTGAGGATATAAGGCCCCATTAAGCCTTGTCAAAAAAAATGAAATTTAAAGAACTGACGCATGGTAAGACGGTTTTTTGGCAAATCAAAATTTCACCAGAAGTGGAGGGAAACAACTTTTCGCAATTTCTCGGCTCGAGAGATTAATCGAGCTCCATAAAAATATTGACCCGAATACTCACCGTTACTAAAAAAAGAAAAAAAGATCTATCGAGAAGCCAAAATAAAGCTAAATGAAGCTTAAAATGAAATTTGAACTGCCCCATTACAGCTTTTTCTCAAATTTAAAGTAACTGTGCTTTGTCAGCTTTACTGAAACAACAACAAACAAATAAAGTTTAAAGCTGATCTTGGTCCTTTATTTTTTTATTTTTTTTTTTTTTAGATTAACATGAAACTTAAACTCTTATCTAATTAATCTCACGAGCTCTGAAATTGTGAAATGAGACCATCAATAACTCGACATTTAGTTGTCGTGAGAAATATATACTCAGATCATGCATCTGACTCACACAACTTCATTATTGCCGTTACCACTAATGACTAAACTATACTTATTTAAGTCATGATTTTAAATTTTAGAATATATTAAAATGACAACGTTGTATCACAATAGTATACATAAAAGTTGAGATGACATATGGGCTCTAATCAAAATAGAATATTATTAGGTGTGATCCAATAAATTTTAGAATATATTTGATATAGAGCCACATGATACAAATTGTTATACATTATATTGTGACATATTATTGTCATTCTAACTATTTCACTTAAAATTTTCATTGAGATTTGCGCACACTCGTTTGGAAGGTATCAAAAGAATCACAACAACTAAACTAAGTGTTATATTATCCACGTCATTAGTGCCACAGGGGTGCGTGATCCATGTGTAACTTTGCATATGAGGCAATTAGGCTCGTGAGCGTCAAGCGAGATGAATGCGAGAAGCTCGTGGGCAGACCTTGTCTTGTTTGTGAAGTAAAAGAGTGAAGACGCAGTAGCGCTGTAGACTTGACCTATGGTCGGGTACAGAGCGGATATGCTTCACAGATCACCCACTACTGGTGTTCAAGTAGGGAGTAGGGAGCATTATCAATTAGAAAATCGAATTAAGAAATTTAAATCTTTTTTTTTATACCAAGAAATTTAAAGCTTCAAGTTCTAATAATGGCAGGGTTCAACTTTTTTCCCTCTCCCTTGAGCAACCACAAACTCTAAAATTCTTTAATTGAACTTCTTTTGTGATTATAAATCTAGAACTATAATCAATCTTTTCTTTTGATCGGCGATGATTCAATGTTAAGATTAATCCCACATCAAGCCTATAAATACAAAATAAATAGATTATAAGTTTGGATTGGAGACATTATTTTACCTTGGCATTATAGTGAAACCTCCACTCCAAACTTTAAACCATCACTTTTAATATAGTATCAGAGCAATAAAATATAAGTGCCCAATGTTTCACTCCAAGCAATCTACCAAGTAGGTTATCCTGTTGATATTGGTCAATACTCCGTTGGACCATCCAAGTTGGCTAGATGCTTATAGTTGATCAATGCCCCGTTAGATTTGAATTATCCCAAATGACTAGTTGTCTTAATTAATTCAAGTCTCAACTTGGCTATAGCTGTTGGACTTGAGGGGGAGTGATAAGATTAATCCCACATCATATCGAGTCTATAAATACAAAATAAATGAGTCATAAGTTTGGGTTGGAGGCACCATTTTACCTTGACATTTTGGTGAATCCTTCACTCAAACCTTAAGTCCTCACTCATTTCATTATCCATCTTATGTGAACTTGGACTTGAGAATTTCATCATATAAATTCTAATATTCAAGTCACATCTTTTCGTATTTGATTTATTCAATAAATTATAGATGTAACGACCCGTTACCTTAAGCACGTGATTAGTTTTAATCTGAATATTAATTAATCTGAGTTAGGCTCGTGGTTAAGCCCAATTTGTTACGATTAACGCGTGTGTATGGATTTGCGTGATGTATTGTGTTAGTTTGGGTTGTATTAGTATGTATAAATGAATACGTAGACCAATGAGGGAATACCTAATACCATGTGTGAGTCAATGAGGACATATATGAGATATGGGATAGCGTTGACCCGAGTGTATTCATTGGCGTGAATTATGTAATTATTGGTGTAATTATAGGCATGAATATATATTTATATATTATGGATATATATAAATATTTATTAAAATGGAAAATAATAAAATAATGGAAAATTTTTGGCGCCGAATGATACGCGAGGTCACGAGTGACACGCATAGGACATACGGTTGTGTGCACCCCTGAGGGTTCTCGTTGGCGAGCAAACCAAAATTTTAGGCGTGACATATTGATAAATATATATATATATATATATTTATATAAATTAGAAATATAAATATATATAATAAAAATCAGAAAATGTAAAATTACCCATAAGGGAAGTGGGGTAAATAAGGAAATGATATAGGCTTGAGGGTATTTTGGTCTTTTTCCTAACTAACCGCCTCTTCTTTCATTTAAAGTTAAAAAAAACACAGAGAGTTGAGAGAGACGAGTAATGCAGAGAGAGGGAGAGAGAGAGAGATGAAGCGCGAGAGAGAATGAGGAACTCGGGAGCGAGAAGCTCGACGTCGAGGCCGAGGTAAGTTCGGTCGTGCTATGATGTTCTTCTTGTTGTTGTTTTCGGTGATGTTGTGAGTTTTTGTTGTTGAATTCGATATTGATGGTTACTCCGCCATGGCCGAGAATGGAAAGGGAGGTCGAGTTGAGATTGGGTTGAGAGCCAACCCAATTGAAAAAAAAAATTACAACAGCGAACTCCAGTTCGTGAGGTTGAAGACGACCCTGAATCGAGCTAGTTCGGCTTGGTTGAGCCAAACTCGGTTCAGGGCCAAAAAAAAAAAAGAGAAAAAGGAAAAGAAAATATGAAAAAATTAGAAAAATATGGAAAAATAGTATTTTGATTAAATAAATAGAAATTGAGGGATTTCTATGGAAAATGAGGTATTTGAAAGTCGGAGGAGATTTTATACGGGGTTTTTACCTCGAAAAACATGAATTGGTCAAAATAGGTTAGAAATTAGGTTTCAAGATTTCGGATTGAAGGGGACTAGTTTAGGAGTATAAATAAATGAATATTAGATTTAAATTGATAACAGTTGGTCTATTTTAGGTAATGGACCAACGTGGAAAGATTGAGGACTTCAGGGAGTCGTACAAGTCGGTAAAATATAGAAAGCTCAGGACATATAAGTGAAACTCGTATCTTTTATCAATTATGCAATGTAAAATAGTATTATTAGAGCATGTAGTGTACTGGACTGAGAATGGGGCAATGTACCGTGATTTGACTTTGGTTTTACAAAAATGTTTTTAATGAAAATGGAATCGAAAAGAGATTTGGCAGGAGGGATCGGCTTGGGGTTTGAAACTATGATGGGGTGGCTTCCATCACCGCGCCCTCAGAGACTTGGAAATTATCTCGATCAATGCTTTCCTATTGAGTTGGTGGCTCATCAGTCATAAACCAATTAGATGAGCGGTGATTGGTTTAGCGATGATGAGGGAGTGCGACTCTATGTTTTTATGAGTTGGTTGCACATTGACAAGAACTAGTTAGATGCCCAGTGACTGGTTCTTGATAATGTGAAAGAGGGCAACTCAATTCAAATACGAGTATTGAAATACAAATCACGGGTACATTGCAATGAACCAAGGAACTTGCATATTTTTATATATATTTGTTTATATTGATTCGTATGCTCATTTAGATATATATTTGATTTATATTATACATTGCCTTGATATTAATTGGTAGTTGATGGTTGGTATGAGAATCACTTACTGAGCATGTAGGAGCTCACCACCTTAACATCTCTAGGTATGGATATATGCTAGGACTTGAAACTCAGGAAAGGAGAAGACCAGGAGTTTAGTATGTTCTCTATGGTGCAGTGAGTTTCCTTGTATATATATATATATAAATTGTATTGCTCTATAATTTGTAATAATTGGGGTGGAAATACAAGTTCAATACCGATGTTCATGCTGGTATTGTATATCTTGTGTTTCATCAAAAAAGTTTTAAATTTTTCGTTACGTTTGTTTTATTTTGTTTATTTAAAATCAAGATATACAAGTTGTTGTCCGGAATAAGTATAAGGCTGCTGGCTCTAATTAGGTCTGATCTGGTTTATCGGGGCTTAATTAGAGTTTCAGGCCAAACATTCTCTAATTGAGATTATGGATGTTACAATAGATCTATTCAGATCTGTGAAGATTAATTTGTGGATCTATGTGGTTGTTGGATTGGTGATTTTCTTTAGGTTTTTGCATTTAGTAGGTAGTTTGTCTTTCTCTTGTTGGAAGGTTTGATTTTGTCTTTTATTGTTGGAAGTCTTTAGTTTTTTTCTCTTTGTCGTTAGAAGTTTTGTTTGCCATTATATAGTTCTAGAAATGTTTGTGTATTGTGTTTTGTATTCCATATGTTTGTAGAGAGCAATAATTGATTATCATATTGTTTTATTGTTACAGTTGCATTCACAACTAAATTCATGGTGGATAGATGTTTAGCTTTTGAACAAATAGAATTAACGAATCGATGTACTTTCATTAGGCAATTGATTTCAAGTCTAGACATGTATTGAGCCATTAATAATTAATAAATTTTCTATTTCACTTTAAAAAAAGATAGTGGTTTAACGAGAAATGAATCCAACACTACCTTACTATTAGAAAATGCTTAATGATAAAAAAATATCCTAACTTTTACAAGTTGTATCAATTCTATCATGACCTTTAAAAATTATCAATTCTATCATAACCTTTTGGTTTTAGTATCAATTCTATCCTTAACTAATTTTGGACATTTTTTCTTTGAAATCAACATAATAACTTTTCTTTTCAAGATCATCCATATTTCAATAATATGAAATGTAAGCCTTATGTTTAATAATTATTCTTGTATGAGAACTCACAAAAAAAATAATTTATACCGTAATTAATTTTTTTAGTAATTCATAAAACACAAATAATAAGTTGAATCATATGTATATACAAATGAAAATTTCATATAAAACTTATTAGAAGGTACTCATAGTTTGTTTAGTTTAACAAAATAATTATGTACTTGAATAGAATTATGTAATTAGATTATATGTATATGATTGAGTAGCATATGTACATACACTACTATATGTGTATTATATATATGAATACATTAAAAAAAATATATTAAGCTTTAATACATATGTATGAATAAATCTTTAAATGGTATAATAAGAAAATTAAAAAAAATGATGTGTGGGCAAAAAAAAGGGTATAAATTAGTTAATGATAGAATTGATACTAAATTTTAAAGGTTAGAATATAATTGATACAACTTGTAAAGGTTATGATATTTTTGATCATTAAGCCTTAGAAAAATGTTGATGTACCTCAACAATTGCACCAAGAATGGCACGAAGTTGTTGGCCTCTCTTATTTTTTGCATTGAGATATGAGCATATAGCTCGTTGCTAGGTTAACAAAGTAGGGCCATTATTCCTACCAAAAAAAAAGTAGGGCCGTTATTATTGGAAAATGATAATCTAACACACTTTTAAAGCACACCCTTGTCTTTTAACTATTTATAATATTTTGTCAGATGTAGGACCCACGACTAGTGAGACAAAAAAGAGCTATAACTGACTAAAAGACAAGGGTGTGTGATATAAGATCTAAGTATCTGTTGAAAGTAGGTCATTTTATTATTTTTCATTATTATTAATGAACTTAAATGTAAATCAATTTATGTATTGGGATGTACGCGCATCCTCAGCGCTGCAAAGTCGAGTTTGACATCACCAACTAATTAATTGGATGGTTCTATATTATGGTTTGGTATGGGTTTGAGAGTAAGAAGAGGTTGTGAGTTCAATTATTTGAGGATAAAAGTTTTTCTGTTATAATATGTAAATATTTTTTTATTTTTGGCTATAGTAAACAAAGTCTCCTTCCTATCAAAAAAAAAAAGTTTTTTCTGCTATACCTCGCCATATAACCCACACCTACGTGTAACAATTGAGCAACCAAAACTAAAAGTGTTGTCTGGCCTGATGACCTAATCATTTTCCGTAAAATAAAATTGTTCTGAGTATGGACACCCAAAAAGAAATTCTACAGAAATTTAAAGTACCCAGTGGATCAACACCAACAAAAAAAAAAAACGTAAATTGATTGGACAAGTTAATTCCTCTATAAACCAATGGATCACTCATAACATACAACAACTAATTAATCCACTCTAGTGCTCTGCTGCTCTCATTTTATCATCAATGGGCTTGGGAAATACTTCGTGAGCAAACTCAATCAACCTCCCTACTTCGGGGTCTACGTCCTTCACAGCCTCATGAGCCAAGAACCTCTCCGCCCACCCAGCGAGTCCAGGCGTCTTCTCGTCCTCAATTGCCTTGAATCCGTGCATGGTCTCGAGGGCTCTTAGCCACCCCAGATGGCACCCAAGCGCAATGTCAAGGTACCCAATTTGGTCACCATTGAAGAAGTCCTTTCCTTTGCCACAATCCATGAAGGCCTTCTCCAGCATTTCTATTGCCGTCTTTATTTGCTTTATGGCCTCTGCATCTTGGCCCCATGATGTTGCAATCCGACCCAGGTTTGGGAAGATCTTCACGACAAACAAGCAAATTCAACATTGAATGTTAAGTAGACTACTTCATGATATTTTGGGCTAAACTTTCACAAATTTTCATCAAATTTGTAATGGGAATAAAGTTAATTTAACGGACATAATTAAAGTAAGTTATCTAGACAATATATAATTTTTTTGATGTTCTCAAAACAATTTTTTTTTTTTTTCTGATAACGAAGACTGAAACTCGGGAGTTTTTATTAATCAAAGACAAAAATTAATGTTATTATAGAAACTAGTATGAAATTACAAGGCACATTATGTTTCTAACAAATCTTAATCAGGTGTAGTAGGTCAGCCGGATTACTCATAAAGTTGTTAGCTATTACAAACCAAGGACACTAACTCGATCATCCTAGATAAATTAAAGCATAGTATATAGGTTAGAGAAAAAATAAATTGGAACATAAATTAACTATATATATACGATATCAATAATTGACAATGTGCTTTAACCTACGTTGATTCTAGTAGCAAGAAACTTGATGTCCGGCCCTCAAATAGTACTAGAGTTCTACCATTCACTGTATGTATGCCTGAACTCTAGAATAGTCGAAGTGAACTCTAGAATAGTCGAAGTAATTGCAACAATGGTATATTAAGTCAAATTATTGTGATCATACCTTTTCTTCTATGTAATAGCCCCAAAAGCGTGCAATGGCACGGTCATAGCGGTCGGAGGGGAGGATGGGGGGCCGGAGGTCCAGGTCTCGTCAATGTATTCAACAATGATGAGTGACTCGCAGATCGGTCGGTCATGGTGGAGGAGAACAGGGATCTTCTTGTAGACGGGGTTGGACTTGAGGAGGAGTTCGCTTTTAGTCCCAATCACCTCCTCCAAGAACTCATATTCCACGGCTTTGAGGTTGAGGGCAATTCTGGGGCGCGTCACAAATGGACTAGGCCAGGCTCCCACTAGCTTCACCTCACTTGCTGCCATTGCTTTCACAATTAATGATTTTGGTATTAGTAGTTCGTTGGCTTTGCTTTGATCAATATATTGAGAGGTTGAAATATGATTACACATTATAATGAATGCAATTCTAACCCAAACATTATTGGAATCGAGAAAAAAAAGGCCCCAATCCTATCAAGCACCTTGAGGAGGGGAGGAGTTTCGTTGTTGAGACACCTTCGGCTGCCACACACTGCAAAAGTGGGCCTGAGGTCTAAAAAAAAAATAAAAAAAATGGATGCAGTGATAGTAAAATTAATTTAATTTGAAGGGCTGAAATGAAATTCGAATTTGAATTGGCGCACCATGCATTATTACTGTACTCTGTCAGCTTTATTATATATTTTTGTTGTAGCATTTCCCTTTCAAAAGTGACCAGGAAAAGTTGGACAAAGAAATCATAGAGTAACGCTCGTGGGCAGACGTTGTGAAGCACGGTGGTCGCACGCCCCCACGAGGAGATGTACCGGATCTTCACATTATAGTGGGTCGGGAAGCATAACCTCCTTAAATTTTATTTTACGTCACATTTATCTCACGAGATACTTTAGTATATTATATTGAAACCTTCTTTTATCTTAAAATTTTCTTTTATAGTCGTGATGGCTACAAGTATTATCCATACCAATAACAAGATAACTATAGGTATCCATATTCATTACCAACTCAAAAATTAAAATAAATTTAAACAAAAAGCTCGGGTAACTCACTTTGGGCATTGATTCAATCGAATGCCGCACATTTTGCCTTCGAGATGCGTAAGCACACATCTCAACATGTATTGTATGACATTTGTCTAAGTCAGTGTCCAAATTCAGTTACTCTAGCATTTTCCTAAATTTGGAACTATGAATAGGGTAGCTAAAATATATATTTGAACGGAATTGATCCGGTATTTTACACTGATGAATTGTAAAGGTGTTCGAACTTAATCCCATTTTGAAAATGAACATATTTTTGTGCCCAATTATGAATCCGTTTCTTGTCCGAACCCGTTTCTACACCTTCCCAATCATATTGCTGACCTAAAAAAAAAACACACCTATATACATTCCAAATGAAATTGATTTCATAGAGAAAATCTATCAGTTGTTCTTACCAAAAACAATTCTACCAGTTATCTGTTTCTCTCTCTACATGAATTGTTTTGGAAAGCAACATCAAGTCTCAAAGAGCCAAAGAGAATTTTGTGAACTACTGCAAATGCCATTCAACAATTTTTAATTCCTAACATTAACAACACGTCAATGAACTTAGAATTATCGCTGCAGCTGACTACCCTCCGTACGTTGGATAATTCAAACCAAAGTAGGGAGTTGAAAAAGGTTTAGATACATATGGATATAAATATACAACAATAAAAAAAGCCCAATCGAAATAGGAAAATATGGTCCAAATCCACATTGGTCCACCCAATCGAAATAGGAAAATATGGTGTAAAATAGGGTTTAACATTTTTGGTAACCAGAGGTCCACCAATATATGCATAACAAAGGAATCACATTTCAGACAAAAAAAAAAGACAAATGAATGATATTTCATATGTTTGACAGTTTACACTACTGGAATATACGTGTGCCCAAATGATGAAACATATGAAACCTTTATTTGACGGTGGATGAAATCCAACCAAATTGGTCTACTGGGAGTGAGAAATGCGTCATTGAGATCCAAAAAGTAAGCAAACACTCAAAACACAAATAAGTTGATCCATGGGGGTGCACAGGCACTAATCCGCGAATTTCAGATCAATTATCAGTAAGATCAAAACTAGATTGAAGAAAGGTCCACCATTTGATTTGGAATATATATATAAAAAACAAAGGAATCACATTTCATCAACACAAAAAAAAGACAAAGGAATGACATTTCCTAAAATATGTTTGACAGTTTACACTACTGGAATATGAAACATTTATGAAACCTTGATAATACTATATATAGATTTGTGAACAGTGGATGAAATCTTGTGATTCAATCCAAATTTTTGGTCTAATTGGGATTGAGAAATGCGTCATTGAGATCCAAAAAGTAAGCAAACACTCAAAACACAAATAAGTTGATCCATATATGCATCTACTAACTCTGCTTCCATATGTTTAAAGGCAACTTCATCAATTGGTATTGTTGGGTGGGAGCTTAGACAATATCATCTTGCCAAATTCAATCAATTTGTCAGACCAAGGCATCACGTCCTTCACAGCTTCATGAGCCCAGAACCTCTCAGCCCCCACCCATCAAGCCCCGGCGTTGTCTCCTTATCAGAAAGCTGAAATCCTTTCATGCTCTCGACCGCTCTTACCCACCCAACAAGGCTCCCGAGCGCCATGTCAAGGAACCCAATTCGCTCTCCCCACCTTTGCTGCATTCCTTGAATGCCTTCGCTAGCTGCACTACCATCGCCTTTGTTTGCTCTATTGCCTCCGCCTTCTTCTCCTCACCTTCGGCTTTTGCTATCCCGACCAACGACATAAAACTTCACAACATACAAACAAATAAATGCAAATGTGAAACTTAAGATTTTGGTGTAAACTCTGGGTGCAAACCTGCAGCACTACAATACCATGTTCAATCAAATTACTCCAATACCTTGTCATCTATGTAGGCAGCCCAAAAGCGTTCGATGGTGCAGTCATAGGGTCGGAGAGCATGATGAAGGGGCTGGAGGTCCAGTTTTTGTCAATATATTGGACAATTATGAGTGACTCACAGATGGGTCGGTTGTGGTGGAGGAGAACAGGATCTTCTTGGTACAAGGTTGTATTTGAGAGGAGATTGCTTTTCAATCCAAACTTCTCTTCCAAGACCTCATACTCCACATATTTGAGGTTGAGAGCAATTCTTGCACGCATCACAAATGGACTCCGCCAGGATCCCAATAGTTTCATTTCACTCACCACCATTGCCTCAATACCAATCTTGTTCTTGTAGAGGAAAATGAGGCCTATATAGGAGAATAAATCAGTGCTGGGTGCTGGGTGCTGGGTGCTGGGTGTGAGCGTTTATCACAAAGCATGGACCTTTTGCCTAGAAAGCTAGTATTTGTTTACCAAGACTGGAAGTTTTATTCAAATTAGACATTTTCATGCCAATGCAGACTACGGTAATAACATCAAAAGATGTTGAGAAATTGACAAACAACTCTTGAACATTTTTTGAGAACAAAAAAGGAAGTGACGATCAACAAGATGTGCTATACTTCCATTCTATAACATGCTTAGTTCTATGCAGGAAAAGATATATTTTAATTCACATGAGTCCATGGTGAAAGATCCGCTGATTGCATTACCCAACAAACAAGCTATCCAGATCAAAATGCAGGAGCAACGTAAATCCAATTGAAAATTAACTCCAAATATACTCCTAAAGAGAGAACAAAATCTGACCGACATAGCAGTTTGTTAAGCAAGATGTTGCAGTGTGTAAAATCATTCTTTGTCCTCCTCGGCTACATCTGCAGTGGAAGTCCCACCTGCAGTAACAAATTTGCCACTCATGGGATCAACTGCACGGGTGTCACGTGGCCCACCTTTGCGGCCCATGACCACCATTGGTGGCGGAGGCAGAAGCCCAGCTCTGAAAAGGATGCGTTGAACTGGTTCAGAAGGCTGCGCACCAACGGACAACCAATACCTACCACAAGAAATGGAACACTTGCTTCAGGTCAACAACGTAAAAGTAAAATCTCATATATATATATATATATATTACCTTCGCTTGAACAAGACAAGGATCACTGACACAAAGCCAAATCACAGAAGAAAACGGGGAACGAGATGTTTCTGAAGTTAAACTTTCCATCATAAATTTAAGTTGTTTCTCAAGACCACACTAATATTGAATAAAAAAAAACAAAATGAACTTGAATATACTAGAGTAAAATGTATCAGTTCTTCATTCAGGAATTATCAACATCTATTCTCCTCTGATAAAAATTTAGGAAACATTATACTGTTAAAACACGGGGGGATGTATGGTCCCAGTCCATGCCAGGAAATGTAGCACAGCGCAACTTAAAGTATACATCTCTGAAAAAAAAAATCTAAGCAGGTCATTCCCCATAAGCAAGAAGCAAACAACGTTGTACAACAAAATATACAACTTCTTTTTGCAAATAAGTAATCTAAAGAGTAGCACATCACAAAGAGACATAAGTTTAGACAGCCACAAATTAAATTAGTTAATTCTCATATAAATGGATCAGTTGTTGATAACATATTAGGTTTTCAAAATTTCATAGGCAAGGTTAAAAATGGGTAACAATAAGGTAAAACATTGGTAAAGTTGTATATGAGCTCTCACATTCAAGTCTCTACACTGGTAATTCTCACTGAATCAGTACAGTACCTTGCAACAACACAACAAAAACCAAATTAACTAGCTAATGAATTTCCATCTCTCCTAAGAACTCATCAAGTATTCTTAAACAAGGTCATCTTCTTCTTTTTCTATAAAAAAGACCTTTAAAATCACTACTAAGTATTAGTCTAGAATATACAACAACATAGCCTCAATCCCAAATTAGTTGGTAAGAATTAGTCTAGAGTATATTATCAATAAATTGCAATCATCAGTCATCTCAAGAGGAAATGTTTTTTCCCCTTTTCGGGTGCTCGCTCTCTTTCTAATAGTGTTTGATCCACTTCATAAAGAGCGACAAAAGATTTACGCTGGGTGTCAACCTATCGCAAAAAAATCAAAGCTTCAATAGTTCAATCCCAAATTAATTGGAATGGGTTGGCTACATGGATCAAACTCTTCCATTGTGCTCGATTTAGTGCGATACCGTAACCCTCTCCCATTTTTTGGATATGGAAAATGGGATTGGGTCCTCCCTCCCCCATTTTTCGGGTATGAAAAATGAGCTTGGGACTTGCCTCCCCCATTTTCTAGTATGGATAATTGGCTTGGGAGCCCTCCTCTTTATCATACATGAAACCAGCTATGTAGCGCATACACTCTCCTAAAGGTAGAGTTGCACTCTTTTGATCATTTTTTCCTCCCTGTGGTCTCACTGTCATTATTTCTACACTACCACTTCAACCCATTCTTGATCCAACGACTTACACAGACACGTGGTAGGGAATTGATCTGAATGTGTTTAAACTTTAAACATATATTTTTTCTGACTTTACAACACAGCCAAATCCCAAAATGAAACAGGGAGAGATACAATTACAAACAAGTCAAACTACCACATAAGACCTTATATTCAAAGGAAGATGGTGAAGACATTCATCAGAATTAAAATTAAAAAGAGAGAATTACTTTACTCTGTCGAAATTCAGACCCATCCGTTTACCGCCATCCTGCCCTGTAAGATACCCAATTGGATAATCAACAACATAGCCTCAGTCCCAAATTAATTGGGGTCAGCTACATGGATCAAACTCTTCCATTGTGCTCAATTTAGTGTAATTAATGGTGAGCTTAATTCGATAATCAATTCACGAATTTAAAAATATATTTGAAAGAACTTCATGACGATGATAATAAATTGCACTGACCTGGCAAAGGATTGTAGTATCCCAAAACCTCAAGATGCTTTCCATCTCTAGGAGATCTACTGTTGGCAGCCATAACTCTGTAAAATGGCCTGTTTCTGCATCCAAACCTTGCTAAACGAAGCCTAACAGCCATTTTGCTTTGATATTGTTCTTGAATTTGAAGTTGTTCTGCAGATATGAAGACACTTGAAGCATCAACGATTCCCCGTAATCCAAACGCGACAGTGGTGGAAGAACAAAAAACCCTCTAACTGAACTGGAATAAAGAGCCTTAAGAATACTAGGTTTTACCTGGTAGAAAAGAGGGACTCAAAGTCCTTGAAGGTGAGTGATTGACAATAGTATGTAAATGACAAAGGTTTGTGGTACTAGTCATCGCACAACATTGCCTATGCCACCAGACACCTTTGATCCTTTTAAGCTCAAAGTTACATGTTTCACTAGAGAAACATAATTAAATGATAAATTGATGTGATAAAAAGATTACGAAACCCAAACAAATGGCATAAGATCAACAGATTAGAAATAGTTTAGAACTTTTAACAATCAATTATAAGAGATGCACTAATAACTTGAATTTTCTACAGCTAGATACACTTTCATACAATGAGAAATTCAAAGTTCACTAAAAAAGAAAAATCAACCATATGTTTATTTGTTACAAATTGTGGTATCCATTCATACCACTATTTCAATTACTAAATTTAGTACAAGCTTTGCAAATGCTATGAAAATTTTCATATTAAACTCCCAACTCCTTTCCATAAAATTTATTTGGTACCTAATATCCTATACTAAATCATACCTAAATGAACACTTATCATGTGGTTAGGTGAGTGTGTTCACCAAGTATAGCATTTGCCAAACAAAAATATACTTAGTCCCTCAACTCTCACGTTTTGGGTACTAAGTAATGAAGAGACACAAAAAAACACCATTTTTCCCCTTCTCCTTAAAACCTAAAGACTAAAGTATTGTCTATTAACTTTACTTCAAAGGCATAGCTTCATTTGCTACTAAAAGAAAAATCAAACAGCACAATTCTCTTGTCATTTAGTCTAGTCCATGAGAAATGTTCCAATACGCACTAGGCAACGTACCTAAAAATAAAGTAGTAAGAAGCCTTTTGTGCGATAGTGCTCTTGAATAATAAAAATGTGAGTAATGGTGCATGATTATTAAGGTCAAGGGCTTGGAAGTATATAAAATGGTCGATTCGATAAACTTGACAAACGCATAAGTTGCTTATGAGTTTGCAAACTTTTTGCAATGTCACTTTGATCCCAATGTGTAGGAAATGACTGCTATTTGTGTAATTTCATTGTTAAATCAAATGTAATAGTAAGCAAATTTTTTGAATGGATTTTTTTGTAAGAAAAAAAAAAAAAACTTTACCTCCAAACCTAACCACTCTCATCGCCTATATAACCACCTAACTACTCAGACTTTGTTTTGTTGGGGTGGAGTTATCTCCTGGGAGATACCTTACAAGGAGTTGAGAATAATCTTTATTGGTTGCCCAACTTGCTTGTAAGTTATTTCCCAACTTACACGGTGAAAGATATCTCCCCCATAGAGGAGTTATCTCCCATAAGTTGTATATACGACCTTTTTATTACCCATATCAATCTCTAGTTTGAAAGCAATTTATGTCAATTTATATCTTTTATAATTTAAAAACTTGCAATTTCCTTGTAAGTTTAAAATTGAACAAAACAAGAAAATATTAACTCAAAGGAGTTAACTCCAAGGAGATAACTCCGAACTAACACTGTAAGTTAGCAAAAATGAACCAAACGAGGCCTCACGTGCACCTCTCATTCTCTTCCTTTTTTCTTTTTTTCGTCAAATCTCACTCTCTTCCTTAATTACTCAAAATTAAACCCTATCAACTCGATCTCAGTGTACACTTACCTCCCTCACCCTCTTAATCGTAACTTACTCTCGTCTCAACTCTCCTCACGCTCTCCCATCTTCATCTTCCTCACCCTCTCGAACTCAACCCATGGCCTCACCATCACTCACTCTCCCCAACGCTTTGATTGATAGAGGTGAGAGCACCGAGAACACGTCACTCAATATACACAACAAAAACACCCACTTCCCCATACCTCGGTCACAGGAGGGGTTGTCGAACGAGGTTGGAGGCGCTGCCGAAGCCGAGAGGGAGAGAGGGTTAGGGAGATGAAGATGGGAGAGTGTGAGAGAGAGTTGAGACAAGAATGAGTTGCGATTGAAAGGGTGGGGGAGGTGAGTGAACATCGAGATCGAGTTGAGAGGGTTTAATTTTGAAAAATTAAGGAAGAGAGTGCGATATGACCAAAAAAAGAAAAAAGGAAAAGAGTGAGAGGTGCATGTGAGGCCTTGTTTGGTTCATTTTTGCCAACTTACAGTGTTAGTTCGGAGTTATCTCCTTTGAGTTAACTCATTCGAGTTAAGATTTTTTTGTTTGGTTCAACTTTAAACTTGCAAGGAAGATGCAAGTTTTTAAACTATAAAAGATATAAATTGACGTAAATAGCCTTCAAACAAGAGAGAGATATGGATAATAAACGGGTCAGTAATGAGGGTATTTGTGTCTACAACTCTTGAGAGAAAACTCCTCTAGGGGAGAGATATCTCTCACCCTAGGGTGTACGTTGAGAAATAACTTAATGGCAAATTGGGCAACCAAACAAGATTATTCCAAACTCCCTGTAAGGTATCTCCCGAGAGATAACTCCACCCCTAACCAAACAAAGCCTGAGAGTAGTCAGGTGGTTATATTGTTAGGGTTTTAGGTTTTGAAAACACAACGGAATTATAAATTTATTTTCAAGAACCCCAACAGGTTCAAATGATATCCATTAATCTGATTATCATAATTGAAACAATACCTTGAACGTTGGTTTCATGTTTATGTTGGTCGACCTTCAAAAAGTTCACATGAGCACCTTTTATTAGAAGTCCACACACGCACGGTGACTACAAATTGGAGTGCTAGCTCCGGAGACCTTGAAAACGTTTTTCTTCTCTCCCCCAAGTTCAGAAAACTCACAGATAGCCAAAAACGAAAACTAATTCGTTTTTAGGGTTACAACCTCTTTTTGTATGTCTACTATGCTTTCACTTAAACACATATTTATACAACTATTGTATTTAGGGTTTTTCAATTGAATGACATATATGCCCCTGGTTAAATAAGTAGTAATATAATAAAACGTAAAATCTTTTATGACCTAATAGGTTTATGCAACGTTGACAGTGAACCAAAACCTCTTTTTGGTACACAAGTCATAACCAACCTCTAGCGAGGGATTATGACTACCCAAGTTGCACGAAGATCAAAATCGATAAAACTTAATCAATAATGTATATCAAATCCCTTTGTCGTACGATATCCTTTGATTAAACATAAGGCACGGAAGTGTTATCGTTAAATGTTCAATCATACTAGTCTCAATCTTAAAGTAGATTGAAAACATCTAAGTAACATTGATCTTATCAATTCACTTAGACTTGGTCATTTATCAGTTTATCATATCGAGGGATCCACTAATGTCTCTCTATATGAGAGTGATAAGTTCTATCTTGATTACACACCTTCACCTATTATTCACATAATAGCCAATCATAACATTTATAATCATCCAATTAAAGACAACATTTGATTGCATCAAACCACTAATGTTGAAATTTATGGTAATATCAAGTCAAAGGATTAAATAATATACCTATCATGAGTAATACCTATGGCTTAATCCATGTGATGTTCTCATAGTGGATCGATCTAGTACATTGTTCTCTAACAAGTACTCATGATCTTTATTTGTATCCCCATACACATGATCATAATATGACCATCAATCAAGACTCATACTAGTCTTAATTCATTATAGTTCCCAATATAATGACGGACTAAGAACATTTAGGATATTTCAGTAAACATCCATGGATCTTATTATAATCATATAATGTAAACATGCAAACCAATTATAATAAACAACAAATTAATCCTCTATTTTATTAATCAAAATAATAATAAAAACAATGTTTGACCTAGAGCACATGCCCCCAACATATATAGGCGATGAGGGTGGTTAGGTGAGGAGGTAAAGTTTTTTTTTGACGAAAAGATATCCATTTAAAAAATTTGCTCACTATTACATATAATTTAACAATGAAATTACACCAATAGCAGTCATTTCCCACACATTGGGATCAAAGTGACATTGCGAAAAGTTTGCAAACTCATGAACAATTTATGAGCTTGTCGAATTTAACGAATCAACCATTTTATATACTTATAAGCAACAATAATGTCAAAAAAATATATATAAAAAAAAAAAAAAAACATATGGCTTATTTAGGTCTTTAATCAGGCGCCTACTGTTGGCTAACCATTTGCTTATGAGACCCTTCAAACTTGAGGTTTCCAAAACACTAGCGTGAAGCTTGAGGAGACGACGCAGTGAAATTCTTGACACAGTTATCATAGTTGGTGATTGATGGAGAGCAGGAAACCATCACAAATTTAACAAGCAAACAAAAATCCCATCTTTGACATCGAATCATTGGCTAAAAAGATGAATAGACAATTTTCAATTACAACTAGGTTTTTTTCGGTTATTAATGCGATTCAATCGAACTAGTTTAGTTTGTTCACAAAAAGTTACAACTGATCAAACCAGTTTCACCATTCAATTAAAACCTAATCTTCGACTACTACTTCGAAAAGCCTAATCAATCAATTATTAGAGAATTCGAGAATCGAAAACTAACCTCGAGAGAGAGATGGAAGACGGACGACTCGTGCTCGCAGTGTTGGGTTGCTGAGAGTTTATGTAGTCGGGTTTTTAAGTGGCAGTAGATGTTTTTCGAGATTCTCAACATAAGTATGTAGTGGCTAGTGCGGCTACTACCAACCAAATGATTCCAAACGGTATGGGTTACTTGGATTCTAGTATCGTACTGGATAAGTTGTAGTTTCTAAGAAAATATGATCCAGGCTGCTATGTAATTTTTTTTACGTTATTAAGAGTCAAACCCAACACCTTTTTAATTTTTTGTTTTTTGATGAGTGATATTTCGTCCATCTCAACATCGGAGATATGATTACTGATATCTTCAAAATAGTCTTACAAATTTTTGCTTCTCTTTGAGCATCTCGAGTGCATGATATGTAATGTATTACATATAGAATGATGTTTGAACACCTTTAATATGGCATTCTCAACATAAGTATGTAGTGATTATTTCTATTAAGTCTTTTACCAATAAAAAGTAGTAGCTATTTCATTAATGTAGAATGATGTTTGAACACTTTAATATGGCATTTAAATCATTAAAAAACTTGATTTAATAGAAATAAAGAGATTTGACAATGAAGAGTTGACCCAAGCTAACTTCAAACATATTGATTAAGGACTTAAAAGATTTGGAAAGCACACTAAGTGAATTGAATCAGGAGCAACGAGTGAGTTTGATCCATGTAGTTGCCTCCAGTGAATTTGAGATTGTGGTTATTTTTTTTAAGAAAAGATATATCCATTCATAGAAATAGAAATTGCTCACTATTATATCTAATTTAATTATAAAATTACATCTATAGAAGCCTTCTCTCACAACTTCATATCAAAAGGAAAATTGTGAAAGTTTGTAAACTTATATACAACTTTTATGTTTGTCGTCAAATGGATCGAATTGACCATTCTATATGCTTCAAGTTATTTTGATTCTATAGCAATAATTTCAAAAAAAAGAACATATGATTTATTCGACCTAACTAAATCCTTAGATTTATCACTATCGAGGGTTGTCAAACCCCCCCCCCCCCCCCCCCCCACCCCAACTGTTCCAGCTTATGTCATTTATGGCTCCCTGCTTGAACGCTCGACGGGTCTCATCGATCCAATGCTTGCATTATCGAAGTTTATACTATCTTTTGGAGTTCTCAGCTAAGTCTTACGTTGCCTTTATGGGTTATCTACTTATCTTCCTCCAAGCCTGAAGGGAGTCAAACTCACCGCTACGAATGATGTTCCGACTAAGTGTACACGGCCAAATACCCCATCAACAAAATTTCTTACCCTCTTTTTTTTTTGAAAACTTTTGATCCTGACTTTAGTTTTTCCAAATTGTAAGATTAATCCTTCATAGTCAAAAGTCAAAAAAGACACTTCCTAAAAAACCTCTAAAAGAACTCCAAAACCTCACAATAAAGGAATGGAAAAAACTCAAATCTCTTTACAAGGAGAGAAAATTCAAAGCCTCCCAACAAGGAGAAGAAAAATCAAAGCCTCCATACAAGAGAGAAAAAATCAAAACCTCCTTACAAGGAGAGAAAAAACTTACTTACATTTCTTTGCAAACCCACAAAAAACAAGAGTTATAGCAAAATAAGAAAAGAAGAAGAGGCGAGATGGTGGGGGTGACGGCTCAAGCCAGTTCCCTAAAAACTGGGCATTGCCCGGCTTAAGCCTTGGGGACCCCCGAGTCATCCTCTGAGAGACAATGCAGGCCTAATCAATTTTCCTTTCAATTATTTTAAGTCATTTAGAAATTATAAGTTGAGTTATTTAAGATTTGCAAGTCTTAAAATTTAGTGGAAGCAATTTAACAAATTAAACAACTCAATAGAAATAAAGTCGAGACAACATATAGTGTGGAACCCTGCATATATATATATATAACATGCATATCAAGTGACAAGTGTGTAGATGAAAGCAATATACATGTATCAGTACGTCTCATAACTCCAAAATATCCCAAGTGTGTCAAAACATCATGTACATAAGTAATACAGTACTAAAAGAACCTACAAAAGTAAGAAAGGGAGGGCCGCTCTGATGTCCTCAAAGTAATCACCTAATACCGGCGTCTTGCCCTAGCTTGACTGTGACGGCCCCAGTTCCTCATAAAAATGGATCTCGCCCAGCCTAGGTCTACATGGGCTCCGAGTTCTTACTCGCAAAGTCTACGCATCCTAGTCAGCCTTAAGTCCTCAAATATATCATTAGTTCATCATTTAAATGTGTAAGTTATAGGATTATAAAGTTATCAGGAAATTCACAGCGAAAATTACTATAATCAACTATAACTACAAAAATGGAAATCAGGAATAATGGAAACCTACTAATGTACCTTGAGAAAATGGATAAATACATGCATGTCTGGTGATCAAAGCAATATAAAGTGATCATACATGATATCCCTAGTCTCTTAAATTTCGATACATGTCCCAGTGTTTTACAAAACATAATATACAATAATCACAACAAAAGAAAAAAAACCTACACTGAGTAAAGGAAAGGATTGCTCCGAAAGTCCTCAAAGAAGATCACCTAGCATCAGCTCCTTCCCCTTGCTCGTCTCACCTCTATCTCTATCTGCACCACCGTCACAAACTAGACGGTGAGTGCTTAGAAAAGAGAAAGTAATGCTAAAAGAAACTAAACATTAATTCAAGATTTCAACTAAACAATCCAAATATCATGCGTATTGAAAAACAGAAAGAATAACAAAATAGCATGATAAACATACTGACAAGCTGAGCAACAAAAATTTGAGTGTTCACAGAATCAACGAAGGCCCATAAGTGGTCAAAATCAATGCAGTACCACTGTAACAACCCTCAAACTCTAACCAGACTTGTATGACACTTGTCAGGACCGTGACCTAGTTATGCGATATTGGAGTGTATTTCGAACCTTGGGAGTCGACACCGAGGTAATTTTATGATTCTTTGATGTGTGTAATAGTATTTTAGTTTAATGTGTGTCACGAGCCGTTCGGGTGATTTTTAATATGAGTGAGGTTCGTCTAGGTAAACGAGGGAGTAAAATACAGTAAAAACAAAATTAAAAGAATTATTGGATAATTTAATTACTTATTTGTACGAGACAAGGAGAAAGAATGTGTGTAACGGAGAAATACGGACCGAGGAGGCAAGACGGATCGGGGAACGTTGTTTGAACGCGGGAGTTAGATAATTACATAACAAACAAACCGTGGGATAAGATTGTTAAAGTGACACAGCCCAATGGTGGAGAACCTTTAGATCAGCCTTGAGATGAGCATGTATGTTGAGATGAGGATGAATGCCCACAAATGAGACAACACATCACCTAATCTACTATTCACATGCTCATCTTTCTATAAAAACATCATCTCCCCCACTCTCCCACACGGTCTCTCTCTCTCTCCCCCTCATCTCACCACCGTCCCTTCTCATCTCTCACCGGTAACCGGACCAGTTTGATAATTCATGAATTACTGTTATATTCTTTTGGCATTACTTTTGATTTCTCTCATTTACTTACCGTCTAGTTTGTGATGGTGGGTGCAGATATGGTGGAGTGTATTAGAGGCAAGAGACCTTGCCTATGAGACTTTTTGTGAGCTGCTGGACTTGAGCTTGTTATTCTGACTTGAACATGAACTTATCGGGGTTTTTCACATTTATATAGAATCCTGATTTTTGTTTGATTGAATTATTTCCCAATAATTGGTTAGTATCAAATTTTCTTCCGCTGTGTTATACTTGCAATAACTCTTTCATAAAAGTCTAAACAATCCAGTACTCAAAGTATAACCAGCTATCAGTGGGGTAGAACAACACAACTGCAGAAGTGCTCATGCTTACCCACTCATATGGACCCAAGAGTACTTCACAACACACTTACGCCAAGACACTCAACCAACAAAATAAGAATGGAATTCCAATAAAGGCTAATTCAATATAATTGACAGTAAATAGATAATGAATTAATGCATATTTCATATCTTGTTTACAATCGTACGATAAAGTACCTCGGTTAACCGCAAATCTCTGATCCTCGCGTACCTCTAAGCTATCCTCTCAAATTCTCAAAGTCTGTTAATTAACCAATTTTACAAATTATATTAATATCATTCTAATTTATCCAATTTTCTATAATTATCAAATTAGTGTAATTGGGTTGATTTTCAAGGTGTTGGGTCATATTCGGACCCAATTGAATACCCGAGAGATCCCCAAAATTTTTTGAAATTTTAAAAAATTTGGTCTTTATGAACAGTGTCACGTCGCCACAGGCGTCGTGACCATTTTTTTGGGCGGCGTCTCCACAGCGTGGAGAAACAACACTCTGCCCAACTCGTATGTGGGTGATGTTGTGACCATTACTCTAAATGGCGTCCCCACGACGTCTTCTCTTATTTTCGTGTTTTTCCCTATGCTCTAAACGCCGTGAGTGGTGCTGTAGGAGATACTTCTCACGACATCCCTCGCGCATGTTCAGCAAAACACTCATTGTGGGGTTTCTCGAAACCCCGGCTCGAGTCGCCGCGTTCCGAGTCTATCCTAAACCCTTCGAGACGTCCAAAACAACTTAAAATTCAACTCCCTATCCATCGAAACCCCGACAAAACACCCCGTTCCAAAAATAACTCAAAATTCTTCAAAAATTTCCATTCACTTCCAATTCACAAATCAACCACCAATTCCTCAATAAAACACTTCATTGATACCAAATTCATCAATCAAAACCATTTTCAACATTTTTCCAAAAATTCGTCCAAAATCGTTGTGACGAAAACCCCAAAATTAATTCCAAGACGTAGATAAACACGCGAGGATTAAAGATCCTACCTTTTTATACTATTGGTTCGATCCACGACGTCGCAACTTTTCCGCGAATCCCGAAACCCACGTCTCCTCTTCGTTCTTTCTCTCCTCTCACGTTTGAAACAAAAACCAAATGGATGAGGAGAGAGAAAATGTGATATATATAAAACTTTTGTCATCTCCTTTACGCACGAATCTTAAGGCTAATCTTATGGCTCACTTTCAATTTGCATAATATCTCTAACACAAGCAATTGACTCCAATGGGTGACTTCGACATCAAAACCGCTCCATTTCTCACTCAAAACACGTGTTCACAGACCCATTTCAACTTTCAACTCGTACCGCGTACGTTCCCAGACATAATTTCGCTCCCACATTTTATTTAATTATTATTATTATTTTCAATAATTAACTAATTATCATTTTTGGTGTTTAATTATCCATTTTATACCCTAAATTTATGTTTTTCCTAGCCGAATCTTACATAGAAATCCGTAGTGATTTATAAACGAAAACCACGCACTAGGACACACAGAGTTCTCATTCGGATATAAATAATAATACAAACATCACAAAAAAAAAAATATACCTCAGTGTCGACTCACGAGGCTCGAGTAATATGACAGATCACGATGATAGGTCACGGTCCTATAAACACACGATACGTGTCACCAATAAATTTAAGGGTCGTTACATTGATTGTGGTTTGCACTAAGTCATCAAACAATGACAAGCCCAGTAAGTAAGAGATAGAAAGATTTAAACAATACTTCAAGAATAAATAAAACAATCTAAAGACCATGCGGTGAATAAATAAAGCAGTAACTAAGCAAAGTGAATAAAAATGAGATTGAAATAATGTAAGCAACGAGAAAATGAGTGTGAAGGAAGACAAAAGAGAGGCGCCTAAATAGTTCAAGACCACCGAGTGCAGGTGCCACAAGGTCGAGGTCATAGGACGCGACAACGCGTGATCAACCTAGGATCGTTTCAAATGAAGGATATCAACGGTGCCCGAGATAAAAAAACACATCTCATTCGACCAAAAACACATGAGTGACAACCACTTGTCATCTTCCTAACTCACTTGGCCCCGGACACTTAATAAGGAGTGAAAGTCCAAAGAAAGGGGTATAACAATATCTAGAGAGCATGACAAATATAGAATTAATGTGCATTCCCTTATTGGTTTTACTTACCTCGGATCATCACCAAAATTGCGCTCTCGCGGCTTCGACACACGTCCCAATCAACCCCCAATGCCTGACACTAGCTAGCTAGGTACCCAGTGTCCATTTTGATTGATCACATTAGAGTTTTTGTGTTACATTTACAATCATTGTTTTTCATATAGTTCAATTTTGAAATTGACTTGACTATTTATAACTTAAACCCTCTATTCTTCTCTTGGTGTTAGACTACTAAGGGTTGTTATTGTGTGAGCAATGTAATTTGACAAACTTTGTGCTTAACAACCCCATGCAGAGTCCCTCAATTCATTCCAAGTCAATATGGTGTCTAACGATTCCTTTTATTATTTCGTAACAAACTAACAACTAGATAATCCAAAAAGTAGGAGAACTTCAAAAGGCATGACACCAATCCAACACTCAAAACACAAATAAGGTGATCCATATATGCATGCATCTACTAACTCTGCTTCCATATGTTTAAAGGCAACTTCATCATCAATTGGTGGGTGGGAGCTTAGATAATATCATCTTTCCAAATTCAATCAACTTGTCAATCCCAGGCATAACGTCCTTCACAGCTTCATGAGCACAGAACCTCTCAGCCCACCCAGCAAGCCCCGGCGTTGTCTCCTTATCGGAAAGCTGAAATTCGTTCATGCTCTCGACCGCTCTTACCCACCCCACAAGGCTCCCGAGCGCAATATCAAGGTACCCGATTCGCTCTCCCCCGAAAAACTTCCCTCCTTTGCTGCATTCCTTGAATGCCTTCTCTAGCAGCACTACCATCTCCTTTGTTTGCTCTATTGCCTCCGCCTTCTTCTCCTCGCCTTCGGCTTTTGCTATCCCGACCAACGACGTAAAAAACTTCACAACATACAAACAAATATATGCAAATGTGAAACTTAAGATTTTGGTGTAAACTCTGGGTGCAAACCTGCGACACTACAATACCATGTTCAATCAAATTACTCCAATACCTTGTCATCTATGTAGGCAGCCCAAAAGCGTTCAATGGCGCAGTCATAGGGGTCAGAGGGCATGATGGAGGGGCCGGAGGTCCAGGTTTCGTCGATATATTGGACAATTATGAGTGACTCGCAGATGGGTCGGTCGAGGTGGAGGAGCACAGGGATCTTCTTGTACACAGGGTTGGATTTGAGGAGAAGATTGCTTTTCGATCCAAAATTTTCTTCCAGGAACTCATACTCCACAGATTTGAGGTTAAGCGCAATTCTTGTGCGCATCACAAATGAACTGGGCCACGATCCCAATACTTTCACTTGACTCGCCGCCATTGCCTTAATACCAATCTTCTCTAATTGGTTTGCTGATCAGTTTCTTTCTTGTTCTTGTAGAGGAACATGAGGACTGTATAGGAGAAGAAATCAGTGCTGGTTGCTGGGTGTGTGAAAGCGTTTATTACAAGGATGGACCTTTAGCCTAGACAATTAATATTTGTTTATCAAGACTGGAAATTTTATTCAAAATTAGACAATTTCATGGTAATGTAGACTACGGCAATAACATCAAAAGATGTTGAGAAATTGATTGAAATGAGCTTCTAACAAAATGGAGAAGGAAACAATGCAGGGACACTTGGAGTGACTTTTGGAAAATAATGACATAAATTGTCTATCAAAGTGAGTCCTAAGAATCAAACTTGGAATCTTCCTGGAAAAAGAAGCATAGAATTTTCTAAAGTCTCAGGGAGGCATCACTTTCAGATTTGGTTTCTATATACATTCATTTTGATGTCACTTTCAGTGCGCTCACATAGAACCTATGCAAAACAAGGGGGAGACGGAATATACAATGGAAAGCTTTGGTTAAAAGCTCACCCATGAATGAAGAACCACATAATAGAACCATGGAGCTAACGCAAAAAAATAAAGAAAATACATGAGTCTCTGCGACTCTGCCGATCTTGAGGTAAACAACTGTGTAGCAAATGACAACGGGCAAATGTATGTCAGGCCAATCTTTTTCGAAAAGGGTACCAAATGCCTGGTGGTGGTACTAGTTCCTAATAAGACTGTAAATAAGTGACTACAAAGTACACAAATTCAGCTTCAAGAGTCCTGGAACAAAAAAACTACCAAAATGACAAAACATTTGAACCCTTACCCTTTGTACTTCACATAATGTAGCAACTATATGGTTTGTGTATAATGTACAGTAAGTACAGGAAGCAGCATACTGGATAAAATGCCGTTTAGAGTAACTGGGATTCTGGGATGATGGCAACAACATAACACTCTTATGCACAAAAAAAGAAAAACTCAACAGATACTCCCTAGCACAAAAGTCTACATACGGTCAGCAACTTATGTTGAGTTTTTCCAGTGACTTTTTAGCAAAGTATTTTTTTGATGAGGAGAAAGTTTTTTAAGGTTAAATTAGTTAAAATATCCTAACCTCTTACAATTTTTGTTATTATATTCTAACATTTTCAAATTTGTTATTATATCATAACCTTTCTAGATTGATAAATTTATATCCAAAGCCACTTTTTAACTCTAAATTTGATGAGGTGGCACCTAAGCAATGACCTTAAATAATAAATTTAGTAATTATTTTAGTAATTAGAGGTGATAAAGTGACTTTTTAAAGTTATTATTTATGTGTCACCCTATCAAATTTAGAGTTAAAAAGTAAGTAATGATACAAATTTGTCAATCTAAAAAGGTTAGGATATAATAAAAAAACTTGTAAAAGGTTAAGATATTTTAACCAATTAAGCCTTTTTTTAATGCATGATTAAAAAAAATCTACAGAAGTAATTTAAGTATAACAAAAAAATAACAAAAAAAAGATAAGTTTACCACGTGAGATGGAATAGGGTCGGGTACAACTGACAAACAACTCTTGAACGCTCTTTGGGAACCAAAAAAATACCATCAACAAGAAGCGCAATACTTCCATTCTATAGCATGCTTGGTTCTATGCAGGAAAAAATATGTTTTAATTCCATGGTAAAACATCTGCTGATTGCATTACCCAACAAAGAAGCTATCCAGATCAAAATGCAGGAGCAACATAAATCCAATTGAAAATTAACTCCCATCATAGTCCTAAAGATAGAGCGAAATCTAACCGATATAGCAGTAAAACCAACAGTCAGCTATTAAAGCAAGATGTTGCAGGATGTAAAATCATTCTTTGTCCTCCTTGGCTACATCTGAAGTAGAAGTCCCACCGGCAGTAACAAATTTGCCACTCATGGGATCAACTGCACGTGTGTCGCGCGGCCCACCTTTGCGGCCCATGACCACCATTGGTGGTGGAGGCAGAAGCCCAGCTCTGAATAGGATGCGCTGCACTGGTTCAGAAGGCTGCGCACCAACAGACAACCAATACCTACCACAAGAAATGAGGCACTTGCTTCAGATCAACAATGTAAAAGTAAAAACCTCATATATATTACCTTCACTTGAACAAGACAAGGATCACCGACACAAAAGCCAATCACAGAAGAAAACGGGGAACGAAATATTTCTGAAGTTAAACTTTCCATCATACACTTAAGCTGTTTCTCAAGACCACACTAATATTGAATAACAAAAAACAAAATGAACTGGAATATACTAGAGTAAAATGTATCAGCTCTTCATTCGGGAATTATCAACATCTATTCTCCTCTGATACAACTTTTGGAAACATTATACTGTTAAAACACGTGGAGATGTACAGTCCCAGTCCATGCCAGGAAATATAGCACAGCGCAACTAAAAGTATACATCTCTGAAAGGGATCTAAGCAGGTTATTCCCAATAAGCAGAAAGCAAACAATGTTGTATAACAAAATCTATTACTCCTTTTCGCAAATAAGGAGTCTAAAGAGTAGCACATCACAAACAGACATCAGTTTTGACAGCCACAAACTAAATTAGTCA
This sequence comes from Stephania japonica, assembly GCA_039657345.1. Lineage (NCBI taxonomy): Eukaryota > Viridiplantae > Streptophyta > Magnoliopsida > Ranunculales > Menispermaceae > Stephania > Stephania japonica. Next base: position 41,714,385 of record CM077561.1, read on the forward strand.
ATTCTCATATAAATGGATCAGTTGTTGGTAACAAATTAGGTTTTCAAAATTTGAGAGTCAAGGTTAAAAATGGGTAATGAGAAGGTAAAGAATTGGCGAACTTGTACACATGCCCCATAATATTGAAGACTCTACACTGGCAATTCTCATTGAATCAGTACAGTATCTTACAACAACATAAAGGGCAAATTAAGCGACTAACAAATTTCCAACACCAAGTATTCTAAATACCTGTCACAAACATCTTTTTCTTAAAAAAAAATTCAAGCACATTTAAACCATATTGCTCTAAAACAACAAGGTAATCTTTTCCTTTTAAAAGACTTTTTAAAATCCCTGCTAAGTATTAATCTAGAATATATTATCAATAAATTGCAACCTCCAGTTGTCTCAAGAGGAAATGATTTTTTTCCTTTTTGGGTGCTAGCTTTCTTTCTAGTTCTATTCATTTTTTCCATCTCCCTGTGGTCTCACTACCTTTATTTTTAAATTGCCAATTCAACCCATTCTGGATCATATGACTTGCACCGACACATAGTTGGGAATCAATCTGAATGTGTTTGAATATATTGTTTTTTAACTTTACATCACAACCAAAGCCCAAAATGAAACAGGGGGAGAGACAATTACAAACAAGTCAAACTACCACATAAAACATTATATTCAAAGGAAAAGGGTGAAGAGATGCATCAGAATTAAAATTTGAAAAGAGAGAATTACTTTACTCTATCAAAATTCAGACCCATCCGTTTACCGCCATCCTGCCCTGTAAAATACCCAATTGGATAATCAATTCATGCATTTAAAAATGTATTCGAAAAACTTCATGATGTTGATAGTAAATTGCACTGACCTGGCAAAGGATTGTAGTATCCCAAAACCTCAAGATGCTTTCCATCTCTGGGAGATCTACTGTTAGCAGCCATAACTCTGTAAAATGGTCTGTTTCTGCATCCAAACCTTGCTAATCGAAGCCTAACAGCCATTTTTCCTTGATATTGCTCTGCAATTTGAAGTCGTTCTGCAGAAATGAAACACTTCAAGCATCAATAATTCCCAAAACTCAAACACAATAGAGGTGGAAGAAAGAACAAAATTCCCTATAACTGAACTGGACTAAAGAAACTTCTGAGTACTAGGTTTTACCTGGTGGAAAAGAGGGAGTCAAAGTCCTTGAAGGTGATCGATTGACAAAAGTACTATGTAAATGACAAAGGCTTGTGGTACTAGTCTATGACATGACATTACTACGCCACCTTCGATCCTTTTAAGCTCAAAGTTACCGGTTTCACTAGTGAAACATAATTAAATGATTAATAGATGTGATAAAAAGATTACAAAAACCCACACAAATGGCATAGGATACAACAGATAAGAAATGGTTAAGAAGTTAACCCCGATCCTAAGAAATAGTTTAGAAGTTTTAACAATCAATTATAAGTAATATGTTAATAACTTGAATTCTCTACAGCTAGACACACTTTCATACGATGAAATTCAAAGTTTACATTAAAAAAATAAAAATAAAAAATCAACCATATGTTTATTATTTCAAATACTAAATTTGGTACAAGCTTTGAACATGCTATGAAAAAAAAATTACTCTTCATGGTAAACTCCAACTCCTTTCCATAAAATTTATTTGGTACTTTTCAATCACGTGAAAGCGTTGCAGCTGGCCTAAACAAAAAAGCAGTGCAGCCAAATTGTTAATTATGAGTTTGGGTCAGTCCAATCAAATCATTAATTTGTCCATCGACTTCCATTGTAAAGATTAAGGAAGCAGAAAACCCAAAACTAGAAAGATTAAAAAGACTTGTATAGATTTTTAAGTCAGCAACAGACTTCCAGTAAATTGACTTGAAGGCTTAATGTGCTTCAAAACTATGCAATTAGAAGATACGCCGCGCATCTAAAGAACTTTGTTTCACCATCAAAGCTCATTGCAAAGTCTAGATGAAGATATAGATGAAATGGTTTTGTAGGAGGAGCTGAAAGACAGATAATTGGCAATCTCACACAAATGCAGCAGTTCAATTTGCAACCATGAAGAGAGGTCGGAGATGAAGAAAAAGATTTAGCTTCAAATTTTTAAGAGTCAATAAGTTCGATTGATTTGGGCCCTACTTGGGCCTGTGCAGTAGAGTAGCTGATTAAGCTTGATTCTCAATTGTTGCAACACTTCCCCAATTTTTATGTGTTGAGAAATTTACTTGCCGTAATGAGTAAAGGATGAAACTTTTTCCTAAAACAAACATGGAAATGGTACAGTTAATTGGTGAACACTCTGCCAATGTGGCAATGTTTGCAATGTGAGCTTACGTTTCCTGAGGTGCATAAAACTCTACCACCGCATAGGCAAGTGTGGTTAGGTGAGCGCGTTCACCAAGTAAGTATAACATTTCGCAATGAAGCCACAAAACACAAAAGGTATTGTAAATTTATGGGGGGATTCAGATGACTCGTCATTCGTCGAAAATGAAGGGCACTTGAATATTTAATCAACAATCCAAAAAAAAAAAAACAAGCCCTAAATCAACAAACCACCACAATATGAACAAACAATCGACACAAATTTAACAAGAGAAAATTCCCATCTTTGACACGAATCATTGCAATTCTCAATTACAAAACTAGGTTTTTGGGGTTAATAACTGTGATTCAATCAAAACTAATTCATCAATTATCAATAGGAAGAGATTGGAGAAGTGAAAGCTAACCTCGATGAAGATGAGTGCAGACTGCGATGAGTGGAGAAGGCTGGTTAGTCAGGGCATTCGTTCGTGAAATTATAGGGGTATTTTCGTAATAGCATGTAAAGGCTTGGGAAGGGGTTTTCGCGGCGAGCGGTCGTCAAGATATTCGATTGAAGCAAACTCTCCCTCTTGATATAATTATTGTGTATTGGATATTTCATAATTAGTTGGATTGAGTTGTAAAATGTCAATCTGCATGAATCAAATTGAAGTAGTGATTATTTATGTAAAATCCATAAATTCAATTCGATTCGATCTGTCGACATTAAATACATGCAATTTATATTTTATAGATACTCTTAGTTTTTAGATTTCGAGATTCATATTAATGGTTTGGTTATGTAATTTTTGTAATATGTTAAATCAAGTCTAATTTGTAGTATAACCATGTATTTTTATTCTATGTTGTTTAATCAGGGTTTTATCATGACATATTTGAATGTTATGTTTATTAGAGATTATGAAATTGTTCTTGACTAAAAGTATATATTCTAATAAGAGAACTATATGATGAGAATTTGTAAACTTGTCCGATTCGTAGTTTATTAGTTGGATCAAACTAGTTTAACTAATTAAATAAATTGGATAGAGCTTAAATTTTTCAATTCGTAATAATTAGATTGAGTTACAACTATACCCTTTAAATGGGTCGAATCCAATTCATATACACCCCTAGAGATACTCAACACATGTATTTGTTCATGGATTTGTGTCGATGATGGGTTAGTTTTTTTTAGTTTTACCATTTTATAGTTAATTTATGTTCTCTTAAAGAAAGTTTTGAATTGTCTTTCTTTGTTAGAAAAGTTTTAGATTTTAATCCCTTTTTCAAAGTTTTTTTTTATTATGTGATTTTAGTGGTGTTTGTTTACATTAATGTGTTCCAAATGTTTGTAAAGAGTAGTTCGACAGTTTTTTGAACAAATAAAATTAACGAATCAACATACTTTTACTAGGACAATTTATTTTGACTCACATTATATGCACCCCACTGATTACTAAAGGCACCCTTTTTTTGAATTAGAGTCTCTTCCCTATGGAAGATACATATTTACCACTCTCAAACAATTTGTTACCCTTATAGAATGTGTGACGGCCTCAGTTTTCAAATCTAAATTGGGGCCTGCTCGGCTTAGACTTACACGAAACTCCAAGCCCATCTTAACGAGTCATGCAAGCCTAATCAGCCTTTCCTTGTAAATTACCATTTTTAACATCGATTAGTGAGTTATTATTAACAAAGTGAAAGCAAAAATCTCAAACTAATCGAACAATCACTGTCCTAGAGTGTGGAAACTCCTAGAGTGTGGAAATATATATATTATCATAAATGATCAGTTTGAGGAGAACAACCCAAATAGATATACATGCCCGGAATCTCTTGCATTCCCAAAACCCATGTTTCAAAACATAATATATATACAATAATACAAAATCACCTACTCAATCAAGTGGAAAAGCTTGCTCTAATGTCCTCAAAGCAAATCCTAAGCTTTGGTGCCTTCCTCTTACTGAACTGTGGATTTGCACTCCATCAAACACAAGAATGACGATCCCAGGTAAGTAACGCCAAACAAAATAATAATACAACATTTTAAAATAAATCAAAAAACGGTCCACATTCATGCTGATAGAAAGAAAGGAATAAGGAATGCATGAAATGTATAAGACTGTAAATAGATCAATCAAAATGTGAGTGTCCGAGTAACGAAATAGAATAGCAAGGAGTCTAGACAACAGTTAGTTGAATCGAGGTAAAATCTTCAAGACTCGAGTTCAAGATGAGAACACACCTATCGCCCCTAACCCTTGCGACTATGAGATATCCATAGACCCGGACAAGAGCTCCCAACATACACTCAACCGAGAGATATCAACAACGTCTAGATAAGAGCTCATATCATAGATAAAGTAACCATAACTCCTTTGCATTGGACCACTCACGCAAAAGAGATTCCAACATATATGATGATAAACAGAGCAATAACAACAAATTAAAGCTCACGAAATAATTGTAAAAGTTCTTATTGGTTAACTTACCTGTAATCCAACTATTACACACTTAATGAATCCCTAACACGTCCCCTATAACCTCTCGTGTCCCGTCGATGTTGCAAGCCCCAAGTCATCACTTGGCAACCCGACGAGCCTAGTCGGCCCAATTTAATCAATTTAGTAGTTTATGAAAGAGTTATTGCAATAATACACAGCGGAAGACTAAACAATTATAACAAAAGGGAAATAACTCAATCAAAGGAAGAAATTAGGAATTTATAAGTGTGGAAAACCCCGAGTATTCATGTACAATTCGATAGGCAAAATATACATGATACCAATCTCATCAAAAAATACCAAGTTCAATGATCCCAACAATATATATAAAACGATATACATAAAGCAAAACATAAAAACCTACTAAAGTAGTCTCTCGATGTCACCGCTAATCCTCACAAAAGATCGCCTAAGCGGGGCTCCTTGCCTTGCCCTTACTCGCTCTCGCTATATCTGCACCCACCGTCACAAACTAGACGGTGAGCAACTGGAGAAAATTGAATGTAATGCCAGAAGAAGATAATAGTAATTCATGATAAAACAAGTAAAGCAGTCTAAATATCATGCGGTAATAAAAATACAGGAATTTAAATAGACAAGATGCATGATAAACAGACTAATAGATATCAATCGAAAGTCAAGTGTGTTCCAAGGAATCAAAAGAGGCTCATAAGTGGTCTAAATCATAGCATAACGGCGAAGACCTCGCGAGGTCTTCCGGGCATCGACACAAGCGAAGGCACAACTATGACGGGAGGGACTCGAACCCACCCACCCAGTACTCGGTGTCACACGGTCACTAAGGGTGGTCACACACTCGTGCGCATGAGTGCCCGCGTTTTATCCCTCTAGTGCAAGTCCTAGTACTTTTGAGACAAAACACTTACGCCGGGAAACACACAACAAGGAATGGAATGGAATACCAATAATAGAGCATAACAAGACTGAATAAATGATAATGAATCACATGGCATTTTCTTACTGGCTTACAAACGTACAAATGCTTGTGGCAAATGTACTTACCTGAACTATCGCAACCCGTAGACACTCTCACGTCCCTAACGCGTATTCCCGAGTTTCCCGCTACCTGACAAGGTTGGAAACTCTAATTAACGGGTTGAGTCATTAACTAATCCTTAATTTAAACCCTAGTGTATCCCCAATGTTTTAAGTATTTACATGACTCGTCAAATTATTATGAAAACGTATACTCTCTCAGGTTTGAAAAACAACAACAATAACTACGATTACGATATCATAACATTGATAACTATGACGCATGTAAGCCTACTCATGATTTGTAGGCTCGGCTCAGTTATATGGGGTCACGCCATAGTCTCGAGGACCGATGACTTGACCACGACGTCACAACCGTTTAACAATCATACACCTACACTTACCCTCAAATCGGAACCATAAACCATATGTCCGTAAATCTCTTACACTCGTCGTGTGTTCATCAAGATAACCGATCGCTCTAGTTAGTTTGAAAAATCAATTCATCATACCCAAGCTAAAACATTAAAACAAAGTTGGAAAACTCAAAACGGTTTGGTCGACAAGGAACAACAAAAGTTTCATAGCCATACATCAAATATCAACGACGGTCATGGCAACACGATGGTACTATCCGACATCGGGAGGGGTCTCCTCGGCATGGAAATGGCCGGAAACAACTCGCCTAGTCGGAACTCGAATACACACCCATAAATGAGAAAACTATCTTCAACATCACATGAAATGACAACGGTTTTACACTAAATAGAACTGTTTTGACCACTCCAAGGGCTGTGGGACCTACGTATGAGCTTAGTGGGGTCCCCAACAATGTCCCAGTCATCGTGGTCCGGCGGTGGCGCCGCCGATGAGGGCGTTTTCGACAAACCTCAAAACAGTGACACATCGACAAACTAGAGCATAACCACTGCAGCGCCACTTATATCGCAAGGGGAGGCTTCTCCGGGGGTGTGGGGACTCGGTGTACCACCAGAGACCACCATCCCCGGTCATCGAAACCCACCGAATAGTGGCAGGCGTGACGACAGTGAGGGACGAGACAGCAACGTGAAGAGAAATGGAGAAAGAAAGAAAGGAAGAGATGCACCCTTACTCCGGTGGCCGAGCCGTCTCCGTCGATTGTCCGTCGTCCCAACGCCGTCGAGGAGGGGTGGTGGTGGTGGTTCGTCTGGCAGAGGCGGTCTTTGTCGAGAGGTGAGAGTGAGAGAACGAAACCAGAGAGAGATCGAGAGAATCGAGAGAAGAGAGAGAGAGAGAGAGAGAGAGAGAGAGAGAGAGAGAGAGAGAGAGAGGTAACGGACCTCCGGTGAGGGTTCCGGCGAGAGGAGACCGAGTGGGGAGAGTAGGAGGGGAGAGGTGGCGGCGGTGGTGTTTGGAGAAGGAGATGAATAGTAGGGTTTTGGTTGTATATATATTTAAAACAAAGGTCAAATGACCATTTTGCCCTTCACTTATTTCATACACATTTTAAAACCACTACCCTTATGAGTCTTTTGTCCCTTTATCACATCTCAACACACACACACATCTCGAGGCCAATCTCATGGCTCCTCACCATTAGGTTGTGTCACTTTAACAATACTAATCACATAGTCCGCATGTTACATATTTAACCAACTCCCACGTTCAAACGACGTTCCTCGGTCCGTTTTCCTTGTTCTGACTCCTGTAACACGCGTAGTCTCGCCTTGTCTCGCCAACTAATTAATTAAATTAATTAAAAATTCATTTATTTGTACTCTTTACTTGTTTTTATCCCCCGTTTAACTAGTTGAAACCTCACTCAATTAAATATCGCCCGAATGGCTCGAAACCCGTAAAATACTAAAATACTAATACACACAATCAAAGAATCATAAAATCACTTCGGTGTCGACTCTCGAAGTTTGAAATACTTGTCCTAGTATTCACGTAGCGGGTCACAATCGTCAACAAGTGTAACGTAAGTCGATTAAAAATTTGGGGTTGTTACATCAAATAAAACTATCCACAACTACCCAGATACTATCATGACCACGAGGAGATCGGGGCAACCACTAACGAAATCCATATCAATATGTACCCATTCCATCGAGAAATGGGTGGGGCTGTAGTAGTCCTCCAGGTCGTCGATGTCCAGCCTTTACGCGCTGGCATGTCACACGCTCGAACAATTCCGACAACTCGAAAATCATCCCTGGCCACCAAAAGAATGTTGCATATCGGCGCACATCTTAGGTCGACCCGGATATACAACAAAACTGAAACGGAGAATCTCCTGAAGTACCTCGTTACACACATCAGCCACTAATAGAAACCCCAGTCGCCCGCGATACCTCTAGCATGAGTCTGTCGACCGACTCTTATCTGGGCAATCTGAACTATCCGCCATCTCACTGCACCGCTGGTATGACGCATCGTCTTGATGTCCCTCGCGCATAATGCCAAATGAGACAGTCTGCAATATCGTTTGACCACGTATCTAGGTCCTGGTAGTCGTTGGCACGTCTGCTGAACTCATCAATTCGGCTGCCTCACGTAAACCATACTCGTAGGTTCTTTAATACATGACTACCTCCACATCCAATCCTTTGCAGCGTAATGCATCAGCAACAACGTTGGTCTTCTCAGAATGGTGCTCAAATACGAAGTCGTACTTCTTCAAGAACTCAAGCTAACGTCTCTGTCTCGCTCCAACACGTATGAAACTCACAAAGATCTCCCATTCATCTTCTTGTATCAACCAATCAATGCACGTAGTGTTTATATCTAGTTCGCGCCAACTAAGGCTTCGAACTCTAACGACTCTAGTACTCGTATGTCCACTAGCGACTCGTAGCCCCCAAACACTACCAAAATGTCAAAATAAATCGTGTTCGAGTATATCTTATCCCAGCCAATGTGCTAAGGATTTATGGGGCCTGCTAAGTCTAACGGGTTTCAACCCTAACATGTCTACCATGCGCACAACAATAACCGAAAATAGTGGAACCGAAACCGAACATGGTATGCATGAAAGTACCGTAAATAAAATCATACCCTCATCAATGTGTCTGAACGCCCCCAGTGCTCTGTCTCATGCGGCCTAAACACACTCCTCTCGGTACTTGGTGATCTTTGTGACGGTGCTCTTGCTGGCTGAGGGCACTCCCTCTGAAGTTGGTCGACCTGTCCGCATCTGTAACACGTACGGGTATCCTACGATCTCTGAGTCTGACTATGGCCTCGTCCTTGTGCAGAACCATGAGTCTGGGTCTGACTAGACCTCTGCGTGCTCCTTTGCCTATGTCGATTAGGCTGCGGTGGATGACTAGCAAAGCTCGGCACGGGTGGAACGGCCTGTACCAAACTGTGGTCTGCTGTGCAACAGATCCTACACTCTGCGCCCGATGCTCACGATTACCCCATTTGCTCCTCTTTCTCTTCCTGTCCTGCTGATAGTGACTATCTGATCGGGTCTCCGCTCTGCTCGCCCTAACTTCATCGGGATGCGTGAGTGTAACGACCTAAAAATTTGGTTATTTGTGGATGATAATGCATGTATTAGTATATTAGTATTCTACGGGTCTCGAGCCATTTGGGCTATATTTTAATTGAGTGAGATGTCGCCTAGTTATACGGGGTTTTTCGGGAACCGTTTTAGTGGATTTTATTAATAAACAAAGCCAAATGAAAAACATGACCTAAGTTGAGGAAATAAAACTCTAACAATAAAGTATAACATAAGCATGAGGGAATTTATTCGAATCCCAAGAGTGGGACCGCCTCGAGAAGCGTGTCGAACGCGGGGCACGGTGCACCGAGTAGGCGAGAATTTGTGTAACCTTATTAGTAATTTAATAAAATTAATGGGTTAGTATAGGATAAGATTGTTAAAGTGACACAAGTGAGTGAGGAGAGCCATTGGATGGTCATAGAGATGGGGATATGTGTTAGATTAAGAGGATAAGCCAAATGACCCATAAGGGTAGCTGGCCAAGGGTTGGACAAGTGAGAGTTTAAGGGCAAAAGGGTCATTTCACCTTAAGTCACATATATAAAAACAAATGAAACCCTAAAACCCTAATGTACACTATTCATCATCTCCTCCAAACCACCACCGTCACTATTCACTCCTCCCTCTCGCCACTGCCGCCGCCTCCCACCAGCGTCACGGACCCCGACTGTGACAACCCCTAATTTTAATTAAGGAATGTCCGGCCTGAAACCCTAATTAAGCCCCGGTAAACCAGTTCGGACCTAATTAGAGCCAGCAGCCTTATCAAAACTCCCTGACAATACCTGTATATCTTTATATTCATTAACCGAATAAAATAAATGAAAACCAACGCAGCGGAAAATTTAAAACTTTTTCGATAAAATATAAAATGTGCAATACCGATATGAACATCGGTATTGAGCTCGTATTCCCACCCATTTAATTACAAATCATAATGCAATATAATATATACATATATATATATATATATATATATATATATATATATATATATAACAGGAAACTTATTGCACCATAGAGAAGATACTAAACTCCTGGTCTTCTCCTTTCCTGAGTTCCAAGTTCTAGCGTACATTCATACCTGAAAATGTTAAGGTGGGTGAGCTCCTACATGCTCAGTAAGTGACTCTCATACCAACCATCAACTATCAATTTATATCAAGGCAACGTATAACAACATGAATCAAATGCATAACTACAGGTGCATATGAATCAATATAAACAATATATATAACAGATGCAAGTTCTTTGGTTCATTGCAATGTACCCGTGATTTGTATTTCACATTTTTGTATTTGCATTGAGTCGCCCCCCTCACATATCCAAGAACCAATTACTGGGCATCTAACCAGTTTTTGTCAATGTGCCGCCAACTCATAAAACACCGAGTCGCACTTACTCATCATCACTAAACCAATCACTTGCTCATCCGATTGGTTTATGACTAATGATTGCTAAACTCAATTTGGAAAGCATTGATCGGAATAATTCCCAAGCCACCTTTGGGCGCGATGATGGTTAGCAATTCCACCACAGTTCCCAAACCCCAGGCCGATCCGTCCCGTCAAACCTCTTTCCGAATCCATTTTTCATTTCAAAACATTTTTGTAAAACCACCATCAAATCACGGTACATTGCCCCGTTCCCAGTCCAGTACACTACATGCTCTAATAATACTATTTTACATTGCATAATTGATAAAAGCTACGAGTCCCACTTACCTGTCCTGAGCTTCCTATGTTTTACCGACTTGTCCAACTCCTCGGAGTCCTCAAACCTTTCCACATAGGTTCATTACCTAAAATAGACCAATTATTATCAACTTATGTCTAATAATCATTCATTAACATTCCTAAACTGGTCCCATTCAAATTCGACATCTCGGGACCTAATTTCTAACCTATTTTGACCATTTCACGCTTTTCGAGGTAAAACCCCGGTATAAAGTCTCATCCGACTTCCAAATTTCTCATTTTCCATAGAAATCCCTCAATTTCTATTTGTTTGGTCAAAATACTATTTTTCCATATTTTTTTCCTTCCTGGATTTTCTTTTCCATTTTCTCTCTTTTCTTTCTTTTTTTTTTCTTTTGGTTTGGCCCTGAACCAGGGCACTCAACCGGGTTCGACTCAGCTCAGGCCGAGCCGAAGCCCGGTCAGAACCACTTGTTCCTCTTCTTCCCCAAGAGCAGAGCGGATGCTCTGCTCGTTCTTTTTTTTTTTTTAATTCCTCTTCGATTGGGGTTGGCTCCCAACCCCAACCCCAACTCAGTTTAGCAAGGAGACTACTCCCTTGCCGTCTCCACCCTCGGCCATGGCTTTCGCCATGGCCGAGCTTATCACCTTCACAACAGTTACAACAACAACATCCACCACACCAACTGAAACAACAACACAACAACACAAGCTCACCTCAATTTCATCTATCCACCTCGAGCTCTCGGTTCCTTCTTTCTCCCTCTCCCCGATCTCGGTCTCCCTGTTCATTCTAATCTCTCTCTCTCACCTTCGATTTCACATTTAAAATGAAGAAGGAGGCGGTTTTGGCTAGGAAACACCCAAAATACCCCTCTCATTTTATCCCTTCCTTTACAACTTCCATACCCTTAACGGTAATTTTACATTTTCTGATTTTATTTTATATATATATATATATTTATATATATCGATTCATATATAAATATATATATTTATTGATCTCTTGCGCCTCAAATTCTGGTTGGCACGCAAACGAGAACATCTCAGGCGTGCGCACTACTGTATGTCCGACGCGTGTCATTCGTGACCTCGCGTATCACACTACCCCGACAATTTGCTATATTTTATTATTTTCTATTTTAATATATATATTTATATATATCCATAATATAAATAAATATATATATTTATATCCATAATTACGCCCATAATTACGTAATTTCTACCGCCGAGCACACTCAAGCGTCAACGCTATCTCGCGTCTCATGTGTATCCACATGACCCACACATGGTATTAGGCATTTCCTCGTTAGTCCGATTATTCACGTATATGTACTAATACATACCAAACAAACGCAATACATCACACAATCCCACGCACACGTTAGTCGTGACAAATCGGGCTTAACCACGAGCTTAACTCGGATTAATTACCATTCAGATTAACACTAATCACCTGCTTAAAGTAACGGGTCGTTACACCGACGAGGTGAGTCTCCCTCTCTTTCTCTCTGATCTTTCTCGTTCTCTCTCTCGTTTAGTCACTCACTCTCGATTGATCTCCTCCATGCTCTCGGCTCCCTCACGTCGCAGTCTTCCCACCCTCGGCTGGAAGACCACCACTGCCACCATCGACGAACCTGACGTCCCAACACCCACCGGCGACGTTGAGGTGAGCTTCTCTCACCTTCTTCCTTTCTTCTCTCTTTTCGGTTAGTACACTCTCTCACTCTCAACCGCCTCCTTCCCTCGTTCTCCAGTCACCACCGCCACCCACTACGGTGTTGGAATCACGGACGATCACCGGAGACACCAAGGTGAGCCACCTCGACCATCCCTCTCTCTCTCTCCACTTTACTCACTGTGTTCACGTCATTTTTTTAATGGATTATGGGACTGTTATGGTCGATTAGCATCACCGTATTTGGGGGGTGCTAACCGGAGGTCGACCTCCAGCGATGCTGCTGGCCGGAGGTGACCCCATGTGAGTTTGTGTTGGAGTGTGTAGATGTAGTTGTGTGAAGTGTATGTGGATTGTTTTGGTGCATGTGGGTGACGGTTTGGTGAAACAGTGTGTGTGGGGTGGCTGTTCTATATGTATGGGGTGTGGCTGTGTATGTGCACACCCCAGTTAGGGTGTGGGTATGTGCACTATAGTGGGACTGTTTATGAGATGAATGTGTGTGAGTTTTTATTAGCATAACAATGTGTATAGGTGGCTGTTTTGGTGTGAATTTTGTGCTAGGGGTGTACACTGTGTGTACACCACAATGGGGTGTACACAACAGTGTGTGTGTACACTACAGTGGGGTGTACACAACATTGTGTATGTACACCATAGTGGGGTATACACAACAGTTGTATATGGTGTGCATGGTGAAAATGTGTATGTAACATAGTTTCAAGTAATAAAGTGATGTACTAATGCAAGTGAACATGGAAAATCACAGTAGGGTGCACACAACAACAGGGTATGTGTGCACAAAACAGCGGTGTATGTGAAGTGTTAGTGTGCACACTAGTGGGGTGTACACATCAATTGTGCGTGTGTGACCATAATGTATATTATTGTAGGTTTGAGAATACGTAAACAAGATTATAAGTATAGACATTTGTTTTAAATGAATATGGACTTGTAATAAGGCTCAACAAGGGCCCAATCCACTCATTGTAATATAGGTCCATAACAAGTCTCAATTGGTGTGTATATGGGTTGTGTAAAACCCAATAAGAGTTTAATATGATAAGCACAACTTAAGGCCCAAAACAAATACAGAAAATGTAATAACGAGCCCATATGTCCAGGCCTAATAATTGTCCACATATCGAGCCTTCTTAGGTGGATATAGGCTTAATACATGGACCCACCAAGAGCCTAACCAGTGTATAAAAGACATCAACGATAATATGGGTTGCATTAATTGAATGAATTGAAACAAAGTTTATGAGAATTATCCTAAAACTAAATACTAATCCTCAACCTATATTCGGGACTTAAATCGTTGTCAGGTAGTCGAGAAACACGGGAAGCGCGTTAGAGTCTCGGAGTGAGTACCGGGTCACGCTAGATCAGGTAAGTACATGTATGCCTCGTATGTATGTACGTTAGTATACCAGTAAGAAAATAACATGTGATTTATACATCCTCTATTTATTGCTATGGTTGTATGTTCTTGGCATGAGTGTGTGTCTCGAAGGTATCATGTGGTCCCGCACTAGCTGGGACAACGAGGGTGCCCTCTGCAGGGGTAACTAACCACCCCTAGTGATGTGTGTACCGGGTACTGGATTCGAGAGGTGTTGTGATGCCTTTTGATTTCACGCTGCGCTAGTGTTGCGACATTGCCCGGGGAGATCTTGCGAGATCTTTGCCGTATTGCTGTGAAATAGACCACTCATAGGTCTCTTTTGAATCTTAGAACATGCAAATATCGATTGTTTATCTATCAGTCTCTTTATCATGCATTTGATTTATTTACTTTTCTATTATTTCATTTCCGCATGATACTTAGACTGCTTTTCTTGTTATAATCATAAATTCTTGTTACATTCTTCGGTACTACTAGCAATTTTATTCGTTACTCACCGTCTAGTTTGTGACGGTGGGTGCGAGATAGAGTGGAGAGCGAGCAAGGGCAAGGGCCCTGCCTGGCGACCTCTTTGTGAGGATTTTGCAATGACGATATCGAGGGATTTCATAGTAGGTGTTTTCATTTTGTTTCTTGATGTGTATATCGTTTATACTTATGCTATTGTGATTTTGAACTTGGTATTTCTTTTGTAAGACTTGGTATCATGTATATATGCCTATCGAATTGTACATGAATACCGGGGTTTTCCACACTTATAGAATTCCTAATTTCCCTTTGATTGAGTTATTTCCCTTTGTTATAATTGTTTTAGTCTTCCGCTGTGTATTAATGCAATAACTCTTTCATAAACTACTGAATTGATTAAATCAAAGGCTGACTAGGCTCGTCAGGTTGCCAAGTGATGACTCGGGGCCTACACGGGTTTAGGCCGGGCGTACCCAATTGCACGGGGAAATTGGGGCCGTCACAGTGAGCAAGTAACTCTCCCTCGCTAAACTGCGCTCGTATGCTCTCTGCAAGCTCTCCGGCTCAGTCGTAACAACGAATCCTCCAACTACGGGTAGTAGACCCTCGGTAAAATAGTAGACTCGATCAGCCTCAGTATCTGCGGATCCTCCAGCATAAGGTAATAATGAAATAAACCTGCCCATATAGTCCATCACTGACTCATCGATGCTCTGCCTCAGTGCCATGAACTCGTTCCTCTTCACCCGAAGAACAGTCGGCGAGAAGTACTTCCGGTTGAATTGAGTCTTGAAATCGATCCAATCTCTCGGAATGCCTCGGGTAGTGACAATGGTAGTCCACCAATCATCTGCCTCTCCCTGAAGCATGGATGAGGAAATCATCGCTCTCATGTGATCCTCGGTCACGATAATAGTATGAATCTTCTCATGATTCTTCAGGAAAAGCTCTGCCGCTGCTACGTCTGTACCACCAAAGAACTTGACTGGATCGTGCCACTTAAATTCTCTCCACTGCCTCGCCTCAGCAGTGGCCCTAGGGCTCTTCTCCGGAATAGTGACCGGAGTAGTGATTGGAGTAGTCTCTACAACATCAACCAGCGTAGTCGGTGTCTCTGTCGCTCGTATTATCTCTGTCTGTAATGGAGGTGTCTCCGCCTCGGTCTACGTACCTGTCGCAGCAACTGCTCCCTCAGGAATCGCCGCTAAAGGAATCGGGGCGGTCGAAGCCGTAGCTACTGGAGTCTCCGTCCCCTGAGTAGTCGAAACGGGTGGAATAGGTGTGGTCGGGGTCGATGGTGTCGCGATAGTCGGTGCGGGTGTCGTCAGCGACCGCACTAGATCCTCAAATCTCTGTGTCCAAGCACGAAACTCCTCCGAAGTGACAAATCGAGAATCAGTCGTCCCGCTGTCGTCGTTCGGACCTGCCTGATCCGCCATCGCTGTCTGAACCAAGAGAGCGATACTTCGAATCAATACATAGCTACTGCGTACCATATAGTATACACACAATCATAATATGCACAAAGTTAAATCCGACTCATCCCCAACTCCCCCATCTAAGTTTCTAAAAGGATTATAGGGTTTTCACTCTAAGTTCAACCGTTCCTAACTTCCGCTGGTCTAAATGGCTTGTATTTTATGAATTTAAACCTGATATGCTCTAATACCAACTGTGACGGCCCCAATTTCCCCGTGCAATTAGGTACGTCCGGCCTAGACCCTTGCAAGCCCCAAGTCATCACTTGGCAACCTGACGAGCCTAGTCAGCCTTCAATTTAATCAATTTAATAGTTTATGAAAGAGTAATTGCAATAATACACAGCGGAAGACTAAACAATAAATAACAAGGGGAAATAACTCAATCAAAGGAAGTATATGAATTCTATAAGTGTGGAAAACCTCGGGTATTCATGTACAATTCGATAGGCATATATACATGATACTAGTCTCACAAAAGAAATACCAAGTTCAATGATCCCAACAATATAAGTATAAAACGATATACACATCAGCAAAAATATAAACACCTACTATAGAGTCTCTCTGATGTCGCTGCTAATCCTCACAATAGAACACCTAGGCAGGGCCCCTTGCCCTTGCTGCTCTCCACCCTATCTGCACCCACCGTCACAAACCAGACGGTGAGCAATTGGAAAAAATTGAATGTAATGCCAGAAGAAGATAACAGTAATTTATGATAAAACAAGTAAAGCAGTCTAAATATCATGCGGTAATGAAAATACAGGAATTTAAATAAACAAGATGCATGATAAACAGAATAATAGATATCAATCGAAAGTCAAGTGTGTTCCAAGGAATCAAAAGAGGCTCATAAGTGGTCTAAATCATAGCACAACGGCGAAGACCTCGCGAGGTCTCCCCAGGCATCGACACAAGCGAAGGCACAACTATGACGGGAGGGACTCGAACCCACCCACCCAGTACTCGGTGTCACACGGTCACTAAGGGTGGTCACACACTCGTGCGCATGAGTGCCCGCTTTTTATCCCTCTAGTGCAGGTCCTAGTACTTTCGAGACAAAACACTTACGCCGGGAAGCACACAACAAGGAATGGAATGGAATACCAATAATAGAGTATAACAAGACTGAATAAATGATAATGAATCACGTGGCATTTTCTTACTGGCTTATAAACGTACAAATGCTTGTGGCAAATGTACTTACCTAAACTATCACAACCCGTAGACGCTCTCACGTCCCTAACACGTATTCTCGAGTTTCCCGCTACCTGACAAGGTTGGAAACTCTAATTAACGGGTTGAGTCATTAACTAATCCTTAATTTAAACCTTAGTGTATCCCCAATGTTTTAAGTATTTACATGACTCATCAAATTATTATGAAAACGTATACTCTCTCAGGTTTGAAAAACAACAACAATAACTACGATTACGATATCATAAAATTGATAACTATGACGCGTGTAAGCCTACTCATGATTTGTAGGCTCGGCTTAGTTATATGGGGTCACGCCATAGTCTCGAGGACCGATGACTTGACCACGACGTTACAGCCGTTTAACAATCATACACCTACACTTACCCTCAAATCGGAACCATAAACCATATGTCCATAAATCTCTTACACTCGTCGTGTGTTCATCAAGATAACCGATCGCTCTAGTTAGTTTGAAAAATCAATTCATCATACCCAAGCTAAAACATTAAAACAAAGTTGGAAAACTCAAAACGGTTTGGTCGACAAGGAACAACAAAAGTTTCATAGCCATACATCAAATATCAACGACGGTCATGGCAACATGATGGTACTATCCGACATCGGGAGGGGTCTCCTCGGCATAGAAATGGCCGGAAACAACTCGCCTAGTCGGAACTCGAATACACACCCATAAATGAGAAAACTATCTTCAACATCACATGAAATGACAAATGGTTTTACATTAAATAGAACTATTTTGACCACTCCAAGGGCTGTGGGACCTACGTATGAGCTTAGTGGGGTCCCCAACAGTGTCCTAGTCATCGTGGTCCGGCGGTGGCACCGCTGATGAGGGCGTTTTTTGACAAACCTCAAAACAGTGACACATCGACAAGCCAGAGATAACCACTGTAGCGCCACTTATATCGCAAGGGGGAGGCTTCTCCGGGGGTGTGGGGACTCCGGTGTACCACCAGAGACCATCCTCGGTCATCGAAACCCACCGAAACAGTGGCAGGCGTGACGGCAGTGAGGGACGAGACAACAACGTGAAGAGAAATGGAGAAAGAAAGAAAGGAAGAGATGCACCCTTACTCCGGTGGCCGAGCCGTCTCCGTCAATTGTCCGTCGTCCCAATGCCGTCGAGGAAGGGTGGTGATGGTGGTTTGTCTGGCAGAGGCAGTGCTGTCGAGAGGTGAGAATGAGAGAACGAACCGAGAGATAAAGAATCGAGAGAAACCGAGAGAGAGAGAGAGAGAGAGAGAGAGAGAGAGAGAGAGAGAGAGAGAGAGAGAGAGAGAGGTAACGGACCTCGGTGAGGTTCCGGCGAGAGGAAACCGAGTGGGGTGAGTAGGAGGGGAGAGGTGACGGCGGTGGTGTTTGGAGAAGGAGATGAATAGTAGCGTTTTGGTTGTATATATATTTAAAACAAAGGTCAAATGACCATTTTGCCCTTCACTTATTTCATACACATTTTAAAACCACTACCCTTATGAGTCTTTTGTCCCTTTATCACATCTCAACACACACACACACATCTCGAGGCCAATCTCATGGCTCCTCACCATTAGGCTGTGTCACTTTAACAATACTAATCACATAGTCCACATGTTACATATTTAACCAACTCCCACGTTCAAACGACGTTCCTCGGTTCGTTTTTCCTTATTCCGACTCCCTTAACGCGCGTAGTCTCGCCTTGTCTTGCCAACTAATTAATTAAATTAATTAAAATTTTATTTATTTGTACTTTTTACTTGTTTTTATCCCCCGTTTAACTAATCAAAACCTCACTCAATTAAATATCGCCTAACCGGCTCGAAACCCGTAAAATACTAAAATACTAATACACACAATCAAAGAATCATAAAATCACTTCGGTGTCGACTCCCGAAGTTCGAAATACTGTCCAGTATTCACGTAGCCGGGTCACAATCCTGGCAAGTGTAACGCAAGTCAGTTAAAAATTTGGGGTTGTTACAGACACCGTGACCTCATTGGTCGTGACGGCGTCATCACGGCCTATTCCCCTGGTGTTCCTGCCAAAGACGTACGTGAGTGACGCCATGAGTGTTCCACGACATCTTTTGCAGAACACATCTAAACTGGAGTTTTCAATACCCCCGCTCGCGTCGTCGTGCTTCGAGCCTATCCCAACTTCGATTAAACAACCAACACCACTCCAAACCAACCTCGGTTAGCGTCAAAACCCGACCAAACCACCGATTTTCAAAATCACACAAAATTCACCAAAAATTGTCCAAAATTCAGAAAAATTTCAAACACCAAAAGCACATCAAAATTCATATTTTGATCATCCAATACCCTATCAATCCATCATAACATACAATAAAAATCGAATTTTCCAATTCATTGTTCGAATTCATCACAACAAAACCCAAAAAAACAATGCCAAAACGTAGATACTGACGTGGGGAATCGAGATCTCACCTTAGAACTCGCGTTTGATCGCTCCAATTACGCCGAATCGTGTCAAGAACCTCGGAAAACCCATATTGCTTCGTCATGTTGAAATCGTTGATGAGAAAGAGAAGAAATTGAATGAGAGAGAAAAGTTTATATGAGGTATATATACCTCCTCACTCATCTCCTCACACGCATGGATCCCGAGGATCATCCAATGACCACTATTTGGTCCATCCGCCAACTGTGACACCAAATCATGACTCAATAAATGACTCTCACGCTTAACTTGGTGATTTCTCGCATAATACTCGCATTTTCGGACTAGTTACGAACACCAAACTTGTTCGTCACGATGCCCCGGACGCACCAACGTATCCAACACATTTTACAACTTTTAATTATTATTTATTTTGTATTTTGTAATGTTTTTAATTCATTTAAGTCCCTCGAACTCCTAATTACCTGACTAACGTTCTCCCGAAACCCCGTTATTTCACATAATGCTAGAGCTCGCTCCCCGTACCAACGCTCACACTCAAACGTCCTTGCACGTTTGAGACATTGAAATTTAGACATTCTGATAATATAATATAGTACAAAACACCGAATATAAATAACATACCTCGACGTCGACGACCGAGAATTGAATTTTTATATCACGACAAATGGGCCCACGTACGACCTAAATTAACACGTGGCACAAGTTAGAAAATTTAGGGTCATTACACAATGCTAGGGTGTCTATAGTGTGACACTACATTTTAAAGATAGGCTATTGTGTTGGTTGATGATAATCGATACTACGTTTCATGTTTCGATGGGGAAGGATTGAACTTATAGTCTCATACACACATAACCAAGACACATGTTGTTATGTTGATTGGCATCAACCGAGACATACACACGTCTTGGCAAAAGGCTACCAAGACCACTTGTATAGTTTTGGGGATCACTTATCGAGTTGGGTGTCTGATCACTTTATTTGAGTGTCAGTTAGTATAGATTGACACTTAAATATGAGTCTCGACAAGACCTGATTGAGACCTGTATTTATGTGTTTTGGGTGGTGGGGTGCAATGGTTAGACATCAGAGGTATTTTGGTAAGAAATTGGGGTGCCCTTAAAGATTTGATGGGTGCCCAAATAAATGGGGTGCCCTCAGTAACCAGTGGGGTGCCTATAACACAACTTTTTATTTTATATGGACTTGTATATCGAGCCGTTGATAATTAAAAATAAACGGCCCTGGCCTAGACCTTGCCACAGTAGTTGTTGCAATCCCTAGTTGTATTGACGATGTTAATTTGATCCTTGTTCACCAAGCACGTATTTAACGGGTACGTTGAACATTTGAATTTCTGGGTTTCTTCTACATCGATTCTTTCATTACTGTTTCTTACATATTCCATCAACACATGGGATTTCTTCCTTTCTGCTGCACACCCACATAGAACAACTAAAAAAACTAGATGAAAAAATTAAAAATAAAATTTTAAAGAGCAATAACTGTTCAAACACCCAAATCAAGCAAACTTTCATTTGTTTATAAAGAAACAAAGACATCATCTCCATCGTCACCTGCCCCTCACATTACTTTGTTTAGGCTTCTCATGTATGAAATCAAATCCAAGTGGGCTCACCATTCCGTTTGAATTCACTTTTTTTATGGGCACAAAGAGATTAATCAATCCAACATTTCCCAACTTGCATGCTTGGTCAACTGGGCAATCTCAACTTCTCTAGTATGATTTTGTGTACAAAGTCAATGGTTCCAATTGTTCATACAACGGCGCCTCCGTCTTAATTTTTTCGTATTTTATTCAATAATAATCTCTGCAATCCTCTGTGCCCATGAGAGTCAAATGTCTGAAATTTGTGTATTGTAGGAGATTTTGAAAAAAAAAAAAAATAGAAATGCTTTTTGGGGACTTGTGAAACAATGGGCATATTTTAGTTTTTTGGGGGGTTTTGAGGTTTTACTGAACAAGGCATTGAAGGGTTTTGGGAGAGGTTTTAGGAAAATGAATGGTTATGGTGTTGTCATTATTTTCTGGGTTTTTGGCCTCATTTTGATTCCTAATCCTGCTTATTTTCATCCCTTATGCACTGATTCAAGTGGGTATTTCATATCTTTTCCTTTTATTGTGTTTGGATTCAATGTTTATGTTGTGAAACTTATTTTTTTGTTTCATATGTTGATTTTTAGTTTTGATTTTGGTAGGGGAAACCCTTTAATTCAGTAACTCCTTTGTCCTTCTGTCCTTACAATGGAACTGTCTGTTGTGACTCGGCTGAAGATTCTCGATTGCAGAAGTGGTTTCAGGCGATGAATGTGTCTGATGCTGCTTGTGCTTCTCTCTTGAAATCAATCCTTTGTGCTGTGAGTTCTCTCCACCTAATGTTTTAAAGTGGTGGTGCTTAGTATGTAACTAGTTTTTTTGTTTTTTGCTTGCTCTGAAATGATTGATTTATCTCTGCTGTAATGAATCAATAAATTTGTAACACGAATTGCAGGGCGGATTCTGCTTCACCCTGGATTTGAGAAGTTGTCATTTTTATTTTTATTCTTTCATATCTGTTGAAGTTCTCATCAATCACAATTTATACCATGCTAATGTTAACCAAGTAAATCTTTATCTCTTGTACATCATATAGAATTGTTTGCATCAGTCAATGGCATAAGTATCTTGTGCTAACTCTTTCACTAATTTGGGACTGAGGCTATGTTGTTGTTGTTGTTGTTGTTGTTTTTGCAACTCGGAAACTCTAATGTTCAGTATCTCTCTTTTCTTCCTTTTATTTGCTGGCTGTCCTTCAAATGAAATGGCTAGCTTTTAGTTCCCTAAGCTTATCAGTCTGGTAGATATATGACTTGTTGGAATTTTGGTGCATAACATCTTTACCTATTTGCTTGTGTATGTTGAGATTGGTTTTCTTGGCGTCGAGGGCCAATACTTCATTCACATTAAGTATAGTTTTAACTACTCAAAATTAGTATCGGCGTGAAATGAAACTAAGCAAAACTTATACTGATACAAAAGGGATACTAGTGAAATTCAGGGCCGGTTTTGCATGGGGGCCTGGTGGGCAACCGCCCCAGGCCCCCAAAGTGATTAAGGCCCCCATTTGGCACTAAAGTAGGGGTATTTTTGTAATTTCATATTTTTATTTATTTAATTATAGATTATTAAAGGTACAATACGTTGAAACTTCCAAAAAAAAAATCTGCGACTTCGGCAACTCTACGACTTCTCAACTCCCCTTCCATTCAACACGTAACCTATTCAGCTATTCTCTCTTCCCCGTCAAATCAAACAAAAAGTCTTTTCTTCTTCTTCGCTAGATCTCTCAAGTCTCACATTTATGCTAGATCTCTCTTTACAGCAAACTTGAAAAAAAACATCTCTCACACAAGATCTCTCCTCAATCCTCATCATCCTCAAATTGAGGACAAAGTTTAAAGAGTCATATAGAATATCTTTCGGTAACATCTCTCACAGTCTCACATCATTGGTTGTTCAATGATCTTCAATTGAGCACTCCTTTGCAGCATCATCTCTTACTCTTTGGTATATTTCTTCTTTTTGGGTTACAAACTCTTTTAGTATACTTTTAAGTTACTACTATTACTTTTTTTAGTATAATTACAGTTCTTATTGTTACTTGTTTATACCTAAAAATAATTGATTTTTGGTGGCGGTGAAGTACTAATCAATAGACCTTCAAGTCTTTTAGATCAATTTTTTTTTAAGGTTTAGATTTCTTAGCGCTTAGAAATTTTTTTATTAGTGTAAGATACGTGATCGTGATGCATAGAAAATATGCTTCCGGTTTTGATAAACTTAAGAAAAAAAAGGAAACAAGATGAGTTAGCCAAATCTTTACAATAAAGAGTAATTAGTCTTGAACTTGTTCGATTTTATTTTTGATGCTAGTGCTTTTTTTTTTTTTTTGGCACATCTTTTTTTATCTCAGTATAAGCATCATTTTTATTTATACATTATTTTTTCATTTTTGTCACTTTATGCGACTAGACTAAATTGGTTAAAAGTATCATTATCTTTCACAACGTTTAAGTGACATACATCATCAAATTTATAGTTTAAGAGTGACAAGGATACAAATCAATTAATATAGAAAAGTTATGATACAATAACGAAGTCCAAAAAGTTAGAATACAATAAAAAAAAGTTGTGAAAGGTTATGATACTTTTAACTAATTTTGACTTGTTACAAAACCCTTTTTTAACTCTACCAGTGATAAGTGTTTTACTTTTCATTGTCGGTCCCAAGTCTGAAGAGAGGAGGAGGGAAAAGGCTAATTTCAAAATTGTTGATTTTAAGTTCATTGCATGCTATTCATATATAACTCACTTAATCTTTAATTTATTTTTTTAAAATATATTTATTTTTATATAGAAGGCCCCATTTTTAAGGTTCGCCCCAAGCCTCCAAAATGACAGGGCCGGCCCTAGTGAAATTTGATCTTTATATTTGTACAGAAGAGAGTATCTTTTACACATAGTTGTTGCAGTCTACTTGCATTCTCAAGATTATTGTGTTTCCATTAAATAATTCTCAACTCTCTAAATTAATTTAGGATTCTATGCTTCCAGAAATGTGACCAGTTCTCATCAGAGCTATTTAAAGCTTATTCTGGGATTCGGACCGTTCCAGTTCTGTGCAATTCCACTGTTTCTGCAAATTCAAGCCAGTCCACTAGTAAAAGTAACAACTTTTGTGGGAAGGTGTGGGACACATGCCAAAATGTGTCTATGCGGAACTCTCCCTTCACCCCTTCCTTGAAAGGAGGAGCTGGTCTACCGGAAAATTCCACGGCAACAAAAATTGCTGAACTCTGGAAGTCAAAAGCTGACTTCTGCAAAGCATTTGGTGGATCTTCCGAAGATGAATCCGCATGTTTTGACGGCGAACCAGTTAAATTCAACAATAATAAGAACCTGGATACTCCAAAGGGTCTATGCGTTGAGAAAATCGGAAATGGGTCTTACCTCAATATGGTTGCTCATCCTGATGGATCCAACCGCGTCTTCTTGTCCAACCAGAAAGGGCAGATATGGTTGGCAACTGTTCCTGAGCAAAGATCTGGAGGGACACTGGATATCAATGAATTCAGGACTTTTCTAGATATACGTGATGAAGTCCTTTTCGATACAGAACTTGGGCTAATGGGCATGGCTTTCCATCCCAATTTCACACAAAATGGACGTTTCTTTGTTTCATACAATTGTGATAAAGTAAGCTCACCGCGATGTTCTGGAAGATGTTCATGTAATTCAAATGCAGATTGTGACCCTTCAAAGCTTCATCCCGATAATGGAGCCCAACCATGCCGATATCATAGTGTGATTGCCGAGTATACCGTAAATAAGACTGGATTGCAGCCTTCCATGGTAAAATTTGAATCTTAAGTAGCATTTTTTAGAGTGTTTATGTAGGCCTTCTGAATTGGTTCTAATTTTATACTGATCTTCCTAGGCAACAAGCGCTGGTCCATCAGAAGTCCGAAGAATATTTACCATGGGCCTTCCTTTTACTGGCCACCATGCTGGGCAGATTCTTTTTGGTCCAACTGATGGTTATTTGTACTTCATGATGGGGGATGGTGGAAGCAGAGGTGATCCTTACAATTTTGCGCAAAATAAGAAGTCCCTGCTTGGAAAGATTATGAGGTTCAATATTGATGATTTACCAAGTAAGTAACTCATAGTGTATGGCTAATTTATTCTTGTTATTGTTAGAAATATGCATCTTATGCATTCGCCTCTCAAATAAATGGTACTTACAATTTCTTTTGGTTCTGAATATGCGTGCTTGCTTTTTTTATTCTTAAGTTGATATTGCTTGAAACCATCTTACATTTAATTATAATATGAATAATATCTGGGCACATTATGCATCACCCTAGATTTGAGAAGTTGTCATTTTTATTTTTATTTTCACAAGGCTTACCATTAACTTACCATAAAACATGAGTGGGACAAGGGCTATGACTTTGTTTTTAGGTAGATCCAAATGTTGTTGTACGTCTAGTCCAACCCCAAAATATTAACTGGAGAAGCGAATGACTAATAAACAACGGTTTTTCTTTTTGAAGTTCCTCAAAATCTTTAGGTGAAATCAATCACAAAGCAATTGCCCTTTTTGGATTTTAAACTTAACATTTGCATCTTATGTTTATTTTGTTGTGGTGCTTAAAAACTGACTCATAGTGTCAGCAAACGATACCAATAAAATGGGTTCTTAAATGGACTTGGAACACATGCAAAGGGCACATGCAAAGGGACTGAAAATGACCATCGTGCAAAGGGACATCTTATGTTATTTAAACTCATTTGATATCCTTTGGAGCCTTGTTGATGGTATTAGTGCAATTACTATAAAATCAAAAAGTTTCGCCAGAACCGTATCGAATGAGTTTAAAATTTTTTGGTAGAATCAGTGGTTATATTTTAGCTATCAGATATCTTAAATTCTTAATAACCAATTCTTGAATGACTGGCTCTACGGTGTTCCTTGTTTTTAAACTTGATTGAGCTTATCTAAGCTCCACATGGATAATTTTTTGTCTTAAATATCTTTATCTCCTCATAAAGATCCTTTTTCTCATCTCGATTTCATGTATTTCCAGCTGCAAAGGGCATTGCTGACCTTGGTTTATGGGGAAACTATTCAATACCAAGTGATAATCCATATTTTGATGACAAGGAATTGGAGCCTGAGATTTGGGCGATGGGGTTCAGAAATCCTTGGCGATGCAGCTTTGATTTGGAACGTCCTTCCTATTTTCTCTGCGCAGATGTTGGCCAGGTTAATATATAATAATATAATCCTCTTGTTTCTTCTCGAATGCATAGTTCATCCTTTTTCCTGATCAGTCCTTTTTGGGATTGCTTCATCAAATAAGTGACTCAAGCGGTTTCAGATGTCCAAATGAGTTATTGATGCTAAAGGCTGTCATACTTGCAGGAAATATATGAAGAGGTAAATATAGTAACCAAGGGTGGTAACTATGGGTGGCGGGTCTACGAGGGTGATGCTCTTTATCATCCTTTGCAGTCTCCTGGAGGAAATACATCTGCCAACTCCATCAATCCTATATTTCCAGTCATGGGCTACAGCCATGCCGACATAAATAAGAATGAAGGATCTGCATCAATTACCGGTGGCTACTTTTATCGCTCTAAAAGCGATCCATGCATGTATGGAAGGTAAATAATTTTTCAACTCATTCAATTATATGTGCATAGCAATTTCATCACAGTGTTTCTTTGATCTGATCTTGTTTTCAAACGCTGCAGGTACTTGTACACCGATTTATTTGCAGGTGGTTTATGGGCAGGCAGCGAGACCCCAGAAAACAGCGGTAACTTTTCTAGTACCCGAATTCCTTTCAGTTGCTCAAATGATTCACCGATGCAATGCAATACTGTGGAGGGCAGTCCTCTTCCTGCTTTGGGCTATATATTCTCATTTGGGGAGGATAACAGGAAGGATGTGTTTATACTTGCTAGCAGTGGTTTGTACAGAATCGTCTGTCCAAGTCGCTGCAATTACACTTGCTCTAAGGAAGATCTATCAGTCTTACAAAGCCCGAGTCCCAAACCTTCTTCGGCTTCATTGGGAAATCGGCTTGGTGCAATTTATAATGGTCTTGTGTTCTCATTCTTTTCTGCCTTCTTGCTTCTTCACAGTTAAGGCCATAATGTACAGTTCATGCTCAGCTAGAGATTGAAGTGCCTTTTGTGATCTTTTATTTGTTTGAAGACTGATCATTGATGTTTACCATGAGTGATTTGGTTAACATATTTTTGATGCACAAAATTGTACAGTTCTGACTTCTGAGGATCTGTTAAATTATGCATCAAGATGTGTGTGTGTACAATGACAATGTGTAAAATACTTTGTGGAACAAATGTGTCAAAAATACTCCATCCAATCACAAAACTTTCCATTGAACAAGTCTCAGTATTTAATTTAGTTACTTTTTCCCTTTTTGTGCTCATTTAAAAATGGAATTTCAATGTCACCAAAAAAGAAAAGGAAATTTCAACCAATAGAGTTGTGAGATGGCAGGGCCCCTCCTCCTTAACTAGAGGTTTCATTGAGTTTTGGGGATGAAAAACTTTTAAAACCTTTGAAAGAGATTTGTGCCCTCAAAGCCCTACCTTCATCAAATTTGAGATTAGTTGGGACAATTGAGTTGGGACAATTTTCAAATACTCAACTTAGCGGATATATAAAAAGGAACCTCAAAGGGGAGGGGATTTGCTGAAGTTGGAAGTGTAATATTAGTAGTGTTCCCTTGTGTGAAAGAATAAAAGTAGAAGGACGAAAGTGTAAAAGTACATCATAATACACTTGGTGTTTTACTATTGATAGATATTACCAACACCACACTCTCAATTTTATCTGATCCTCCCCCCACCTTAGCGAGAGGAGATTTGCTAATGTCGAGGAGGACAAAGTTGGTTATGTCTACCAATAGCATTACGTCACATAAACAAAAGAGTAGCGTGGAGAAGGAAAAAGTATAAAAACATATCTACATTGTATACGTGGCGTGTTGCTATTGATAGATATTACCAACTTCACACTGCCCAACATTAGCAAATCCTCTTCCACTTCGAATGTACCACCAGGTGAGTGTCGTGAGTGAGTTTGCGCAAAAAAAAAAAAAAATCAGTTTTTTCTGTTGATTATCCTTAAAATTGATTAAATTGTACTAGTATAGAAGGTGAAATAGATGTTGAGGAGTCCTGTTTCATCCGAGACAATGCAACTGTACATAATTCCCTCCACTCCATCTCCACACAAAACACTCCTGCAATTCATTATCCCAACTAACAAAACTGCCCTAACCGTCTGTTCAACTGCCACAACTGTCTCCTCCTCCTCCTCTTCTTCCTACAAACATGTCTGGACAAGAAGAAGACCCCCAACACCCAGCACCGATTCCCGCCGCCATCGCCGCGGCGAGAACCAGCTCTACTTAGACCACAGCATCAACATGGACGACCTGATGTCCCAAATCAGCCAAACATCGACCCAACAAGAGCTCCACTCCCTCATGTCCCCTTACAAGAACAGACACCTCTCCCTCCGCTTCATGGTCTCCCTCCTCTCCCGCGAGCCCGACTGGCGGCGCTCCCTCGCCCTCCTCGATTGGATGATCGACGAGGCCTCCTACAAGCCCTCCGTCTTCGCCTACAACGTCGTCATCCGCAACGTCCTTCGCGCCAAGCAATGGGACCTCGCGCGGGGACTGTTTGATGAAATGCGCCAGAGAGCCGTCTCGCCGGATAGATTTACCTATTCTACTCTCATTACCCATTTTGGGAAAGAGGGCCTTTTCGACTCCGCATTGGCGTGGCTTCAACTAATGGAGGAGGACCGAGTGACGGGGGATCTCGTGTTGTATAGTAACTTGATTGAGCTTTCGCGCAAGCTTCGGGATTACTCGAAAGCCATCTCTATGTTTTCGAGGTTGAAGAGTGCAGGTATAACTCCTGACCTTGTGGCTTACAATTCAATGATCAATGTGTTTGGAAAAGCTAAGCTTTTTCGCGAAGCGAGGCAGCTCTTGCCCGAAATGAGGGCGGCTGGGGTGAACCCCGATACGGTTAGTTACTCCACTCTCCTTACAATGTATGTCGAGAATCGGAGATTTGTGGAAGCGCTTTCGATATTTTCCGAGATGAAAGAGGTCCGATGCCCGCTTGATCTCACTACTTGTAATATCATGATTGATGTGTATGGTCAGCTTGACATGGCTAAGGAAGCAGATAGACTGTTTTGGAGCATGAAAAAGATGGGAATTGAGCCCAATGTTGTTAGTTATAATACATTGTTGAGGGTCTATGGAGAGGCAGAGTTGTTTGGGGAGGCCATCCATCTTTTCAGGCTTATGCAGCGGAAGGACATCGAGCAGAATGTTGTTACATATAACACGATGATAAAGATTTACGGGAAGACAATGGAACATGAGAAAGCGACGAATCTCATGCAAGAGATGCAGAATCGAGGGATTCTGCCAAATGCAGTTACTTATTCAACGATCATTTCAATATGGGGGAAGGTGGGGAAATTGGAAAGGGCGGCATTGCTGTTTCAGAAGCTGAGAAGTGCTGGAGTGGAGATTGATCAGGTTCTTTACCAGACAATGATAGTGGCGTTTGAGAAGGCTGGTCTAGTTGGCCATGCCAAGCGCTTACTTCATGAGCTTCGAAGACCGGATAACATTCCTAGGGAGACGGCTATTTCTATTCTTGCTGGTGCAGGTCGGGTCGAAGAGGCTGTATGGGTTTTTCGCCAGGCGTTTGATGCTGGCGAGGTTAAAGATATATTGATCTTTGGATGCATGATTGATCTGCTATCGAGGAACAAGAAACACCCCAACGTTGTTGAGGTGTTTGAGAAAATGAGATCGGCGGGATACTTTCCTGATTCAAATATTATCGGTCTTGTGTTGAATGCGTATGGGAAGTTGAGGGAGTTCGAGAAGGCAGAAGCTATTTACAAGGAGATGCAAGAAGAAGGTTGTGTTTACATGGATGAAGTGCACTTCCAAATGCTAAGCCTCTACGGCGCCAAAAGGGACTTCAAGGCTGTGGAATCACTATTCGAGAAGCTAAACTCTGATCCCAACATTGATAAGAAGGAATTACATCTTGTGGTTGCAAGCATCTACGAAAGAAGAAACAAGCTAGACGACGCTTCTCGAATTATCGGTAGGATTACTGAAAGGGAATTCTCAGAATCTTTGTGATCAGAGACCAATTAAGTTGCTTATCCTCAAAGAGTCAAAGGAGTTGTATATATATGCAGTTCTGTCAGTACTATGTAAAACTGCTTAATCTCACTGTTTCAAACTTTGTCCCTTTGAATGAAAGGAAACAGCCTCTCTTCATGCATGCTACAACTGCAAGGAATGAGTTGAGCTTTGCCAATTGTATGTGCAAATACCCTTTTTGCCAATTCAACCATCTTGTAATGACAGTATGTCAATTACTTCAAATCACTGGAAGATAGAAAGATATAAATTAATTTGACCATCTTATATGGATGACTTTTGTTAAAACAAGATTTCTGAGGTAGGTTTACTTTCAAACTGTTAAAAAACTTACAAAGCAAGTGATTAACTACAGAAGAGTAAATGCACATGTTTGACTACCCATTAGTGCTTGGTATTAGTTAGGTTGAAGTAGATGAAGTGAAGTCCATGAATGCCTAAATTTTGGAAGTATCTTAGGTTTGAAAAAATTTAAGTTAGGTTTTACCAAAAAAAATAAATTTAAGTGAGGTCACAACTTTTGTTGATTGATAGGCTATTGATGGAATTACAAGTAGGGTTTGTGTAACAAGTAATGTGTGATTGGTTTAGGTTGTACTAAACCAAAGCAAGATTCTCCATTCACCTAATTATATTATCAAGTTAGTTACAAAGAAAAGTATATAATTAAGCCATAAGCTCATAATTATTGGATTTTTTATATAAAGAAAACTTATATGTTTTGTTTTAAAGAAATAAATAATGAAGGTGATTTGATAACTAAATTTGTAAGCATAATTTCACCTCCAATTAGCAGGTCCTTTTTTTTTTTTTTTTGAAAAACCTTCAATTAGCTGGTGAGGGTAATTTTATGTAGCTTGACGATTTGACTTTTGAGGTACATAAGTGAAAATTATTCTCGAATAGGAGTCTCAAGAGTTTTTAATAAGTAATATATTTATTTTGTACCCATCTTGCCTATTTGTTATGCTTTGCTTACCTATATTATTAAGTAATAAATGAAGAAAAAGATATGCATATGAAAATCACATTTTTTTCTACTGTTTTAGATAATTTTAGGTGTCAATTACTATCCAAATGACACAAAAGTTTTTCTTTTTTTTTATTGACATATAGATAAGCAAAAGCTAAAATTGTATTGAGTTGGCTCATAAAAGTGGTTTAGAGGACTTCAACAATTTAATGATAGACTGAAATCAAATAATCAAATTTTAAAAAAAAAATCAAATGAACAAATAATCTCTCCTCATCAACAGTTTTTAGACCTTGTTTGGCATTCAACTAAAAATCTATTAGTTGAAGATACAAAACCTCGTTTTCAGATTGCGACGCAAACGGGACACGAAAAGCGTGTTCCCCGTCTTTCAAGCAACTCCAAATATACAGGTGCCTCGAATATAGACGTCTGTATCAAAAACGATAATAAACAAATGGAAAATGCTTTTGCTAAATGAGTACTTATTAAGGTAACATTCTTTTGCTACATACATACTTCTTGAGGTCCCATGGGTACACATAAAACGTGTATACAAATCTGATGTACATCAACATACACGACTGATACACAATTGGATACACGATGACGCCAAAGCTCTTTAAGTAAGATGAACGAGGTACCTATCACTTATTAAAAATTGTGTTTGATTTAAGAAATTCATAAATTTTAAAAAGGTTTATTCAACAAAAATCCAAAGACATTTAATTTGAATTTCGATAAATTCTTATGGAATTTTAAAAAGTCTTGAGAGTATTTAGTCTCAAGACTTAAAATGTCCTTTTGTAGAGTTTGATATATTTCCATCTATTCCAAAGTTTTATTCAACAAAATTTCATCTTTTGAAGTGAGATTTTGATGGACTTTTATTGAAAGTCCTGCATGGAAATCTATAGAAATCTCAAATTGAATAAGGAAAAGGCAAGGTTGGAGGATCTCTGCACCCCCACTGTACCGGTCTCAAAGTCACTTATGCAAAAATAAATATGAAAAATGTTATAATGACATCCAAAGTCACACCTCAAGTGACATTATATGTCGTAGCGTGTCGGCTCATATTTTTAATAGTCATCCGTGTGCGACTCGAGATACACACCCAACATGTTATGCACTAAAAACTTCATGTCTAACCCCCATTTTTAGGTGGAGTCCACGTGTCACGTCATTAGGTGGGATATCATTATAGTATAAATAAATAAGAAAACACAAAATAATACCCTAAATGACATACTTGTGATGTGGCGTGTGGACTCACATCCATAAAAGTGATTCTGCACGCCTTGAAATACACATTACGAATGTTATGCACCAAAAACTACTGTGCACTGAGATTGTGTACACAATGACTCCTCGGGATACCGACACCTGCGCATCATACAGCTCCTCCATCAAGTCCATCACTCCTCCCCCAACTACCAACCTAAAAAACCCACACAAACAACACCTCGATTCCATTCCATTCCATTCCGATCCGAGAGAAGGAGAGAAGAAGAGAAGAAGAGATGAAGAGGCTGAGAAACTACCTCCACCTGCGGCCCCAAATGGAGCGGAAGTGGATCCTCCCACTCGCCCTGGGGTCCGTCCTCTCCCTCTCCGTCCTCTTCCTCACAACCCTCTCCACCACCGCCACCACTTCCCCCTCCCCTTCCTCCTCCCCCTCCGCCGCCCCTCCCCCGCCTCCGTCTTCGTGGAGTCCCGCCTCCGCCCCCTCCCCCTCCCCCTCCCCCTCCCCACCTCCCCACCTCCCCCGCCCCGCCTCGCCTACCTCGTCTCCGGCTCCTCCGGCGACGGCCTCATGCTCGCCCGCACCCTCCTCGCCCTCTACCACCCCCGCAACCGCTACGTCGTCCACCTCGACCTCGAGTCCTCCCCCCAGGAGCGCCTCCATCTCCACCGCTTCCTCGCCAATCACCCCCTTCTCACTTCCATCGGAAATGTCAGGATGATCACCAAGGCCAATCTCGTCACCTACCGCGGCCCCACCATGGTCGCCAACACCCTCCACGCCGCCGCCCTTCTGCTCAGGGACGCTGCCGATTGGGACTGGTTTATCAATCTCAGTGCTTCCGACTATCCGCTTGTCACTCAGGACGGTTCGTCATTAGGGTTTTCGATTTCTGATTGTTTCATTCATTCATTCATTCATTCATTCATTCATTCGTTGATTAGATCTGCTGCACACATTTTCGTATCTGCCGAGGGATCTCAACTTCATTGATCATACTAGCGATATCGGATGGAAAGAGTGAGTGAATCAGTGCGTCTTTGATCACGTTAATGATGGAGGATCCAATTACATTGCAAAACATGGGATTTGGTTTATGATCTGTGCAGGTATCAGAGGGCCAAGCCGATAATTATAGATCCCGGGCTGTATATGACGAAGAAAGCTGATGTTTTCTGGGCGACGCAGCGGAGAAGTGTTCCGACTGCTTTTAAGCTCTTTACAGGTGTGTTTTCTGTGACAAAGTTGAGTGCTTTGTCAGTCATTTCAACTTTTTATTTGTAATTTCATTCATGTGAAGGAAATTGGGAGCTTTTATGTTGTGCTTGTGATGGGGTTCGTAGAGTTAAGTTGATACATTTCTTCACCATGGGCATTACGGAGTTTATCTAAAACTGGTTATGTTATTGCCATTGCCACCCCTAATTGTTACCCTAGTGACAAAATATTGTTGCTTGAGGAAAGCATAAGATCTGCCCCTAATAAATTGGGGTTTTTGATGTGGATTTGTATAGTCAACATCATGAGGTCGGGAAAATGCATGCTGGAGTGAAATATGTTTGTCAGATTATGGCAAATGCAACTGATCTGTCATTTTGTTATTCTCAATTTGTTTAGGAGAATCCCTTGGGAATGCTTTAGGATTATTGACAACTAATTTCATAGAATGAGAACATTACGTGTGAATGTCTTGAGAGAAATGATGATAAAGCATGCTAGCATTTTGATGCCTTCACTTGCCAACTACTTTTCTCGTAGATGGAGGATTGAGGTTATATCTTTAAGCTACTGAGATTTTTTTACCTATGAGATGATGTCTTGAAATATAGAATAACATTAATAACAGTAGATTATGGTTGAAGTTAAGGTAGACTTCCTAAGGGCATTTGTACGTCCACCCAACATCATTAGTGGAGGCATTATTTATGTACATTTTGCGTTCTGGGCAAGATTTTGTCTAAAACTCTTTTGTGTTGTTGCTCATGGCATTGCTTGCACGAGCTACAGTTTGTGTGTGCATCTCCTTGTATGTATGAACAGGGACTTAGGATTTACGTATTTGAGCCAATTAAAACACAGAACAATATATTTACATGTAGGACTAATCACTCATCATATAACAACAATTTTCTATATTTGAGTTCTTTGTTGTAGTCTTGTAGGAATGAATTAGTAACTCTTTCCTTTAAAAGAGCAGATCAAATTGAATATTGACTATCCTGTCATCCTTTTGACTAACAATCATGTACCAACTCGCCAAACATGAAGAGTTTGATCATTTGTTCATAAAGTTCTTGATGTAGTAGCTATGTAGGCCTAAGTTGATGTATTAGGACTTATTATATGATAGGGGTATATTAGTCTTTGTGTATTAGGGTTTCTCTATAAAAGACTGTAAACACTCCAAACTAGTTAGCTTTTTATCCAAAATGAATCAAAATTGAGTGTTGAAGCCCTGGATTGGGTGTTCTTGAATTATCTTCTTCGTTGTTCTTTCATTCCATCAAACTCTCTGCATCGGTGGTATCAGAGTGTTAGTTCTTCTGAACTAGTGGGAGATTATGGGGATGGTGTTGACTTCTTGCGTTTTGATCAACACCCATTCACCATCTTGCGGAATTTGAAGAATATGATCAATGTCATGAGGATAGGTGGAGATTATGGGGAAGTGGTGCCAAATTCTCACATCTACAATGAGCGTTTGATTTATGAACTAGATAGTGTGAGCATCCCACCAGGTGCTCCTGTTTAATCTTTTCATTTCCTTTTTCTTTTGCCAAATGCGGGGAGCCCTCATTGGCTTCAAGCATTTATTCTCCGGGCTTGGTGTTTTTATTAGTAATCTTTTTTTTTTCTTAACCTGTCAATGGAGATGACAATAAAATGATTTGAGCTGGTTAGTTTTTTCTTCTTCAAATGACTTATTAGGTCTGGTCTAAGTGAACCAAGCTCATGGGGATAACCAAGGCTAGTTTCCATTGCTTTTAAACATGTAGGTTGAGATAGATTAGACTGTAGTTTTTTTGAATGAAAATATTTAAAAGATACAGCAGGTTCCAACCTGCTTCCCTCACCGTTTCATAGGTCATACCTAGGTGCCTTGCCAACTGCTCTGATGCTTCGTGGGTGATCAGGTAGAATATTTGAAATGTGGTTTATGCGCTTCAATTGTAGTTGTGATATCCAACATGCCAGTACAAAATAATTGGATAAGCACTTGTAGACTACAGCTATAGAAGTTGTATTCAATGGCTCTGAGAGGTGATTCTTTCTAAAACTAAAAGGCTAGGTAAGATCCATTATGTCAGTAGACATAACTATAGATGCTTTGTAGAGTCTGTACACAAAAGGTTTAAGTGGCGGGATGACTTGTCTCAGCCAAACCTAATTTAAACTGTTTCAAGTTTATTCAGGATTTTGGACTCAAAGCTCTGGTCATTACGATGAGGCTGGTGGTGATGTTTAAGCTATGGCACAAGTTATAAGATCATGATATGCATAAATGTTGTAATCATCTATAGATAAAAGCAGATAGCTTGTTAACGAAAATATTATATTGCTTGAGAAATATATTAAAACTCTGACTCAAATTTCATGTATTTGTGCATCTCAGGTGTTACTGTGTTTGACTTTGAAAGATTTATAAGTGCAAAAAATATCAATAGTTTGTGCATATGATAACCATACAGTAATTGCAAATATACATATATTTGATAAGAAACAAATGTTGTATTAGTAAAACAAGTGAAAAGACGTAAAGGATCCAAGGGACACCTCAAAAGTGTACATTCTCCACCCACCAACCTCTTATGTCAATTTTTGAGCTCTTGTCTTCGAATAATATTACTCCACCTCTTTATCCAACACTACCATTCCTATCTAAGGATGTTGTAAGATCTAGATTTGACAACATCCTGTCCTTACTTTTCTATGGCTGTTATTGAAAATTTGTAGTTTCATTCTTCTGAAACAATTCATACCTAAGCCAGAATGGCAATTATCCAAACATTTCCTTGTTAGAGTAAGGATCTAATAGGCATTTTTGTACATATTCTCCCAACATGATGGGTTATTACTTGCACAGTCCATTTTAGTATTCCTTGTTAGAGTCCGTGCTCTGCTAACTTGATTATGCTCTTAGGTCCTAGTTTCTGCTAACAGGGATGGAAAGTTTCCTCGTCCCTTACTTCTTTTTTTATTTATTGTTTTTTATCTTGCAAGTCTCTTACAATAAGGTTCCTTGATAGATAATCCACCGATAAGTCAGATTTTTGGCGAATGCAAGAAAAATTTGAGAAGAAAAGTTATAGTCTCAGATATAGTTACGCAAAAAATAGAGTTGCCTCTCCACTGGTCTTCCCAAAATCTTCAGTGTCAGACTTGTAACTCAAGAGGGGAACTAAGTATTATGTCTTTCTCATGCTTTTCTCTTGGGTTGAATTTGTCAGGCAGTTCCTGAACATGGTTATTTTACATGGTTGTTGGGCTTTATTGGATTATGCATTTTGGATCAGTGTACAGGCATTCCTATGACCACCCAACTGAAAAAGTAAAAATAAAAAAAAAAGAATTTTTTGTTTTTGGTAAATGGAA
The DNA here is from genome assembly GCA_039657345.1 of Stephania japonica. Lineage (NCBI taxonomy): Eukaryota > Viridiplantae > Streptophyta > Magnoliopsida > Ranunculales > Menispermaceae > Stephania > Stephania japonica. The sequence continues at coordinate 41,751,675 of CM077561.1, forward strand.
TTGTTCTAGAGTTGCTTTGACCAAAGGCTTTGTTATATAATTGCACTTATAGCACTTATGATACAGATTACCCATTCTTTAAATATTTACTGGATTCATTCTCCTTGCAATAGGTTCTGCTTGGATGGTTCTATCTCGGCAGTTCATCGATTTCTGCATTTGGGGATGGGACAATTTGCCTCGAACAGTACTCATGTACTATGCAAACTTCATATCCTCTCCAGAAGGTTACTTCCACACTGTAATTTGCAATGCTCAGGAATTCCGGAACACTACTGTCAACAGTGATCTTCATTTTATCTCTTGGGACAACCCCCCTAAGCAACATCCTCACCATCTCACCATTGATGACATGTCAAGGATGATTGAAAGCAATGCTCCATTTGCAAGGAAGTTCCGGAGAGATGATCCAGTACTAGACAAGGTTGACTCTGAGCTCCTGTTCCGGGGACCAGGAATGCTGGTTCCTGGTGGTTGGTGCGTGGGGAGTAGGGAAAATGGGTCTGATCCATGCTCTCATGTTGGTAATATGACAGTTATCAAGCCTGGTCCTGGAGCAAAAAGATTAGAGAATTTGATTTTGTCTCTCTTATCAAATGAAAATTTTCGCCCTAGACAATGCAAGTAAATGGAGCTATAGACATTGTGTCAATTCAGCTTTATTTACACAATAGCAGCGCATCCTGATTGGATAAGCGGGGATTTTTTTCCCATGTAAATAAGATCTAAGCAGTCCATTACTTTCTCACGGTGGGAAGGCAGCCTGTACCCTGTAGATTTGAGCTCCAACATCAGAAAAATGATAGAAGCAAGAGCATGGATCTCCTGTTGTATCGATACAAGCGCAGTCGAAACTTAAAAATCATCTCAGGCTGCTGAGTTGGCCTGAGGTTTCCTGCTACCCTTAGTTTGTGAACATTACCATACTGTCATTGTAGCAACAGCTCTGATGTTTATTGGAAGTGGGACATTTTAGATGGAGCGAAAGGGAGGAATGTTGCTTTCCACGAGATGAAAAAAAAAATGTATTAGATGCTTTTAATATCAAGTTCTTTCTTTGGCCATTTTTTACGTTATGGATGGATTTGCATTTCATTGATCTAGCTACTCTGGTTTCTGTATTATGTTCTTGGCCTTTCAAGATTGGCGCTACTCAAGATTGGCGCTACTTGCCAATCAGATTGACAAAGAGGAACATCAATGGTTCACCCTAACTAATTTGATATTTATTGTACTACTAATGGACTCGTTACAAGGACAACGCGCCTTAACTGTATATCTTAATCATTTCTCATGCAGGAAAGCTTCAGATTGACTCAAAAATGGAAGCACAGTAGAAGAATGCCAAACCCTAAAACAGTACCAGAATTTGTGCATCAAAGGTCTTGTGCCCGGGCCCAGACAGGTTGGTCTTTCATTACTCTCTACATTTCAGTGAAATCTTTTACCAATTAACACTTGTCACTAGTTCTTGGTTCATTTCAAGATCCATTTTATGGGGATTACCACTACTAGTTAGTTGCATTGTCTTGACTTGGTGTCAAAGCATTATAAAACCACTTCTTGGAAGCAATTGTTGATGGGGGTTCAGAAAAGTTAAAAGTTACATTTTTCTGGTCTTAAGCAAAGAGGACTAATTATTCTCATCAGATTCCTCCATTCCATGTTTTAGAAACTTTTTTACAACATAAGCAGCCCAGGCACATGGGTTTCCTGTGCTTTTGGCTGCTCTTAATGGGTCACGAGACTCACGATTCCATGAGGAAAACATCATCTGAACTAAGTAATGCCTGGCCCAATGTCACAGTCATGCTTAGCATGCACCGTGCTAGCATGTATACTAGGTACTTGTATTCTTGAGAGGTGCTTGTATACATGAGAGGTACTTAGTATGATTGGTCTCACTTTTTGATGTTTCCTATTTGTGATGACCAAATGGCTTAACTGCATATATGTAGGGGGTTAGTGTAGTCGAGTGTTCAGGCTACATACTTCCCTACACCGTGTGAGTTGTTTTCGTTACTTGTACTAGTGTTTGTTCGAGTCTTTGCTTGTGCTTGTAACCATTGTTTGATGCAATAAAGCGTGTTTACTTGCCGTTGCAATTTACTTTCCTTGTGCGCATACTTTTAAGTGTTTGTAAGGCTGACTCGCTAGCGTTATTACGCGAATACTGCACGTGAATTACATCAAGTTGTAATTGTTCCGTGACAAGTAGTATCAAACCTTCTTAGGCGACGAGGAAGATATCAAGCATGGCAAGAGAAAAAGAGCATAGATCGAACAAGAACAGGATCGGGGAGCTTGAGGAACAAAAGGCTCAAGTCCTTGTGGTTGTTCCTAGCGTGGAGCAACTGGGTGGTCGAATGGATACTCTTGAAGTGAATCAGCGGTGGACGCAGGAGGAACTCCAAGGAGTGACAGATATCATTTGAGCCACAATTGAGGTGGTGCAAGCAACGATCGACAACTCAATTGGTCCTACTTCGTCAAGTCGTAGGCCAATCCAATGCAACCGGTGTTGTTGAGCGCAAAAGAGTGAAAGTGCCCGAACCAAAGCACTATGGGGGTGTGAAGGATGCAAAGGAGTTGGAGTACTTCTCGTTTGACATACGAAACATGTTCGAGAAAGACAAGTTGTTCTATTTCAATGAAGATTTGAAGTTGTGGGCTCAAACCGAGTTGCAGAGGCAATGTGTGCAAGACCTTGCTAATGCGATGGTGGATACCAGTGCTACGCATAACTTCGTTGCCGCAGGGAAGCTAGGCGTCCGGGTCTAGTTCTCAAGAGTGATTCGAGTCAAATCAAGGCGATGAATTCAGATGCAAGGCCTATCCTTGGTGTTGCCAAAGATGTTCCCATAGAGTTGGGGAAGTGGCACGGAATGGTCAATTTGATGGCAATTACACCAATCGAAAGCAGTTCCGATGCCTTACTTGGAGACATTATGCATGCTGGGAGATAGCCCATGCATGATTCCCTCAATTCCGATTGCAGACACGGTGTCTGCTCTTCAAGTCACGAGAGGATTGAGTCGAGGCGAGTACAAGCTAGTGGGCTTGAATGAGGTAGCCGATGCACTTAGTCGAAAGGTCGAGTTAGCGGCCTGTCACTTGAGACGCAACAAAGTGTTGGTCAAGTGAAGACCAACTTGCTAGCGAAGATACTAGAAGGCTTGCAAGTTGATCCTAAGGCGATGACGTGGTTACTAGCCAAAGCAAGGAAGACGGGGCGATTCTACGTGCATAAGAGCTCATCTATGGGGAAGAGTTCCTTAACGCCTCATGCGGTAGATATGGGGTACACTAGAGGGAGTCCAACATTCAACTTTGCCAAGGTGTGGCAAGATACTAGCAAGATCTCGAGAGCCTACTTAGAGAAAGTATCATTGAGGATGAAAAAGTGGGTTGATGAGAAGCGAAGGCCGAAAGCATTTCAAGTTGGAGAACAAGTCCTTATTAAGCTTCATAGTGAACGTCACAAGTTCCTATGCAAGGTGCATAGGAAGCTCGTGAGGAAGCATGAAGAACCATTTCCAATTCTCGAGCGTGTTGGGAAGGTTGCTTATCGAGTAGAGCTACCGCAACAATTCTAGAACCGTCATCCCGTGTTTCATGCATGTAACTTGAAGCCTTTCTATGTTGATCAGGAGGATCCAAGTCGTCGCAAGTCTTTGAGGGCCCATGCAAATGTGATCGATCCTCATGTTCGTGGAGTGAAAGCGATTGTGGCGGATTGAAGAGTTCAAGACCCTTCTAGCAACTAAGTGGAGATCTAGTACTTGGTGAAATGGAAGGATATGCTAGATTCGGAGGCGAGTTGGGAACAAGAGAGTTCATTGCTTCAACATCAAGACAAGTTCATGGAGTACTTGTCGAGTCCATTGACGAGGGCGTCAATGTCTTAAGTGGGGGAGTCTGTCACGGTCATGCTTAGCATGCACCGTGCTAGCATATATACTAGGTACTTGTATTCTTGAGAGGTGCTTATATGCATGAGAGGTACTTAGTATGATTGGTCTCACTTTTTGATGTTTCCTATTTGTGATGACCAAATGGCTTAACTGCATATATGTAGGGGGTAGTGTAGTTGAGTGTTCAGGCTACATACTTCCCTACACCGTGTGAGTTGTTTTTCCTTACTTGTATTAATTTGTTTGAGTCTTTGCTTGTGCTTGTAACCATTGTTTGATGCAATAAAGCGTTTTTACTTGCCTTTGCAATATACTTTCCTTGTGAGCGTACTTGTAATTGTTCCGTGACACCAGGCCTTGAACTTTTTCAACATTACTCAGATTTGCACTTTGCAGTATCGTGAATTTGCGGCCTGATAGAAGTTCACATTTACAAATTCAAAGGAGAGGAGGCAAGCTCTCGTGGTGGACCACCCACAAAATTCAATCAGAACTTCAATCAGCATATTCTTGGCCTTACCCTTTAAACGCTAATCAGGTACGAGTCTTGATCTCTCACACAATAAGTCTTTCATTCAAAATGTGTGGCTTGTCCTTTTCACAGTAATACAAACCTTCTATAATGTGGGTCTTGCTCTGCTTTAAAAAGAAAACAAAAAGAAAGTGAATTGTTCTTCATGGGGTCACTGGAGTTCTGGGTTTTGTCTATCATAATTGAAGAAATATTACATGATAGCACTTTTCTAGTTCAATTAGGACTTGAAAAAGTTTTGAGGGGTAAGTAGCCTTGGAGTTACTTTTGCTCTTTTTACTTTTTCTCATCCTTTTCTTTGTCTCATATATGTGAAAAAAATCCTATAGAAATGCTAAGATAACACTTCTTCGAAGAAATGGAAATACAAAGATATTAGAGATGATTTCATTGATTAAAAACAAATAGTATATACAACGTCAAAGAAGAACAGAGGGAAACCACAAAGCCAAGGCACTTAGAAAGGCTGAAGCTAAAATGTATGTCCTACTTGTGCCTTTGAGCCTCCAAAACATTGGTGCGTTCTGATGAGCCTGGATTCTTAACTCTGCTACTAGACCGTCAATCCTTTTTCTTCGAACTTACGTTGAGAGTTGGCATCTGAGAAAAAAAAAAAAAGTAGTTTTCATTTTTATCACATTAATCATATTGAACAAAAGTAGGGAAATATACATATAAGGAGACCAATATGAATCTTAGCTTAATAGGACTTTACACCAAAACTCACCGTCATAATCTTTACCATTCTTGTTATATGCCGTTTTAGATAAATAGCGGGAGACTGGTGACCAATGTAAATTGTGGATTAATTGGATATGTCGCCAAAGTTGGGAGAAAATATACAAGTCTTGTTTATTTCTTTTTTGAAGAAACAGGAGTACAACTTGATTAAAGGACCAGACAGTCCTCTTCAAACAATAAACTATAAAGCAACTACATGAACTTTACCTTTGGAGCTCGAAACTCAATAAGTTGTATATATAAGCATACTTATCAATCCAAATAAACAAAGGCAACATTGAACCACAAAAATAAACCAAAGGGGGGCCTGCAGCCTTTCCCATCAGCTTAATAAAGAGACAAGAGTTTATTGAATTCAGTTGCGCAAGCATATTACACAGTTGTTTGGCTTTTATAGCTGGACTCGACGTTGAATTGGTTGAAGCCAAGCTTTTCAAAGCATTGTCTTTAATGGGCAGATTAAACTAAAGAAAAGGTTGTGAGCATGCTGATGAATAGTACCACGCATACATAAATCATCCAAACGGATGACTTAAATGGTTAAACCTCCTCCTGCTCACATAAAATGTCTTTTAAAAATCTTTTGTTCCTCTCCAGCAATAATCAATGACCAACATGATGATGAATCCGATCTTATGCCATAGCCGCTAGCTGCTAGCTGGCATAAGCAACTAAGACGCCCATAACCTCTTCCTTCTCTGTGAAACAGTAAACTTAGATGTTAGTAGAAAGAATAATGACACTAACCTGATGAAAAAATACCAAAAAACTTCATGATCATCAATTTGAAGAACCAAGGTTAGAAAAGAAATCAAGAACTGGATACTTGAAAGAGTAGTGAGAGGTCACTTTCAAAATTAAAGATTCTGGAAGTAAGTGGGAGAGCTACTAATTAATCAAGAGAACTCAGGGACACTTTTCGCAGGAAATGACACTTGCTTGAGCTACCGTGCAAAGCAGGTGTCATCTCCCTACGAAAAATGTACCGCAAATTCTATCTTATCCACCATTCTTTTTCTTTCTGTACTTCTCAGTGAAGATTGTTGGGTTTTGAGGTCTGCTTATTCGCTCATCTTGAACTATATTTATAGGGAAAAAAATTGAGTTGTTCTCTTTGAACATTGATACCGCCACCAGTAATGGAAACACAAATTCAAATTCACATGGATGCTTCATTGAAGTTAATTTGAATGTTCTATTGCATTTCCTCAACTAACTTGGACTGAAATTCCTGGTTTTCTATCCATACGTAATGAAATAATGGTGTTTTTGTTTTCTAGCTTGAATTGTTAAACAGATTGAATTGAGATTTACGCTAAAAAAACTGTGTAATCTCTTCTTAGAAACCTTGATATCTCTTTCTTGAGCAATTCAGCGAAACGTCGGTTTATGCGCATGCTCATTGTTGTTGTTGTCTTTGATTGTAAATGATTCCTGATTTGGGAAAACATAGCCATGTCCCGCCAAATGTGTCAAAATCTAACGCGGATCAAGTATTTTCCACGTTACTTTGTTGCTATAAGCACTTGCTTGTGCATGTCATTAATCATTATTAATTTGTTACTCAATTGTTAAATTCTCACAGCTGCACCACACACGCGTGCGCAAGGCCGTGAATCTCCTCCGCTAGCACTGATACTGTCCTCAACTTAACCACCTTTCAACTTTAGGTGTGGGGTTTTATCTCAAAATGTCTCAGTGCTAGTTGAGAGGGGTTAATCAATTATATACTTCATTTTAAAGTTATATTTAATCGATGTGGGACTAACTTTCGGTCCACACATCTTCAACACTCCCTCATAGACCGAAAGTCGCATAATCCCGAGGGTTTTTTTTTTCTACATGTTGGAATATATAATCCCACATTGGAAATATAATAAGAGTTGGTGTGACATATAAGTGGTGTAGATTGGATCTTAGCACAAGTCAATCGGTTTTGTTGAAGATGGGTTCCAACCCCATTTATATACCCACTTGTGTGCGCGTGTGTGGCCCAACACTTTCTGGGCCCATAGATTTCTATATGGTATCAGAGCGGAATGATTTTGGGCTCATATTTGAAGACCTGATTGGGCTAGCATTGAAGTCTAGATCCGTTTGTGGACCTAGAGCTTATAAAAAGAGGCCTAAACATATTTACGGACATCTAAAGAGTAGGCCTGTGTTTGGCAAGTGACAACTAGTTCGTGTCTAGTTGCACTTGAGTGGTGTAGATTGGATCTTAGCATAATTCAGTTGGTTTTGTGCTAAAATGGGCTCTAACTCCATTTGTATACCCAATTTTGTGTGGATTTGTGGCCCAACACTCTCTGGCCCATGGATTTCTATACTCGTGAATACGTGGTTTTACCATTCGTCTTCCTTGATGCTTCCTGTTTGCTATTATACTTACAGTTTTAAACAAAGTTCAAAACTAGTCATTGTTTCTAGTACTCAGCAATTCTCTCTATCAGAGGTACACGGCGTACATTTTGATTAGATGCATGATATTTGATGTCAAGGTGACAAATCTCAGTCAGTTCATGAAAAATCAAATCTTATTTGATGTCCTCTAAAGCAGCACTATATGGAGGATTTATCAATCACCTAATCAACCAGCCATGTGCAAATAAACCGAGGTTTGAGACCTAAAGTTTGTTCGATATTGTGAATTACAATTGCCACCAAATACCCCACTAAAATAAGTAGATTTAGTTACAAACCATCCTGTGATGCTAGACTGGTTATTGAAAGAAAAAGATCCTAATTAGTTGAGACTTGATTCTTTTAACATGGTTTAGGATTCAAGAATTCTATGAACTATCTGTTGTAGCAGGGACTCGGTTTAAAATTGTTAATACATATATTTTACAATATTTTATGCGAGCACTCTTTGGTTTGGGTGGACAATAAAGTTATGAGTACCTTGTTAATTTGACAATCAAGGTGATACAAATCCAACAATCAAAAGACCACTTAGTGCAAGGAGAACGGAGATTGATGTTTGGGAATATATCTTGAATGTATTATAGAGTGCTGAGATTGTTTTATTTAGACAGTCGGTCTCAACTTTCCTAAATTCAAAGTTGAGATTGCTATGAAGTACAAACGTATAGATTAGTAGTGTATGTGATAATCCGTCTGTATATAGTCATGAAGTACACCAAGCATGGATGGATGAAACTATAATCCTAATTTTACCAAAAAAAAACAATAATCCTAATTGTCTCTAATGATTTGTTTTTGGGTCTATATCTGACAACAAAGAATTTCTGTTCCTTTTTCCCAGGTTTGGTGTAGCTCCACTAAGATCAAAAAGCAAAAAAGGTAAAATAGTGACTCCCTTTTTTGGGGTGTTATGGCATATACAAGCTAGCTATTTTATCACTTAATCGATCAACTTCTTTTAGAAGTAAATGGTTCTGTCACCCATGAAAAAATAAAAAATAAAAAAAAAATGGTTGTGTCACTACTTTTTGTTCCCTCTCTTTATCTTAAATTCCTTGCAGTTTATAACATTATTAAACTTGACTCGATAGAAATAAATTTGACGGGGTAGGAGTAGACAGAAGTTAACTTGGGACACATTAGAAGGGATTTGAATAGTTTGAAAAGTTCACCGTTAATTGCACTAAATCAAGCACAGTGGAAGAGTTTGATCTATGTGCCCCAATTACCCCAATTAATTTGGGACTGAGGCTAGCTATGTTGTTTTTTTTTTTTTTTTTTTTTTTTTTTACTTCAATGGGAATTGAACCACTATCTTCTGAAGTTTTTTGGCAAGTGATGTCTTTACCTAAGGCTAGCTATGTCGCTGTTGTTGTAACAAATTAACAATATTCACTGTGCCATATATGTATTTTATAGCAGCCGTGCTTGTGAACACAAAGGTAGTTAGGCTTTAATAGTACATATTGGAACTGAAAAGATACATTGATCTCAATTGATGATTTTATCGATTCACAGGTTGTGTGATTCACGGCAGTCCGACATTGAGAGATCACTATGTCTGGAGGCCAAACCTTGCTAGTTAATCCTATGAGACAATTCATGTGAATGTGGAGGAGAAGCTCGAGCGCTGTTACCGTTGCCTCTATCGATCCTTTATCAGCGTTGCCAATTTTTGTGAGGTACGTAATATGTGAAGAAGTTGCCGAGTACTATTTTTGCAGAAGATTATGACACTTTCTTCAAATAAAAAAATAAATTAAAGAAAGTGCCATCTCTCCTGCGAAAACAGTACTCGCAGCTACTCAACTCTTCCATGATCTCTCATCACCAATCTCTTGATTTCCATGTCACCAGTCTTGCTATCTTATAATGTTGATTTTTGGTGAGCTAGCTAGCATTCAATCTCCTGTATAATTTGTACAAGTCACAACAATTAATGTAGGTCTTTGGAGAGTTTTACTTTTTCAACTCTCGTGGAATTGAAATGTAGTCTATTTGGTTGGTAGAGCTAGTTGGAGTCATCGCATGATGACCCCACTTTTTCAAATGGAAGACTAGCTGGGTCTTTATTTGAATTAGTACACATTTTCTTGGCACGTTATTAGAGATTGAGCGTGCTTGTACGAAGTTCGAATATCTTTTGCTGAATCAGTCAATAGTTAGAGTCATCGCATGGTGAAACAATTTAAAGGCGTCTGGTGGCACAGTGGTAGAGAGGAGAAAAGTAATCACCATAATAAACTATGCATTTATGGTCGGTGAGGGATTGAGAGAATTTCACCAAGGTTTTATTTTTTTCTTGTCAAAGTTTCACCAAGGGCTTGAGAAGCAACTTTCTTGAACTAAATTCACTTTTGGTATTTCTTTTACTGTAGATTTTGTCTGTGCTTATTAAACAGTGTAGAAATTTAATATCTTTTCTAAGTTTGCTGATGGTTAAAAAAAAGTTAACTTGTTTGTGTAGCGATCAGCTTAAACTTTAAATGTAAGCTCGAACTAAAAAAAGAGAACTAATTCCCCCATTTTTTCTTTCACAAACGGAGAATGCTAGCTAGCATAATTTAGGTTAAACAGGCAAGTTTGTGTCTCTTTTAGGGGTGCACACGGATTAGATTTAGTCCTAATTAGTGTAAATCCGCAATCAATCTAATTATTGCTGATTGAAAAATTACAATTCAATCCAATTCAAATAATTCATCAATCCAACTCAATCCAATTTGCAAAATACGGATCGGATTGGATCAAGTTATGCGGATTGACGTTTTCTTATCTAAAATTTATGAAATTAGATTTAATCAAATAAATCACAAGAATTATATATCTCATGAATGACAAATTTACAACATACATTCCACAAATCTATATATAGTATATTTCTCACAAAATTGTTATCACAATAACCTTCAAAATATAAGTTCCAACATAAATAAATGTGTTATCAACAAATTTTCACCATACATCTTCACAAAAGAACAAAAAAATGTACGTTGAATATACAACTTACAATAAAAAGGTCGAAAGCATAATAAAAGAGTTAAGAACAAGTATAGTCTTTTAGATATTTTAGTTTAGAGTTGATAGTATTAGTTGATGCTAATTAAACTACTATAGTACATATGATGAAACATATGTATGTGTTGATGTGTTAAACGGACTAGATTGGATTGGATCTGCAGTTTTTTAATGTAGGATTCGTAATCCAATCCAGTCCAATTGGATTAATGATTTTTCAATCCAATCCAGTCCAAGAGATTAAAAAATTGATCCAATTAGTGATAATTGGTCCGAATTGAACCGGATCCGCGGATTAGTGCAATCCATGTGCACCCCTAGTCTCTTCCATGTGTGCTTCGTAAACTATGGCAAAAAATATCGAAATAAACATAAAAGTCTTAATTGTACGTTAATTTCTTCTTTACATAAGTGGCGGCTCAAAACACTAGTTTTTTCTTCTTTGGTTTTCTTCTTGATTCTTCCTTTTGAACAATTGTTGGTCCTTTCTATTTTTTTAATTAGTGGTGTTTCCAATAGCCTCTTTATTTACCTCTTATTAATTAAATAAACTCAGATCTGTTGAGATTAGACCTGTTCATAAGTCGGGCTTGGGTCGGGCCCAACCGGGTTCGGCCTAAGTAACTCAAGCCTAGCCCACGACTTATGTTCGGGCCTATATCTTGGCCTAAGTCCGGCCTATGCACAAAATACAAAACCCAAGCCCGATCCATCAAACTCACATATATTTTTTTTAAAATAAGTATTTTTAAAAATCTTCTTCTATAAAATTAAAATAAAATGTAATATTTTGTAGATTTTGTATATATTTATGTTAACATACAAATAAAGCACAAAAGATAGATGTAACATGTTGGTAAAGAACAATCATCAATGTAGATGGTCTTGAGTTCAAATCTTTGAAAATATAGACATTAATTTGGTAGCGGGTTGGGTTTGGGCTTTACTTAAATCGGACTCGGGCCAAAGCGAGCTTGGGCTTAAGAAAACTTGTCCTTGTCCAAGTCCTACCCATTAGTCATGGGCTTGGGCAGGCTGGGTGGATACCCAAGCCATAAGATTCACTGTGACGACCCCAACAACCACAAACTGGGCCCCGCCCAGCCTTATCCTACGTGGACCCCCAAGCCAATCTCTGACAGGTCAACGCAAGTCTAGTCAGCCTTAACTTACCAAATTATTTAGTACATTATTATTCTTTTTTTGTAGGAATTTAGTTCATTATTCATTCCCTCATTGTAGTTAACTTTTAGATTTGCCCTAACTCTATCTAATCGTCATTCATCCTCAAATTTAGTTAGGTGTGCAGCAGAAACATTTAAACACCAACTTAAAAAGAATTAAAACCAGTCTACAACTCAATTAACCTAGATGTGAAAAACTCTGTCCAAACAAACATCTCATATATATATATATATATGATCAACTGAAACCTAAACAAATATATACATGTATCATCAAGTTTTCTAACTCCCAGAAGTCTCCAAAAAAGGTAGGAATACATAGCCAAATATACAACAAAATAAGCAAAAACACCTACAGAGTGTGAGCAAATGAACTAGCTTTGAACGTGCCTCAGAAGATATCGCCAAACATAGATGCCTTGCCCCGACTCGTTTGCGGATCTGCACCTGCCGTTATAAAAATGACAGTGAGTATAAAGAGTAACAATAAACAACAACAATATATATCTCAACATAAATTTTGAATCCACAATAACTAACAAGTCTATAAATCATGCAATATATATAAAGAAACTGAAAGAGATAGCAATTTGCATGATAAACAGATTCAACAAGCTTAAACAACGATAATCAAGTGACCGCGAAGCAAACTGGTAGGCGAATAGGCAATCCCAATCAAATCGCGGGTCACAAGACTTCCTCAGCTTGCAATTGATACAGTGGGCTCGAAGGTTTCCTCCACTGTTCGAAACATTATGTACGATCCAGTGGGCTCGAAGGTCGCCTCCACTAACCATATGTTATGCTAGGAAAAGCCATGTACAAGGCCGGATGCTAAATCCCTAACACACTATCGAAGGAAAGCCATAGTTACATGTCGAATGCTAAATCCTCCCGATGGGCTCTAACGAGAAGCCATAGGCAGTGTCAACTGCTAAACTCATTGAGACTTCTCTCTCCTTGTGGACTACCTAAACCCTAGGTCGCTCGAACGGGAATAAAGTACAAAATGACACATATTTCAAGGAGAAAACTAGTCAAGAAATAGAAAAGAATTCATATTAATTCTATTGCTGCTTTTACTCACCTCGGATCTCATTAATACCGCTTTCCCGTAGCTCCACACATTTCCCAATGTCAATTCCCAATTGATTACTCAATGTCTCGCTGGTTACCTAACATCCATTTAGGTTCAATTTTTGTTAATTTTTTTTATTTATTTATTCTCGTAATTGGGTGATTACCCAGGTATTAGGTTGTATTATGACTCATTTGAGTACTCGAGAGATCCTCGAAGTTTTTCAAAAATTTCTAAAAATTGTGTCTGTGAACAGTGTCACGTCGCAAGTGGCATTGTGCGGATCAATCCCTGCCGAAACCACTTAAAGCGTGGGTCTTGGGTGCCCATTGCCTCAGACGTCGTGGGGAACAACCCTCCATGACGTCACTTAAAACGTGACGTTCCAGGGTCTCTGCCCTGGCTCTGTGACCGACACCGTGGGGCTTTGGGCTCCACGATGTCTCTACAATGTCCAAACCAAAACACTAATTTGGGTTTTTCGAAATCCCGGCTCGTGTCGTCGCGTTCCGAGCTTATCTCAAACTCAAAGGGACTTTGATACAAACCCAAAACGTCATTCAACCAACGTCTCAAACATCTGAAAATCCCAATTCCAATAATTTGACAAAAAATTCACAAAAAATCAACAAAATCCCACACATCAACAATCACCATAACAACTCATTTCATGCCTCTCATGATCACCAAAACTCCATTAAAATCCCAAAACAAATTTGAAATCCAACTGGGTATCCGAAATCATCACGACGAAAACTCGCAAAACAGGCGTCAAAATAAAGAGAATTGGGAGATAAGCCGAGATCTCACCTTGTCTTGCGTTGATAATCGCACCCTTGGCGCCGATTCACGTTCAAAAATCCACAAAATCTATACCTGTTCACTGATTGTTTGATGAGAAAGAGAAATTTGAGGTGAGAGAAAAATGTGACAACCTTTTATATTAATAATTCATCATCATTCACACACGTATCTCGAGACATATCCTAGGGTTTTCCTTCACACCAGCTCAACCACTATCATGACTCACATAGGTGACCCCTTGACTTGGTCTTTTGACCTTAGCCCTTGCTAGCTCAAAACAATGCACTCCTCGACGTTCTCGTGCCTAGAATGCATATAATTCGCGTTGTCGTGTGCTCACATGGATGTACCAATGTATCGAACAATTTGTAAAATGTTTAATTATTATATTTAAATGTATTTTATTAGGTTTTAGTCTATTTAGTCCTTCATACTCTTAATTACCCGTCACTATTCGCCCGACACACGTAACACACGTTTTTCCTAGCCGAACTCGTTCCTCAATGCTAACGCGCACTCACAGACACCCTCATACATTTGGAACATTGTAATTAACATTCGGGTAATAAATAGATAGTACAAATCACTAGACAAATATAACATACCTCGGTGTCGACTCTCGTGGACCAAAACAAGTACACCACGGCTAGTTGGGCCCACAATACGACCCTAAAATAACATGTGTCACAAGTTAGAATTTTAGGGACGTTACATTCACTATTGGCAACAATCACTTCTGTACATTTGCATCATTTTTGAAGACTGCGTGGATTTTCATTTATGGAGTTGGTACTCGTCATTATTATATTTTATTTTATAGGTAGTTGTTCCATTATTGGAAGGTTTAGATTGTCTTCTCTTGTTGGAAGTTTTGTGTTTACTTTCCTTGTCAGAAGTTTTTTTTTTTTCGTTATGATTCAAGTGATATGTCTATGTACTGTCGTGTTCTAGACGTTTATCAAGAGGATTGTAATGATTGTCAAACTGTTATATTGTTACAGTCGTAGTTCTTGAAAATTAACCTTACGGCGATTGAATGTTCATTTAAACATTAGGATTAGTAAATCAATTTGCTATGGTGATTAATTCTATTTCTCTTCTTGTTCTATTGAATGTAATATTGAAAGCATTGATGATTAATGAAGTTTCTATTTCTTTAGAAATAATAATAATTTGCCTATATCTTGACTAATCTGTTTGGTTATTAATTAGTTGAGCTGCTTCTGAGTTCTGATAAGGTCAAGACTAACTAATATTTATTATGAAGAGACAGTTATGCAATAATTATTACTGAAAGAACTGTGAATTAATTATATTGAAGAGATGGGGACATATAATTAGGTATCATATTCTTTTCTTTTTATATATATATATTTTTTTTTTGAGTAGTGCTATTTGAACTCTTAAAGTTCGAACTCCTAAAAAGTTTTAAAAATTTTTTATTTCAAAGTCATCCTCAAGCAATAAATAACTTTGAAATAACAACTTATAACTCTCTTTTGATATTTATAAAAATTTTAAAAACTCCGTACGAGTTTAGACTTTAAGAGTCCAAGTAGATTTTTTTTTTTTTTTTCAAGAGGTACTATATTCTTTAAGTTTATGTTTGTGTGGGTGTTAATTGGTTTTAATCAAATTGTATCTCAAATGATAAGGGGTTTATTCAACTACTAATTACGCACCATCTGATGCATATAATTAATTATGTACTACACTCAACCTGCACTGATTTTTTTTTCTTTTTTTTTTCCACAACTCAACCTGCACTGTTGTATTAGGGTTTGCTGATGCACGTGACCAAACATTTTCATCCTTATGTATAGCACCTTTTCTTTTCCTGTCAAGATTAATACCTTATCATTTTTATACTCAAATCATGAAAGCCTTGAAACCCAATTCAGCCATTTTTTAGACTATATATATATATATATATATATATATATATATATATATATATAATTTTTTAAAAATGCTTGAGTGGCACCCTTAGAACGCACTGCGCACCCTACCAAAAGAAAAAAAGAAAAAGAATGCACTGCCCATCCCTTCTATTTCTCTATTTCTATCCAACAGTATTTTGAATTTTGAGATACATGAGTGGCATCCTAATTTTTTTCCAAGGAAGGACAAATATAATTAGTAGATGGTGACGATGAGACCTTATATTAATCATAAGCAGCTGTCACTCTCCTTTTCATTGATGCCTTTTGGAATAGGCGTTACGTTCAGTTTTTGTTTTTTATCATAAGTGTCACGTTCAGTTGTCTTCATCTTACTGTCTTGTTTCATGTGTCACGTAATGCATAACTAGCTAGACATTGTGAAGATTATAAATTTTAATAAAGTAAGAAAGATTCAA
The DNA here is from genome assembly GCA_039657345.1 of Stephania japonica. NCBI lineage: Eukaryota > Viridiplantae > Streptophyta > Magnoliopsida > Ranunculales > Menispermaceae > Stephania > Stephania japonica. Next base: position 41,767,729 of record CM077561.1, read on the forward strand.
TGTAGTAGAGCCGGCTAAGGGCACCCTAGCAATTACTTAGTGAATCATGTTTACACGTGACACCTTAAATTTAAATTTCAAATTATGAGGGCATCTATTTTTTTTTTTTTATCAAAATATCTCTTTATTCCAATCGAAACACCTAACTTCAAAACCTTAGTCGAGACATCTATTTTAGATTCAACGACATATAGTGGAGACTAATCTTCTACACTCAGTGTTGTCTAACTAAACTTCTTTGGTGAAATTTAGTTGACAACTGTTAACCTAAAGAGTCAGTGAGTTTCGACCGATTCTCCAATTAAAAGTTCGACATGCTTGAGTCGACTCTCCAACTAAAGGTTTGGTGGGCTCTGACGACTCTCTAACAAGAGACTTGGACCTGTGAAGCCAAGCCACTTGATGATGCCCTACAAATCACAAGAAGATAGTGTGCGGAGGGATGATGGTGGAGTGCACAAAAAGAAAGGAAAGGGTGGTGGGATGCACTAATCGCATTGAGGAGCATAAGGGTCATTTTACAGTACAATATACTTTCTTTTTTTGTAAACGATGGGGTGGTTTTATCCAATTGTTTAATTAAAATCCCTCCTGTCTCTTTGGAGACATTCAATAAAAAAATTAAGATCCCTCTTGACTGTTCCATGCGAGATGCATTACCACCTACAAAAGATATGCTTTGAATAATTAGAAGATTAGAACCAAAGAGTTAATTGAACAACTGCCCTATAGCAAGGACGGTCTGGGATAATCTTTTGATGGGAAGACAGAATCTCACTTCTTTAGTGATAACCAAAGAGAATGGTTAGACTCTAATCTGAAAGAAGATGTCTCTTCCTGGAAGACCCTGTTTGGTGTCACGTGCTAGGTTATTTGGTCACAAGAAATAAGTTTGTCTTCAAAGGTATCCAGGCATCATTTATGGAGGTGATTTCTCAAGCTCGAGATAGAACAGATGAGATAATTAGATGTGGCGCTCGAACACGCACCACTGGTCTTGAAGGGCAAGCTAAAAAGGGAGACAAAATGGAGAAGATCGGATGAGGGTTGGTGTGACGGCCGTAACAACTACAAACTGGGCCCCGCCCGGACCTAAACCTATGTGGACCCCGAGCCCGTCTCCGACGAGTCAACGTAGGTCTAATCAGCCTTAACTTACTAAGTACTCAGTACATTATTCACTCACTCACCCTAGATCACTCTTTTTGATTCACCTTAACTCTATTTTATTTTTTATCCTCAATTATAGTTAGGTGTGCAGCAGAATTTTTTTTAACACCAACTTACAACAGTTTACAACTCAGTCAACCTAGATGTGAAAAATCATATCCAAACAACATCACATGTATATAACAGATCAACTGAAAACCCAAGATGAACATATACATGTATCAACAGTCAGGTTCAACTCCCCAAAGCCCCAAAATATCAAAACAAATGGATACATAGCCAAAATATACAACAAATGGACAAAATACCTATAAAGTAAGAGCAAAGCTAACAGCTCTGAGCGTGCTTGAGAGGATATCGTCAAGCATCGGCGCCTCGTCTCTACTCATTTGTGGATCTGCACCCACCGCCATAAAAAGGGCGGTGAGTACAAAATATAACAGTAAACAACAACAATAGATATCTCAATATAAACTACAGAATTTTCAATAATCACAATTCTATGAATCATGCAGTGTATAACAAGAAACTGAAATAGATAGCAAATCGTATGATAAATAGATTCAACAAACTAAGACAACGATAATCAAGTGACCAGAAAACAAACGGATAGGCGAATAGATAGTCTCAATCAAATCGTGGGCCATAAGACCTCATCAGCTTGCGATCGATATAGTAGGCCCAAAACCTCTTCCCCTGCTCAATCCACCCCGTATGAACTAGTGGGCCCGAAGGTCGCCTCCACTGAATGCACACTCTGTTAGGAAAAATCACAAACAAAGCCGGCTGCTAAATTCCTAACACACTACCGAAAGAAAGCCAGAGTCATAAGCCGGATATTAAATCATTTCGATAGGCTCCAACGAGAAGTCAGAGTCCATGCCGGCTGCTAAACTCGTTGAGACTTCTCATCACAGTTGGACTACCTAAACCATAAGTCACCTTAACTAGAATGGAATACAAAGGGCTTGCATTTCAAGAATAATCAATCAAGAAATATAAAAGTAATCATGTTGATTATATTGTTGCCTTTACTCATCTCAAATCTCGCTAAAAACACCCTCGCATAATTCCACCCGTTCCCCAATTAGTTGCTAACACTCCGCTCGTCACCTGACGATTATTTCGACCAATTTTCGTTAATTTTTCCCTAATTATTCCAAGTATTCCTCAATTTTTCTCAAGTTTGACCTATTTTCTAAATTATTGTTCATTTGCACAATTGGGTTGCTTACTCGGTATTGGGTTGCATTCAAACCCATTAATATATCCCGAGCGAAACCTCATAATTTTCATCCAATTTAAAAAAAATATTAAAAATATCTTATTACTATTGTCAATTTCACGCTTTACGAAGCCAAAAACCTCGACAAAAAATCTCTCCACAATTTCAAAATTTTCACTTTTAATAGAAATTCCCAATTTTCTATTATTTGGTTGAAATATAATTTTTCAGGATTTTTTTTTTTCTAATTTTTTCCTGATTTTTCTAACATTTATTTCTAAAAAAATATTTAATTAATTAATTTATTATAAATAAATAAATTATTATTTTAATAATGAGTGGGTCCCTGGGTCGGGACCGACCCGGTCCACCCCAACTGGGTCAAACCAAGGTCACCACGACCCGGCCCACCACCCTCCTTCTTCAATTTCACACTCACCTTCGTCAACTCGATCTCTTCTTCGATCTCAACAATCTTCACACCTTCGATCGACCAATCTCCCTTTGATTCCCACTCTCTCGTTTTGATTTTCAATTTTTTTTTAGTTTTTTTTTTATAGTGAGAATGGTGAGAAAATGGTGGTAGTGGGTTTTGTTAACAAATTTTGGAGTCAAATGACCATTTTGCCCTTCAATTTCTATCCACTTCTTCACCAACTCAATACCCCTCATGGTCATTTCACATTCTTTTTCTTTTTACTTATATATACATTTATATATTATATATATAATTATATTTTTCATGCCTACAATTTCATTGTACGCGCCAACGAGTTCACTCGGGCGTGCACACTACCATTCGACTCACGCATGTCGCCCACAACCCTGCGTATCACTCAACGCCAATAATTTATTATTTAATTCTATTAATTATTTTCATTTGTAAATGTCAATATTTTTATTCCATTTTTCGTCCTCTGGACTCTCAAATACCTGTTTAACGCATTCTTTTGTACCGAACTCGTTCAATGGTACCAACGCACATTCACCACGTCCTCACACATTTGAGATATTGAATTTAATGTTTGGTAATAAATAAATAATAAAAATCACGAAACAAACATAACATACCTTAGTGTCGACTCCCGATAACCGAAACAAGTACACCACGGCTAGTTAGGCCCACAATACGACCCCGAAATGTCACGTGGTACGAGTTAGAATTTTAGGGTCGTTATAGTCTCTCCCCCCTTATTGAGAATTTTGTCCTCGAAATTAAACGAACATACAGGGTAAATGTGACGGCCCCAATCTCCTGGGGTCGTCCCGTGACCCACGTCCTCCGCTCGCAAGCCCTAGCAGCGCCTGTCACGTCACTAGACACGTCATCACGGCTGCTCTGTGAAGTGACACTCTGTTTAACTAATCCTACTATATTAAATTGTTAAATTCTCCTAAACATCTAGCAGGTTAGTTATTAATAATAAAAGCGGAAGCCTTTAATGCGTATTATGAAAATTTATTAAACCTAAGTCGTGAAAAACCCGAAAATAAACACCATGTATATAACTGAGACGAAGTAAACAGTAATCTATATACATGTGATAAAGTTCTAAAGTTCTCAAAACTCAGCAAAATAATATATACATACATTATTAGGTAGTCAAAACACGAGCTGTCAGCAGCAACGACATTAGAGATAGTCGCCTAGTACCTCTTTTCCCTTGCTCTTGCTCATACCAGGATCTGCACTCAATTGCCTAACGCATACAACAACGAGCCCAGTGAATAAATTCCTACGAGAAGTCTACACGATAATACACATGTGAATATGACCCTAGCAATAGGAATCATATTCCCATGGCTGACAGTAAACAACCATCACAGCATCACATCAATCACACATCAACTGGGAATGTAAAATATCCAAAAATCCAACAAATAATTAACTAAATGGGATCGAACATAAAATCAACAGGTAAATAAATCATCACTCGTTTAATTATGATAAAACCATGACCCGCCAGTTATACGATAGCAAAACAAAGTTCTTAACACAAACCAGTGCTTCATAACAGGCTTACAATGACTACACTTCAACTCAGTAAACGGGCGTACTTATTTCCAAGCTTTTTAGTTCTAAGAGTACCCTTAATCCCTCTAGACAATTGTAGATACATTCTACTCTCATCTACATGGTCGTCATTGCAGACTGGCCCATGCTCAAGCGTGTAGCCATAACCAAGATGAAAAACCATGCGTGACCACCAGGAGTCACCGCATACGATAAGATAATTGATAAAATGCACGCCATGAATTTAAAGTGTAACTTTCTCAAGGGTTTTACGCACCTAAAATATGCTCTCCGACTTTCGAACCCACCAATCCGACCTACCTAGCTCCCCGATGTCCGAGCTATGGTTCCCCCAGTTCCTGAAGTCCATTTATAGTGTTTTGTATTAATTAAGTGGGTTTATTATTAATTAGGTTCAATTTCATGTTTTAAAAATTTAATGGTTCTGGTATTACCACGCTAGACTGGGGATTCATGCACGAAGATCTTCATCTTCCCCAACGTGATTAGCACGTTAGTGTTCATTACCTAGCGTGCTAATTGTACTCTGCCCATAAATTCGAAAAACGAATTATGGTTTTTTGGGGTTTTTCCCACACCCAGCGTGATTATCAACTAGAAAACACCTCAATCACACTACATACCATACTAAAACATCGATTTAACACGATTACACCCCAACACCAGTGAATCAACATGCATGTCCAAAAACCTAATTCGATCCAAATCAACAAAATCTCGTAAAACCAACCTCATGAACATCAAATTCCAGCAAAAATAGTGATGAATTCATTAAAAATTTGTTTTGAACCTCAAATACCCAACAATATCAAATTTCCATAAAAATAAAGGATTTGGTGAGTAATTACCTTAAATTTTCGTTGTTGGATGCCCGAAATCAGTCCCCACACCTCAAATTCCTTCTCAAACTCTCCAGTTTCTATCCTCTGATTCTCATATTTTTGTTGAGAAAGTGTTTTGGTTTGCATGTTGTCCATCGATCAAAGGTATTTATAGGTGTTGGTTTTAATCTAACGTGTATACGCATCTCGAGGTTGATCTAAAGGCTTCTGAACAGCCTGTGTCACCTACTTCTGGACACCTTATCATAACACTCATTGTCTTGAATCACCCTGTTGTGCATCTCGAGGATAATCCTATGCGCGTTGATTTTCCTAGCTACAACCTTAGGAAATGAACTTATATTTTGATTTGGCTCACATACCTTAGGCTTAACCACCAAATAAATCATAAAAATCATATGTGAGGTCACACTAGCTCTCAGCTCTCCGACAAACCATGTCCCGTACCCTGGCTACCCGATACCCGGTACCCGATCCCCGACAGCATTTTGGGACATATACCCGACTCGTGACCTTGCCCGATATCGACGTTCACACATGTGATGTTTATATAATAATAATACACTCCTACATCACAATAATAGACATATAATATACACAAATAACACAATATAACCTGGGTACTCATATTTGAGTCTGCCCAACTATCCACGTAATGCCCGAATTAACCCGTTAATCCCCGTAATTAACACTAATCCTGATTAAATAAATTTGGGCTATTACAATAAGACTTACCGGAATCAAAATAAGTAAGGGAAATGCTCGCGCATGTAAGACTCCAACTCCTAAGTTAGTTTTTGATCCCCGTGATGCCGCCACTTGACGAGAACTGAGGGAATCTCCTTATTCCTCAATGTTTTCACCTTCAGGTCCATAATCTGAATAGGCTGCTCATTGTAAGTAATGTCCTCCCTCAGATAAATCTGACTCAGGTCTACAATCGGTCGTCTGCCCTCTCTCGATCTATCCAGTCGAAGCATTGATATGTGAAATACAGGGTGCACTCTAGCTAACTGAGGTGGTAACTCAAGCTGATACGTAACTTTACCTATTCGTTTCTTCACTCTGAACAAACCTATAAACCTCGACGCAAACTTACCCTTGATCCCAAATCTCTTGTGACCATTTGTGGAGAAACCTTCAGATATACATAGTCTCCACCTCATACTCTAACTCATCATGGTACCTGTCATAATACATCTTCTGGCTCTTTTGCGCACCCTTCAACCGAAGTCTGATCAGTCGTACCTTCTCTATGTGATCCACTACAATCTCTGGCCCAATCACCGCCACATCCTCTAGCTCTACCCAGTAAGATGGAGATCTGCACGGCCTGCCGTAGAGTGCCTCAAATGGTGTTATACCAATACAGGCCTGATAACTGTTATTGTAAGCAAACCCACACAGATGAAGATACTTCTCCCAAAAACCACCATACTCTAACACACACATCCTCAACATGTCCTCCAACACCTGAATCAGTCTCTCTGATTATTCATCGGTTTATGGATGATAAGTTGTACTGAGATCCAACTTCGTGCCAAACTGTGCTTGTATACTCTGCCAAATCTGCGACATAAATTGCGACCCTCTGTCTAACACGATCGACAATGGTACTCCATGTAGTCACACTATCTCTCTCTCTCTCTCTCTCTCGTACAAGCTCGCCAACCTATCCACTCGATGTGTGGCAGAAATCGGTATGAAGTGCACATACTTCGTCAATCTATCTACAATCACCTAAATACTGTCCTGTCCATGCTGAGACCGAGATAACCCACTGACGAAATCCATAGCGGTATGCTCTTATTTCCAGTGAGGAATGGGAATTGGCTGAAGTAATCCACTAGGCCTCCGATGCTCAGCCTTAACTCACTGGCATATCTCACAACCTCTAACATAATCACCAACATCGGTCTTCATCCCCAGCCACCAAAACAGACGACGCATATCAACATACATCTTGGTCCTACCCGGATGAACCGAAAAATGTGATCGATGAGCCTCTTGGAGAATCTCATCACGTAACTCACCCACTAATGGAATCCACAGTCTCCCTCTAAATCTCAGGCAGAAATCTGTCGACTGACTCCATTCTGGATGATCTGAACTTTGAGCAAACTCACTGTACTCTGATACTGTTCATCAACATGCTGACCATCAAGTACACTCTGGATAGAGACTGTCTGAGTCCTCAACTGCCCACAAATCAACATTCTAGTGCTGGTCGAGATATCAACATAATACATCATCTCGACCGCCTCGAGAATTCCATACTCATGTGTCATACGACATGTCACAACCTCCGAGTCAACCCCTCTTCGGCTCAATGCGTCAGCTACGACATTAGCCTTCCCCGGGTGATACTCTAACGAGAAATCATAATCCTTGAGGAACTCTAGCCACCGTCTCTGTCTTATATTCAACTATCTCTGAGTGAAGAGGTACTTCAAACTCTTGTGGTCAGTAAACAACACAAATCTCTCTCCATAGAGATAATGATGCCAAATCTTCAGTGCAAACACCACTACCGCCAACTCCAAGTCATGTATAGGGTAATTCTTCTCGTGAATCTTCAGCTGTCGGGATGCATAAGCTATCACTCTACCATCCTGTATCAAAATACAGCCCAAACCGACCAAACAAGCATCGGTGTTCACTTCAAAACCTTTCCCTGACTCAAGTAATACAAGCACTGGCGCAGTAGTCAGTCTCTCCTTTAAAATCTGGAAAGCCTGCTCACAACTGTCATCGCACTGAAATCTAACTTCCTTCTTCGTCAACTACGTCATCGGTGCAGCAATCTTTGAGAAGCCCTGCACAAATCGTCTGTAATAACCAGCTAATCCCAAAAAATTGCTGATATCTGTCATTGATCTTGGTGTAAGTCAATCAACAACAGCTCTGACCTTAACAAGGTCTACTGACACTCCACTAGCTCCAACAATGTGACCTAAGAATCCAACCTCTATAAGCTAAAACTCACACTTACTGAACTTGACATACAATCTATGCTCCCTCAGTGTCTGCAAAATCGTCCTGAGGTGCTCCTCGTGCTCCTCACGAGTCTTAGAATAGATCAAAATGTCATCAATGAACACTATGACAAATCTATCTAAGTATTGTCTCAATACACGATGCATGAGATCCATAAACATTGTTGGGGCATTCGTCAACCCAAATGGCATGACGGTAAACTGATAGTGCCCAATATCTCGTGTGAAAAGTCGTCTTCTCTCCGTCCTCTGCTCTAATCCTCAACTGATGGTAGCCAGATCTCAAATCAATCTTCGAGAACCACTGCGCTCCAGTCAGCTAATCGAACAAGTAATCAATAGAGGTAATGGATACTTGTTCTTCATTGTCACCCGGTTCAACTGCCTATAGTCGATACACAATCTCAGGATGTCATCTTTCTTCTTCACAAACAAGACCGGTGCACCCCAAGGTGACATACTCGGGTGAATAAAACCCAACTCCAATAACTCATCTAGTTGTGATCTCCTTAGAAGCCATCCGGTATGGTGGAATCAATATTGGTTTGGTTCCGGGAACCGAATCAATATTGGTTTGGTTCCGAGAACCAAATCAATGATGAAATCAATCTCTCTAGTCGGTGGTAATCCAGGAAGCTCTATCGGAAACACGTCCGAAAACTCGCACACAACGGATACCTCATCGATCCTAGCCTCAGCTCTCCCTGTCATACTCAAAACACTCATAAACGTCTCAATCTCACTGCTCGTGGCCACCTTGCCTTTGGTAAATCTTAACTGAGTCGCACTACTATGAAAAGTAAAATTTAACACTGAGATCTATCGGTAACTCATGTCCCTCTATCTCTATAATACAACGCTCACAAATCATATTAGGTTAGATTTTATCCCCAACAGCTGTGCTAAGAACTAGAGTCAATCATAACATACATCAAATGACTACAAATGTAAATCATACCCTCAACGAGATGTCGAGTCGCCTGAATGTCTCGCTCAGCAACAACATATGCACGATCCCTCGTCTGCTGCTGACGTGGTGCTACTTTTCGTTAAACATCGACAGGCTGTAAACACTCTCTGATGTAATGTCTCGTCTATCCACATCGATGGCAAGCTCCCGCAGGTCTCTATCGAAATTCAGTTGGCTGTGGGCACTCTCTGACAAGATGACCCACCTGTCCATACATATAACATGCTCCAGCAGGTTTCTGTGCTGAGTAATCCGCCTACTCGATCCCTGATCTAACATCTGTCCTTGTTGTGCACTACCCCTGCCTTTACCTCTACCATCTCTAGACTGTTGCACCTGTTGTGGTACCGGTGGTGGTCTACTAGGGTAACTCTGTAATAGAATAGGTGCGGTGACATATGTTTGAACCGGTGCGAAGGCGTGCGATCGAAGCTACACTCGAGCTCGCGCATCGCCGAATCTGCCATCTATTCCTCTTCCTCCTGCCCCTCAACGGTCCTGTCCCCGTTCATCCTCTACCTCTCGGGGCTGATCATATCCCTGTGCGGGATGTGTCCTCATATATGCATCCATCGCCAAACTACGGTCATAAGTATTATGTAGTGTAGGAGGTATAGTAGTGACCACTGTCCCTCCAATAGCTGGCAACAAACTCTCAGTAAAATAATAGACCTGATCTCTATCTCGGTCAGCTACTCCATCAGCAAAAGGAAGTAAATGCTGATATCTGCCCATATAAGTCATAACCGACTCTCTTAATGCTTGTCGGATATGCATAAACTCGTCCCTCTTAGCTATCATAGTCGAAGGTGGATAAAACTTTTGACTAAAATACTTCTTGAAGTCTAACCAGGTAGTCAGCTCTCCATGTGTGGATACTAAATTGTCCCACCACATCTCTGCATCACCAGTCAAAGAAAATGCTACCAACCTAGGTTTTCTGCTATCCTCGATCTTGAGAAGCTTCTGAACCTTCTCATGACTACGAATATACAAATCTGCCTCATCTACACCTGGACCACCACTGAGCTTTTTCGGTCTATACTTCTCATACTCCCGAGTTCACCTCGCCTCTGCAGTCAGGCGTGAATCAATATCATCATGAACACATGACTCCACCATAATCTGTGCTGGAACAACTAAGGTGATAGGTGGTGCAGGTACTGCACTAATAGTAGTAACCAGTGGAGTAGCCTGAGGTGTAGTTGAACTCACATCCAATCTAAGAGTTATCCCTGAAGTCGATGGAGATGGCAATTTGTGCCTGTCCCCTAAGAATATCCAATATCTCGTCCATCCTCCGTCCCTGTGATTCTACTCTCGAGTCCAAGATTGTAACTCACGTGCCAGAGCTGCAACATCACTCGACGCATATGGTGGAGGATTATGAACTCTGCTCTAATCTCCAAAGCATCAGGCTGGTCAGCCATTGTGATCTGCAATAGCAAATGGCGAGCCTCAATCAGGCTTGCCTCGATCAGTCTTACGCAACGATATATTATATTACACATTAAAATTTAACATGCTCAAAATAATATATCATTTCCCACTTCTCAACTATACTTGAGTTAAGTTCTTAGGATTTTCCACACTAACTTCATTTGCTTATGTTTTTTGCTTATTCAGAGTCATGGTGATAAACCTTTATGCTCTGATACCAATTGTGATGTTAGTGTTAGGTTAAAGAATAACTTACACCTCATCCTTAGGCTCCACAAACTTAGGCTCTAATACCAACTGTGACGGCCCCAACAACTACAAACTGGGCCCCACCCGGCCTAAACCTACGTAAACCCCTGAGCCTGTCTCTGACAAGTCAACGCAAGTCTAGTCAGCTTTAAGTTACCAATTACTCAGTACATTATTCACTCACTCACCCTAGATCAATCTTTTTGATTCACCTTAACTCTATCTAATCTTTTATCCTCAATTATAGTTAGGTGTGCAGCGAAATTTTTTTTAACACTAACTTACAATAGTTTACAACTTAGTTAACCTAGATGTGGAAAATCTTGTGCAAACAACATCACATGTATATAACATATCAACTGAAAACCCAAAATAAACATATACATGTATCAATAATCAGGTTCAACTCCCAAAGCCCCAAAATATCAAAACAAATGGATACATAGCCAAAATATACAACAAAAGAACAAAATACCTATAAAGTGAGAGAAAAGCTAACAGCTCTGAGCGTGCCTCAGAGGATATCACTAAGTATCGGTGTCTTGCCCCTACTCATCTGTGGATCTGCACCCATCGTCATAAAATAGACGGTGAGTACAAAATATAATAGTTAACAACAACAATAGATATCTCAACATAAACTACTAAATTTTCAATAATTGTAAGTCTATGAATCATGCAGTGTATAACAAGAAACTGAAATAAATAGCAAATCGCATGATAAATAGATTCAACAAGCTCAGATAACGATAATCAAAGGCCAAGAAACAAACGAATAGGCGAATAGATAGTCCTAATCAAACTGTGGGTCACAAGACCTCATCAGCTTGCAATCGACACAGTAAGCCCAAAATTGCCTCTCCTGCTCAATCTACCCTGTATGAATTAGTAGGCCCGAAGGTCGCCTCCATTGAACGCACACTCTGTTAAAAAAAGTCACAAACAAAGTCGACTTCTAAATTTCTAACACACTACCGAAAAAAAGTCACAGTCACAAGCCGGATACTAAATCATTTCGATAGGCTCCAATGAGAAGCCATAGTCTATGTTGGATGCTAAACTCATTGTGACTTCTCATCACAATCGGACTACCTAAACCCTAGGTCACCTGAGCTAGAATGGAATATAAAGGGCTTGCATTTCAAGAATAATCAATCAAGAAATAGAAAAGTAATCATGTTGATTCTATTGTTGCCTTTACTCACCTTAAATCCCACTAAAAAGGCCCTTGCGTAGCTCTACCCGTTCCCCAATCAGTGTTCAACACTCCGCTCGTCACCTGACAATTATTTCGACCAATTTCTGTTAATTTTTCCCTAATTATTCCAAGCATTCCTAAATTTTTCTCAAGTTTGACCCATTTTGTACAATTTTCTAAACTATTGTTCCTTTACGCAATTGGGTCGCTTACCATGTAACGACCCAAATTCTCCACCACCAACCTATGTGTATTTTGGTAATTTCATGATAAAAATGTGTTGGGTGTTTGATGTGAAAATACAATTTAAACTTGTCAAATTAAATATGAGTAAGGGATTAAGTAAAGTTTTATTTTAAATAATAAACCCAATTGAGCTTAGAACCCAAAAGGGAATTTTAGACAAAGATGTAAATAATCATAACCCTAATCCCTAACCCTAATGCTATTTAAGCAAATTAAAGAAAACCCTAGCCGCAATCTTGTTAAACACCCACGTGGAGAGGAAGAGAGCAAGAGAAGAGTTCAAGCTCAAGAGAGGTACAACCTCACTTCCCTTCATGATTTCTTTATTATTTGTTGAAGATTTGGAGACCAAAGGGTCGATGGCGTCGACAGCGGCAAGCACGCGAGGAAAATATAAAAGAAAATAAGAAAGGAAAGATTTGATCTATATTATAATGAGATTTTGGATAGGATTTTGAGTCAAAGACACCATTGAAGGCATGATTCGCGAGACGGTTCACATCGAACACAAACGCGAGAGGATCGAGATTAGGATTCGCGGCGAGTGCAGGTAAGTGGGGAGCTTACTCAATTATCAAATATGGCATGATTAGTAGTTATGTTTAAGATTCATAATTTGAATTAAAGACTTGGGATTTATGGGTTGTGTCGTGGTATTGGCTCGAATCTACGTATCTATGGAATGTGAATGCATTGTTTTTCTCATCTATGTTATTCAGGGCCCCAGAATGTTTGTGGAATTCCACCGAGGTCCTTATTAGCAAGTAAATCTATAAGAATACATCAGAATATTGTGGTACCACCAAGGGTCGTTAACACCCCAGGATGTGTGGAGTTTATCACCGAGGGCTTTACTTGACTAATTGAATTCATAAGTATGTCACGCAGGGACATGAGTTGGAGTTCCTTCTCTTGTACTCTTGAGACAGGGATGTGCATCGATGATGGCTTGGACGAACCTACTGTTCATTTGATGGAACAAACAAGAGAGCACATAAGGCTTGTGTGCTAGCTAGTTGTTTCCATCACATCGAGAGTAGGAGAATCGGTCACCGGATTCTTACCAATACCTAATATGCATTGAATGAAACATCGACTTATCGTATTACTGTATTTTATAGTACATAATCTCGTGAAACCCCCTCATTTGCATAAAAGCTTGAATTTATGCAATGATTTGTCAATCTCTTTAATGTTATGCATGATTATTGTGATTACAATTTGATGGTTTATGAATATATCGTATTTGCTATGAAAGGATGAATTTCTATTTATTTGTGGCTTATAAACCTTATGTCCATGATAGTACTTGATGGTTCATTATACGTCTATCTTTTATGAAATCCTGCTACCATGCTATTATTCAATGAATCCTTGTTTGTTTTCAAATACATGCTAGACTTTGCATGCTTATTAGGTATTACTTGCATATTTGATGGTTGAGCGGGTTTTCTGCATTACCGAGCTCCGTTGGTTCTTTTAGTTCACCCCACTTACATCTCAGTTATCCACGACAGCGCTAGGTTGAGGCAAGAGAGAAACGAGCTTGAAGTCTCCTCTTGATGTGAGCTTTTGTTTATATATATATATATATATTATGTATATTTGATTTTGAAACTATCAACTTGGGGATAAAATTAAAATAGGTCTTTGGGTAGCTTGAATCCTAGTTACCTTTAGTTGATCCATTTAAGAGATTTAATAACTTGTTTAGTTTAAATGAGCATGAACCCATGTATAGTTTTATTAATATTCTGCAGGTTTATTTGAGAGGCGTTCCAGACCGTTATTTGGGCCTGGTTCAGTATCGGGTCCAAATGGCGGTTTGGGCCGGGCGACCATCCCTAGGTCAAGGAAGGGTTGTCACATACCCGGTATTGGGTTGCATTCAGACCCATTAATATACCCGATCGAAAAAATTTTCATCCAATTTAAAAAAATATTTTTCAATATTTTTTGGCTATTAATGCCAATTTCACACTTTACGAGGACAAAAACCCCGAAAAAAAATCTCTCCACAATTCCAAAAGTTTCACTTTTCATAGAAATTCCCAAATTTCTATCTATTTGGTTGAAATATAATTTTTCAGGATTTTTCCCTATTTTTTTGATTTTATTCTGATTTTTCTAACATTTATTTCTAAAAAATATATATTTAATTTATTTATTTATTATAAATAAATAAATTATTATTTTAATAATGGGTGGGTGTCCGAGTCGGATCCGACCCGATCCACCCCAACTGGGTCAAACCAGGGCCGACCCATCGGGTCGAGCTAGGTCCGAGCTAACTGGGTCGGGCCCAGGTCACCACGACCTGGCCCACCACCCTTCTTCTTCAATTTCACATAGACGAACTGGAATTTTAGGGTCGTCTCTACCTCCATTTTTTTTTCTTTTTCTTTTTCTCAACAAACAACATCAACATCACACAACAACAACAACAACATTAACACCCACCAATTAAAATCCAATTTCTCCCAAAAATCAACAACTCAACCATAACCTTAACTATAATTAACAAACTCATCTTCATCAACTTGATCTCCATTTCGATCTTAACAATCTCCACTCCTTCGATCGACCGATCTCCTTTGATTCCTTCTCTCCCTCACTCTCTTGTTTCGATTTTCAATTTTTTTTTCAGTTTTTTTTACAGTGAGAATGGTGAGAAAATTGTGGCGGTGGGTTTTGTTAACAAATTTGGGGTCAAATGACTATTTTGCCCTTTAATTCCTATCCACTTCTTCACCAACTCAATACCTCTAATGGTCATTTCACATTTTTTTTTTCTTTTTACTTATATATATATATATATATATATATATATATATATATATATATATAATTGTATTTTTCATGCCTACAATTTCGTTGTGTGCGCCAACGAGTTCACTTGGGCGTGCACACTACCATTCGACTTACGCGTGTCGCCAACGACTACGCGTATCACTCAGCACCCATAATTTATTATTTAATTCCATTAATTATTTTTATTTGTAAATGTCAATGTTTTTATTCTATTTTTCGTCCTTCGGACTCTCAAATACCCATTTAACACGTTCTTTCGTACCGAACTCATTCAACGGTACCAACGCACATTCACCACGTCCTCACAAATTTGGGATATTGAATTTAATGTTCGGTAATAAATAAATAATATAAATCACAAAGCAAACATAACATACCTCGGTGTCAACTCCCGATGACCGAAACAAGTACACCACGACCAGTTGGGCCCACAATACGACCCTGAAATGTCACGCGGCGCGAGTTAGAATTTTATGGTTGTTACAGTTGGAAAAAACTAAATTGTGATAGGGCAGTAACAAACGACCTCGCATGCTCATTCGTTGCAGAGCTGTTACGTGATGACAGAGGAGAGTTCATCTCTAGTTTCTAAGTCAAGTTGGGCAGTTGTCCACCTTTGTCAGCAGAAATTTGGGCGTTATGGTACGGAGTTCACATGACAAAGGAGAAAAAACTCACTAAGGTGGTGATCGAGACAGACTCATTAGAAGTTGTTTCGCTCATGGATCCTCATACTTTGGTTTTCATGGACTACCAGGTCGAGGAGATTCAACGGACTCTTCATCAGATGGAGGGAAGCTACATTAGATACATCCTCAGATGTATTAATGTTTGTGCAGACTTCCTAGCGAAGAATATGCTCGTATTGCAGTATGGAGCTCATAGATTAGACATAGAGCCTCATTGTATTTTCCTCTTGTTAGCACAAGATAAGTATGATAGCACAGTGTAATTCTTGACCCATTTTTTGGGTCGTGCTCCTACCAAAAAAATAGCTAATTTCGATTGTAAGGGTGTTTGCAATGGAGGATATTGTGGGTACAATATCTCCCTATATGAGACGCTCCCCACAATGGTTGGAGCGTCTTTACATATGGAGACGCTTCAACTTAGGTCAACAGCAGTAGCTTTTGCTACTGTGGGCCCATTTTTTTTTTTTTTTTAAAAAAAATCAAAATTTTACCCTTTTTTTAATAAATAGAATTTTAATAAATATTTCAAAATTTAGGTGTGATGTGATTGTGGATCCCATTTAAGTCTAAAGAAAGTCTAACCATTGTGGAGAAAAAGTAGAGGTATGAGAGAGAAAGGTGTAACGACCATTAAATTTAATTGGTGACACATGCCGTGTTTTACAGGATCGTGACCTACTCGTCGTGATTTTTCATATTACTCAAGTCTCGGGATTCGACACTAAGATATATTTTATTTTTCTGTGATGTTTGTATTATTATTTATACCCGAATATAAACACTGTGTGTTCTAGTGCGTGGTTTTCGTTTATTAATCACTACGGATTTCTGTGTGAGATTTGATTAGGATAAACAAAAATTTAGATTATAATACGGATAATTAAATACTGAAAAATGATAATTAGTGAATTATTAAAAATAATAAATAATTAAATAAAATGTGAGAGCGAGGCTATGTCCGGAAACATATGTGGTGCGAGTTGAGAGTTGAAATGGGTCTGGGAACGAGTGTTTTGAGCGAGAAATAGAGTGGTTTTAAGGTTAAAGTCACTTATTGGAGTTACCAATTGTGTTAGAGTCGGTGGATAAGATGAAAGGGAGACACAAGATGTGCCTTGAGATCCGTGTGTGATATGAGATGAGAGTTTGGTATAAAAATCAACTTTTCTCTTTCCTCAATCCATTTGGTTTTGTTTGAACGAGAGAATGAAATGAGAGAACAGGGGTTTGGTAGGTTTCGAACTCGTTGCGACGCGTGGATCGACCCAATACGCATAAAAAGGTAGGATTTCTACTCCTTGCGTGTTTGTGCATGTTTTGGCATTAATTTTGTGGGTTTTCGTTGCGACGATTTCGACGAATTTTTGGAAAAATGTTGGGAAATGAATTTGATTGATGGTTTTTGGATTAATGGAGTGTTTTATTGAGGAATTTGTCGTTGGTTTATGGTTTTGAAGTGAATTAGAAATTTTGAGAATTTTTGAAAAAATTCAGGTTATTTTTGAATCGGGGTATTTTGTCGAGGTTTCGACGTAAAACGAGTTAGGTTTTAAGTTGTTGTGGACGTCCCTAAGGGTTTGGGATAGACTCGGAATGCAGCAACTTGAGCCGAAGTTTCGAAAAACCTTGGAATAGGTGTTTTGTTAAACACACTGCGAGGGACGTCGTGAGGGGTTATTCCCACGACGCCACTTACGGTGTCTCGTGCAGAGGGAAAAAAAGACGAAAATAAGAGAAGGCATCGTAAAGATGCCGCCATGACCAAATGAGGTCAAGACGGCTCCCACATACGAGTTGGGCAGACAACCTCATCTCCACGCCGTGGAGACACCACCCAACCCATTAGACGCCACGATGTCCCAGTTGTGTGACACTGTTCACAGAGACCAAATTTTCTAAAAATTTCAGGGATATCTTGGTGATCTAATTGGGTCCGAATACGACCTAATACCCCAGAAATCAACCCAATTACACTAATTTGATAATTATGAAAAATTGAGTAAATTAGAATGATATTAATAGGATTTGCAAATTTGGTGAATTGACAGACTTTGAAAATTCAAGTGGACCAACTTAGAGTATTCGCGAGGATTGAAGTTTTATAGTATGAGGTACGTTATCGTACGAATGTAAGCCAGATAGGAAGTATGCATTAATTCATTATCAATTTATTGTCATTATTATTTGAAATGAGCCTTTGTTGGAATTTCATTCTTATTATTCATGGTTGAGTGTCTTGGCGTAAGTGAGTTGTGAAGGTACTCTTAGGTTCATATGAGTGGGTAAGCGTAAACACTTCTGCAGTTGTGTTGTTTCACCTCACTGATAGCGGGTTATACCCTGAGTACTGGATTGTTTGGACGCTGCGGTGTCTATAGTTTGTTGGTCACTATAATGACTATAAATGTGGTGTTGCGGTACTGCATTGATTTTTAACCACTTATGGGCTTTCTTTGATTTTGTAGACACTCAAATTTCATTGTTCAGCTTGTCAGTTTGTTTATCATGCTATTTGTTATATTTTCTGCTTCTCAATACCGCATGATATTTGGACTGTTTATTTGAGAAATCTTGAATTACTGTTTAGTTTCTTCTGGCATTACGTTTTTTTTTCAAGCACCCACTGTCTAGTTTGTGACGGTGGTGCAGATAGAGCAGAGACGAGCAAGGAGAGGAGTTTATGCTAGGTGATATCCTCTGAGGACTCTCGGAGTGATCCTTTCCTTTACTCACTGTAGGTTTTTGTTTTTTAACTGTGATTATTGTATATTATGTTTTGTAAAATACTAGGACATATTTTGGGGATTGAGAGACTAGAGATATCGTGTATGATCATTTTGTATAGCCTTGATCACCTGACATGCATGCATTTATCCATTTCTCAGAGTTTCCACATGATTAGGTTGTCTGTTATTCCTAATTTCCATTTTATAGTTATAGTTGATTATAGTAATTTCCATTGTGAATTTCCTGATATCTTTATAATCCTATAACTCACGCATTTAAATGATTAACTAATGACATATTTGAGGACTTGAGGCTGACTAGGATGCGTAGACTTCGCGAGTAAAGACTCGGGGGGTCTATGTAGGTCTAGGTCGGGTGGGATTAGTTTTATAAGGAATTGGAGCCATAACAAAAGGAGTGGGTTTAATAAATTGATGATGTGGCATGCTAATAGCTCCTTTTGGGTACAACCATTGCAAACACCCTAACTGTTACACTAAAGATTATTATTTGATTGTTTTTGTCTACTTTTTTTTTTTTTTTTAACATTATAGTGTTCTTGGTTACCCTTAACTATTATATATTCCATATAAGACACTCCAAACTATAAAAAATATACTTCAAAAAGTTAAAAGATTTAATGAGTTTTTTGAAAATCTAATTAATTTAGCTTTTTTTTTCAGAATAATTAATTTAACTTACTAGTAAGCCCCAACCATTCACCAAAGCAGAGGCGGAGCCAAGGCTTAGCTCCATCCCCACCCCTAGAGACCATATGTATATTAGTGATTGATGCATGCTTCATGCCCTCATGCCCCCCTGATCTTTCCGAAAAAAAAAATAGTTGGCCCCCTAATCACCTCTCTCACCATCTAACATATTAATGAATTGTAGTTTGACACTAGATATACATGTTTGATGTTAATACTAGTTCAAAACAAACTCTAATATATATTAAAAAAAACACACTTCATTCTTATTTTTATCCTCTACAATGAGAAAGCTATCATTTCCATATTAATTAGTTGGGGTTACATAAGTCTAATGCTTCTATTACACACTAATTAATTCAGTATATTCTTACTAATTAAGAAAACTTATTTTCTTAAAGGAAAAAAAAAAAGTTTTGTTGCAAAAGACTCTAGATCTTCAACAACATCATAGCCATAATTTCAAATTAATTAGTTAGGATCGACTTCATGCATGGATCCAACTCTTTCATTGCGCTAAAGTAGAAATAAATCATCAAAAATATAAGTCTTTGCATTGTAAGAAGAATACATATATAGGTTGAGAAAAGATCATATATAACCATATCATATAGTGATTACAAAAATTTTACAATATGTTTATTTCATAGGTATTTTTTCACTATACATATAAAAGTTGACCCCCCTCTGTCTAAAGTTTGGCTCTGCCCCTGCACCAAAGGTTGGTCGGTTGGTTTATTTTGCTTGCTTATTGCTTGAGATCCAATGGCGACACTAAAATGGATGAAAAGGAGTAATATTTAGGCTTAGGCTGCTATACCCTGGAATATCATAGGGGGAAAATAAATAATGAAATTACAATATATATCATTTCTAAATAAATTAGACCACATTTAGTTTTTTTTTTGTTCTGTCAAATCACATTTTGTATTTAATTACTACCATTTTACGGTCATAAATAGTAAGGAAGGGCTACAAGAAAGTAATGCTAATCTTGATATGATATAATCAAGGCGAGTGCTAGGGATGCCCCATCAGGACACACACTCATGGTCTGCCATTCGATATATCTCAAGATGTGTACATACTTGAGAACCAAGGCGACAATGTTGTGTCATAGTTTGGCACCAAGGTAGAGTTAATTTTACTGAAGGTCACTGAACTCTATAATTTGTAACACTTTGGTTACAAAACTCAACTTTGTAACAAGAAAATCACTCAGCTTTTTAAAATGTTTCACAAAAGTCACTTTGGTTACCTTTCGATCACTTCTCCGGCAAAAAATATGAGTTGACATTTGTCTCACCTCGAGATTCGAAATAACACATTATGATGTGCATCTAATTGATCCCATAAAAGATGTCTAGATAATGTGCAATACAATGTGTTTCCAACTAGAAAATGATAATCTAACACATTTTTGGAGCGCACTTGGGTGCACATTTTGTTTTTTAGCTTATTTGTGGTGTTTTGTTAGATGTGAGGCCACGCCTAAGAAGATAAGAAAGAGCTATAAATAATTAAAAATAAAGTGTGTCCCAAAGTGTGTGCCCAAAGTGTTAGATTATCATTTTCCATGTATTAATATGATCCAAGTCTCATCACCAAACCGGCACTTTTTTTTTTTTTTTTTTTTTTTGTCATTTTTTTTTTTTTTTTCTGTCATAGGGTAAATAGCTTTTCGTTCATAACAAAGTCTCATCACATTATATTGTAGGCTTGTAGCATTTGGACATACGACTCTTCCACCAAATCGAATTTAATGTCTTTCACACACACTGCCGCGCGCGCACACACACATCTATAATAAAATCGATTTAATGTTTCATTAATTTTCACAGTGTATTTGAAATTAAAAAAAGTTTTGAGTCTGAACTCACGAGTCCAAATAGCACTACCCATATCACACATGAGTCGGACTATAATATTAAATTTTTACATATTTAAGGGATATAATAAAAATTTTACAAGTGATTATGATTGTTTCATTAATTGCTCGAGAGTGTATTTGAAATTAAAAAAAGTTTTGAGTATGGACTCACGAGTCAAATAGCACTACCCATATCAATAAATCTACTTGGACTCATGAGTCCGGACTTATAGGGAGGTAATTAAATTTTTTGTACATATTTAAAGGGTATAATAAGAATTTTACAAGTGATTATGGTTATTTCATTAATTGCTCGAGGGTGTATTTGAAATTAAAAAAAGTTTTGAGTCTGAACTCACGAGTCCAAATAGCACTACCCTATATATATATATATAACAGTGCGACAATGAATTAGCCACACCGTCAAAAGTAAACTGCCTGAAAATCACATTAGGCAACATGGATATAGATCAAATTTAATTAAGTATAGCATCCCACAGGACTTCAGTGGTCAACAAATGCCAACCTAATTAATTAAAGGCTTTGTTTGGTTCATTTTACTAACTTTGAAGAAAGTTTAATTTTTTAAAAAGTTACTCATTAAGAAAATTACACTTTTCACATTTGGTTCAACTTTGAACTTCCTGAAAAGTTTACGTTTTAAAAATAATAAAATAATGTAATTGACATAAATGCTCTTTACGCTGTTTTTGAGAGAAAGATTGTAAAGAATAAAAGTAGAGAGAAAACATTAAATGAGGGTAGAAGTGTTCATTTCCACTAAGAAAGATAACTCTCACCCCTAAGTGAGTCTTCCCCTATGTGAGAGAAGTATTGAGTTAAACTTTTTCAGGAAAGTTTTTTGAAAATATCAATCAAACAAGGCAAGTTAGAACTTTTGTGAAAGTTATCTCATTTTCTTCAACTTCTCCCGAACCAAATAAAGCCAAAATCCAAAAGTTTAAGCTTAAAAATATTAGAGTGAGCAACACTCACTTTGGGAGGGGGTGTGTTAGTTCAATGGCAACAAAACTAGTGCCACATTTGTGAATTCTAATCGTAGTTATGAAGTTTTCTGGGAAAAAAAATCATAGTTATGATGTTAGAGCGCCCACTAATTTTCACAAAATTAGTTAATTAAATTCCGAGCAACACTAGAACCTAGCAAGCAACTTAGAAGACCAAGGTGTGCTTTAATTATAGCCTCAAATTACCTTTTTGCCCTTGAAACAAAAAAAAAATATATATAGTAAAGTAAAAGAATGCTTTTGTTGTAAATTAAAATGAAACTCGCTAGAACTAGATAAGGAAAGTAAACAAATTACTAACTTTTATTACTACAAAGAATTACAACTACAAAGTAGAAGAGAATAAATGAGAGAGTTGTATATAACTTGATATATTTTTACAATGAGGTTAATATCCTTTATATAAGCCCTTTGGTGATAATAATAAAATGTACTAATACAATATGTACAAGTAATACATACACCGTATGTCATACAACACATTATAAGTAATTTGACAATGCATAGAAGAGTAGTTGTACATTAGAGAGAAGTACAAGTTACATGAAGTGTATAAGCCATACTTGATATTACAATTTAATATATGAGAGTCATGCTTAACCAAGTGTTATACTTGATGTTACAATTTTGACAATGTGATCATCCAAATCTTTGATCAATTGTTCATCCATATCATATCAGCTTTCATTTTTTCGATATTTGGTTGACACGTGTTGTCATACATTAAAGTCATTTTCCATTTCTCTTCAGACTAACTTTCCCATTTGCTGGAGATAAGGAATTACATGTTTCGGAACAATGGCATATTTGGAAAATTTTATCTTGGAATGTGAAAATATCTAATATTGTTGAACGCCCAAAAAAACTCAAAACGTCAAATAATCTTTGACTGGAGGGAGTAATTGCCTGAGGAAGAAGTTGAAAACATTACGATTAAACAAAAAACTAATTAATTCACATTTACAAAAGGTGATAAAGTAGGTTATTAATCTTTTGCATAAAAAAAAGAGTAGGTTATTAATCAAACAAATTGTCACCGAAACAAAAAATAAAAAATAAAAAATGTTGGAATATTATACAATTTGGTTGACATTATCTAGTGATATGAGCTACCCAGCATGTCCCCAACATAAGCATAATGTGTGTTTTTTTTTTTTTTTTTTTTTTTTTAATATCTAGATGAACTTGACTATTCTCACGAAAGGTGGCCTGAGCGTGCCCCAGTGGCTCGATACAAGTATAATTGAAAATTCATTAAAAAATACAAAAAAAATCATTAGAAAACCCTGCACACTTCAATTGTTGATCCCCAATAAAAAATGAACTTAGGAAATCCATCTTCACAACAAAGATAGAAAAGCATTGGCCAAAGCATCGGCCAAAGTATTTTCAATGAGATAATAAAATGGATGAGACATCACTTATTAGAAAACAAGATTTGGAGAGCTATAGAGTTCAAGTACTAAACAAAAATTTTAGGTGAAACTTCTAAATTACAAACCTTTTGAATTGTGACGAAGCATCATTGATTGATCCTAGCAGCTCAAAATCATCCTAAATCCAACTTTCGCTAGCACCAAAAAAAAAAAAAGAAAAAAGAAAAAAAATCCAAGAAAGCATAACAAAAACAAAATAAATGAAGGATCAAACAATTAATATATGCAACAGGTACCTACCTTACTAATCAGGAAGTGTTGACACATCGAAAAAGGAGTGGTTCAATTAAGCCCTCCTAACAGAGAGAAACTCTTGTCACAGGAAGATGACACTGGCATGCTAAGTATAAGCATGTATGTATGTATGTATTTCATAAGTACATGTATATGAACGTGTCATACATATACATAATGCACATATAGCAGAGCTAGTGTCACCTCCCTGATGACAGGAGCAGCTCCTGCAGCCTCCTCTGTTTCACTCTCCTCTGCATCTCCAATTCTCCATCCATCCATCCATGCCCAAACATATTCTCATCATCCATTCCATACGCATATATATACATATGGCGATGGTTACCTAGGTAGTCCAATTAAACTAATAAAAACACGTGGTCCATTGACTGGCTGCCACGCTTGCAAAATATGACGTTTCCGTGGGTCCCAACATGTCGTTTGCTGCTACGTATAGAACTGGCGGCCGTTTGGTGCGTTGATTATTTGGGAACATCGATCCAAAAATTAAGGGACACCAACACCTACCTTATCCTTATTAGGTTATTTTTATGAGTTATAAAAGCATTTTTCTAATAATATAGGAAAATAACTTTCTAGCTCATTTTAGACATCACCACACAGGCATTAGAGGGTCACCTCAAGATGCATTTCACATGCTGTATATTCAACGATACCTTTTGGGTCAATATTTATATGGAGGATGATTAAAGTGGGTTATTTTAGCAAAGTTTATAGTATTTATCCGCACATCCCTCGTAGGGATGTAAATGGGTAGGGTAATTCCACAGGTGACGAAAATTTACCTTAACAGATATTGGTATGAGATTTTAAATATGTTTGGGGTGGGGATAGGTAATAAATCTTACACCTACACAGGGTATGAGTATGTGGATGGGTATATAATAAGATCACATGTTCTGGAAAAAATTTAGGATATGTCAAATTCTCACGGTCGCATCATACACGCTTGCATGAGCCCGTGAATCTCCTTCGCTGACACCGATATTGTCATAACTTAACCGCCTTTCAACTTTATGTGTAGAGTTTTTATTTCAAAAGGCATCAGAACTAGTTGGGAGGAATTAATCACTTATATACTTTTTTATGAAGTTATATTTAATCGATGTGAGATTGACTTTTGGTCCACACATCTTTAACACTCTCCCATGAGTCAAAAGTCAAATGATCCAGTTTTTTTTTTTCTTAGGTCCCACCATTGGCTCTGATACCATGTCAAAATTTTCATAGCCGCGCCGCATATGCGTGCTTGAGCCCATGGATCTCCTCCGCTCAACTTTAGGTGTGGTTTTTTTTTTTTTTTTTTTTTAATTTTTTAAATGTTAAAAGGCTCCAATACTAGTTGATAGATGTTAATCACTTATATGCTTATTTGTGAATTTATATTTAATCGATGTGGGACTGACTTTTGGTCCACATCTTCAACAAGATCAAATGAAAAAATTGCAATACCTTATTTTATAGGATCTTCCTAATCTTTTTTTGCATACCCCTAGGTGTTATTGACTTTATATATAGTTTATATATACATGTTTTGAATTTGTAACTTATTGACATTATTGTTTCCCCCCGTGATTCCATATCCTCACAAAAATCCCTATAAAAATTCACGCAGGGATCCCCAATGGGAAATGGAATGGAGAAAAGATTTTTTCTACAGGGATTCCCTATCCCTCCAAAAATCCTTATGAAAATCTCCGCAGAAATTCCCAATGGAGAATAAAATGGGAAAAAGATTTTCTCCATGGAGATTTGATGGGTATGAGAATTCATCTTTAAATGGGTATAGGTTATGAATTTTTAAGTGTATGAATATGGGAATGAGGTCCCGTTTGCATCTCTAAATTCCCACACAAGCTACATTTTTTTTTTCAAAGAGAGCGGAAATTAAAACCCCCAACTTTATTGCATCTGTAGGTTTTTTTTTCTTGTGTTTTATTTATTTTTTTATTTTTGTTTTGGTCAAATACTTGCAATACTTGCACAGTAGCTTGAATTGAATTCTGAAGGGCTGAACTTGAACTAAATGCTTATATTGTTTGCATCTAAATTTTTTTTAAAAAGGTTAAACAAAATTTTTTTTGATTTCAGTGAAAATTGAACCTTGAGGTCTTGCCTTTTTGGCAAGTGATATTTTTATCTATCTCACCTAAGAGGCTTTGACAAAGTTTAGTTCAAGTTCAACAATTAAGTTTGGTCAAAGTCTCAAGGATTTTTTTTTGAAGTAAAGTCTCGAGTCTTAAAAGGGCATATATAAATCTTAATGCATAACATGTTAGTTGATGCCATATAGACGGCTCATGTAGGCCTTGTTTTTACTGGTGTGAGATACATGTTGTCATGTTGTCATCTGAGTATTTTTCTATCGATTACTACGCCTTAAGAAGCCAAAACAGAAATCAAAAGAAAACCCTCAAACTGTGTTTCGATTGGCTTGAAAAAGCCCAGCCCAGTTCGGCCCTCCAAAAATGGATCCACGTTTTGAATCCCAAGCCCAACTGCCTAATCAACCGTAACTGATCTTGGCCGTTGATTGCGTTTCCCATTCCACGGCTCTGATTAACTCTGTTCATCGTCTCTCCCTCTCTCTCCCTCTCTGCGTGTGCGTGTTCTCGCCATGGCGTTCAATTCATCATCGCGTGTTGATCAGTTTTTCTGTTCGAATTCGAGCCTCCGATTCCTATATCTTAACTCGTATTTCAATCGATTCGAACCTCATCGATCTTCAACGTGAGTTGTGTTCGATTTTCTGGTTCAATTCTATGTTAGGGTTTACATTGTTGTGCGATTTGTGCTTTCAATGTGTTTGGATTTAGGCGGATTTCTTGAATCTCAGGTTGTGTTGATAGCGGCAAATGGTGATCGTTTCGAGGACATGCACAAATCATTGATGGAGGTTGGTGGTGTTGTTATTTGAATGTCAAATTGAATAGATTAATATTTGAATAAAGAAGCCATTTTGATACAAATCCCTCTTGTGTTAATTAATTCTAAGTATTCAAGCTTGTTGCAACAAAATATTTATTTTCATGATTATGGAAGGTGCTAGATATGCTCTATGCAAGTGAATGTTTGGCGGTAAAACAACAACAGTTATATAAAATGAGGGTGCTTAGGTGGATTTGTGATAAAACTCGTAAAGATAGACTAAGAAATACATAAATTAAAAGAAAAGTAGGAGTAGCACCAATCAACATAAAGATTAGGGAAGGGCGGTTGCAGTGGTTTGGACACCTGCAAAGATGGCCCACAAATTTCTCTACTAGAAAACTTGACTCAATAGAAATTAAAAAATTCAACGAGGTAGGGGTAGACCGAAGTTAACTTGGGACGCATTAATTAGGAGGGATTTAAATAGTTTGGAAAGTTCATCATCAATTGCACTAAATTGAGTTTAATGAAAGAGTTTGATCCATGTAGCCGACCCCAATTAATTTGGGATTGAGTCTATGTTGTTGTTGTATTATGGAAGGGGGACATTTGCTTGCTTAAACATTATGCAACTTGACTAGTTTTTTACTCTTAATTAATTCAGCATTTGGTGCAAACATGAATTTCGGAAGGGGACCATGATATGATTTCACGTGGTTACTTTCCTAAAAAAAATCAACCCCATCGCAATCTCATCTTTCTAGACCAATTCGAATAGTTTTCTCGAGATTAATGTAGGTCAGAGCAGTGATCAAGGCTTTGAGTTTGTTGAAAGACTGAAAGAGAGAACAACTAGGCCATATATGATATATGTATGTGGGGTGGAATGCCCAGTGATATACCAAGCTGGGAAATAGCAGAATGCTTTTATTTTTATTGGTTTTCGGCTCAGGATGGATAAAGTTTTTACTAGATTTTGTTCATGCCAAAGCTCATCCTATTGTGGATGTTTTACTAGCCAAATGTTCATGTTTAAGTTGGGCATTAGTGGTTTTGACTCTATTAATAATTACAAATAATCTTCATCTAATACAATGTTTATAGCTTAGCGAATGATATTTTATTAGCTAGAGTCTCCTTGCCAGTGTAGTAAGCAATGCTTCTAGATTCACTTGTATTGCATTTTATTCTTGTTTCCACAATTTAGTCATCGACTAATTTGGAAGTTTGGGATGGATTTAGCTTGGCAGAAATATCATTCACAATGACTTCCTGATTTTCTTTCACCTTTGGTCCTTCTATTTCTTCCTTCACTTCTTGAAGAGCTTGAATTAGGTTCAACAGGCATGTCTCTGCATCATTGCAAACAGATTTGGGCATAAGATTCTCAGCCACATCTGCAGGAGTCATTTTGGTCTCATTCATCAGCTGTTGAATGCAATCAAACAAAGGATGCGACTCAAGGCCCATGTAGTTCTTGGCAAGTACTTTGAATGCATCAAAGCTGCAATAAGAAAGTTTGATGTGCTTGTCCATGCGGCCTCGCCGTATGAGGGCTGGATCCAGTTTCCCCACATAATTTGTGGTGAAAACTATGAGTCGCTCTTCGCCACATGATGACCAAAGTCCATCTATGAAATTAAGGAGACCTGATAGGGTGACTTTGCTGATGTTGGTCTTTAATTCCTTCACTTCTTTGTCATTACTCTTCTTCTCTTCTCCAACATTGGCCTCGGTTAGTCTCTCAGCTTTGTCGTTCTTTCGTTGGCCTGTAAGATCAAGGGAGCAATCGATGTCCTCAATTACAAGAATGGATTTGTTCGTTACCTCAACAAGGAGCTTGCGCAGCTCTGTGTTGTCTTTCACTGCAGTGAGCTCCAGGTCATAGACATCATAATCCAATAGTTTTGCCATGGCAGCAATCATGGTTGATTTCCCAGTGCCCGGTGGACCATAAAGGAGGTATCCTCTTTTCCATGCCTTCCCTATCTTTGCATAGTAGTCCTTGCCATTGCTGAATGCTACTAGGTCGTCCATGATCTCCTGCTTCTGTTTAGAGTTGATTGCAAGTGTTTGGAAGCTTGCGGGGTGCTCAAATGCAATGTGGCTCCATATAGTGCTTTTGTAGCTTGACCAATTATACCCAGGACTGTTGGTGTAAAGCTTCCTCTCTCGTTTTCTTTCCTTCATAGCCTTCCCCTCCTTCATCACATGTTCCAAGTAAGACTCGGTAATGAGTTCCCTATATCGCTTGTGGAAAGTTAAGCTGTAATATCTCCTTTCTGGCTCTGGGTTGTGAAATGTAGACCCGGTACCAGATCTAATGATCTTGTTTAAAGACCACCATACCTTAGCGCCTTGATACTCATCAGTCAGCTTCTCGTAGTCATCCATGCTTAGAGTGAGTTTGTTGTTTTTACCCATCTCAGCCTTGAGCCTCTTTGCTTTCCTAGCAGTATTGGTACTAAGATAGCTCTCAACAGCAATGTAGGCCTCACTGCGCTTGAGCCCATCCCCCATGTGCTCATGGATTGAAATTTTGACGTAAGGGTTGGTGAAGCTGATCAACCTGTTGATGCCCTTCTCTACGTAGCGTCGGAACTCATAAGGTATGAACTGTTGTATGAAAGCCCATAAGAACATCAAGCCTGCAAGAGTTGATCCCATTCTTGCCCATGTCTCCCCTATTGTTGCAGGCTTCATCTCAAGTGTCTTTAATGCTCTTAACTCAGGTGTTATGTGGGGATTCAACTTGTACTCCTACTTATAGTTATACGCGCAAGTAGAAAAACAATTAGATAAAATAAGAGGGTTTTCACATGTCTGAATGAAATGAACACTCTGCTACGTCTTTTTTATTTTTACACATGATTCATTTGCAGACGCGGATCAAACAAATCAAGGGATCCTTATGTTCTACCCAAATGGATAAAAGGCGACAATGACCTTCCAGTTACTTTCTTAAGGTGTTAAAGTTATTTCATAATTGAGTGTGTGCCTCTAGCGTAGAAAATATAAAACTTGTGTCATCACCCAAATGGTCAATTAAACTGTTAATTAAAATAACGGCCCCTTTTGATTCTTTGAATACAAATTTGATATATATTTTTACCTCAATGATCAGAGGCAAACAAACTCAATCTGATTAATTTTTTGTTTAAGAGAGGAAGCCGTCCTTAAAAGTGTCATTGATTTAATACCACATTGTCCATTTGCTACTTTTCTGTCACCAGCCATTATCATTTGTGGTCTGCGTATGAATAAGAATATGTTACGAATTTAGATCAGTGGGCTGACGGCATTGATTGTCATAACTTGCTCTTATTGAACTTGTTCTTTTAATCTCTTTATATGCTTCTCTCTTCTCTATTCTTATAGAAAACAAATAAAAGCTCTTGCCTGTCCCTTGAATGGGACCAACTATTCTGCTGTATCTCAGTTTGTTTGAAGTCATTTTAGCCTTTTTGTTTTCTTTATCCATGAATGCTAGCACATGACAAAGACGACATAAAATGCAAGGCATCATGTGGTGCATGCATTTTTCAGAGTAGGCCTTATTTGTGGATGGATGATGACAAGCCCAACTTTTCTCCATTGAATCAGATCAGTTGGACCGCTTACATAGGTTCTTCTAGGAATTTTCGAAGTTCTGATTGATTGCCTACTACCTTTGTGAAAAAGACTTCTTCTTCCTCCTATTAGTACTTTACTATATGAGATTATACTGTATGTACTATTCATAGTGCCAAATAATGCAGAAAATTCTGTTCCATTTGATACATGGAACCAACGATCTCTTTCAATAGGTGCATCTTTTTGGTACTGTATGTTTATGATGGCCCGAAATCCTAATCAAAGCGCCGCCCGACCTAATCCCGCTATTAAGCCCTAATTCCATTCACGTTGGACTTAACTATGTATTAGTTAGCTTCTTTAACTTATTCTCCTAGTTCCTCGCCTTCAGGATAAGTAAATTTACGGATAAGTAAATACACGTGTTGTTCCCTTATTAAATTTAGGGTTAATTAAAACCTTTTTAACAACGTATTAATTCAGCGGAAGGCGTAACATTTTTGGTAGAAGTCTTAACATTTTAGCGGAAGTCTTGTTATTAAAGCGGAAGCATTCAAGATGAATCCTAAGTGTGGAAACCAGGAATCACGATCATATGATAATAAATACAGTAATTATGCATCAGTTGGGGAGCCTAGTCTCTCAACCCAAATGTACAGCCCAAAAATATATGAAAGACGTAAATAATAAATAAACAAAACGTCAAGAGACCTACAACGTCTGAAGTAGGATCGGGCCACTGGCTTAGAAGTAGTCGCCGATCTTCTCCTTACCGAGCCTACTAGACGATGGATCTACACCCACTGTCATAAAAAGAATGGTGAGTACAATAAAGTAAAAAGTAAAATCTGGAGATTCTATACCGCATTTCCAAATATAATGAAAGGCATCAACATCATATAGTAGTGAAGAGGTATTGAAAACAAGGCTATGCTAAATGATACCACAGTTAAACAAATTAATCGAACCAACATGAAGTAATCATCCACTAGTAGCGCACTCAGGTACCACCATGTTGGTTATAAGTTACATCACATCAAACTCAAGTAATAGTCAGTATCACTAGTGCTCCCAAGGTCACCCTATTGGTCATTGGGAACCTCATGTGATCAATGGGTGGAAACTAGTGCAGTCTGGTATTATCCTGTTGGTCATGAACTACATTACTTCAACTGCAAGTGGTAACTCAGTGTCACTAACTAGTAGGAGTAAGGGTGTATTCCTAACAATTCATCTACACTAATAACATGCTATTCAACAATGGATCAATAACAACTTCAACAAGGAACAATATATAGGAATAAATCAATGAATCGCAACAAGACATAGCATCATGATAAAACATCCATTAAATGGATAGAGTCGAACACAATTCATGATTCCCGATTAAAAGGCACAAATCAGTCCAAAAGAGACTGTAAAACAGTAAAGGAATGGAATTGAAATAAAGAAAAGAACCTCAACATATTTACCTACAAAGCATGCAAAAATTTCTAATTTCTCCGACCTCCCAATACCTCGAATTCGTGCACCCGGACTCCCGAGACTCCTAAAGCTCTTCCGGGTGAATCTGCATTAGAACATTAAGTAATCTTCATCAATTATAGTTCTAGACTAGTCCTAGTATCATTGTAGAATGCTAGTCCAAGTCTAGTCCAAGTCCCGAGACCTGAATTCCCTTTTCCATTATTTTTTTTTCTAAGTAAAAGATGTTTATCAAAAATTGTTTTCCCAGCTGAACTGTTGCAGGTCAGTTTTGGGCCTTTGAACCTCAAAATTTGGAGAACACACCCTCTGGAAAAGTCCAAGCTCTTCTTCTTAGCTTTCCGAAAAAGTAGGATTTGCTCAATTTTGATTAGAAATGAAGGAGTTACGCCAAAAACACCGAATCAGCCTCAATGATAGCAACATTTGGATAACAACTTAGAAAAATCATAACTCCCAAACCAGACACCCAAAAATCTTAATTTTTGGTGAAAAGCTATCTAACATATTGACCAACAACATATCTGGAAATCAGCCAATTTCAATAAGCATATAAGAAGTTATACTCTTTGTCATTTCTACTGAAATTTAGGTTCAATTCAAGAAACTATAACCCATCAACAAAAGTCCGTAACAATAACTTCATCACATCTACTTCAAGAACTGAACTTAAAGGAAATCTAAATGATCCTAAACAAGCCATGAACCCATAAATATTAATACTCTCATGACCTATAGTTCTGTCCATCTTAACCATTTAATATAGTGAAGCATTTCATCAAACACATGGAGAACGCTATTTTTGCTTTCAAGAACACCTACAACTTCAAAATTCCATAACTTTTTGATTTCAAACCCAAATTAAGAACTTCTTAATAGCTGGATTATCAGCTTGAAATGAGGAATTCTATGTAAAACATTTTCGGAGACTCTAACGTTTACCCTCTGAAAACAGTGTGAAACCAAAACTGGATTCAAATCCAAATTTTGTCAAAAACCTTAAATTTTGAAATACAAGCTTGGAGACTCAATTAGGGTGTTTAAATTGATCAAGCCAACCATAATAGGTCTCTAAAATTGTTTAAAACCAAAAGCCCTTTGATTCATGTATACAACTCAACCAAATTTCGGTGTAGGAGTGTTCATTACCTAGGGTTCTTGCATGCTAGACTTGCTCCCCCTCCTAGATGACTTGAATCTCTTTTTTGGCCTTCACTTGAGAATTTCCAGCAAGAATCATCTCTCTACAGCTCTGAATTTTGTGTTCTTGGGTGCATGCAAAGTGAAGAAGAAAGCACCAAGTGGTGCTTTTATAGTCCACCTTTTCATCATGTGGTACACATCTCAAGGAAATCAAATGAACTTAAATCACTCCTACTAATCCACTTAAATCAGCCATGTGACACTCCTTTAAACACTCACTTTCATGGGAGTGTGTGCTAGAGTGCATCTCTATGCATATCCATGAGTCCTTGATTATTAATTCCAAACCATAGGCTTCCCAATTGATTTACATTAAAATAAATACCATAGGCTACATGCTTAGTCATTTAAATCTTATTAAAATTAATAAGACTTACCATAGGCTATCTATCCGGTCCCACGGCTCGCATGCAACTCGAGGCGCTTTCTCCACGCGCGCCGAATCGTCGATACTATCGAACTTAATAATTTTGGGTATAAGGTACACACATACAACACACTAGGCATTCACCACATCAAATATAAAATATGCCTCGGCCACGTGCTTCAGTCAGTGCACGTGTCCCTATGCGGGTCCACGTCACGGGTCGGTGACCCTGATTATGACCAAAATCTAGGATTAAAAATTTGGGCTGTGACAATGTCTTCTCATGCTCTATAGTATTGTGGACACATGTACCTGTCTGGGGATGTTGACTGAGGAATGATGGTGGAAAGCTACTAGGCACATTTTGTAAGTGATAAGAAACACATCGAGTTCTATAACTTCTATTAAGCAAGTATGAAGATAAGAAAATATGGGATTAAGGGGAGCATTATACAAAGAGAACATTTTCATTTGTAGGAGCAACCCTGCCATTACTATATATAAATGCCATATTGGGGTGTGCCCTGAGCTTCCCATTTCTCTAATCATCTCTGCCATCAGGTACCTGAAACTGAACAATTGCTGTTAAGAAGTTAATTGGCAGCTTGTTTGAACTTTGAAGCATGCACCTATGTTTAATCCGTTGAGACTTGAGAGCCACAAGGCATTCATAAACTTTTATTTTATGGGCGCCAAATGCCTTCCGTTGGGCAAAATCATTCCATGGCATATTTTACTTTAATTTTCTAAAATGAGGATATTTGTAGTTTATTTCGTTAAAAACAAAAGATTTTATGTGTTTTTAGAGAACTCACATTTAGAGAACGCCATTTGAAGTAACATTTATATAAAGTTGCTTAGCTTTAAGTGTTTTCTATGTGGAGAACATAATCTTCAGTCATGCTGAAAACTCGCCTAATTTCCTAATGAAAGATGTTATTGGGGGTTCAATATGTTTTAAGTGTTTTAGTCTTGCTGTTGTAGCCTGAGCATACTAATGGGCTTCTTATTGTGTGTGCAATATACACAGCACACATCTTAATGTGTAATGCATAGCCTCAAGTAGATGTGTGACCTAAGGATCTAATTTCAGCATTGCCCTTAAAAAAAATCTCAGTTTCTTGGAATTAAAACAATGTTTTTCTTGCATTCGAAAAAAAAAAAAAAAAACAATGTTTTTCTTATGTGGGGGGCCTTTATGTGTCTGAATTGGATGAAACACAAGACGAACAAAATTATAGTTGGGAATGAGAGGAAACTAGATCAAAGTCATGAGAGAATTATGTAGCTGTTGCAGTTCAGATCACATCAGCAACTAAGTAAACCTTGTTTCCAAGATAAAAATGTAGAAAGTAGTGAGGATTTAGGCAGAGAAGAGGAGGGAGAAGCAGATAATCTCTAGGGGTGAGTGAGAGTTGAAACTTTTTTTTTTTCCTAACGTGTATATATTGTCTCAACACACTAATTTAGCTAAGCATATCTCCTCTGTTGTAACAAACTTTATTTCCCAATAATTAATACATGTTAATGACTACCACGACTCAGATTAGGAAAAAACACCATCAACTAAATTAAATTTAGGCAGAGTGGAAGAGTTTGAACCATGTAGCCAATCCCAACCAATTTGGGATTGAGGCTTTTCTAATGTTGACTGCCATGATTCATCAACAATACTCATCTATATCTGCGACAGTAACTGCCTGTTGTTCTTGCTTGTTCCTTTCCATTCTATCTTGCCATTCTTTATGTCCATTGTTTGCTTTACTAATTGGTGGGTTTATTTTGTCCTCTGATTAGATGACTAAACTTTGGTTGAACATGTAGGGATTTTCCAATACGGAAGAGCAGTGAAAGCAGGGGGAGAATTCTAAAGATAAGCTATTGTATTGAGTAGAAGGAAATTTCAACAAGCCACATGAATGAGGTGCCATCTAACCTACTTCTTGTGAATTTCTGAAGAAAAAAAAAATAAAAAAAAATAAATATATATATATATATATAAATCAATCGGCCAATTAGGCTCCCATATTCAACTATCCATGAAGACGCAATTCCTTTATTCCCTTGAACCTATATATATATATATATATACACAAACTAAAACATCAAAAGAGATGGACTTCTATCTACCCACAAGCTCTCTATCCAATTAGTTTTAATAAAACTAAACTACTACTTTAACTTACCCTAAAACAACTAGACTTTGAATTAACATCTAACATTCCCCTTAATTCAAATTCTCTAAAAATAAAATTCAAACGAAGAAACATTTTTTTCTTCACACAATCCAAGAACTATGAAGCACTTCTCTTCAACGATGCACATCTTATCAATCTTCAATAATTGAAGCACGTCTCTTCAAAACTTGACAAAAAATAATTTTTCTTGATGCACTTCTCATCAACTTCAAATAAGTTCTTCAGTAGTTACTTCCACCACTTTTGCATGTGTATCTTTTGTGGCTTTTTCCATTATTTTTGCCTGGCCTCCTTGTCTTTCAGTTAATCTACAATTTTTCTGCATATGCCCAAATCTCTTGCACTTGTAGCATTGTGACCTACCTTTATGCCAGTAACCCTTTTTTTCATGGCCCAACTTTTTACAATTTGCACATTAAGGAATTTTCCCTCTTACCTTTGAAGACGTCAATGTTCTCATTGAATAAGCTCCCTCAACCTCTGCCTTTTCTGCACTGTTTCTCATGGATTTTCTTTTCTCTTGAGCTTGTAAAGCATTAATCAACTCTGGCAGAGTCATCTGACTAATATCTCTTTAGTCTTCAAGAGAAGAAATCTTTGACTCAAATCGTTATGGCAAATTCACGAAAACTTTCTCCACGATCATGCTATCTGAAAGTTCCTATCCCATTAGTTGAATCTTATTCACCATGTTCATCATTCGATCTGAGAATTCTTGTATATTCTCCTTCTCTTTCATTTAAAAAATCTAATAATCTCGTTGAGATTTAATATTTGAAGTCTTCTAGTTCTATCGTTGCCCTGATAGATCTCCTCCAAGACACCCCAAGCATCTTTCGCAGTTTCACAAGTCATTATCCATGTGAAAACGCTTTCAATGACTGTAGCTTGAATTTGAGACAATGGTCTCAAAGCGTTTAAGAGTTCTTCTTCATATGTTCATATATGATTCAACGTTGGATTGTTCCCCAACGTAGATATTTCTTTTTCACCTTCAACCCATTGCCATAAACCAAGTCCTCTCAGATGCGCTTTTATCTACCCACAAACCCTCTATCCAATTCCTTTTCATTATATATATGCATGTCTTGTCTCCATTTGTAAGATAAAGTGATGGGCATCAATTTAGACAAAAGAGCCAACCAAAACAGCTACAACAAAAACAACACCATAACCTCAATCCTAAATTAATTGAGATCGGCGACATGGATCAAACTCTTCCATTGTGCTCGATTTAGTTCTAGATGGGAATGCCCTAATGTTTATATGTGTTTGATCCATTTCATAAAGAGTGACAAAAGTTTTACGTTGGTTGTCAACCTATCACAACCCTCCTCCATTTTCCATTCTTGGAAAATGAGCTTGTCCCCACCCTTCCTTACCCATTTTCCAGTATGGAAAATGGGCTTTGGAGTTCTCCTTTATCCGAATTTGGGACCGGTTACGTAGCGCATGTACATAAGTGACGCAACGTAAACGTTCAAGCAAGGAAATTGAAAAATCCTTAAAACTTTTGTAAAGAAACTCGAAATTTAATAAACTTGCTAATAATTGATTAACTTCGAAAACAACCCTAACACGGCTTTATATAGCCGACATAAACCCTAAAAACGCAATGTATGTAAAAAGACAAAAATACTCAAACAACTTAAAAATTACGAAAATACCCTAAATAAAAGAAAACCCCCGATAAAGCCCAAAACGAAGGAATTTGGATCTGCAAAACTCAATCTCGGAGAGCAGAGCTACGAGCACAACTGTAGAGCACGAAACGCCATTTCCGAAAAGGTATTATAATAATCAATCGTGTTCTTGGATCAAAAGTTCCGGCCCCTCAAAGTTAACCCAACTTCCTGCGCTCCTTTTTCTTCTCCAAAGTTGTTAAAAACGCATCTGCAACTGCCTCAACGTCATTCTCTCCCACTTGAGAAAAACTTGACCTCGAGTTTTCTGGATACAAAGGCTCATCATCTGGATAGAATGGAGAAATATTCGCCACATTAAATGTCTTGGATATTTCCATACTAATAGGTAGACCAACAACATAGGCATTATCATTGATCTTCCTCTCAATCGAATATGACCCATATTTCTTGGACTACAACTTGTTGTATTGGCCAACTGGGAATCTCTCTCGCCGCAAGAACACCATAACCTGATCACCAACAGCAAAAAGCTTCTCCTTGCAATGCTTGTCAGTTGACTGCTTGTACTTGGCATTAGACTCCTTAATCTTCCTTCGAACTGCCTCTGTAGTAGACTGTCAATTCTCTATCATGTGCTTGGCTGCTACACTATTGTCTTTCTCCTTTAGCAATGTTAGCAAATCTAAAGCATGGGTAGGTGCTTTCCGATAGACTACAACAAAAGGTGTCATGCCTATAGTACGATGAACTGAACTGTTGTAAGCAAACTCAGCCTGTGCCAACGCAGTATCCCACTTCTTTGGTTGATCTCCCACAATGTTGCGAATCATATTACCCAGGGATCTGTTGGTAACCTCTGTCTGACCGTCTGTCTGAGGATGGGCATGCTGCTGCAATTCAAAGAAGAATCAAATTGGTACCAAAGTGACTGCCAGAAGTGACTGAGAAACGTGGTGTCTCTGTCAAATGTAATGGACTTCGGTACAACATGCAAACGGACAACTTGCTCAAAATAGAGCTTAGCAATGTTCTGAGCATCAGCAACCTTCCTGCAAGGAATAGAATGGACAATTTTCGAGAAACGGTCAACAACGACAAAGACAGAATCTGAACCCCGCTGAGTACGAGGAAGACCAAGGACAAAATCCATCGACACGTCCTCCCAAATATCCAGCGGTTCTGGCAAAGGTGTGTAAAGACCAGTATTCTGTGAATGCCCTTTGGCTGTCTAACACACATAACATCGCTGCACAATCTTGGTCACATCCCTACGCAAATGCGGCCAATAGAAACGTTCCACAACAACAACAATAGTCTTATCTCTGCCTAGATGACCAGCTAAGCCCCCACCATGTAAATCACAAATCACGAATCACCTTCTCCCTCAAAGATGACTCAGGAATGCAAAGTTGATTACCCTTCATCAAAAACCCATCATGAATGTGAAAATTGTCACAAGGTTGTCGAGCACTACATTTACCCTAAATCTTCTTAAACTCAGCATCATCAACATACAACTCCTTCAAACAATCAAACCCCACTATCTCATTACTCAAAGTCACCAGCAAACGCATCAGCAACTTTGTTCTGAACTCCCGCCTTATGCTTCAGTTTGAATGGGAATTTCTACAAAAACTGAGTCCATCGAGCATGCATATCTTTACGAATACGAGTCTCGCTATTCAGGTGTTTCAACGCATCACAATCAGAATACAAAACAAACTCCTGACCCACCAAATAATGCTCCCAAGTTCGCAAGGCACGCACAACCGAGTAAAACTCCTTATCATAAGTACTTCAATTACGCCTAGCATCACTAAGCTTATCACTAACGAATGCTACTAGTCGTTTCTCCTGTGACAAAACTGCACCAATCCCAACTCCACCCGCATCACAATCCACCTCAAACAACTTTGAGAAATCTGGCAAAGCTAAAACTGGGGCAGTATACAATTTCTCCTTCAACAAAGCAAAGGCAGACTCAGTCTCATCACTCCATTGAAACTTCCCTTTCTTCAGACAGTCAGTTAAAGGGGCTGCAACACTACTGAAATGTCGAATAAAGCGCTGGTAAAAACTAGCTAACCCCAAGAAACTCCGCAATTCAGACACTGTTTTCGGAGCTGGCCACTCTCTAATTGCCCGAACTTTCTCATCATCCACCTGAATGCCATCTGGACTCACAATAAACCCCAAGAACAACAACTTCCTAGCCAGAAAGATACATTTCTTCAGGTTCACATACAGCTTGTTCTCGTGCAACACATTCAACATACTCCTCAGATGATCTAAATGCTCATCTTCTGAATGACTATAGGTCAGGATATCATCAAAGTACACCACCACAAATTTGTCATGAAATGGTTTGAGAACCTGGTTCATAAGTCGCATAAAAGTGCTAGGGGCATTTGACAACCTGAAAGGTATGACCAGCCACTCATACAGACCATCCTTCGTCTTAAAAGTTGTCTTCTATTCATATCCCATTCTGATACGAATCTGGTGGTATCCACTTCGCAAATCAATCTTGGTGAATATTCGAGCTCCACTCAGTCGATCCAACATATCTTCCAAGCGTGGAATGGAAAATTTGTACCCAATTGTAATCCTGTCAACACACATTCTGTAACTTCCATCCTTCTTTGGCGTTAATTGGGCAGGAACAACACATGGACTCATGCTCCCCCTGATATGCCATTTTTGCAGCAATTCCTGCACCTTGTCATGCAAGACCTCACTCTCCTTCGGACTCATTCTGTAATGTGGGAGGTTCGACAAACTAACTCCAGGAATCAGGTCAATGTAGTGTTGAATATCGCGCATATGAGGTAATCTAGCAGAAAACTCTTCTGGTATAATTTCAGCAAATTCCTCCAGCAATGGTTTGACCTGCCCTGGTATCTCACAAACTGACTCCTCATTCCCTACAAGGATCTGTCTTAGTACCAACGCATGCACCACCTGTAACTCCTTAACTGTTTTGTCCATCTCACGCTCAGTTTGTGTCATTATAAGGAAAGATCGTTCCTCCACTTTAAAAGTCTTGGGACGGTTATTCGTCTTTAAAGGAAGCAAGTTAAACGTCACTCCCTCCTTTTCCAACTTATATACATTGTCTCTCCCAGCGTGTTGTGCATTAACATCAAACTGTCAAGGTCGTCCAAACAGCAGATGGCAGATATCCATATCTACCACGTCACAATACACCTCATCATTGTAATGGAAAAAGATACCCTATAGCGCTCTGTAACATGCACTTTCTCAGTTGCCTTTATCCATCCTATAGAGTATGGACTGGGATGCTTCTCCATCTTTAGTTTCAGTGCCTCGGTTGTACCTCTACCAATGATGTTATTACAGCTTTCACTATCTATAATCAATTCAAACACCTGACCATTAATAGTGCATCTTGTCCGAAACAGCTTGTGTCGCTGACTGCCATCTTCTAATTTAGGAGTTAAGATCAGCCTCCTTACTACACAATTTTGTCCATCTCCTTATCATAATCATCACAATCATTTTCCTCTCCATCAGGACCACAATAAACTTCCTCTTTTTCATCTCGTTCAATCACATTAACCTGCTGTCTACTAGGACATTCATTTGATCTGTGACCAGACTGCCCACAACGATCGCACTTGCCCACAATAGGCCTAGCATAAGGATTTGCGGTTGCTTTTTGTCCCTCTTTCTGTTCAGCAGGTTTCTTTTCAGGTCCCTTATCTTCCTTCCGTTCAGTACCTTGATTCCAGCCCTTGGTGGACTTATTCCACTCTGCAAAACTCCTTGAACTTTCCTCCCTACTATTATTCCTCTAGTAATTATCACTACCATAGGTTTGCCTATTGCCCTCAAATCGACCGCCACCTCTGTCCTACATCATTAATTCAGCCTTAATGGCTAAATTTTTCGCCTCTGTGACAGTCTTTATAGCCTGCACTCCAATTTTATCTCGAACTTGCTGATTCAATCCATCTAGGTATCTTATAACCTGATGAACCTCGTTCTCCCTCAAATCATTCCTTTCGGCCAGTCGCATAAA
This sequence comes from Stephania japonica, assembly GCA_039657345.1. NCBI lineage: Eukaryota > Viridiplantae > Streptophyta > Magnoliopsida > Ranunculales > Menispermaceae > Stephania > Stephania japonica. Next base: position 41,809,014 of record CM077561.1, read on the forward strand.
ATCTGCAGTATACTCTTGAACAGATCTTTGACCCTGCCGATCTTTGATGCTATCTTGAAACAAGATCTCGCATAATAACGGAGCGAGAAAATCTCATTTGGAGCAACTGTTTCATTGTTGGAGCAACTGTTTCATTCTATACCATGTCCGAACAGGCTGTCTACCTTCCTTGTAACGCCTACTCTGCAGCCTCTCCCACCAGGCAAATGTTCCACCCTTCAATCGACATGCCACCAATTTCACCCTTTTCTTTTGTGGAATATCCATATACTAAAAAAATGGTCTACTTTGGCAATCCAATCAACAAAGTCCTCAATATTCAAATTATCAAAGAAATTAGGAATATCCACTTTCAACCTAAAATCGTCCCCCATCATAATAATCACGATTATGATGATTATAATTGTTATTATATCTGCCGCCTCGATCTCTCTTAATAGGTCTGCCCTGATCCTCGGCCAGAACCATATCCTCTTCCTCGTCACTGGAGTCACCACCAACAACCCGACCTCTGACATTCGCAGCCACTGGTACAATAGGAGCATCGCCTCAAGCACGCTGATCTCTTTGAAATTGTTCACCATTACCCTCATGTCTGTTAGCATTCACCCCAAGGGCGTCAAATCTGTTAATTACCGCATCAAGGCGCTCGTATATACGACGGAATTGTTGATCGAGATTTGCCTCCAAGGTTCTGATTGCCACCTCTTGAGCCTCCACTTTGGTTCGCAAGGCTTCAACATCCTGAACGACGTTCAGAATGCCCCTGTTTCCACCGGATATCGTTAGTACGAATGGAATTCACGCTCTGATACCAACTGATGCAGCGTAAACATTCAAGCAAGGAAATTGAAAAATCCTTCAAGCTTTTGTAAAGAAACTCAAAATTTGATAAACTTGCTAATAATTGATTAACTTCAAAAACAACTCTAACACAACTTTATGTAGCCAACATAAACCATAAAAACGCAATGTATGTAAAAAGACAAAAATACTCAAACAACTTAAAAATTACGAAAAATACCCTAAATAAAAGAAAACCCCCGATGAAGCCCAAAACGATGGAATTTGGATCGGCGAAACCCAATCCCAGAGAGCAGAGCTACAGGCACAGCTGTAGAGCACGAAACTCCATTTTCAAAAAGGTATTATAATAATCAATCATGTTCCTGGATCAAAAGTTCTGGCCCCTCAAAGTTGACCCAACTTCCTGCACTCATTTTTCTTCTCCAAAGTTGTTAAAAACGCATCTGCAACTGCCTCAACATCAATAAGTGGAGTTAACCATGACAACTACAACGAATATAATTCTAAACACTTATATTATATTATAAGACAAACCTATTAGCTATTGTTGTACCTTATCAGTTTTTGTGGGTAGATGATTAACCTACTAGTTCCTCAGCTTCTTCATCCTTCTGAGGAATCCTTCTATTGAAATTCAAAAAAGGATGAACTTATCTATATACACATGTCTATGTACTGAAATATCAAAGATTCACGATGATCCGAATCTGTATTTATGAAAAATGGAAGAATTTTTGTCAGAGGAGAAATTACCAAACATCTAGCATTCCCTCACGCTCGGCGGTAATGAGTTTTTTAATTGAGAGAAAAAGAATACTATGTTTTCAACGCATGAAATATGAATAAAATCGTAAGTGATAATAGCACAACACTTCCGATTCAATATAAGCAAGCCCTGGGCCTACAACTAGCCAATTAAGAGTTTTCAAATGTACATTGAAGTATGTCTTTGCTTATTTTCATCCTTCACAGATCTCTTCCTCTTCTCTTCTGCCTTGGACTTTGCTGCTTGTTTTGCACTTTCAAGATCTTCAATTAGGTTCTCCGAGCACGCTTCGACATCTCTCGTAGCAGTTTTTTGGGGTCAGATTTTCAGCTACATCGGCTAGAATCATCTGGGTCTCACTCGGTAGTTGTTCCATTGTTTCAAAAAGCTTGTGGGAATCAAGGCGCAAATAGTTCTTAGCCAGCACCTTGAACCCTTCAAAAGTACAGTATGATAGCTCTATGTGTTTGTCCATTCTTTCTCTTCAAATCAGCGCTGGGTCGAGCCGATCCACATAGTTTGTTGTGAAGACTATAAAGTCTCTCCCCACGACACGAGGACCATAAACCATCTATGAAATTCAAAAGCCCTGATAGAGTGACCTTGCTTTCTTTATCAACTTTAACATCTTTCCTGACATTCTTAATTTTGAGATTCTTTCCTTCTCCCTCCTCATCATCTTCATCTTTCTTCTTTCTTTCCCCCGTAAGATAATCGATATCTTCAATAGCAATTATCGACTTACTCAACACCTCAATAAGTAGTTTCTTCAGTTCAGTATTGTCCTTCACTGATGTTAGTTCAAGGTCATAAATATCATACTCTAGAAGATTCGCCATGGCGGCAATCATGGTGGACTTGCCAGTCCCTGGAGGACCATATAGAAGATACCCTCTTTTCCAAGCCTTCCCAATCTCTTGGTAGTAGTCTTTGCTTTCTCTGAATGTTTTTAGATCATCGACCACCTCTTTCTTCTTCTCCGGGTCCATCGTCATCGTTCGAAACGATGCTGGATGATCAAACGAAACATGACTCCACATCTTGTCATTGTTCCTAGAAGCACCGTCAATTCTGTTATTAGTGAAAAGCTTTCTCTGTCGATTTCGGATCCTAATCTTTTTGCCTTCCTCCAACACATGGTTCAAGTACAAATCTGTGACCAATTCTCTGTGCTTCTTATGAAACGTGAGCTTGTAATACCGCCTCTTCTTCGGTGAACCATTCCTCACATTTGACTTGCTATTGAGCAGCATGTTTGCTTGAAGCCTCTTAGCCTGCTTTGATGTATCTGAGTTGAGGTAGCTCTGAATTGCGGTGTAGCGTCTGCTGCGCTCAAGACGCTCCCCGGTGTATTCATGGAAGGCTCTTTGAAAGTAAGGACTCATGAACCCGAGCAAACAATGTGTGTAGGTTTTTATGCTGGTATGGAGCTGACGAGGGACGTACCATTCTTAGATGGTGTAGAAGAAGAAGAGGCTTGCTATGGTTGTCCCAAGCACATACCCCATTGGAAACAGTTTCAACTCTCTTTCTTGTGTCCACTGTCCAGTGCCATGCTCTACAATTCGTGCTATATAACAACTAGTAGTCTGTCTCATGCTAATATGGGTGGGACAGCTATCTGTTAAGGCTACTGTCTATTTTTCTAATACAGTATGAAAGTAGAAATACATAAGAATATGCCACGTAAAAGAAAAACTGAAAGTACAAACTCCTCAAAAATAGGTAGCAAATAAAGCTATTTGTTCGAACTATGTAGCAAATTGATAGAACACCAAAATTGATCAATAAAATTGAGAAGAAACAACGATCACAAATGCAAAAGTAACCCAAAGAAGAGTCTTAAAACTTTCTCAACCCCAGTCACTCAAAGAGTGCCCAATTACATTCAAATTCCAAGATGTCCAATCTCACTAACTCATCCCTATTTATAGTGTTACTTCTAACTACCTCTAATCGACTCTCTATATGGGATCCTATCACAAATATTATTGCTATTATTGTTTTGTTAAATTAGCTAATTAATTGTTAGCGAAGAACTCCACAATTAGCATATTCCTAATGTAATTGAAACACGTATCTTCTTAGCATACTTAATTAGTATAGTGTAGTCGACTTTTTTGGATAGATATATGTTTTTTTCGTAGATATATGTTATATTAGAATAATAATGATAATAATAATTCCAACCATAAGTCACAAACACATATTCAGTCTAAAATCCATCTCTTTTTTCTTGGTCTAAAATCCATCTCTTTTTTCTTGGTCTAAAATCCAATACAGATTCCAACTCTTTTTCCTTGACATAACTAATAAAAACATCACTGATCGCTCTCTGTTCTGCTCTGTCTCGAAATGAAAAATCACAGTTTCTTGAAATTGAATTAATGTTTTCTTATTTGTCTGAATTGGATGAAACACAAGATGAACAAAATGATACTAGTGAGAATGAAGAGGAAACTTAGATCAAAGTCGTGAGAGAGTTATTTAACTCTTGCAGTCTAGATCAGATCAGCAACTAAGTAAACCTTGCTTCCAAGATAAAAATCCAGAAAGTAGTAACGATGTAAACAGACAAGAGGAGGGAGAAGCAGAGAACCGCTAAGGGAGAGTGAGAGAGTCGTGACTTTTTTTTTTTTTTTTTCTGATCCTTTACTACCTCTTACATGTATATATATGGTCTCAACACACTGATCTAGCAAAGCACATCTTCTGTTATAAGAAAATTTATTTCCCAATAATTAATGTATGATCATAACTACCACGACTTAGATTACAAAAAAACACCATCGACCACATTAAATTTAGCCAGAGTGGAAGAGTTTGATCCACAAAGCCAACCCCAACTAATTTGGAATCGAGGCCTTGCAGTTGTTGACTGCCATGATTCATCAACAATACTCATCTATATGTGCAACAGTAAATGCCTGTTGTTCTTTCTTGTTCCTTTCCGTTCTATCTTGCTATTATTTATGTCCATTGTTTGCTTTCCTAATTGGTGTTTCTTTTTTTTTTTTTTTTTTTTTTTTTCCTCTGATTAGATAACTAAACTTGGTTGAACATGTAGGGATTTTCCATACAGAAGAGCAGTAAGAGCAGGGGGAGAATTTTAAAGATAATTGCTATTGTTTTCAGTAGAAGGAAGTTTCAACAAGCTACATCAATGAGGTTCCCACTAACCTACTATTGCACCAAAAAGCCATTTCTTTTCATTATGGATGTCTTGTCTCCATTTTTAAGGACATCAATTCAGACAAGGGAGCCAACCAAGACAGCTCGAATGAATATTATTCTAGACATGTTTATTATATTATAAGAGAAATCTATTAGCTATTGTTGTACCTCTCATCAGTTTTTCTGGGTAGATGATTGACCTACCAGTTCCTCCTTGGCTCCTTCATCCTTAATTGAAGTCTGTCTTTGCTTATTTTCCACCTTCACAGAGCTCTTCCTCTTCTCTTCCTCTGCTTTCAACTTTGCCACTTCTTTTGCACTTTCAAGAGCTTCAATGAGGTTCTCTAAGCACGCTTCGACATCCCTCGAAGCAGTTTTTGGGGTCAGATTTTCAGCTACATCGGCTGGAGTCATCTGGGTCTCACGCAGAAGTTGCTCAATTGTTTCAAAAAGGTTGTGAGAATCAAGACGCAAATAGTTCTTAGCCAGCACCTTGAACCCTTCAAAAGTACAGTATGATAGCTCAATGTGCTTGTCCATTCTTCCTCTTCGAATGAGCGCTGGGTCGAGCCGATCCACATAGTTTGTTGTGAAGACTATAAGTCTCTCCCCACCACATGAAGACCACAGACCATCTATGAAATTCAAAAGCCCTGATAGAGTGACCTTGCTTTCTTTATCAACGTTAACCTCTTTCCTGACCTTCTTAATTTTGGGATTCTTCTCTTCTTCTCCCTCCTCCTCACTGCCTTCATCTTTCTTCTTTCTTTGCCCCGTAAGATCAAGCGAACAATCGATATCTTCAATCACAATTATCGACTTACTCGACACCTCGATAAGTAGTTTCCTCAGTTCAGTATTGTCCTTCACTGATGTTAGTTCAAGATCATAAACATCATACTCTAGAAGATTTGCCATGGCAGCGATCATGGTGGACTTGCCAGTCCCTGGAGGACCATATAGAAGATACCCTCGTTTCCAAGCCTTCCCAATCTCCTGATAGTAGTCTTTGCTTTCTCTGAATGTAATCAGATCGTCGACAATCTCTTTCTTCTTCTCCGGGTCCATCGCCATAGTTCGAAACGTCGCTGGATGATCAAAGGACACATGACTCCACATCTTCACCCTGTACCTAGAAGCACCATCAGTTCTGTTATTAGTGTGGAGCCTTCTTTGTCGATTTCGGATCCTAATCTTCTTGCCTTCCTCCAACACATGATTCAAGTACAAATCTGTGACCAACTCTCTGTGCTTCTTATGAAACGTGAGCTTGTAATACCGCCTCTCGCCGTCGTCTCTCCAGTTGTAAAAATTCTTCGGTGAATCATTCCTCACAGTTCTGCCTGCAACCCACCACATCTGAGCACCTTGGTAGGAATCAGTGATCTCCTCATAGTCATCCATGCTGAGTACAATTGACTTGCTATTGAGCAGCATGTCTGCTTGAAGCCTCTTAGCCTGCTTGGATGAGTCAGAGCTGAGGTAGCTCTGAATTGCGCTGTAGAGTCTGCTGCGCTCGATACGCTCCCCGGTGTATTCATGGAAGACTATTTGAATGTAAGGACTCAAGAATCCCAGCAAACGATGTGTGTACTTTTCAACACGGGCACGGAGTCGACGAGGGATGCAGCGTTCGAAGATGGTGTAGAAGAAGAAGAGGCTTGCTATGGTTGTTCCAAAATCAGATGTTCTTCCAAACGCATACGACATAGGATACATTCTCAACTCTCTTTCTTGTGCCCAGTGCTATGCTCTACAATTCATGATATATAGGCCTACTGTAAAGTAATAATATTGGTTAGGTAGAACCATATAGCACTGATAGAAGAGAGGTCTTTCGGGGAAGCCCGTTCGATGTGCATCAAATGAATCTTATTGCAATATTAGTAGCCTCAAGTCCATATATATTTCATCGTGATATACGAGTCTCTATATATAAAGATGCAATTATATACAAAAGAAAACATCTAAAAAAATGTAGCAAATAATTACGGAAGTGATTTGTGCATATTTCCTAATTGCACAATATTCTTTAACTCCTCTCCTCAAACTCAAAGTGGTCCACTTTGATTTTGCAAACCAAAATAAATACGGGTGTAAGACAAACAGAGCAGACATATCTGCAATGATGTTGCAACTATCAGGCAACATGCAAGACAAACAAATTTGTAACAAGGTTGTTGCTAATAGGCGGAACACGCTTAGCAGATTGCGCTCGAATCAGCGGACAATGCATGGGTAACAGGTGTGACAGGCATCGTGGACTGTGCTTGAATCAGCGGATAATATGCGTGATAGGCATCGTGGATTGCACTCGAATTAGTGGACGATACATGGATAACAGACGTAACAAACATCGTGGACTGCGCTCAAATTAACAAACAGTGCGATAGCAACAGCAGGATGCAAAGCAAAAGACAAACAGTTGACCATCACACGACGCGACACAGCAGGATGACGTCCAGGCTTGGCTGCTGGAAAAATCATGTGAGAGCGTGATCGGATGACGGGTGGCACAGATAGATAGATACACGGGCAGCAGACAAATAGATAAGCATGGGGTAGATGCACGGGTGGACAGGCTGATAGGTGTACAAACAGTTGAAACAACAGAGACGCACGAGAGAATAAAAAGAAAATCAAAACAAGAACATAATCGAACACAATGAAGGCGAGAACAAGTACTAAGATGCATCACGAATAGATCGTCGACTCAAAAGTTGACCGACCCAGGATTAGGTCTCTAGCTCTGATACCATAACAAGTCTTAATAGAATCCATAAGTTTATTGTATTTGATTGTGGTACACATGTCTCTATATATAAAGATGTAATTACATACAAAAAGAAACATATAAATAAGGTAACATATAATTATGGGAGTGATTTGTGTACAACATAAAACTGAGGCCTTTTGAATTAAAACCCCACACCTATAAGAGTTGAAGGTGGTTAAGTTGGGGATAATATCGGTGTTATAATGGAGATCTACGGACTTGCGCACGTATGTGCAGTGCAGTCATGAGAATCTTAACATGGTATCAGGTTTCATGGTTCGAATGGGACCTGGGAAAGAAAAAAACAAACTAGATCATGTGACTTTTGGGGAAGTGTTGAAGATGTGTGGACCGAAAGTTAGTCCCACATCGATTATATACAACTTCATAACAAAGTATGTAATTGATTAACTCCTTCCAACTAGTACCGAGGTCTTTCGAAATAAAACCCCACACCTAAAGTTGGAAGGTTGTTAAGTTAGGGACAACATCGGTGTTAGCGGAGGAGATGCACGAGCTCATGAACGCATGTGTTGCGCGTCCGTGAGAATTTAACAATAACTTCATTGTTTTACATTTTCTAAAAAAATTGTAAATTCGTTGGATTGTAAATTCCTATTTCTTTTTTTGTACTTCATCCATGTTTTGGAAGCTAGTATGGCGGTCATATTATTTAATTATTATGCATCTCTCTTGTCAAATAAAATAATCTAAAAACTTTATTTTTATATTTTTTTATTTTGAAATAACTTTTTTATGTTATAATCAATTTTTAAATCAATTCAATAGGCCATTTTGACAAGTGTGTGGCCTTAAAAAAGAAGTTGAGGCTTCTATTCTTTTGGTGTGAACCACTAGAATTCGAACCATAATCACTAATCCTAACCTTCTATATTCAGTGAGTATTAATCACCTGGTCGTTATTGGCAAACGTGCTTGTGGCACTTCTCCGCGAGCCTATAATCTCCGCTAGTATCAATATTGTTCCCAACTTAACCACTTTTAACTCATAGGTGTAAAGTTTTATCTCAAGAGAACTCAGTAGTATTAGAGGGGATTCAATCACTCATATATTCATCATGAAATTTCACTTAAGATGTGTGACTATTTATTTTTGGTCCATACATCTCTAATAGGGTTGCAAGTGGGGCAGAGAATCTCTGTCTCCCTGCCCCACGGGGAATCCCCGTCTCCCCACCCCATACCCCGCCCTATAGGGAATTCATTTAAAAAAAAAAAAATATTAGGAATATGTTGTGCATTATATTTATTCCTTATTTTGCATTAAGTTTTAAAAAATTATATGCATTCGATTTACCAACTAATGCTAATTGTTAACTTAACGAATGCAACATTTTCAAAATAAAGTCTAGTTTAATCTAACTAAAATTTTTATTAAGACTAAATTACTATATATACTTTATAGATGTAATATAAAAGATATATTTTATATTTGCGATTAACATGATAAATGATACACCACTACAAAATATATAATTATAACCAAATCTACCTTACTAAACAATTTATTATAATAAGTTATAATTTTAAATCTAATACAATACCTAATTATTAAATACACAATACATACTATAGTCTTAATATGAAATATATATATATATAAATACATTTTCGATAAAAAAATGAATATTTAATGTATTTGCAATTCATTCTAATTAAATAGTTTCCATTAATTTTCATGATTTATTAATATAATACAATACATTTAGAAGTCATAAATTAAATAATTATATAGTTTATTTTTTATTTAGTTTCTCATGTGACAGTAGTATCTAATATTGCCAACCACATTGCCTAATACACACTATAGACATTGTCATTGGATCTCAATTCTCAACTAATAGGTGGTCCTTTGAATTTTTTTTTATTTGAAAAAATTAAGGATACAACTTGTTTCCATTGGAGTTTGAACTATGAATTCATGATCTTAGCATTGTTATCGGATCTTAATTCTCGAATAAGGGGCGACCATTTAAACTTAATATGTTTTCATCCACGAAACTTGAACTTAAGACCTTGCTTAAGGGAAGGTGAACCCATTACTACTTAAACCAACTAATTTTTTTAACTAATTGTTTCTATATAATAAAGTTTTTTAGTCAACTATACCCTAAACCCTAAACCCTAAAAAAAAAAAAATGATAATATAACACTCTCAACACATACTTTAGACGCACATTCTTGTTTTTAGTCGTTTATGATATTTTGTTAAATGTCGGATTCACGCTTGAAAAGACAAGAAAGAACTGTAAATGATTAAAACACAAGGATGCGTTAAAAAGTTGGTTATTTTATCAATTTCCAAAAAAAAATCTCTTAAAAGGGTGTTCTTCTTCAGCAACTACAGACACGTGCTATGCGAATCCGCGCCCAGTTCACACTATGGACAAAGGTTTGTCACAAAAAAGGGGTTTCAATCTGTGTTGGTGAACACGACTTGAACAGGTATCCCTTCATCTTCACTGATTACGTCAATAACAAATTTGTTCTTCTTTGCAAAGAAAAACTGATTGATTTGATTATCATTGTTTTTAATCTGAGATAGATATTGATCGTACTAAATTATGATCTTGGGTTCCAATCTGTGAATTTACCTTAGCTTATACATGAAAAGTAGATGTTAGGGACTTTCGCTTTGAAAGTGTGAAGGAACAATATTAGGGTCTCAATCCAATTACAGATAGAAAAACCTAAAAAATTTCAAAATCATTGAATGAGGCTTATGGAAGACTACAAACATGGAAATGATTGCATAAGCACAATAAAGCTTGAAACTGCGGCCGATTACAATTTTGTTGAATATTTTCATATGCACTTGAGATCTTTGCTGGATTAGTATATAATGAGATAAATTGATGGTTAGTCATGAGAAGCTCGGAATCTCACCGTTCATGTACCAAATTTGTATACATTAAGCTGAATGGCAACGTAGAAACCATGTAGCGGACTGCTGACCTCAATTAATTTAGCCCTACTGATAGCCCTAAAAAATTCAAAATTCGGGGAAGTTGACTTCCGCAAACTGCAAATTTTTGTAAAACTTTCCTCATCGAAGTCAACTTCCCCAAATTGCTTCCAAATCTTAAGTCGCGAAGTTTGTCGCGAAGTCAAAGTTTCGACCTTGGGCATAACAAGTCACTCTAGTGTGTTCCCTAATATTTTCTCAAAGCCTAACCCAACTTGCAGCTGGCAATGTATGGACCTCATTTGATTAACCCATTGTGTCTTCATGATCCCTTCACCGATATACTGAACAAAACTACTTGCAACCCAATGACCCTTGCTCTCTAATTTGAACATCCACATCCATGATACGATCCATACCTTGTGTTGGACATAAGGAAATATTTGAAGGAAAAGCTTGGATCCATAAGTAAGGATCACCAACACTTGATCAACCGCATAAAACCAAAGCTCTTCATCTGCAGGAACATTGCAAAGTACATCTTCAATTGAAACAAGTAGTGTAGCATTGACATTCTTGGCTAGGTGGAAGAAATGAAACAACTCTTCAAGTATTGCATATGCATTACTCATGCCCCCATGTCTACAATGTTTCATAAGAATGGTAATGGTGGCAATCAATGCTCTCCTCTTGTATCACACACCTCCAAGAGCCAACCACCACATTAAGGATAACAAGTTAGGCTCTACATGTACCAAAGCCATAACCAAAAACCATATCTATCCAAGACACCAAGTCTTTGTTTTGAATTTCCTCAAACACCAAAGCCATAACCAATTATCATATGGATGCACTGAAGAGAAACGTGCTCAAATATAGTATACTGATCAATGAAGTTCCAAGAGACCAAATCTATTGGAGAACATTTCACAAACAATAAATATGCAACAATGGCTGTTGATATAATTAAAAAGAAGATGAAAAGTAGGAAGAAGAATTGATTGAGAAAGGGGAATTATAAAGAAGAGGATTGAGAGAAGATAAGAGACAAAGAGAATGCATTTCTCGCTTAGAATCTCATAACGCGCATTACATTTTTATATAGTGAATAAATCCTAACAAGTATCAAGTATGAGAGTCCGGCTTAGTTGTGGCAGTTATTAGTTTCCTTGCCATTTCCATTGATTTCAGTTTCTTTCGGGGCTGTTAGTTGTTGGTCTTCTCTCTTAGCTTCTTCATTGCTAGTTGAAGCCTCTTTGGCAAGCTTGGCCTTTTTCTTTTCCTTTCTGAGTAATCTTTTCTCCTCCTGTTCCTGGGCTTTCACCCGAGCTGCTTCTCTTGCATTTTCTAGAGCTTCAATTAGGTTCCTCAAGCATGCTTGGACATCCCTTGGAGCAGTCTTTGGAGTAAGACTCTCCGCTACATCGGCTGGAGTGATCTCAATCTCATTTAACTGTTGTTCAATCGTTTCAAAAAGGTGGTGCGACTCTAGGCCCAAATAGTTCTTGGCTAGCACCTTGAATGCTTCAAAGGTGCAGTAGGACAGCTCTACGTGCTTGTCCATTCGACCCCTTCGAATTAGAGCTGGGTCGAGGTCATCCACATGGTTAGTGGTGAAGACAAGGAGGCGCTCATCGCCACAGGCAGACCATAACCCGTCAATGAAATTCAGAAGTCCTGATAGAGTCACTTTGCTTTGCTTATCGTTTTGCATCTCCTTCATGGCCTCCTTCATTTTGGGATCCTTCTCTTCTTCCTCAGCTTCTTCATCATCGTCATCATCATCATCTCCTCTCTTTTTCTTCCTCTTTCTTTGCCCTGTAAGATCAAGTGAGCAGTCGATATCCTCTATCACGATAATTGACTTACTAGACACCTCGATTAGTAGCTTTCGCAACTCGGTGTTGTCCTTCACTGCTGTTAATTCAAGGTCATAGATATCATACTCTAGTAGGTTTGCCATGGCTGCTATCATTGTGGACTTGCCCGTCCCCGGAGGACCATGCAGAAGATACCCTCGTTTCCATGCTTTGCCGATCTCCCTGTAGTATTCTTTGCTTTTACTAAACGTGATTAGATCGTCCACAATCTCTTTCTTCTTCGCAGGGTCCATGGCCAACGTTCGGAATGATGCAGGGTGGTCCAAAAGCACATGGCTCCACATGCTCTCCCTAGGCCAAAACATGCGGTCGCTTTTGTTATTAGTGTACAGCTTTCTCTGCCGATTCTCAACCTTAATCAACTTCCCTTTCTCCACCACATGGTTCAAATACGAGTCTATGACAAGCTCTCTATGCTTCTTGTGGAATGTGAGCTTGTAATATCGTCTCTCACCGTCGCCTCCTCTTGAGTAGTAACTCGGTTGGTGTTCAGTCTTCACGGTTTTGGATGCCACCCACGACATCTGAGCACCATTGTAGGTATCAGTGATCTCCTCGTAGTCATCCATGCTGAGTACTATTTTCTTGCTGTCTCGCATGAGATCAGCCTTGAGTCGCTTGGCCTGCCTGGACGAATCCGAGCTGAGGTAGTTCTGAATGGCAGCATACACTTCACTGCGCTCCAGACGCTCCCCAGTGGTTTCATGAAATACAATTTGGATGTATGGATTGACGGCTCCGATCAAACGTTGAGTGTACTTTTCTAAATTCCTTCGTAGTTGAGGAGGAATATATCGTTCGAAGATGGTGTAGAAGAAGAAGATGCTCCCAATGGTCGACGCGAATTCTGATCTCAAAAACATGTTCCCCATTGGCACCATCTTCTTATTTGTTGATCTTTTCTATATGCTATTACTGTATTGCTGCTTGTGGATTTAAATTGGGAGAAGACAAGGACAAAGAAGAGAGTAGGTAGGTATTGAGACGGCCAGCTAGAATTGGAGTGTACATGACTTCGTTGTTGACTTGTTCTCTACCACAAACTAGTAACTTAGTTATTCATTGAGAAAAATATTTGACAAAAAATGACACTACAACGTATGTCTTATATGATGCATACGCAGGTGTGACTAGTCCCGGTGATGTCATGACAGAGGAGAAATTTCAATGTGAATAGTGAAAAAGCGACAATGCCTTTTTTGTCCTCGATTGCCTAAATAGTGGTGAATTGACACTAATAAAATCCATTGTACGACCTTATTGAGGGTTACTCTCAAAATAGTTCAAGAACTTAGCTTAAAAAGTTGAAATGCAAGGACATTTTCCATGTTTTGTTGTGGAATAGTTAAAATGCAAGGAAGTTCAACCTAGATGAGGTGTTGGGTTTTATATTTTTTCCCCATTCAAAAAGAGGGAAAGGGAAAATTAAGGAAAATTAAGGAAGAGGAGGGTGTAGATAAAGCTTGGGATTTTCATGGCTAATCATACCACAAATTTGTTTTATCTTTTCTTGGTTCTGTTTTTTAATATATTGATGACTGAAGAGTTGCTTTTTTAGGTTTAATTTCATTGTGTTATGCCTTGAGCCAACTTTATTTTGCAATCTTCATGGACCACTTTCTTTCATGCATCCAATAAAATCCTTTTACTTGGTTTAATTTCATTTGTGTTGTACCTTGAGCTGGCTTTCTTCTGTAATATTCTTGGACTACTTCCATGCATCCAATAAAATCCTTTTACGCTGCCCTTTTGCCCCCATTGACACTTCTTTACCACTTTGAAATGAAATATGACACTGCACTTTTGAACCCATCTAACATTCCTACATCATCTTTGAATAAAATATATTGGCTCATGCTAGACATTTGAGACCACGTACGTTTTGGGTTAGGCGAGAAAGAAGAATGTGAAAAGTAAAAAGAGTCTTCTTTGAAGTTGACTTGTGGTCTTGTAGGGTCAAATATGCATTGCATAATATTTCTCCTTTCACAAGATGGGGCATATATGGGACCCATTGTTGCTAGGAAATCGTCAAGTTTGTCATTTCTCTATCTAGTATTACTTAACGAGAAAGTCTGTGTCATTTGGCATCAGGTAGCCACCAAAACTGACCAAACTCTAGCCACTAGTAAAATATTACAGATGACTCTCCTTTACCACATCCTATATTCACCCCCTTATTAGAAGATGATGCAATAGACATGTCCATCTTGGACATATCTTCTTTTAACTAAGAAAAAAAAAAAGAAACTAGTCATTTTTTTGTGAAATACACATGTAATATGGACTGTGGAAAATGGTTTAAATAATCTGAACTACATATACCACTGAGGGATTTCCAAGCCAGAACATCATAGTGCTTTAAAAAAACAAAAAAAACAAAAAAGGATAGTTCCCACACTTGGTATTAACACACTATTGGATCGATTCAGCTACCTTGGCTTCTTCCTTGTTGACAGATTTGCTTTCTTCCTCGGCCTTCGACTTTGCTTCTTCCTTCACTTTCATGAGAGCTTCAATTAAATTGTTCAAGCAAGTCTCAACATCCCAAGGAACAATTTTTGGCATCAGATTCTCCGCTACGTCAGCTGGAGTCATTTGTGTCTCTTGGAACAATGATTGTATGGTCTCAAAGAGCGGATGAGAGTCGATATCCAAATAATTGTTGGCCAGCACCTTAAACCCTTCAAAACAACAAAACGATAATCCAATGTGCTTATCCATTCTGCCTCTTCGAATCAAAGCTGGGTCCAGTTTCTCCACATGATTAGTGGTGAAGACAATGAGTCTCTCCCCACCACAAGAAGACCATAGTCCATCGATGAAATTTAGAAGCCCAGAGAGAGTGACCTTACTATCCTCCTCAGATTTCTCTGCTTTTTAGCCATTTGGACTATGGGATTCTTCTCTTCATCAGCATTTTCCTTCTTGTCCTCCTTTCTTTGGCGAGTAAGATCAATAGAGCAATCGATGTCTTCAATTACTATAATTGACTTGCTAGAAATGTCTATGAACAATTTCTTCAACTCGTTATTATTCCTCACTGAAGTTAACTCAAGATCATAGACATCGTACTCAAGTAGATTTGCCATGGCAGCCACCATAGAGGACTTACCAGTCCCAGGAGGACCGTGGAGCAAGTAACCGCGTTTCCATGCCTTGCCAACTTTAGCATAGTAGTCTTTCCCCTTACTGAAAGTGATCAGATCATCGACAATCTCCTTCTTCTTCACTGGGTTCATTGCTAATGTTTGAAACCTCGATGGATGTTCAAATGCTACATGGCTCCACATGCTTCTCTTACGATATCCGCTCCAAGTTTCGTTTTTATTGTTAGTGTAGAGCTTTCTCTGCCGACTCTCTACCTTCATCTTCTTCCCTTGTTCCCGAACATGCTTTAAATACTTCTCAGTAACCAGCTTTCTATGTCTTCTGTGAAACGTAAGCAAATAATATCGTCTGTCATCAGCATCTGTGCCATAGAAAGAAATTGTCTGGTTAGTTGTGACCGATTGACGGGAAGCCCACCAAAGATTCACACCCTGATAGCTTTCAGTTATCTCCTCATAATCTTCCATGCTTAGGACAAGGTCCTTGCCATCTTCCACAACATCAGCTTTCAGCCTCCTCGCCAGCTGCGAAGAATTGCCGGTGAGGTAGGTCTCTATTTCTTCATAAACCGAACTGCGTTGATAACGCTCTCCTGTATACTCGTAGAAGGAGATGCTAATGTAAGGATTGAACAAGTTAACAAACCATCTGCTGTAATTTTGGAACTGATATCGGAGAACAGAAGGGCAGTACTGCTGAACCATAGCGTATAGAAACATCACGGTTGCAATTGTTGAGCCCATCCCTGCCCATATTTCTCCGGCGCCCATCATCATCATCACTCACTGATGTGCTCTAACAAATTAATCAGAATGAACTAGATCTAGATAGGTCTGTTGTTGATGCTGCTATGAATGCTAATTAACTGGGTTGAGATTTGTTTAAATAAGAAGTTGGAAATTCTTATGTTTCATTACTTTCATGTGCTTTGCTTACCAGGTCATAGAGGTCTATTATGCACATTCTCAGTAGTTTCTTAAGGATTTTTTTTTATTATTGGAACAGAGTAAACAACCAACTCCTGCGTTAGGTGACTCTTTACTGTGTCAAATGAAATTTATTTGAGGGGGGAAAAGATTTACTCTTAACAATGCGGGGTGGAAAGTACTCCGACAATTGTGGCAGCTCTGTGGCCAAAAATCTGTCAAACAATTTTGAAGTTTAAGATCATTTGATTTGTCATATGCATTGTGTGAATTTGACTGTGTTTTGAACAATTTTGTTTATCATTGATTAGTGGTCAAATGATCAAAAATATCCTAACATTTACAAATCGTATCAATTATATCTTAACCTTTGAAATTTATCAACTATATCCTAACCTTTTTTTATTTAGTATCAATTCTATCCAAAACAAATTTGACTCCATTTTTGTTCCTAATATGTGCCCACACGTCGTCATTATCTTCAACTTCATATATATGTGTGTGTGTGTGTGTGTGTGTGTGTGTGTGTGTGTATTAGAGTTAAATATTCATGATAGATGTATATGTCTTCTTGTATATAATACACATAGTTGTGTACAAATGCCTACTTAATCACATACATAATTTAGGTATTTAGTTCTTTTATCAAATTAAATAACTATGGGCAACCTTCTGATAAGTTAATTTATGTCATTTTCATATGAATATATACATATAATTTTTAACTTATTATTGGTGATCTACGAATAACTAAATTTTAATTAGAGTATAATGTATCGTATATTGATTTATAAATTAGGCCAAATGATAAAAAATATCCTAACATTTACAAGTTGTATCAATTATATCCTAACCTTTGAATATTATCAATTCTTTCATAACTTTTTCGTTTTAGTATCAATTTTATCCTCAACTAATTTTGGACATTTTTTTTCTTTGAAATTAACATAATCTTCTAACTTTTATTTTCATGATCATTCATATTGATCAATTTACACTTTAAAATCTTGAAAGCCTCGTGTTTGAATTAATGTACGAGAACTCACAAAAAAATAATTTATAAATCAATGATATGTTAATACCTTAATTAATTTTTTTAGTTATTCATAAAGCACAATATTAAGTTGAAAATCATGTGTATATACATATAAAAATAACATATAAAATTTATTAGAAGGTACACATAGTTGTTTAATTTAACAAAAGAATTATGTACTTGAATAGAAGTATGTACTTAGATTATATGTATATGATTGAGTAGCATATATACACACACTACTATAAATGTATTATATATATGAATACATAAAAAAAATATTAAGCTTTAATGCATATGTATAAATAAATCTTTAAATGGTATAATAAGAAAAAAAAATTGATGTGTGGGCAAAAAAAGGGTCTAAATTAGTTGAGGATAGAATTTATGCTAAATTTCAAATGTTATGATATAATTGATAAATTCCAAATGTTAGGATATAATTAATACAACTTGTAAAGGTTAGGATATTTTTTATCATTAGGCCTATAAATTATTATTTTTGTGACTCTTCATAAACTTAATTTAAACTTGGGGCTTAAAAGATTTTGATTAAATTGATCAATGTCGATGATTATTAATAGAAAAGTTAGAAGATTTAAGTTGATTTCAAAGAAAAAGTGTCCAAATTTATTGAGGATATAATTGATACTAAATTGAAAAGGTTAGGATAAAATTGATAAATTTCAAAGGTTATGATATAATTGATACAACTGGTAAAGGTTAGGATATTTTTTATCATCGGGCCTTAATTATTTTACTGCTGTAATACACCTGAACATAGACAAATGTGTATTCATTTAAGTGATCTTCTTACTGTCTCCATCATGTTGTGAGACTAATGCATTAAAGCAATTGTTTAAGTTTTATAATTTTCATCAACCAGTGAAGGTGAGATTCAATGGACATGCTCAACATATATTCGGTTCTTAATTTCAATATACAATGGTAGTTTAATATAGCAATTAATTCTCACCTCTGGGTTTTTGTAATGCTTGCTATACATCAATTTTTGAATGTTAGAAGGATGGACCTAAGGCAAAGGTGACATTAACCTAAGACCCTGCTGACCTTTTTCTTTTTTTTAATAAGCTTTCAAGCAAGGCATGGGGCGGGTTGTTCGAATTCTTAATTTGTGATAGAGTCAAATTGTAGATATTGTGGTGTCCAGAATTAATCCTAACTGTTTTGCAGTCTACTAGAGAAACTATAATCTCAAGAAGGCACAGTTTAGCAACTAGTAGGTCCCAATGGTTGCATAAAGGTTGAGATTGTAATTAGAAATTGTATTGATTAGGGTAAAAATGGCAAATTGTATATGACGGATTCTCTTATTTATAGAGTCTTACAATACTCAAATAAGGAAACTAATACGTAAATACCGCAATTAAACAAATATGGTAAGTACTATAATTATACAAATATAGCAACTAATATAATACACAAATATAACAATTGTATAGTTGTCTAACATTCTCCTTCAAACTCAAAGTGGTGATAATGAAATCACTTGAGTTTTTAAACAAATAAGATGAGAAGACACCTAATCGATAATAGTTTTGCATGGGAACACCAGATCGCGACGAACGGATGTAAGTAACTACAGACAGAATTGATAGATAGACAGGCGGAACATATAGATCTACAACAGTGTTATAGCAAATAGGCATGACAGGCATCACGAACAGCACTCAATGGCGTACAGTACGCGAGTCGGGCGTGATAGCACGAGATTGGCTTGGACAGGCAAATAAGCAATAGGCGACAAGTAAGACAGACATATTTGCAACAGTGTTGCTTGTTTAACAAGCTAAGATATGCATATATATATGCAGTATAGGAAGAATAGACAGGACAGTGGTGGAGTAGAAATAACTATCTTGCACATGAAAAAAAAAAAAAGAAACTAACTTTGTGTGCCCCACCACTTTTTTTTTAATAAATAAAAAATCAAAACTTTTCTTCCCTTACTTGCTGTTGAAGCCATCATATAACAAATACCAAACTTGTTGAGGCCGACGATAGGGTGGACGAAATGGGCTTTTGCACACACTAGAAGCCAACGAAAGGATGGATGCAGTTGAGGCGCACGATCAATTGCACAGAACGAATAGAATTGCATGGTAGAGTTGTAAATGGGTAGGGTAATCTTTATGGGTAAAAAAAATTTATCGTAACAGAAATGAGGATTTTAAATGGTTATGGGGTGAGGATGGATATAAAATCTCATACCCACATGAGTATGAATACGTGGATGGATAATAAATTATATTCATTGAATTCTCATGAAAAATCTCAATTAGGAATCCTCAAAAGTAATCTCCACGAGGAATCCTCATTCATATATCAATTTATACCATATGATATTTATTATTTATATATACACCATATAATATTTATATATAAATATAATATAATATTACATAGTTTCTACCTCGAAACACTCATTATACACATAACAAAAATTTTTAATGAGATTTATAATTTTAATTTATTTTGTTAACTATATGTTTTGTTTTGAATTGTTTGCAACTATATTTATATTTTTACAATTAATTTTAGAATCACATGTGCTGAAAAAAAATTTATGATCAAATGAGAAAAACTGTAAAACCTTATTTTTATAGGATCCTCCTAAATTTTGTTTCTGGGGCCTTAGGTGTTATTGACTTTATATATATTATTTTTATTTATATATACATGTTATGAATTTGTAACTTATTGACATTAGTGTTTCCTCACGTGATTCTACATCCTCGCAAAAATACACATGAAAATCTTCGTGGGGTCCCCAATGAGAAATGAAATGGGAAAATAATTTTCTCATGGGGATTTTCATCCCCGTAAAAATTCTCGTGGGAATCCCCAATAGGAATAAAAATGAGAAAAAAAATTCTCATGGGGATTCTTCCTACTCATGGAGATTTGATGGTTACGGAGATGGGTATGAGAATTCTTCCCCATATGGGTATGGGTGATGAATTTTTAAGTGGGTATAGGTATGCGGCTACCCATTTGCATCTCTAATAGCATGAGACGGGCAACCAGACGATGATTGCAGAAGCACGCAAAGGCACGTACGGGCAGGTGGACGGTGAGCATGACCCACACACACGGGGTAGAGCAGATTAGCGAACAAGTGATGCATGCATGCATAGGGGTGCACATGGATTGGATCCAGTCCAATTAGGATCAATCCGTAATCTAATCCAATTATTGCAGATTTGAAAATTATAGTCCAGTCCAGTCCAAATAATTTATTAATCCAACTCAATCCAATTTGTAAATTACGGATCAGACTGGATCAAGTTCCACAGATTGATGTTTTCTTATTCAAAGATTCATAAAATTAAACTTAATCAAATGAATCACAAAAATTATACATATCCTGAATAACAAATTTACAACGTACATCCCACAAATCTATATATATCATATTTTTCATAAATTTGTCATCACAAAAACCTTTAAAATGTAAGTTCTTACATAAATAAATATGTCATCCACAAACTCCACAATATACCCAAACAAAAGCACACAAAAGGTGCACATTACAATATAACCCACAAAAAAATGTATTAAATGTAATAAAAAGGGTAAGAACAAGTAAAGTCTTTGAGATACTATATAGTTTAGAGTTGATGCTTTTCGAAATAGTATAGTACATATGGTTAGATATGCATATGTGTTGATATAATAAACAGATTGGATCTGTGGTTTTTAAATTTGAAATCCGTAATTCGATCCAGTCCAACCGGATTAGTGATTTTTCAATCCAAATCAGTTCAACGGATCAAAAAATTGATTCAATTAGTGATAATTAGTTCGAATTGGACCGGATCCGCGGATTAGTGCAATCTGTGTACACCCCTGTGCGTGCACATACGCATCAACAAAAGCGGTGGATGTGTTGGAGATCTCTCATGATTGTAGACGAAAACTTGCAAAACAACGCACACTGAGAGAAGTGCCACAATAGAGAAAACTAACCTGAGGGCTAAGGCTATGATACCATGAGTATGTAATTGGATATTTTATCGATTAGGGTAAAACAGGGTGAAATGTATACAACAGGATGCTCAGCCTTACAATACCCAAATTAGTTTCCTAACAAAGGCAATGGTTAGTGTCAAATTGTATTACTAATGTAAGGGTGTTGAGGCTTCAAAAAAAAATAATGTTAAAAGTTGAGGCTTACTTAAAAACCTCTTTTGAGGACAATAGCTAGAGGTTGTGTATCTACTCTTTATAAAAAACAACAGAAAGGCGTTGAGCACAGCACTTTGAAATGATAACTAAAGTAGCCATGCTTTATACATTATCATGGCTTAATTGCAAGAAAGATTATTGATTCTAGTACTTGCTAGATCTATTTTAACCTATGTTGACAACAAGAGCCTAATCAAGTGATCACTTTGTCGTCAAGAAGATGGAGGGAGATCTAAATATTTTTTTGGCCTTGGTATTGTGACTGGTGAAGGCTTAGAGGTAGATTGAATTTGCATCTTATTGATAAAATAAAGAGGTCTCACTCACTTCTTTCACCTGCCTTTAATTAGCTTCTTAATCTACAAGCTTAGCACTGACAAAGAAAAAAAGAAAGAACTCTCACCTTATTTTTATTTTTTTTAATTTCTAAAAGTAATCAAAACTTGAACGAAAGTACTTTTAATGTGTTGTCTGATGCTTCATCAATGTCACTATCGCCGCACAGAGTTTAAGTCTATATTTTATTTTATTTTTCTTTTTGATGAACAATTTTTAAGTCAAGTCGAGTTGGTCTTCTCATGCAAATGAACTTGTGATCAAAGCTTGAAATTTTTGTTTACTATGAAAACAACTGAATAGTGAATATAGGTTCAAGGAAAATGCCTTTCTTGCATCAGGAACATCAACGGAAGCATTTCATTTTGATGTCTCAATCAAAGTTTTTTTTCTTCCTAAAGTTGCTTCAGCTTGTAAGATGCTTGATCTGTCAAGCGTGACACACACTTGCGTTCTTTGATCTTTAATATTGTTGTGTACGAGTGATTATGTGTTCACACTTTCAGATGTATCATATTGATATTATTGACCCGGTCATTCGTTCTTTTATTAAGGGAAAGCATTTGTTTGACAAAAAAAAAGAGAGCATTTTTATTTTTTTTTAGCATTTTAAATACGACCTGATCGTCATTCGTCAACAATTATTTTGGAAGTTAACAATCTAACTAGGAACAACAAACTATTATGATTTTTTTTTGTCAAAGGTGCATCAATAATTAATCTTTGAAGTATGATATACCCTTCATTTTTCTTTCAAATGAAGACCTAGAGGTTTGATCGAAAGAGTCATGACCGTCTAGATTTAAGGATTAGTACTTTAAAGGCAAATGCTAGGTGCCCCAAATGGGACACTCATCATATTCCGTCCTCAATACGTCTCAAAATATATGTGCTCCTCAAGAATGGTTGAACGCATGAACGCATATTCCTATTTTAAACAATTTAATATCAGTTTTCGAAGGCTACAAAATTGTTATCTTACATGCCTCGCTGTCTTATAGAGTAGATTGATGACGGTGTAATATATAGCGACCGGGGCTGCCGTGATGGCACCAACAATCAACACTATTTATGTGGCATATACTTTCAAAACGGTTCAATGCCTTCCATTTCATTCGGATCCAAGCTTTCCTAACAAAAGAACCTCAAACCTTTCAACGAATTCAAAACCCTCCAAAAACCTTGTAAACAATTACAAATGTAACCGGAGAGATGATGATGCCAACTCTAAGCACAAGCAACAAGATCATAAAAGCTTTCTCTCTGTTCTTTTATTTTTTTGTTAAAGAGATCAAAAAAGTTTCATCAATTAGGAATACACTTGTAGAGTTTACAAATATTAAGAGGTTACACAGTCAAAGTATCTCAATTGAGATGGTAGATATCATTTGTCAAAATGTAAAATTTTCAGAAGTTATGAGTGTTTCTTTGATTTTAAATATAATTATATATATATATATATATTTATCATATAAATATATATATTTACACCTATTACCCAATGGGTACCAATTTGGACTATATCTATCTGGGTTTCTAAAGCAAATCTTTAGAGTAGATGTTTGTATATAAAGAATTTGTACTCTTTGAAGTGAGCAATGTGGGACTAAAGAGGTTTTCTATTCAAACTCACTTGAAACATTTTTTAAGTCCTAACAATGAGTTTGACTCTCGCTTAAGTAAAAAAAAAATTAAAAGGTCACAATTACTTTTCTTCAAAAAAGTAAAACACTAATTATAATTTTAAAGTACATTAAACTCATGAGTCCATGGTTTCAAGAAAAAAAAAAACCTCGTGAGTCCATAACATGCAACTTATAGTAGCAAGGCGTTGACAAAGACAAATTAGCTAATTCACAAAACACTCCGTACGAGCGAGTTGTTCTGATTCCCGCTTTAGTCTTGGAAATGGAAACCCTAACCCTCTTCGATAGTTCAAATATCTTGACCTGGTGGAGGTGATTAAGAAAAGAAGTGTTTATCTGCATTTTAAAGTGCAGGCTCTCTAGGGCAATTTTGTGGAGTCCACAAGTTGAATTGATTTTCTTGGAGTGATTTGAGGTGAAATTGAGATATTTTGAGCACCGCCATTTACAGGTATCTTCTTCGTCGATCACTCCCCATTTCATCTGTGAATGTTTTCATTGTATTTACTGAGATTCTCTGATAGGCACACTCACCAATTTCTTAGTCTTATTCTGTAAGGCAAATTGAAATTAGGGTTTTTCAGTAGTGACCATTAGAGGTTTAGATTATGGTTTTGTGTTCTTAATTAATGAAGTAAATCGCTGGAATTAAACAACTGAAACAAGCGACCGACCTCGATCCGAATCATTTTACTTCTGCATGGCCAATTATTTTGACAATGCATCCTATCCTCTTAGAAATTCCCTCATTGTCCATTGGCATTGCCATATTAATCCCAATTATTGTGTTTTAGGAGATACCTTAATTACTCATTCTGCTAGTAAAAGAACATGGATTAACTAATGGTGAAGATACCTTAATTATTTGAGTAGGGCCGTTAAATTGTTAAAAAACTTGGGCAATCAGGTGGCAATGACCAGTTGTATGTATTGTATAGGTGCAATTTGTCGCTCTGATTATCAATGTGCACATGTGAACTCAACCTAGATGAGCTCAGGTTTATATATATGTTTCCCATCGAAAAAAAGAGACGAATTGGTTGCTATGATTTGGAAGGAAAAGTGGGAATCAAGAGAAAAAGATTGCATAAAAATAATATCAAAAAACACATACATTTCAATTAGGCGCCATAGAAGAATGTGAGAAGAAAAGAAGACGGCACTTGATGAAGTCCTTTAATCATATTTCTAACTCTAGAAAAAGGGACATCTTCAATTTAGTTTATTGTCCATTCGTCTCACCACAAAAATTGAAAAATAGAATAAACTTATTGGCAAACAACTCAGTTTGGAGAGAGGGATCATTAGGCAACTATTCCTTGAAAATTACATTGAAATCTGCATATATATGGAATCGACATTTTACACGCATATCCTTCAATTCCTTGACTAGCTAACGAACTTATTTGGGTCATTTATCAATCATACCTACTAATCAATAACAATTTGCTACACGAACTATTAAATTCTTAATGAGGGGACCTGAAATCCGCAACTACAGTACTCAATATCACAGAATCAAGGATTGTTCCCATACTTGGCGTTAACATAGTATCTGATCAATGCTAGCTTCTTTTTTATTTTTTTGAGGACTGTATTAGCTTCCTTGGTCATAGGTTTGCTTTCTTTCTCAGCCTTCATCCTTTCTTCTTCCTTCACTTTGTTGAGAGCCTCAATTAGATTGCTCAAGCAAGTCTCGATGTCCCAAGGAACAATTTTTGGCATCAGATTCTCTGCAACATCAGCTGGAGTCATTTGGGTCTTTTGTATCAATGACTGAATGGTTTCAAATAGTGGATGAGAGTCAAGATCCAAATAATTCTTGGCCAACACCTTGAACCCTTCGAAGCAGCAATATGATAATTCAATGTGTTTATCCATTCGGCCTCTTCGAATCAAAGCAGGATCAAGTTTCTTTACGTGATTAGTAGTGAAGACGATGAGTCTCTCCTCACCACAACAAGACCATAGTCCATCAATGAAGTTTAGGAGCCCGGAGAGAGTAACTTTGCTGTCATCCCCAGAATTCTCTTCGTTTTTAGCCATTTCATTAGCATCTTCCTCCTTTTCTTCCTTCCTTTGGCCAGTAAGATCAAGTGAACAATCAATGTCTTCAATCACTATAATGGACTTGTTAGAAATTTCAGTGAATAGTTTCTTCAACTCATTGTTATTCTTCACTGATGTTAACTCAAGGTCATAGACATCATAGTCAAGTAGATTTGCCATGGCAGCCACCATGGAGGACTTACCCGTTCCTGGAGGACCATAGAGCAAGTACCCGCGTTTCCATGCCTTGCCAACTTTAGCATAGTAGTCTTTCCCCTTCCTAAAAGTGATAAGATCATGAATTATCTCCTTCTTCTTCACCGGGTCCATTGCTAGCGTTTGAAATGTCGATGGATGTTCAAATGTCACATGACTCCACATGATTTTACTCTGATGCCCACTCCAATTTTCTGCTGCATTATTGGTGTAGAGCTTTCTCTGTCGATTCTCTATCTTCATTTTCTTCCCTTGTTCCCTAACATGCTTTAAATATTCCTCGGTAACTAGCTTTCTATGTCTGTTATGGAACGAAAGCATGTAGTATCGCCGTTCACTGGCATCGGTGGCATACAAAGAAATCGTTTGGTTGGTTGAAACAGTTTGACAGGAAGCCCAGCAAAGCTCAACACCCTGATAGATGTCCGTGATCTCCTCGTAATCATCCATGCTGAGAACAAGGTCCTTACCGTCATCGACAACATCAGCTTTCAGCCTCCTTGCCAGCTGAGAAGAATTACTTGTAAGGTAGGTCTCTATGTCGACGTAAACCTGATTTCGTTGGTAACGCTCTCCTGTGTACTCATAGAAGGAAATGCTTGTGCAAGGATTGAATAGATTAGCAAACCATCTGCTGTAGATCATTTGGAACTGATATGGAAGAGCAGGACAGTACTGCTGGAACATAGCATATAAAAACATCGCAGTTGCGATTGTTGAGCCCATCCCACCCCATATTTCTCCCATGCCCATCATTAGAATGAACTGGGGATAGGTTTTTTGTTTGTTACTTTGAATGCGGGGATCAGGCCTATTTAAATACCATCAAAATTAGGGCCGGTCCCCCAACAAGGGCCGGCAAGGCAAGCTTAGTAAAATACATGCACTACTTACCAAAGTTTAGTAACTTTGGGCAAGTTTTCATATTTATTTATGTTTTGAGAATTAGAACGAGAAAAGTTAGAAACATCCACATAATAAGGAAATGTATCCTATTAAAGTTCAAAACTTTGTTTTTATTTCTTTATTTGCTTTCTTGTCCCTTTCTTGCAAATCGAACATGATATTTTGAAGATTTTGGATACCATATTTGACTTCAAAAGTTTTGTTTTCCAACTCTATTTTGGTTTACTTTCAAGCGAGCTAATTAATTAACTTTAAAGAATTTTTATCTTGTTAAATCTATGTTGAAGTTTCTAAGATTTTTTTTGGTGGTTGAATTTTTTTTATTTATTTTAAATATATGATTTCATTGTTTTGATTTTCCATTTTGTAACAAGAAATCATTTTTCATGATTATCTTATTTTTATTCTTATTAAAAAAGTTGTCTTATTTTTATTGCGCCTTTTTATACATCGCTGCTACTTTTATTTTATTTTATTTTGTTTTAATGTGGAGAGCTAATCTCTTTTTAATTCTACCATTGAAAAATATCCTGCACTATCATTCGTAACGTGAGACCAATGAAAATAGGGAAAAGTTATATACAGAATTATAGCTTGATTTGCCTTTTCAATATTATACTCGCATGCCAATTAATCAGTATTTTAAAAGCTAAGGGGCCTTGTCTTTTGATTCCACCTCAGGCCCCCAGATCATTAGGACCGGCT
Source organism: Stephania japonica (assembly GCA_039657345.1). NCBI lineage: Eukaryota > Viridiplantae > Streptophyta > Magnoliopsida > Ranunculales > Menispermaceae > Stephania > Stephania japonica. Next base: position 41,836,483 of record CM077561.1, read on the forward strand.
CTGATCAGAATTATCACATTTCATTGCTTTGGCTTGCTTTGCTTACCATCTGTGCAGCTTCTTGGAAGTTTGTTAACGAATATGTTGTTATTTTGTTAGTTTCTTTCATTAAACGATTGCAATTTAATATATAACCATTCCCACAACTGATTAGATTTTAATTATTGCCCTACATTTGGTTGCTGTATTATATGTTCAAAAAAATGTGGTCCTGATGCTTTCAAATTCTTTCCACACTTATAGTAGTCTTTTTTTTTTTTTTGATAAGCATAGTAATCTTTTCTATAAGGGGGTGGTGATGCTTCAAATTCTTTATATGGAGATAGAATGGATATGTATTGTTTATGCAAGGATAGTGAGGCTTCCTTTCACGTATTCTTTTCGAAAAGGAGGAAGATAGTTTAACAAAAATTTGCGAGGAACTATCACTTGGTGAGATTGATTTCACATTTGATAACTTTGTATTGTAATCTTCATGAACCACTTTAACCATCTGATAAAATTCTTTTATGCTTCCCTTTTCGACCCATTAACATTCCTACGTCACCTTTAAGCAAAGACCCTTAGATAAGATATTTTGGCTCGCACTAGACATTCGAAAGTGCATACTTTTTCAGGTAGTCAATAAAGAAGAACATGAAAAGAAAAAGATGGACTTGAAGGTTAAGTGTGATGCATAACTATTCACCATGTTCACATGAAGGTGCATTCATGGGACCTTGTATTTCATAGGAGTGCTCATGGGACCTTACATTTTTTAGGAGTACTCATGGGACCTCATATTGATTTGCAAAGGCTTCAAGTTTGTCATTACTCCATGAGCTTTGGCATAATTTTCCATCAAAACTGACCCCTCTTTTCAGTGTGCATCACTTGTTTGGTGAGAAACTAATTGGAACTCTTTCTTTTCGTTGGTGCTTAATTGGATTTCTTTGATTTAGCTGATAGAAATCTTGATTAGCTTGCTTTCTTTCTTGTGTATACTCTAAAGATGCAATGATCAATTGATCATGCCCCATGTTTAAATATTCCTTCTTTTTTTGATAAGTGACTGCTAGCATGAGTTGAACTTGGGACCTCCTGCAACCTTGCTTTGCATCGTCCATCTCACCAAATATGCTTTGCATTTAAATATTCCTTTTCATTGTGAAATAGACGTACAATATAGACTCTGAGGAAAATCATTTAGCAGAACAACATGTAATATTGGAGGGATTTCCCCAAGCCAAAATACAAAACCTTCTGTTTCAAGAACATGTTAATTAGCATCCTTTTCTTGAACTGATCTGCTCTTTTTGAGCCACTCATGTAGTCTTCTAATCATGTGTCTATATATATACCTCTAGAAACTGAAAAATAAAATGAACTTACAGGCAAGTGTGCATAGTTTCCAGAGAGGGATCATTAGGAAACTCTTTCTTGAAACTACATTGAAAATTTTCATATATATAATTCACATATTACAGTCAATATCCTTCAATTCCTTAGCTAGTAAACTTAATCGTGCATGTCTACTAATACAGAACAATTTATTACATACTCTAGCTATAAATTCTTAATGAGGCCCATAAATCTAAAATACAGTACTCAACACCATAGAATCAAGAATTATATGTTTCCCATGCCAGGCGGCATTAAAGCAGTATCTGATCAACGGTAGCTTCTTTTTATTTTTTTGAGAACTACTTTAGCTTCCATAGGTCTTAGATTTGCTTTCCTCCTCAGTCTTCAACCTTGCTTCTTCCTTCACTTTCTTGAGAGCCTCAATTAGATTGTTCAAGCAAGTCTCAACGTCCCAAGGAACAACTTTTGGTGTCAAATTCTCTGCAACATCAGCTGGAGTCATTTGGGTTGTTTGTAACAATGACTGAATAGTTTCAAATAACGGGTGGGAGTCAAGATCCAAATAATTCTTGGCCAGCACCTTGAACCCTTCGATACAGCAATATGATAATTCAATGTGCTTGTCCATTCGCCCTCTTCGAATCAATGCAGGGTCCAGTTTATTTACATGATTAGTAGTGAAGACAATGAGTCTCTCCTCTCCACAAGAAGACCAAAGTCCATCAATGAAATTTAGAAGCCCTGAAAGAGTAACTTTACTATTGTCCCCAGAATTCTCTTCGCTTTTAACCATTTGAGCAATGGGATTCTTCTCTTTAGCATCTTCCTTCTTTTCCTCTTCCTTTCTTTGACCAGTGAGATCAAGAGAACAATCGATGTCTTCAATCACTATAATGGACTTGTTAGAAACTTCAGTGAATAGTTTCTTCAACTCATTGTTATTATTCACTGATGTTAATTCAAGATCATAGACATCATAGTCAAGTAGATTTGCCATGGCAGCCACCATGGAGGACTTGCCAGTTCCAGGAGGACCATAGAGCAAGTACCCGCGCTTCCAAGCCTTGCCGACTTTAGCATAGTAACCTTTACCTTTACTGAAAGTGATAAGATCGTCAACAATCTCTTTCTTCTTCAACGGGTCTATTGCTAGCGTTTGAAATGTTGATGGATGTTCAAATATCACATGACTCCACATGGTTTTACTCTGATACCCGCTCCAACTATTTTCTGTTACACTATTGGTGTAGAGCTTCCTCTGTCGATTCTCTATCTTCATCTTCTTCCCTTGTTCCCTAACATGCTTTAAATACGACTGGTAACTAGCTTTCTATGCTTGTAATGGAACGAAAGCATGTAGTATCGTCTTTCACTGGCGTCAGTGGCATAGAAGGAAATTGTTTGGTTTGGTTGAAAAAGATTGACAGGATGCCCACCAAAGCTTAACACCCTGATAGCTATCTGTGATCTCCTCATAATCATCCATGCTGAGAACGAGGTCCTTACTATCATCGACGACATCAGCTTTCAGTCTCCTTGCCAGCTGAGAAGAATTACTTGTAAGGTAGGTCTCTATGTCGACGTAAACCTGATTTCGTTGGTAACGCTCTCCTGTGTACTCATAGAAGGAAATGCTTATGTAAGGATTGAATAGATTAGCAAACCATCTGCTGTAGATCATTTGGAACTATATGGAAGAGCAGGACAGTACTGCTGGAACATGGCGCATAGAAACATCACGGTTGCGATTGTTGAGCCCATACCTGCCCATATTTCTCCCATGCCCATCATCGTCACAGTGACTGCTTTCTCCCGCAAATTTATAGCTTTTTGTTGATGTTACTTTGAACTATGTCCTTCTAGCTGGGATTAGACCTATTTAAATACTATCAAAATAAATACATGTTTCATTGCTTTGGCTTGCGTAGTTGCTTTGCTTACCATATGTGCAGCTTCTTGGAAGCTTGTTAAAGAATATGTTGTTAGTTTGTTGGTTTCTTTCATGCTTCCCTTTTGGACCCTTTAACAGTCCTACATCACCTTTAGAGATGGCAACAAAGAATAAGAAAAAAAAAAAAAAAAAAAAAAAAAAAAAGGGTCTTGTAGGTCAAACGGGATGATGCATAATTATTCACATGTAGTTGCATTCCTTCATGGGGCCTTGTATTGCCCTGCAAAGTCTTCGTGTTTGACATTTCTCCATGTTATTTGACATATAATTTTGCTATCAAAACTGACATGAACGCGGTATGCAGACACTTTTTGAGTGCGAAAACATTAAGGCGCACACTTTTTAAATAGAGTAATGTTACGATGACTGCCGACATTTACACACTTAATTTATTTTTTTTTTAATATTTTTAAAAGTTTTGTAGTCATAGTGAGTGTCCGTAGTGAGTAGCCTTAACATTATCCTCAAGCACAAAATTATAAAAAAAAGTAAAAAAAAAATAAAAATTAAGGTGTTTGTTCTTAGTGAGTGTCAATAAAAGGTCACTTTAGCATTTTTCTTTTAATATCGTAGCGTACGGGCATGAGTGAGTACGTGACAACACTGTGAGATTGAGTCTTGTTGGGATTTCTATCTGAAGTTTAGATAGAGTAAAATTTTCTTTTATGTACTAAACTATTGATTGTAGATTGTCTTGTCTTTATTTTATTTTTTTTTTCTTACTTTTTGGGGAATTCGCATGGTGATTTGTCACAACGCATCCTTTTTGATCTGCTCTGTTGAGCCACTCCACGAAGTCTTCTAATCATGTGTCTTACTATAGAAAAAGGAACATCTTCATTTTAGTTGATTGTCCATTTTTATTTTTATTTTTGAGAAATAATTGATTGTCTATTTGGTTCACTTCAAAAACTGAAAAATAAAATAAACTTATTGGCAAGTCTAATTAGTTTTGAGAAAGAGATCATTAGGAAACTGTTCCTTGAAAATTACATTGAAGTTTTGCATATGTATAGAAACAAAAGAAAAAAATTACATATATATAGAATCCACATCTTAAAGTCACTATCCTTCAATTCCTTAACTAGTAACTTATTTGAATCATGCATAATTACTAATACAGAACAATTTACTACACTAACTATTCAATTCTTAATGAGGTCCATAAATCTACAAATACAGTACTCAACACCATAGAATCAAGAGTTGTACGTTTCACATGCTAGGCGCCATTAACGTAGTATCTAATCGACGTTAGCTTCTTTTTTATTTTTTTGAGAACTAATTTAGTTTCCTTGGTCTTAGATTTGCTTTCCTCCTCAGACTTCAACCTTGCTTCTTCCTTCATCTTCTTGAGAGCCTCAATTAGATTGTTCAAGCAAGTCTCGACGTCCCAAGGAACAACTTTTTGCATCAAATTCTCTGCAACATCAGCTGGAGTCATTTGAGTCTCTTGCAGCAATGCTCAAATGGTCTCAAAAGTTGGATGAGAGTCGAGATCCAAATAATTCTTAGCCAGAACCTTGAACCCTTCGAAACAGCAATATGATAATTCGATATGTTTGTCCATTCGCCCTCTTCGAATCAAAGCCGGGTCAAGTTTATTTACATGATTAGTTGTAAAAACAATGAGTCTCTCCTCTCCACAAGAAGACCATAGTCCGTCAATGAAATTTAGAAGCCCCGAGAGAGTAACTTTACTGTCGTCGCCAGAACTCTCTTCGTCTTTAACCAATTGAGCTATGGGATTCTTCGCTTTAGCATCTTCCTTCTTTTCCTCTTCCTTTCTTTGGCCAGTGAGATCGAGAGAACAATCGATGTCTTCGATCACTATAATGGACTTACTAGAAACCTCAATGAATAGCTTCTTCAACTCGTTATTATTCTTCACTGAAGTTAACTCAAGATCATAGACATCATAGTCAAGTAGATTTGCCATGGCAGCCACCATGGAGGACTTGCCAGTTCCTGGAGGACCGTAGAGCAAGTACCCGCGTTTCCATGCCTTGCCGACTTTAGCATAGTAATCTTTACCCTTATTAAAAGCAATAAGATCATCGACGATCTCTTGCTTCTTCACTGGATCCATTGCTAACTTTTCAAACGTCGATGGATGTTCAAATGCGACATGACTCCACATACTTTTACTCTGATGACTGCTCCAATTTTCCGTCTCATTGTTGGTGTAGAGCTTCCTCAGTCGATTTTCTATCTTCATTTTCTTCCCTTGTTCCCTAACATGCTTCAAATACGACTCGGTAATCAGCTTTCTATGTTTGTAATGGAACGAAAGCGTGTAGTATCTTCGTTCGCTAGCGTCGCTGGCATACAAAGAAATTGTTTGGCTGATTGGAACAGATTGACAGGAAGCCCACCAAAGCTCAACACCCTTATAGCTATCTGTGATCTCCTCATAATCATCCATGCTGAAAACAAGGTCTTTACTATCATCGACGACATCAGCTTTCAGCCTCTTTGCCAGCTGAGAAGAATTACTCGTAAGGTAGGTCTCGATGTCGGCGTAAACCGGACTTCTTTCGTAACGGTCTCCTGTGTACTCATAGAAGGAGATGCTAATGTAAGGATTGAAGAAATTAAAAAACCATCTGGTGTAGACTTGGAACTGATGTGGGAGAAGGTGTGAATACTGCTGGAACATAGTGTATAGGAACATCCCGGCGGCAATCGTGGAGCCCGCCCCTGCCCATGTTTCTCCCAAGCTCACCATGCTCGCTAGCTCTCCTGTGTTGTCAATGCTACTTTGAATCAATTGTGTGTTGTGTCTTCTAATACCTGGGATGAGAGCTGTTTAAATAGACACTCGGAATGGAATTGTTATGTCCGAGATAGTTTACATTTATGATTTCATATATAGAATTAGCAAGCTTTGTTTTGGTACATAAAATTAGCAAGTTTTTATTTTGATTAGGATATGACAGAATTAGTTAAGTTTCACAGAATTAGAAATCCATGTTCGATTAGGAGAGAGATTTGTTGGGTTAATTTGTTGGTTTCGCAGTTGATATATTCGAGAATTGATTTGCTGGGTTGTGTGGGAGATATATGGGCCTTATAGGTATGCCCAACCAAAGTGACACTAACTAATTCATCATTCGCTTCTGTTGGGCTATAATACCATCTGGTCCATTCGATTTAATTAATCAGGTGGGAAACTAAATAAAACACAAGAAACAAAATATTATTTGTTCAAGATGATTTCACAACCATTTGAGAGTTTTGAGCATCCATATAAGAACTCACGACCATTTGAGAGTTAATGGATGTGTCTTGTCCGTATAAGATCTTATCAAGATTTTACATGGTACTTAGTAATTTGATTAATGGACAAGTATTACACTTGGAAAATACTTGATTTGCAAATTAAGATAAAAAGATTATTTTTCAAGGTCTTTCTTCTCAAAATCCCTTTTTCAGGTATTCAAATGTTCTAATGATGTCCTAGCTTCCCTCAATTTTCAAATCATTAATATCTGATAATATTATGATGACGACTTATTGATAATATATATAACTTACTTTTATATCATTTTATAAGTAAATAATAATTGTGACGTTGGTACGTTTTATCTTACCAAGTTTTTTAAACCTAACAGGTTTCATGTCTTCTTTGACATTCATCACTATTTGTAGCTATGGATCATCATTTTATAAGGCAACAACTAAATGGGTTCCAATATTTGTTAAACATACCCCACTTTTTCAAAAAATTGTGAAATGACCAAGCTACCCACCATATAAAAGAGGTTTTTGCTCTCCTTATACCCTCACTCATCTCATCCATCCATACCTCAGTAACACCACCATCTCTCCTACTCTCAAATTGCACTCATCTTCGGCTCTAATATGAAGAATTTGGGCGAAACCACATTGATTTTACGTTGTGAGTGCGATTTCTCATCTCTGTTGTGTCGATTTTGGGATTTTCTTAGGGGTTTTTTGGCCATTTTTTAGTTGGTTTGGTGTTATTGGATTTAAAGCTTTTATTTGGGGCAAAACCCAGTAATGTTTTGGTCATTTTCATGTCTTTTAGGAGTTTTGGAAAAAAAAATTTTCATTCTTGTCGTTCGTGGGTTGCAAACACACATGACCAAGACTTCTTTAAAAGTCTCGGTCGGTTCTCACCGAGACCTATAAAGAGTTCTTGGTGGGTGTCAACCGAGTCCTGGTTGCCTTCCACTAAAATCGAGACCTCTTCAAAGGTCTCGGTGGGATTTTGTTGAAGCTGGGTGAAACCTCTAAAGAGGTCTCGGTGGGAGTCATCCGATACCTCTTTAGAGGTCTCGGTCTTATATGGTCGAAACCTATAGTGGGGGAGATAAGGGTATGCATGTTTGAATAATGAGGTATATTTAGTAATAAGTGGGGTACATTTAGCAAGGATATTTTGGAGATTTTAGAAAAAGGTGGGGTACGTTTGACAATTAAAATTCAAAAATTGGGGTATGGTGAGCAAACGAGGTATGTATAGGAAAAATTGGGTCCATTTAGCCGCTGCCTTTTATAAGCTCAAAAGGATATTTTGAAAGTAAAATGTACTTTGAATCCTTACCAAAGAATTATTTTATTTTATTAGAAATATTTTACTTATGCAATTTTTTCAAGAGATTTGTGCCCTTTGAACCAATAGATCTTTCACGCTTTAAACGTTTTGTTGATTTTGTGCATTAATTTTGTTGCATAGAGACATCAATCCATATAAACCTTTTATGATGTAACACATCATTTTTGTCACTCTTTTAATTGCATCAAATAATTAATTTAATCATAACTAGTTGCTAATGGATGATCTTTTAAACTTCATGTTCATATTCCAATAAAAAAAAACTTTACGTTTATATTGATTTATACATGAATCACAATACAACAAATTAGATGCATATATTCAAAACAATTTCACGTCATTCTTTTCGATCTAACTTTATATATCTCCTTCTAATTGTGAGAAAATTGCTTCATCATAGTGAGAAGCAAACAAAACTTGCTATAATTAGATCTATTAGGTATTTTATAATTGATCATAGACAAGCAAAAAAACTATAATATATATCTCAAGTGCTCGTTGTAAACTCATTTTAATTTATTGGGATATGTAACAGAAACATAGAATGCATATATAAATAAAAAAGAAACTTTCAAATATGGGATATTTATTTTATATTGGCCTAAAATGAGTTATAAAAATTCAAGCAAAAAAAATAGTTATAAAAATGAATAATCATAAATTCATAATATGCACTCCATTATAAGCTAGTTACTTGATTTTATTAAAAATCACTTGATCGCATAGACTCTGCTATATAAGGTAAATGAATAGAATTAAAGGTGTAACAACAGCTTGAATAACAAAATTAATTCCATCTTCTAATTAAGTTTCTTAATTCCTCCTCCGGTCCTCTATGGAGTAGAATATAATCATAAACAATACCACACCAAATGTAACAGCCAAGCAAATATTTGGCGTGCTTCAGGTGATCCGCCATCTTGACCCTCCCAATCCAACTAGATAACTCTCTATCTTGACCCTCCCAATCCACCTTTAGAACATCATGCACCAACATCCACATAATTGAATTGAACATGAGACATGTCGGTGGAAATTCAATGTTCTTCAACAGAAATGCAACAAAAGATCCTACCAAAAAAAAATGCAACAAAAGAATCAACTAACAGTCCAATTGAAATTGAATAATTTATACCTTCATTGACATCAGCCTCAATTAATCATAGATTCACAGTTGACCAAATCTGCAATTAATTAAATGTCTCAACTCTGAGATTAATTGGAAAACAATCTAAATTAATAAGGATAGATTTTTTGTAAATGACTCCAACATGAGTCGATTGACTTGAACCTCGAAACTCTCCCAATCGCTTTGGCAAGTGATGCTTCATTAATCTCAACAAAGATATTGAATATTCCTTGAATTAAAGAATATCCTTGATTGATTTAAGGAATTAATAATGAGTTGTTTTTACTCTTGATTGTTTGATTTATTTCCATGTTTATCATTTCTTTATATATAATCTTTCCTTGTAAGTTTATTTCTATATTTATGTATGCCATGATATCATTTGATATGTATATAAACACATCTAAGAGAATAGAAAAATTGATGTTTTGTGCAATATTTAAAATTCATTGAAATATGCGGTGGTAATAATGATAGCTTTATTATTTAAGCATCAACTCTTAACTCAACAAAAAAAACGGCTCTCAAAGATTGAATATTTAAGTTATGTTAGTAAGTTATATTTAGGGTTTAATTTTGCAGGGCAAAATAGCTCTTCCAATACCCGATTTGAGTCTGGATATCGAGTAGTCTAGACAAAAAAAAAGTGTTCTTACAAGTTTTTTTTTTTTTTTTTTTGAAGAAATATAAATTTTATTAATCATCAATGGCTCTCTCAATACATTCGATAAACACGACGTTATATAGAATCAATCACCGTAACTCTTCAATGTTATATATAAGTTCAGCAAAATCTACTTAGTGAGAAAGCATAGAAAGCACATGAACTCACCTTCTTAGCCAGCTAGCTAGTTCACAAAAGCAATCTATATATTTTATGTTCTCTGCCTTGAAACTTCTTACAAACACATATGATGAACCTCATATTTTCTCACTTTCTCTCCTCTCCTCATCTCCCTCATCTTCCTACCCTCATTAGTCTCTCCTCAACCTTGCAAGAAATCATGTGGATCTCAACCCATCCGATACCCCTTCGGAACTGGCCCTGGATGTGGCGATCCGAGGTTCCAAAAGTATGTGACATGCGACGGCGATAGGCTAACTTTCGCGACTCACACCGGTTGCTACACCATCCAAAACATCGACTATACCAACCAAGTCTTCTACATCCAAGATCCCTCCATGTCAACGTGCCTATTGACACAATCTAGTAAAGGCTTCGGCCTCGACTGGGATGCGCCATTTACATTCATAGACGATGATGTCTTTGCACTCCTTGACTGCTCAACCACCTCCTCTCCTCTCTTCAATTCGCAACTTCGAACCGATGTAAACAACTCTTTGATGCCTTTATGTAACAATGAAGGCACCCCTATATGTAATTTCCTCTACTCATGTCCTGCCATCAGTACTCTCAACCTCCCCATCTCAACATGTTGTGTCTACACACCGGTGGATCTTGGGCCAGCTTACGACATGGACTTGCTAAAGCTTCATTGTAGTTCTTACACTGGAGTGTATAGCTTCAATGGCCAGGAATCCAATCCACAGAATTGGAAATATGGAGTGGCTCTTAAGTACAAGTTTAATGTCAAAAATGAGTTTCCTGGTTATTGTAGTAACTGTGAAAGGAGTAATGGAGTTTGTGGTTACAATTTGAATAACTACAACTCTTTTGTGTGCAACTGTGTTGGTGGAGTGAATACTACCACAGATTGCTACTTTGGTGCTTCATGGAGCAAATCAGAGAAAACCATGCCATGGCAAATTGGCAAGTGCTCTCCCATAATCTTTTTTTTTTTTTTTTGGGTTCATTCTTTTCTTTGAGTTTTGCCTTCAAAATGTTTTTATAGAATGATTGAAAATTGTTCTTCAAGTTTTAGTCCAAAAACTCCTTTGTGGATTTCTATGTACAAATTAATCAATTTTTCTTGGGCATTGCAAAGATGCGAAAATAGAAGTTGTTTCGCATTCAGAATCAAATGTCGCCTCAGATTATTTTTTCGTAGATGTTCTAGTTACTGGTTGATCATCTAACTATGAATTTTAATTCTTTGGTGCTTCTTTTCAGGAACCTGGTTGATCTTCTGTGTGGCATGGTATCTTAATTGGGTACTATTGTAAAGTACATTAATGAATAAATGCAAACTGTGTAGTACAGTGTGAATTACAGTATGTACTTTAATCTTCATTTTCAAGGATCTCCTGATTTCCTATTCATAATCATTTTTACAGACGATTAGCATTTGTTTCTTGTTCATATTTTGTTTTTTTTGTTAGTCGCGGATGTCTAAATTTTACACCCATTTCCTTTCATCAATCAAATCAATCCCACGAAAGTCGGTTGGGCACTCAAAATGTAATTTACACATTGATTGACCCAAAATATGAATTGAGGATGTTTTGATCAAAATATAGTCTCACATCCATTAAGAACGACTTCAGAACGAAGAATATAAGTAGCCCAATGATGTATAATATGAAAAAAAAAGTGAATACGATATATAATATGAAAAAATAGTGAATCCACAAGTTTATCAAATTTCTAAGTGCAGCAGAACTATGATTAGATCCTTTATCAAGCCACTGATATCTGAAATCTGCAAGCCAGCTTGCAAAGTGTAAAAATGTCTTTAAGTGGTTGAATTATAAAAGGACTGAAGAACTTAAAGCTGAAACTTTTTAATGGATGAGGTTTCCTTCTTCATTTCCACTATCAAGAATATATTTCCTGACAAAGGGTATGTCCCCTCACTTTACTGATAAGCTCTTTCATAGAGTGAAGGCATTATTACCTTTGAAGATTACTTTCTATTTTATAGACAGTGTTGGGCCCCATCCGGGCATACGTGCGTGAGCACGTGAATCTCTGCCAGTACCGATATTGTCCCCAACTTAACCACTTCAACATTAGGTGTGAGGTTTTACTCCAAAAGGCCTCGGTACTATTAGAGGGGGGACAATCTCTAATATACTTTATTTAGAAGTTTTACTTTCCAATGTGGGACTATTATTTCGGTCCACACAACCCAACAATCTCCACTTTGAACCGAAATCCATCCAAGATGGGCACACCGCATGATCTGTCGTCGCTACCATCTCGAGGGAGAGCAACTCGAGGCACACATGCGACCACCAACAAACATGCCTTATCCCAGCCGCGCCATCGGCTCTGATACCACTTGTTGGGCTCCATCCGGGCATACGTGCGTGAGCACGTGGATCTCTGCCAATACCGATATTGTCCCCAACTTAACCACCTCAACATTAGGTGTGGGGTTTTACTCCAAAAGGCCTCGGTACTATTAGAGGGGGGACAATCTCTAATATACTTTATTTAGAAGTTTTACTTTCCAATGTGGGACTATTATTTCGGTCCACACAACCCAACAGACAGTACCTTCTTATTGCCTTTATTCCTCTGTTGGATGGACCCAACTGATTTCTTTAGTTATCTTTTAAAGCAGATGTTTCTCCATTTTATCACAAACTCCAACTTCCACTCAAGGGGTTATTAGTTCAATATCATTGAAATTGCTTTGTGCCACCAATTATTGCTCTATTATATCCTTCAATTGAGGCATATATATAAAAACAAGTATCATAATTAAGTCTCAAAGCATCACATTTGTTTATTTGGTTCTTTTGATGCCATTATAAACCGTATGTGAAATGTTACAACTAACATGAAGTTAAATAAGTAAAGTTGTGTGCATCTTTTTCACTCTTTAAGAGACAATAGGTGCTCTACTAAAGGGGTTATTACTTTTGATAGTAGTTCTCCTTGTATGCTTCATCATCAAGCCTAAACAAATAATATGCATAACAAGTAAATGCAAAGTTTGGTTCATGGACACCATTGTTGATGCCTCTAATATTCTCATTCACATTTGTAGTGTCAGATGCTTTCATGTTTTATTTTATTAGCCTCCATTTCCTTTCTTATAGAATCTATCTTTCAAGTAATTACAACTTTTTACAGCTGCCAGACATTAAGATTACTTATTGAGAATTTGAGAGCATAGTTGCTGACCATGGGGGCTTGAAGTTCAGAACTAACGTTTGGTGTCTCAGTAATTTAACAAGGAGCATAAGAGAAAACAACATAGCACATATAAGACGAAAATAAAAGTCAAGTCTTCATCAATTTACATATACATCTGTATATGACCCTCCAAATGACACCATGATGGAACTTCATGGATATCATGCCGAATCAATACCATAGAACTGAAAAAATAATAAGGTGAATCCAAGTGAAAAGTAAGCAGTACAATGACATTCTGAGATTGCTTGAAGTGCGGCGCAGGTCGGGGAGTAGTCGACATATCTAACTGGACATGGCAGCACCCCACTTTGAAGGACAGAAGGTCACAACATACTCATTGGCAGTGCAGCTAACTAATGGCAGAGGACTATCAAAAGCATAACTAAAGTAAGAAGGACAAGCATCCTTGAAAATTTTAGAGTAAACACTTGGCCTACACTTGCTTGGGCTGCCATAGCTGTTCCTGCAACAGAACTGGTCAAGATCAAAAGCCAAGCATGCACTTTTGCAAGCCACCGCCTGCCCAGCATCATTCAAGACCTTAAGCTCGTCCGGACAGATGTTCTTGATGTCTTTAGAGCACTCGCCGATGAAACATTTGGGCTCCAATGTCCTTGCAGTGACTGAAACTGGTAGGTTGTATCCGTCGACCAAGCTGACATCATAGAAATTTGGTTTAGTTCTGTCTGCCTGGGCTGATACCTGGACAAGAGTAACCGGGGGAAGTCCGATGGTGCCATTACAAGCAAGGCGGCCATCGCAGTCACCAGTCTCGCAAGCAGATTTCCAATTAGAAGTGAAGTCACACCCAGTTCTTGCCCAAAAACGGCCCGTCCATGAGAAAGGGACCAGGATGCGCTTGACATTGCCAGACGGAAGGGAGAAGCCGCCTTCTACTATCACCGGATGGCCTACATTTGGAGCTATCGCTGGCCATATTGGGAATGGGCACTTGTTCCTGAAGTAAAATGTGACAAAGGTCCCCTGTGCTTGGCCTGCAATGTCATTTTCGATAAATATATTCAAATCACATTCACTCACCATAACTTCCTCTTGCAAATGCCATAGTCAGGATAATAAAAATTGGGATTTCTCAAAATCAGACTTATCAATTGCATAACTTAACAGAAAGTTCAAGTGTAGTAGTAGAGCAATTTTATATGTACTTACCAGACAAGAGCAAGTGCCATATCAGTAGATGTAGAATCGACGCATAAAACTGCGTGAGCTGCTTCATTTTGATTGCAGTGAGTGAAGTTTGTGTATGAGAGTTCTGTAGGTTTGGTTTTACAACATTCTCATTTTATAGGGTGAGACACATTTTACAACATTATCATAACGTGCATTGCACTTAAAGCCTTTAACATTGGCAATATTTGGAGACAAGTCAAGGAAACAAAGTCTAATCCACCATTATGACTTGCTTGGAAGGAAATCAAGATTACTAAAATAGAAGACAGGTGTACACCTTCAGAGATTTCCAGACTCCAACTCTCCATCTCTTATAATACAGAGGTCCTAAACAATGAAAAAAGATCAAATAAAGTACAAACATTGAAGTGGAGTCCCGACTGACTATCGTGGGAATAGTCGGACCTAAGTAGGAACAGGCCTGAGGAACACACACAACAGTTCTTTATCAAAAATAAATAAAAAATAAATAAATAAGTGGAGTTGTTGAGACATGTATAGAACTTTTTTCTACCTAAAGTAGTGTAAAAATATATTAAACTTGCTATGATATTATGTTCTGAACATCATGTTGTATCAGCTCCCCCCATCAGACACCAGGCTAAAAAGGCTGAGAGGAGGAAAACAAAGCAAATTAAAAGGAGGAAAGAAATAATGAATGAATCACAGCCCCCAGAAATCCCTTCCTACTGAAACTTGTGTACAAATGTATACACTATATTTTTGATAAGAATATATACACTATATGGAGCTAACTATAAGCCAAAAACTGCAAAGCTTTCAGTATTTCTTGTCAGATGGACTACAAAATGTCATTAAACACAGTAGTTTTTGGTGTCACTTATCTCATGTTGCAGCACTCGGGTTTTCCTAGGGTCTGCAGCTTGTTCCACATGCAGGTCATCTGTCTGGGAGACTGATAGTGAGCTGTGTAGTAATCTTCGATGCACCCAAACTGACAGAACTTCAAACTGTGCAGATGCTCGACCTGGGCGCTGGTGCTGAATTGCTCCACCCACATTCCCATGCTCACGTCTTCCATCTTGAAGAGCTGATTAGACGAATACATTTGACCATCACCGACAAAAATGAGAGAGCAAGGAAAGGGACATCATATATACCATATATACCCAAATGACAAAATCGTGAAAGCAAAAACAACAGCGTCTTAGCTCTTACCCTTAACTTATGTTTTTCGAACTCATCTACAATGAACTCTGCTATATCAGATGATATTATGTAGCCCGGCCCATTTGCGTAGGGTGGATAATCCTCCTCCGGCCATTCCTACGTGATAATGCACACAAATAAATGAAAATATTCAAGACTTGCCAAATTGTATATTGTCAAAACATAACACTCAGGAACAACAATAAACCATATGAAAGCGAAGCTACTAGAAATAAAAAGACAAAGGCGAATGTACCTCGTATGTTACGGCCCATTTACCATGCCGCAAAGGCTTGTGGTAGTAATTTATATTTCCAGCATATAAGCTCTTACCATCTGGAACTTTATGAGCTTCCATGATCACTGCATCCACCCTCACAAATGTATCGTCGTCACACTTCATGACATACTTAGCAGATACCGTGTGAACCTGTCAAGACAAAGAAGGCGGCATAAATTCAATCATATTTAAATTCCACAACCATGAAATCGTACTTCAATATATACTCACTGCATACTCGCAGATAGCAACAGTCTTCAAAACCACGAGATCATAGCTATCCATGAAAGGAACAATAATAACATCACCGAAGTACTCTGCTTCTCTCTTTAGCTCCACATTCACTTCCTTCCGTCCATGCTGCCCAAACATCAATTCCACAAATTTAAAGCATTTTCAAACTCAAAATCATTTATGAGATCCCTCTCATAAAAACATTCTACTTGGTCCAACTCATACCAATGCCACGAAAAAGCGAGCAACCACAGCTGATGATTTGATCAGTTTCGACTGCATCCAAGACTTCCTCACAGCCATCCTCTCAGTAAAATGGTTGCCTGCGGAAAGCACACCTATGAATAATTCTACAGGCCCATCAGGCACCGGTGGAGCTTTCCATCTACTCGACATCTCAAGATGCCTCTGTGGATCAAAACTTGGATGCGATGTAGGCAAAGAACCAGCAACGATGGATTGAATCTTGACGTCCCCCTTGAGAGACAGCCCTGTTGCATCTTCAAGGGCAAATCCCTGTCACAATATTCAAAATTTACATGTCACATGATTAGCTTAAATTTTTTTCACAGGCAAATCTTATAATCACTATAGAATGGAAGCTCGACACAATCACTCACAATGCGGTATGGGAACGACATAACATGCTTCCCATCAACAGTCACATGATAACCTTCTAAACCAGCACTAAGTGTAAGCACAAACAACTTGTCCTCTTGAAAAGGGTATGGCCAGTCCACCGAAACCTTCTTTGTTCTCCCTATAAGCCTAGTTAACCACCAAGTGGCTTTCGACTCCTCCGAGTGGTCATCATCGTCGCGGATCCATTTCTCACACTTCACCTGCCCATCAACTACAAACATCCCACAGAATTACTCAAACAACAACCATCCAATTGCAAACACATTACCTACTTCATGAAAGAAAATCCAACAAAATCCTGCCCTCCATTGAAAAATCTACAAACTAATGTGTTTTTGGTTTCCCACGTGTGATATCCACACTCGGACCCTATCAAGCCCCAACGCTGCCCAAGGCTGTAGCCCAGGGCAGCTTTGTATGTGCCCCCCTTGTGCATGTGGACTAGTTGACCACTAAAGAAATTATACAAAATACTTAGGCTAGCCCACCCCTCAAACTATAGCCTAGCCTAGGGGAGGTTGAAATCCTGACTCCGCCCCTAAATCGAAGTGACCCCTCCCAAACCTAGTTTGCTCCATCCACGATACTCGAAACCAAGACATCGCTTAAGGAAAACTGAGTCCCTTTCCACTCGAATCAACTGGTTGTTGGTTACAATTACAAACTATATTTAAATGTCTCAAATTTCCCTCTCAACCAACCACATTACATCAAATGCATCTAGAAACAAACAAACCAACAATAAACCCTAGAAATCAAAAACTGAATCAAAGACAATAAATTGAGGGACTCACCAGTCTCTTCCTCAGCTCTAGACTTCCACCCTTCGCAGCGATGCGCTGACCCCCACTGCATCCTATAACAAGTGTTCTGCTCAATCACAGGTTTCCCACTCCAATCCCCCCTCAACCTCGGATTGAAATGCAGAATCTTGGGCGGGTCCTCCCCCTCCACAAACTTCAACCCCTGCAATTCAATCATGAACTGCGACACCAACACGCCGTCTCTCGCAATCGAAATCGTCGGCTCGTACTCTAAATGCGCCCGCTTGGGTTTCCCAACAAGGGTAATGTGCGATCCCAATGTCAGCCCACACGGGACCTCCATCACTCTCCCAAGAACCCTAAATTCCGTCTCCGAAATCGATATCGAACTCGGGCACGACTGCGAACCGTTCTTCGCCTTCTTCGCCTTCGCCTCGGAAAGTACATCGAATTT
The DNA here is from genome assembly GCA_039657345.1 of Stephania japonica. NCBI lineage: Eukaryota > Viridiplantae > Streptophyta > Magnoliopsida > Ranunculales > Menispermaceae > Stephania > Stephania japonica. The sequence goes on from CM077561.1 coordinate 41,854,272, forward strand.
CCCCAATTCGAGCTCCGCCCAGTACTTCCCCCCAACTCTCCACGCGTCAATCGCTGTCTTCTGAAGCTCGGAAGCCCCAATTCCGCTCTCATTGTTCATAAAAAAACGATCTTGGAACACCAAACTGGACACCACACTGTTCAATCCCTTCTCTCTAATGGGGTTTCGTTGTTTCGATCGATTGATCGAAATCGAGCCGTTTGAAACCCTAAACGACACCTTCGAAGGCCGCGACGGGGCTCCTCTGTCGTTGAGCTTCAGCGAGAGAGACAGAGCGTCGTTGAGGACGCCATTGAAGCCCTCTGTGCGCAAACCAGTCAAATTCGATCTCAATATGATGGGTATTTCGAAGCTCATCAAGAGCAGGTACAGAAGCCCTAATAGGATCAAAATCTGAACCGGTTTTCGGCGACTCAGAGAGGCAAATTTGTCGAACTTCTTGGATTTCGCGTTCTTCATCTTCTCTGCTATGCGAATCAAACCGAAACCCTAGAAATTTGTCGAATGGGGAACAGAGAGTGAGCTGAAGAACAGAGCATTTGAAGAAAAAACAGAGCTTTGAGTGTCAGCTCTGGTCGGACAAGAAGCTCTGTTCATGCTCTGTTTCGACACCGACTGAGTTCAGTGGTCGACGTGTTGGGGACTCTAATTGGTACTGTGGGTTTCAGGGCGTTGGATGTTTATGACGATGCGTGAGAAGAGAATTTTAAAGCTGAGGAGCGGTGAAGAGGGAAGCGTTAGAAATACAAAAAGGAACCGCCACGGAGACCACTATTGTTGGAATGAAACGTAGTGGAGGACACGTGTTGAGCAATGAAGCTGCCAGCGAGACGTAACAGTCAAATGCATGAATGATATGGACGAATTTGTGATATCGTTTTGGAATTTAAAGTCAATAAAAGTTGAACTAAGCTGACGTTTAGAGCATTAATTTCTGTTTTCAAATTATAAAAAAATAAATATATAATTCATTGGAAAGGCTAGAGAGACAATATAGTGTCACAACACAAGGCACAACAACGATGTGTCATGTGGCTCCACATCAAAATGAAGTATTAGATATGTCTTTTTATGAGGTTTTTGATGCAACCTACGTGACACATCATCTATTGGTTTGTTTGGTTCAAATTTTGTTTATTGTTTATTGCTTATAGTTTATGCAATTATGTTATAATTGCTTTTACTATAAGCAATTTTGATGTTTTTGGTTTTTCATTTTAAAAAGTACTTTTAGATATGTGGAAGAATGTTTATTCGAAAAGCAGCTTTTTTACGAAAACAAGAAGCATGTTCATTTGATTTAAACATTAAGTATGTACATTTGAGTATAAATCAACACACTAAGTGAATTAAATAGCAAGTTCGGCCCCTGTTATTTTTTTCCTCACTTCTTTTATGCATTCACTTATGATTTGAAAAATATATTAGTTATTCAAAACATTAAACTAGGTTTTATGCATTATAACTTAAGAATAACTTAGGTAGAAGCAAAAACAAACAATAGTTATAGCATTTTAAACTTTTAAAACCCTAAAAAAAAATTTTGACTCGTTTTTTTTTAATTTTTGTTCTTGAATCAACGTTGATCCTCTCAACGATCGACGGTGGCTCCTATCAAATCTCTTTTGCTCTTTGTTTATTTAATAAACAACATATCTAATCAGATTTGTAGAGATTAGTCTATCTTTGTTGTGGTGCATTTTCATCAACAGTGTTGCGTAGATTTATGTGGCTCAATGAATTGATTTATCTTTAGTTCTTAATGAATTGATTTATCTTTAGTTCTTACTTTTCTTCTCTAATTAGAAATTTTTGATTTGTCTTTTCCTTGTTGACAAGTTTTTAGGTCTTCTCCTTGTTGGAAAGATTTTGTTCTTCTCCTTGTTGGGAAGTTTTGTTATTCATTTTGTGGTTTTAGTATTTTTGTGTATTGTCATGAGTTTCAACATTGTAGAGAGAACAATCTCTAATTGTCAAACTGTTTCAATTTCGAAAAAAAAAACTAAATTAATGGCAGTTTGTTTGTACAAATAAGATTAACGAATCGATGTACTTGATTCTACATCTGGTCCTATATTGAGCCATTAATGATTGATGAAATTTCGATTGTTCTTCAAAAAAAAAGGTAGAAGTCGTCAAAACATCTCTAGTGAAATGGAAGAAAAATCATTTGCTAAAAGGCAAGATTTCGAGAGGTAGCTCATCCTTACACTACAGTCTACCTACAGTGTAAGGCTGGCTTCATCCCTGATAAGCATGCTCATAAGTTGGGATGAGCATATGAAAAGTATGTTCATAAGTTGAACCAAATGGGGTCATTGTATCTTGTATTGTGATATTGTATTGTAATTATAAGCATGTTCCATAACTTATTGGTTTTAAAAAATATTTTTTGACACAAAAATGAAAAAAAAAGCAAAGAAATTATGTTGCCATGTCAGCTCAACAATAATTTCGCTATTGATTCTCCATTTCTCCAATTCTAGACAGTATATGATGCGAAGAAGTAGACATTACTTCGACAAAAAAAAGTTAAATAAATCGCGCTAAGGCACCACGTTATTTTTAATTAAAATTAATTTTATAATTAATTGATAAAAATATTTTTATCCAACCCAACAATTTACATGTCCATTTAAATGCCTTCTCAAGGCACCTTACTTTTAAAAAACTTAATTTTTTTACGAAGTCAAGTCGACGTCGCAGGCCGGACATTACGTTTGTCGATCAAATAGTGCGCACTAACCCTTGTCAATCGCGTTTGTTAATCTGTCGCCGCTTGGAGATTCGACGAGTTTTAAGTGTTTTTAGAGTCTAATGGTTGAAGAAAATGATTGAGAGGCGGACATCGCACACGACAAATTAGTTTTTATGGCTTTTGTGAGGGTTTTTTTTTTATTTTTGAAGGTAAATTACGGACACGAATTTATCAGTCACATAGGACTGAGACATGTTGTAGTGTCTCGGTACCCTATAACCGATAACTAACAAAAAGGTGGCGTTATTACCAACCAAGTTTAATCTAAACGTAGTTTTTTATTACACTTCGCTTGAAAGCAACCGAGAGATAGCTTAATGTCTCGATAACAGGTCACCGAGACCAAAACTAGTAGTCTCGGTGATACACAACCACGTGGTATAAGGGTCTTTCTCACTTAGGTGTCGGTTGATATTAACCGACACTTACACAATGGTATCGACAATAGACGTCTGAGACCAAAAGACAGATCTTGGTCCTGTGTGACCGAACACTATGGGATTGAAGTTAAACACATCGTCCAACCATAGAAACAACAAATCTACTTTAAACAAGCAAGAAAGTGAGGGGATTTGGTATGTTGAGGCCTTAATGTCGTGATGGAAGGGAAAAAAAAAAGAGTTTCATTCAATTTGGTGGTGGATTATTTGCACTTCAAACAAAAAGAGCATTTTGGTAAAATTACTGAGGAGCCCTGATAAATGGCTGCGGTGCCCTAATCAGCGAGGTGCCCTAAGAAGATTGCGGAGTGCCTTTAGCGCGACTCTAAAAAGAATTAGACATTGGTACAAAATGTCTAACAGTAGATATTCAATGCAAATATGATTGTTGCCATGTCAGCTCACATGTTCATAAATACCATAGTTTTTTTTTTTTTGAAACTTGATAAATATCATGGTTAGATAGTTTTTTTTTTTTCAATGTCTATTTTATCTTATATGACACATTTTTGCTCAAATCCATATTTCTATTGGAGATGCTCTTAGTCAATAGTACTGACATTATCACTATTCTAATTTTATTTTATTTTTGGATGAACAATGAGCCTACAACGGCCTAAAACTATAGATAACATCAACTAACACCTAGGCGTACTCCAAAAAGGATCAAAATCCCATGTTTGGTGTAATATAATTTCTTAAAATCTTTTCCCATCAACCAAAAGGATGGCTAACTGGTTTGGTATGAAGTTACTTAGGTACGAAGTTAAGAGTTCGGTCCTTATAAAGAGGCAAAGTAATTCTAATTTTACTCTTAAAAATAAAAAAATAAAAAAATAAAAAAATAAAAATTCCTCCATCCCCAAAGCCTTCTTCGCCAGTATAATTTTCTGTGCGGTTCTCTGATTTATTGCTCTTCACCAAATTCTAACTCCATTCAAAATCATTACTTTTTAAAGTAATATAACTGTAACATGTGATAGTTTTGGTAATATTGATTGAAACATATTGAGAAAAAAACTATAGAACTCAGGATGCTTTATTCTTTTTATGCATATAACATTGCAAGAAATTCAACAGATACAGGTCGCAATCGTATTCAAGATAATGCATTTATGATGTTGAAGGTTAGGATACATGTCATTTACTCCCTTTTAGTTTGAGAAGGCAGTATCCAAAGAGGATTTTCACCCACAGTACTGTTGTTTTCTGTAATTATTATTAAATCTAAGAAATTTAATTATGTTGAATTACTTGCATCTAATTCAAAAAATATACCTGCACGAAGACAATCAGTTGGTTGTGTTCCTCAACTCCTTATAAAAGTAAGGTGGCTTACAAAGCATCTCTAGGGAGATGGATGAAATCATTTGCTAAAAAATAAAGTTTACGAAGTTTTGATTCGACTCACATCTTAAAAAAAAAGGAGTGCACCATAAATACGTAGACATCGAAAAACCTTTTTTTGCAAAAGCATCTTTGTAAGATGGTTGAATGATATCATTTGCTAAAAGGGAAGGTCAAATAGATCTTGGATTTGACTCATGCATGTTAGAATCAATGTAACAACCCGTCCCCGACCTAGGATCGGGTCGCCCGGCCCAGACTGCCACTTGGACCCGATACCTGAACCAGACCCAAATAACGGTCTGGCACGCCTAAACAAATAAACCTGCGGAAAGTACATTGGCTAAACAAAGGATAATAATTGCGAAATAAATACAAAGAGATATCCTTAAGCCAATAATTTAAGTTCACAAGAATATCTATGAAACTATAAACGGGTTCGTATTGAGTTAAACTATTAAAACTCTCAAGTGGATCAACTAAAGATAAGTAGGTTTCAAACTACCTAAAGACTTATTTTAATTACAACCCAAGTTTAATAGTTTCAAAATTGAATATACATGATATATATCAACTCAAGGCTCACATCAAATGAAGACTTTAAGCTCGTTTCTCCCTTGTCTCAATTCTAGCACACTCGTCGATGAACCTGTATTGTAAGTGGGGTGAGCTAAAAGAACCAACGGAAATGCGAAAAACTCGCTTAACCATCAAATATGCAAGTAATACCTAATAAGCATGCATAGTCTAGCATGTATTTGAAAACAAATAAGGATTCATTAAATAGTAGCATGGTAGCAGGATTTAAAAAAAATAGACTTATAATGAACCATCAAGTACTATCATAGACATAAGATTCGTAAGTCACAAATTGTAACAACAATAATCATGAATGACATTAAAGAGGTTTGACAAATCATTTCATAATTTCAAACTTTCATACAAATGAGGGGGTTTCACGAGATTATGTACTATAAAATATAATAATACGATAAGTCGATGTTCCATTCAATGCATACTAGATATTGGCAAAAATCCGGTGACCGATTCTCCTACTCTCAAAGTGATGGAAACAACCAGTTAGCACACAGGCCTTATGTGCCATCTCGTTTGTCCCATCAAATCAACAGTAGGATCGTCCAAGTCATCACCGATGCACATCTCTATGTCTCAAGAGTACAAGAGAAGGTAACTCCAACTCATGTCCCTACGTGACATACTTATGAATTCAATTAGTCAAGTAAATCCCTCGGTGGTAAACTCCACACATCCTAGGGTGTTAACGACCCTCGGTGGTACCACAACATTCTGAGGTATTCTTTAAGACCCTCGGTGGAACTCCACACACTCTGGGGCCATGGATAATAGTGCATTCACATTCTATAGATACGTAGATTCGAGCCAATACCACGACACAACCCATAAATCCCAAGTCTTTAATTCAAATTATGAATCCTAAACATAATTAATAATCATGCCATATTTGATAATTGAGCAAGCTCCCCACTTACCTACACTCGCCGCAAATCCTAATCTCGATCTTCTCTCGTTTGGGCTCGATGTGAACCGTCTCGCGAATCTAGACAATTTAAAAGAATAATTACTTTATGTATCTACAACCATACAAGTTTAGCATCAATTGTCTAGACCTTAGAGATTCACCCTATTTTATAGCTTACTTCGCTAAAGGTCATTTACGACTCTAAAATCGACACTTAAAATTAGAATCGATGATTCGAGTAAAATAGGAATGCGGTGATGTAAAACAAGGAAAATCCGCTAATACTTGGTTTTTTTCACCATAAATCGAAGACGTTCGATTAATTATAATTAAAAAGATCTAAATCACCATACAAGACTCAATTTAGACTTTAAATTCCCAAATGACAATATTCAGTCAAAGTCCACAAATTTATCGAATAAGTTTATTTTCCAAAGAAAAGATTCAAAGTTCCTTTTTAAATCTCAACTCAACCTTAAATGCCAAATCTATATCAATAAACTTCAACCGCGTTCAATTTGCTAAAATCATGGTAAAAACCCTTTCATGTACCATCAAACTATGGAAAACAAGATTGATTCATCTATAATACTCGTTATCATAAAGCTTAAAAAATTTGTATAACCCATTTCAAGACTAGATCTAAGAAATATTGAACAAACTTTGCAAATCATCAACTCTCATTACCAATACCAACACCAAGACAATAAATCTAGAGAGTATTAAAATCTCACCATGCCTTCAATGGAGTCTTTGACTCAAAATCCTTTCCAAAATCTCATTCTAACATAGATCAAATCTTTCCTTTCTTATTTTTTTTTCTATTTTCCTCGCGTTCTTGCCGATGTCGACGCCATCGACCCTTTGGTCTCCAAATCTTCAATAAATAATAAAGAAATCAAGGAGGGAAGTGAGGTTGTACCTCTCTTGAACTTGAACCCTCCTCTTGCTCTCCTCCTCTCTACGGGGGTGTTTAACAAGATTGAGGCTAGAGTTTTCTTTAATTTGCTTAAATAGCATTAGGGTTAGGGATTAGGGTTATGATTGTTTACAACTTGTCTAAACTCCATTTTTTCCAATAAAATAAACAAATAAAAGCTTAGATGGGATGAGGGGACGGTGTGTTATCTTCTTGAATGTTTAAATGGACTTCATCATCATCTTCTTCATCATCAACCCTCCTCCACTTCTCTCCCATCACAAGTTTGGAGTTTTGTGACGGCCCCAATTTCCCCGTGCAATTGGGTACGCCCGGCCTAAACCCGTACAAGCCCCGAGTTATCACTTGGCAACCTGACGAGCCTAGTCAGCCTCATATTTGCTCAATTTAGTACTTTATGAAAGAGTAATTGCAATAATACACAGCGGAAGACTAAACAATAAACAACAAGGGGAAATCACTCAATCAAAGGGAAATTAGGAATTTTATAATGTGGAAAAACCCTGGGTATTCATGTACAATTCGATAAGCATATATACATGATACCAGTCTCACCAAAACACCAAGTTCAATAAACCAAAACAATATAAGTATAAAACGATATACAAAAGAGCAAAAACATAAAACCTACTCTAGGGTTCCTCAAGTCCAGCCGCTCATATAAAGTCTCCTAGGGAAGGTCCCTTGCCTCTACTGCACTCCGCTATATCTGCACCCACCGTCACAAACTAGACGGTGAGCAACTGAGAGAAATCGAAAGTAATGCCAAGAAGAATATAACAGTAATTCATGAATTATCAATCAAGGCGATCTAAATATCATGCAGGAATTGAAAGACAAGAAGTTGAATAAACAAGGTGCATGACAGCGTGACGGAAACAATAACAATCGAAACATGCGTGTTCTATAAGTCAAGAGAGGCCATAAGTGGTCTAAAATCCACAACAATACCACAACAATATCCACAACAATCCACAACAATCCAAGTACATGGTATCACACAATCACTAGGGGTGGTCAAAACACTCGTGCGCACGAGTGCCGCGTTTTATCCCTTCTAGTGCAAGCGCATGTACCTTCGAGACACACACTTATGCCAAGAACACACATACAAGGAATATGGAATGGAATGCCAACAAATAGGTAATAGCAAACACAATGAAATGAAGATGAATCACATGATATTTTCTTAACTGACTTACTAACTTACACAAGTTTTTGAGACAAGTGTACTTACCTGAACTAATCGCAACCCGTGTAACAACACTCTCGCGTTCCTAGTAAGTATCCCCGAGTTTCCTGCTACCTGACAAGGTTGGAAACTCTAATTAATGGGTCGAATCATTAACTAAACCCTAGGTTGGTACCCTAGCATTTTTCTCAGTGTTTTAATGACTCGTACACTTTGTTAACTCAATTGGTAAATCAAACCAAAAATACAACGAAACACAATGACTCTTTTGGGTATTATAACCACACTTATATAAGCCTAATTACAAGTCTTAGGTTCGGCTCAGTCGTATGTGAAATCACACCATAGTCTCTTGGACCGGCGGTGTGTCCACGACGTCACTACCGTTCAACCAACTTGAAACACAACTTCGATGTCGTCCAACAATTACAACTCAATACTAAACTTAACATGACCATACACCGGTGAGTAGGGAACTCAGGGTGTGGTCCAACATCCGTAGAGTGTCAACACAGCATGGAAAGGCCGTATGCACGCCCTACGTCGCGTTGACAACTACTTGACGCAATATAAACAACTCACGCATATCTCCGCCATTACGACTCATCATCATTGATATGGACGCTCCGGGGCTATGAGACTCCATGACTGACATGGTAAGGTCTCCTACAGTCCCCCATGTCATCGCGTCGATGACAGTACCGCCATGACGGGTGGTTTCCGGCGAGGAGAAATACAACAATAATACATGAAATAATGGATGCATACACAACCACCGCTTTAAATTACACACATAATGGGCCTTTTACACACTTATGCATTTTAAAATAGTTACACATATGGGCTGTGATTTAAGGAAAGGTATTGGGCCTCTATTGGGCCTCACTATTAAGGCCCATTTACAAAACTTCATCTTCCTTGTCAATACATCTCATTGTCACAACGTCTTTTCTCCCTTGCCAAATCCAAGACTCACCCAACCACCAACATCTTAACTGTGACACACACACCTTACGCACCCCACACCCCAGTTATGAGGCACACACACACCATCACGCACCCCACACAACTCACACATCACGGATTAACATCAAGCCATTACACTAACCGGAATAACTGTCAACAATATAAATACTTTGCTGCTTCACATGGGGGGGTCCTCTCCGACCAGTGAGATCGTCGGAGAGTCCCCTCTGATCACCTCGACCGAGGGACGACACCCCAGCCACGGCGAGCCAAAACAGTGGCTAAGACTGCTACCAACAGTCACGAAACGCATGAAAACAGTGAGAAAAAAAAAGAGAGAAGTCGAGAGAGAGGGAAAATAGAGAGTGTGGAAGGGAAAACAATTGAGATATATACCTGCTCCAGTGACTAAGGCATCTCCGACCAGGGTCCACTGTCCCAGCACCGTCGATGGAGGTGGCGACGGCCAAGAGAGGAGGGAGAGAGGGCTGCCCAGTTGAATGAGAGTGAATAGGGAATACAAGACGAGTTTAAGAGAGATCAAGAACCGAGGAGAGAAAAAATGTACCTCGGTGGGTGAGCGAACCCCGGCCACCACTAGCTCAACCGGGGACGGTGGTGAGATGAGGAAGGAGGTGTGAGCCGTGAGTGAGAGTAGTGGGAGAGAGAACCCGAGACCAGAGAGAGAGAGAGAGAGAGAGAGAGAGAGAGAGAGAGAGAGAGAGAGAGAGAGAGAGAGAGAGAGAGAGAGAGAGCCTCCCCTCGTCGGAGTTGACGTCTCCGGTGGACGAACGTGGTAGCAGTGGTGAGAGGAGGGAGGGGAGTGAATAGTGGCGGCTATACAATTGGAGAAGGAGATGAATAGTGATTAGGGTTTTACTTGTCTTATATATGCATAACAAAGGTGAAATGACCCTTTTACCCTTAAGTTAACACTTGCTATTCTTTTGAACAGATGCCCTTATGGGTCATTTGGATCATCATCACAATCTAACACATATTCCCATCTCTATGACCATCCAATGACTCTCCTCACTCACTTGTGTCACTTTAACAATCCTATCCCTAATAACCTATTAAATTAACTCCATTAATTTTTTATTAAATTATCAATAAGGTTACACAAATTCTTGCCTACTCGGTGCACCGTGTCCCGCGTTCGACACGCTTCTCGAGGCGGTCCCACTCTTGGGATTCGAATAAATTCCTTCATGCTTATGTTATACTTTATTGTTAAAATTTTATTTTCCTCAACTTAGGTCATGTTTTTCATTTGACTTTGTTTATTAATAAAATCCACTAAAACGGTTCCCGAAACACCCCGTTTAACTAAGCGACACCTCACTCAATTAAAATATAGCCCGAACGGCTCGAGACCCGTAAAAATACTAATATACTAATACAAGCATTATCATCCACAAATAACCAAATTTCTGGGTCAGTCGTTACAAGTTTCAACACAAAAGAGGTTACAAACTTTATAAAAGGTTTATATAGGTAGGGTTTTAGAGTAGGGTTGTGTACAACCTTGTTATTTTACCAAAATACCATTATGGGCCTCCATATCATTTACATCCACTCAACTCTTGTTAGGCCCAATTTTTTTCAAAACTAAACAATATGAGTAGTGAACTAGTTTTTTTTTTTTTTTTTTTTAATAAGAAAGAGACTTGCTTCCGATAGGAATTGAACCTCAACCTATTTCACCCATAATCACATACTTAACCATTGAATCACTTCGGATAGGAAGTGAATTCCACACTTGAGTCTTGGACTCAAACCGCATCTCCCATTACAACCCTCCAAACATCCAATCATCTTTTGCAAACCCTGATGGACAGCCAAACAGTCCCCATCACAAATCAATCCAACACACCATATTGACCAATGACATCAAATGACCGACCCCTAACCATAACCATAACGGTACATAAAGTAAGTCCCCTGACCAACCTAAAATCAAACTAACGTTGGACAACTTATTCTTTAAAAATTTTAATTGCGCCTCATCAGGAAAAAATTAGAGTGACAAAAGAGGAGGCTTGTTTTAAAATCAATAGTTTGTTTTCATCAGCGTGTTAAAGAACGAATTTACCACTCGACCTTATACAGCCAGAAAGAATTTCTTGTCGTGCATTGAATTTGTGACTCCCGAGAGCCTCTCTCAGTGCCAGTCCCCAGTCTGCCACTCTGGTTTTGTCCCGTAATTGAGCTGCCAATGTTCCTGGGACTACGCACTGTTTGAAATTTGAACACTCCCCTTCACTTCTCCATTCCCTCTTTGACCGCCTCGGTCACCGCCACACCACGCACGCGCTCCGCAAGCGCAAACCCGTTTTATTTCTTTGGGGACTTTCGTCAAACACTTACATCTCTGTGGGGACTTTCATCAAACAATTGGTGCGCACACGTCGAATGGCCATGGCCGACCAGGGGAGCGATGTTGCCGAGTCCATCAGTACTGGGAAGAGCGGCCCATTGAGGGTTTCGAGCATTAGTTCTAGTTTGGAGGATTTGAGCAGCTTCAAGAGTAGTCTCAGTAATGTCACAACCGGGTCGTCTAGCAGTGTGAGTAGCAAAATCAGTGATGGGTGGTGTCTAGGGAAGCACATTGAGGGGAATGGTGAAGAGGGTGTAAAGAGTTTGAGCGATCTGAGTAGTTGCGATTGCGACGAGCAGGGGAGTGAGAGTGGGAAAGAAGGGTTTTGCCCGAGTAAGCCGCACAAGGGGAACGATCTGCGGTGGGATGCGATACAGTGCGTAAAATCGAGAGATGGGGTGTTGGGGTTGGGGCATTTCAGGCTGTTGAGGAAGCTGGGGTGTGGGGATATTGGGAGTGTGTACTTGGCTGAGTTGAGGGGGATGGGGTGTGTGTTTGCTGTCAAGGTTATGGATAAGGGGTTGTTGGAGGGGAGGAGGAAGTTGTCGCGGGCGCAGACCGAGAGGGAGATTTTGGGGTTGTTGGATCACCCGTTTCTTCCCACGCTTTATTCGCATTTTGAGACTGAGAAGTTTTCGTGCTTGTTGATGGAGTATTGCAGTGGGGGTGATTTGCATACGCTGCGGCAAAGGCAGCCCGGCAAGCATTTCTCTGAACAAGCTACAAGGTAAGCATCCCACATTAGTCCTGTGCATCCCACATTAGTCCTGTTAATTAGTCTCATTTTCATTTGTCTGTCTTGAACTTGATCAAATTACTCGAATTTGTATAATGTGGTTGCTAGACCAAACAAATTTGAGAGTAGAAACTAGATTGCTGTACCAAAAAAAAATGAAACTTGAGGGGCTACAAAAGGGAAACATAATTGAGTTTTCGCTTCTTATGTTTCATTGTGATGTTCGAAAAGTATGCCATTTAAGTGCACTAAATCCACCGTAATGGAAGAGTTTGATCCATGTAGCTAACCCCTACTGATTTGGGATTGAGTCACTGTTTGTATGTTTCATTGTGATGTTGGAATGTAAAAATGTACTTCTATTTGATAGAATTCAATGTTAATACTAGCTATGACTGGTGACCTTGTGTTCTGCACAGGTTATTGAAACTTGTTAGTATTTGTTAGAGGTGTTGTTTATATCGCTGACTATAAACATACATATCGAAGAATGCTTTGATACCATAAAAAGACTTCATGTTTTCATAAAAATTATTGTCGAATTGATTGGAGCCCTGGCTTTTCTAGGCTCAATCAGAACTTTTTTCAGCTTACTTATTAGCTTTGTATGATCATACAAAGCTAACAAAGTGATTGGAGCCCTGGCTTTTCTAGTTTAGAAAACCATACTATAACCTTGTTACCTTTGTATGTTCACCCAACTTTCTTTTTCCTGCAAAATTATACCTATGTGGTCTTGGTTGTAAAACTAGGTTTGGCAGGTAAAGCCTTAAATCACCTCAAGAGTCACACATGCATTGTCTATGATGACTCTTTAATGTGGTTCTTGCTCCATGAACTTTGGAGTGCCATGAACAATTTGCATAAGATATCAGATTGACCCTCTACTTGACAATTGTTAAACATCTGTTACAGGTTTTATGCATCAGAAGTGCTTTTGGCCCTTGAGTATCTGCATATGATGGGAGTGGTTTATAGAGACTTGAAGCCCGAGAATGTTTTGGTCAGAGAGGACGGGCATATCATGCTAACTGATTTCGATTTATCGTTAAAGTGCAATGTGAATCCCACCCTTGTAAAATCCAGCGCTGAATCATCTCGAGGGGTATCTGCCTACTGTATTCAGCCAGGATGTATCGATCCTGCATGCAAACTACCAGTCTGCGTTGAGCCTGCTTGTTTGCAACCCTCATGCTTTGCACCCCGTCTATTCAAATCAAAGCAAAAGAAAGGAAAAAGTGAAGGAACAACTTTAATACACACTGGTTCTCTCCCAGTTCTGGTTGCAGAACCAACAAATGCACGCTCAATGTCATTTGTAGGGACACACGAGTACCTAGCTCCGGAGATAATTAAAGGCGAAGGCCATGGGAGTGCTGTGGATTGGTGGACATTCGGTATTTTCTTATATGAATTGCTTCATGGGAAGACACCATTTAGAGGCAATGGCAATCGAGAGACATTGTTCAACGTTGTTGGGCAATCGCTAAAGTTCCAGGAGGGCTCCTCCATCAGTTTTGCTGCTAAAGATTTGATTAGAGGTTTGCTTGTAAAGGATCCACAGAAGAGATTAGGATACAAAAGGGGTGCCACAGAAATCAAGCAACACCATTTCTTTGAGAATTTTAACTGGGCTCTCATTCGCAGTACTCAACCTCCGGAAATCCCAAAACCGGTTGATTTAGCTCTTGCAAGTCACACAATTACTTCATCCGTGCTCCCAAATGAAAAGTGTGCGGCAACATCTGATTCAGATCGCTCGTCAGGTCCATACTTGGATTTTGAGTTTTTTTAGGAAATTTTGGATAAAATTGTTATGAAGTTTTGCCAGAGTCGATCTAATTTTTCATGCTTTGTACATTTTTTTTTCTTCACGAGTGAAGTTCTCTCCGTTGTAAGCTGATTTTTTTCCTTGATCTGATGACCAATTATTAGTCTTTCTCATTTACTTTCTGCTGTTGTTTATGTTCTATAGCTTCACTTTTTTCCTTCATCAAAAGCTGAAGTTGGCCTGTGTTCCGACTTTTATTAGTTGCTTGTCTTTACCTTTTAAGTTTCAATTCATGCATGCAGTAAGGCATTTGGTCACACATAGCTGTGTGGTGAATACATGCAACTATACACTGCAGATTTGATATGATATTCTTATGAATACACTTTAGTAGTCCAATTATGTCACTCTTAGCTGATGAAAAGTTGTTTCTTTTATAACTTTCAGAATTTGAGGGTGCATCTGCTGCTCTAGCCTTCAAATTCAAATGCCCTCAAGAATCCCTTTTATAGTTGTTTGAATTTGTTCTTTGTTCTAGAAGCAGAATATATAAAGAAGAAGGGACAAATGGGGATGAAATGGTAAAAAAGACAAGGTTTGTTTTCTACAAAATTAGGGTATATAAAAAAGCAAAAATGGCTGTCCAGGTTGAGTTTTAAGCCAGAATTTGATCCATGCATGTAGCCCAACTCCAACTAATTTGAATTGAGGCAACCATCTTGTTGAGTTTTAAGTCAACCATTGCTTTAGTAATAAATATATATATAATATATATATTATATATATATATATATATATATATATATATTTTTTTTTTTGGGATTCTCAATTATTTAATGGTTCGAACAATCTTGACATAATAGGAAAAATGAACTTGAAACCGTGTGATTAATCTACACAATCCCAAATTTGCCTTTACGGTTAAGATGGGATGTACTTTTTGTGAAAAAAAAAAGGAAGATGTTACAATCACATCCTAAAGTCACTCTGAGGCGACATGGTGTGTGAGCCCACGTGAATATAAGTTTAGGCGACATGGTGTGTGAGCCCACGTGAATATAAGTTTACGCCATAATTCTTAATGCATAACACATGAGGTGTATTATGAGATATGCAATGAAGACTCTCAAAGATATGAGCTTGCATATGTCACTAAGTATAACTTTGGATATGACTTTGGGATTTTAATCGTAGTATTTTCCAAAAAAAATCAAGTTTGAAAAACAAAAAACAAAAATGAAATCTATGACGTGGCATTATGGGCGGGTGGCACGTGGACATAGCACAAAACAATGCTCTCAAATCAAACGCTTTTGTCAAAGAAAGCAACCTGGACGATTCAAGTCAGAAACTGAAATCCAGTGGGCGCCCCCTGGCTCCTCTCCGACCACAACCGTCAGATTCCATACCGATCTTTCCGCGTGCATCTCGAGAAGAATCACCGACAACATCTTCTCCTCAACAAATACAAAGCCAGTTCATTCCGCCATTGAAACAGGACGCAGACCTTCAATGGAGGACTCTCGGTCTCGGCCTCTTCTCTCACTGTTCATCCTCTCATTGATCCTCCTCTGCCGCCCAAACCCCTCTCTCTCATCGATCACGTAATCATTGAACACTAGTCCCTCCCAAGTCCCATCTCATCTATGTTTGATCTGAACTACTTGTCCTGCCTTTCTGATTCTGTGATTGGTTTCAGGCATGGATCGCTCATTCGAATGGTGGGCAGCGGGAATTCTCCTGGCTCTGCCGGATTCGATCCCACCGCGTCACCCAACTCTCTTGGCAGCCCAGGTTCGGCGCCCAATCTGCTCAATCTTTGCTGTTTTCGATGTTTTCGATGTTGATTCTATTTCGGTTTTGAGTCTTTGCAGGGCTTTCTTGTACAAGGGTTTTCTTTCTGATGAGGAATGTGATCACCTTGTGAAATTGGTGAGAAAGGAGTTAACTTTTTGAGTGTTTATTGGGTTGATTTGGGGGTTTTCGGGTTTTGGGGGGTTTTGGGAATTTGGAGATTTCAGGTTTTTATGAAATGGGGGTTGTTGAATTTATATGTTTGATAATAGTGCCAAAAGTTTGATAATGACTGTCAATTTATCACAACCCTCCTGGGCCTCCCTCCCCCATTTTTCTATATGGAGAACTTGATATTTTGATTGTTTGATTGATTGATTGATTGATTGATGGATGAAAGGCGAGGGGGAAGCTGGAGGAGTCGATGGTGGCAGATAATGATTCGGGGAAGAGTATCAAGAGCGAGGTCAGGACGAGCTCGGGCATGTTTCTTAGTAAGGCTCAAGTGAGTGTTTTCTCAACTTCTCTCTTTGTGTTATATTGGGGTGATTTCGCGGTGTAAGCATTTGTGTAGCTATGCCCAATCTGGGTATTCATTTCCATTCAATTCTGCTTGAATTCTTATCTTCGGGTAAGGTGCGACTGTTCTTATGTCTTGTTGATGTAGTTATCTCTAACAATTTTGGCAAATTCAACGCTTACTGGCAAAAAAAAAATCTTTTGAGAAGAGGAAACAAAGTTTTCATTGATGATATAAGTTATATCCTCCTAGGGTGGTCAATAGTCCTCAGTTTATATGTAGCCAATCTATTTAATTATAGATTAGTGATAAATGAATAACACGTGCATAATTTGAAATGTTAAGTTTTGAAGTAATGTTGAAAAACGTTAGAGGACACTGAAGTTTTGTGATGAAGTAAGTGTTGCTTGTATTGAGTGATTTGCAAGCGCAAGTTAATATGTAGGTAATTAATTGATTGTGAATTTTGGGTTTTTGAAGTTTTGGTTGTGTTGTAACAGAAAAGGATTAAAGGCATTCTCTTATTGTAATCCAAATTTCATTTTAGATGAGTCTTTCACGGCGTTTTGGCTATGGTGGATATTGTAATGTTTTGTTTAAGCTGATTTAGTGACTAAAGGAAATAATGGATTGCAATAATTGAGGCTGTGAGTTTAAACTCAAACCTGTTATGCAGCTTGGAGAAACTATTGTAGTCATCTTTTAATAAGTTAATAATTGTTCCCTTTTTAGCATACACTGGTACTAATTCAACTTCCTCAGAAATATGAAGAAAGAAACGAAACTCTATTTATGTAGGGGCAAATTCGTTCAACTTTCCAAAAGAGCTTTGGTGAACTGCCTAATCCCACTATGTTAAATAGGGTGAAAGTGATAAGTGAAATAGATGAGTCTGATAATAGAAGTTATATGCAGTCAACTATCTCATTAAAGTTTAAGGATGCAATCCTCAATCAAATATTAGAGACCTGAAGCTCATGCAACAGTCATGGTTAACTTCTAGTGTTGTTTGCTTGAAAGAACTCAAATTATTCTAGGAACTATGATTGAGGATCATTATGATTTTTGAAGTAAAACTTCTACTCCTGAGCTCATGTATATACAATTTGAAGACTGAAGATGTTACCCAAGTATATCTTTGGTGATGATAACAATGCCCTTATCTGATTTTATAACTTCTCTACCAGTCTACCTTGGCTTTGCCTATCCAATGTCCATTCAATGAATTGCCGGGAGTTATGAATAAGTTGTAAGGTTTTTGTTGGAGAACCTTGATGCTGTTAGCAACAAGAACATACCTTTCTTTGTTTGGCCTATGCATTACGTGAATCAACTACCTGCTATCCTGTTGAATGCATACTGACTCATTCATGATGCGTAGCTTTGTAAATCATAGTAAGTTTCCAAGGAACTGCAGTTAATAGTGATGTAGAGAGGATCGAAGGAGAAGAAAAGAACAATATAACAGGAAGAAATTACAAGCAACCCAATCCAAGGTTTTCAATTCTACTCTCTCAATTCATCAACAAAAAACTAACAAGTATGTTGCACAATGCACATACACCTGATATACCCAAACCCCTAATACATCAAAACTATATTCTCCTTACATATATCAACTCCAAACTCTAATATTAAGCCCACATGGATACTACATCAAATCGTAATCATTTAGAAATGAGTGCTCTCTTGTTCCTACTTCTCACCCTCAAGAGTCAAGAAAGGGAGTGCACCTATATTCATGATTCCAATGGTCCCTTAATTGCAGATAATAGTAAATAGTTACAAGTATGGCTTTTTATTTTTCTTTTCTAGTAGATCAAATTTTACATTTGTCACTGAAAAGAAAATTAATCACAAGGTGAGGTATAAACAGTGTCCAACTTCTTGGAAGCGAAAGTCTCTGGGTTTAGGCCTCTCAACTTGTCTTGAGTCTTGTTGGTGATTGGTGAATGGTGAACACTCTTGCCTCCAGAACTCAGAGAAGAAGGTTTGAGTATTTAGTATGTGCATGGGCTTTTAACAGAACAAAGCTCATGGACTTGCCAAGTATATTGTCTTTCGTTTGTTGCAAGTATATTTCTTTCAAAAAAAAAAAATAAAACAAAACAAAGGTAGCACAATTTTCTTTTCTTTTTGACTTTATAGGCTCTACAAGAAGGCATTTGATGATGAATCTACGGTTATAGGATACATCTTCAGGCCACCGCTCTTTCTCATTAGAATAGGATATTAAAAATGGTGCAATGATTCCCACTGTCCCGCATTAGGTGTTGATGGAATTGGCTTACCTTGCCAAGTTCCAACTTCTTGTGGCTTGTGAAATTGTTGTTCTTCTCCATCCTGCTCTATCTTTGAACCAAATTTATCATCTTGCTGTTTGGATGCTCATGTTGAGAACACTTTATTTTAACCAATGGATCAGTCATCATCTGCTTATAAAAATAAAATGGTTCATGGACTTTGTTTTCCATTGAACATGAAAATCTCAAATATCCTCTTTGTGGGCATGACTGTTGTTTTCCTGTGCAGTTTCTGGGTAATTGATATAGTTCTTGGTATGTTGAGCTTTAGTGCAACTTAAGATGAGTAGAGGAAAACGGGGCGATTGGTCAATTCCTGATGCTATCTTATTCTTTATGGTTGTTAATTGTTATTATGCTCATTGATAGACTTTGTCTTCCTAATCCTATTAAATTTTTTTTTTAAAAAAAAAAAAAAAAAACATTGGGAGATCAAATCTGACATATTCCTGTGAAGGATGAAGTCGTTTCAAGAGTGGAGTCGAGGATTGCTGCTTGGTCCTTTCTTCCGGAAGGTAAGTGTGTACCATTTTTTTAATTTCTTTATAAAATGCGAAGCTATTAATCTTTTCAACACTCAGAGAATGGAGAAGCTATCCAAATACTACACTATGAGAATGGTCAGAAGTATGAGCCACATTTTGATTATTTCCATGACAAAGCAAACATAGAGATTGGAGGTCATCGGATTGTAACAGTACTTATGTACTTGTCTCATGTTGGGAAGGGTGGTGAAACTATCTTTCCTGACGCTGAGGTGAGACTATTTGTCAGCTGAAGGTTTTTTTTTTTAAAAAAAATTCATGTATAAAAATTTAAGAGCATAACAACATTTGTCATTCCATAGGCAAAAGAGAGCCAAGTGAAGGATGATGATTCATGGTCGGACTGCGCCAAAAAGGGCTATGCTGGTAAATGTCACCCTTAAAGCTCTTTATGAATGTACATTTACGCGTGACATTGGTTTACTGCTTAAGGCATGGGTGTTCTTTTGATATTCTGTCCCTTTGTGTGCATGGTATGGGGGAAGAGTAAAAAACTTCCATATATGGAAGATGCTTAGGTGGATGTGCGGTAAAACTCGTAAAAATAAAATGAGAAATTCAAAAATTCAAAGAAAGTAGGATTATTACCAATTGACACAAAGATTAGGGAAGGGTGATTGCGGTGGTTTAGACACCTGTAAAGACGACTTACAAATGCCCTCACTAGAAAACTTAACTCAATAGAAATCAAATAAATTCGACGAGGTAAGTGATAGATCGAAGTTAACTTGAGACTTATTAATTATGAGGGATTTGAATGGCTTGGAAAACTGACTATCAATTGCTCTAAATTGAGCACAATGGAGAGTTTGATCCATCTAGCTGACCGTAAATAATTTGGAACTGAGGCTATATATGTCGTTGTTGTATATGAACATCCATTACTTCTTTTTCGTGGCATGTATGTTGTTTATCCCATGAGCCAATTTATGGATGATATTTGTTATTTCAGTGATTTACTCCTGTCGAATAATCAAAATCACTGCAACTGTTTATGAACATCTAGATGCAAATTTGATTTATGTAGAAATCTGCTGACATTTTTCTGCACCTGGCATATCGTAGTGAAACCGGATAAGGGCGACGCCTTGTTATTTTTCAGTCTTCATCCGGACGCAACAACTGATCCAAGAAGTTTGCATGGTAGCTGCCCAGTCATTGAGGGGGAGAAATGGTCTGCGACCAAATGGATTCATGTTAGAAACTTTGACAAGCCGGAGCGCGTAGTAGACAGCGCATGCAGCGATGAGAATTCGAACTGTCCTCATTGGGCTGCCGTAGGTGAATGTCGAAAGAACCCTGTTTACATGGTGGGCACTAAAGCATCTCCTGGGTATTGCAGGAAGAGCTGTAATGAATGTTGAATGTTGAGTTCTCTTTGAAGCTAGCAGCATTGCTCGATGTACATTAAAATAATTGTTTAATTTTCGTTTACAAAAATGAGGGAACAAATACAAATCTTAGCAATTCTACTTGTTCGTGGCTCTATTAGAGCATCTCAAATTGAACATGGATTGGAGTAAAATGGATTCACTTAGGACGCAATCTATATTCAACCTAAAAAGTGTTCTTCGATGGGATTATGGGTTGTGAATGTTTATCTTATGTGGTAGAGAATCAAAGTGGAGAGTGTCTACCATATTGCTATAGAAAGTAAAAAAGTCACATTTTATGGTTTAAATTCACATTATCATTTGAGATCATTTTGAAATATAAATATTTATCTAATGTCACATAGGATAGACATAATCTCACATCTATGACAAGGCACCAATTCATAGTTTAAATTCACATTACCATTGGAGATGCCCTTATGTCTTCCTAATTTCTTCGTGAGCCATGAAGGATTGGTTGCTAAACCTAAAGTCTAATAACATAACTCAAATTTTAGACTAATAGAAATTTTCATTCCAATCTACCTATTTTTCTAATCTATTACTGAATTTATTATCAAAATTTTCTATAATTTACCTTCTTTGCTTATAACATGTTTAATGAAATTTTTAATAATTCAACACATATTATGATTTGCTACAATAAAATCAATTAGTTGGTTTGAATAATAAGGGACTCGGTTCCATTAAACAACTGGGATAAAAGGGTTTGACAGTATTTGAGACTGGATTATTCAATATATTTGGCACTGAATACCATATGAAAAACTAAAAAAATATATTTTAAATTTAGTTCAAAAAAACAAAAATAAAACTTTTTTTTTTTTTTACTTCTCGAACAACAACCTCCCGAGGTCTTGCATTTTTAACAAGTGATGTCTTTACCATTTCATGAGAGATGTTTTAACAAAAAAAAAATAGATATATGAAACTAAATAATAAATTTTGCCTTGACAAAACAAAAGAAAAATAACAAATTTTGGAGAAAAAAAAAATAAAAAAAAATAATAAAAAAAAAACTTTAAGAAAGCAATGTGTAGTTGAACATACACGTGGAAAAGGCATATAAAAGGTTTGGCCAAAGTAAACACACTCGAAGTCATCCATCGAAGACCGTTCCACCAGATCGTTAATTTCGGTCCGATCGAGCGGAAACCAAATCTCCCTCATTCCACCACTGCGAATCTTCTCCGTCTTCTAGTGATGGAATCTTCTCCGGCGACCACGAGATCGGTCATCTGACCGGCAAGGATGCCGGATCCGATCTCAGCGACAAGCTCAAGGTCTTCAAGACCTCTCAGTTAGATCCCCTGGGTGTCATTTTTTAGACTTGGGGGAAACTTAAAATTGGGGCCTTTAACTTTTTGGATCTAAACTATTTGATATTTGGATTATCAGTTACGTTGGAGGAAGCTCACAATGTTGGTGTTTTCATTCCCATGACTCGATCTCGCGTATAATTACACAACCCGCTTTAAGCGGGAGCTCAAAATAGTTGAGTCTTCTTTATTTTATTTGAGTTATCAACTAGTTCATCTTTTTTACTATTTTTTTTTTTTACCCTCCTTTTAATGATTTTTGTTAATTCTTCTTTTTTTTTCTTAATTTTATCATGATTGAAAATATTTTCTAGGCAACATGTTTCCTACACAAACAATAAACATGTTTATACTAAACCTGATTTTAATGCCCCTTATATAAAAATGATATTAAAGTATATTAGGTACAAGGAAATCTAAACTCAAAAAGAATTAGCTCATTGACTTACTATTTCTTCAATACAATGTATATTACATGAGTAAAAAAAAGATCAAATTTATTTACTCAAAAAAAGAAAGATCAAAGTATTAATAGTTGATAGTATACCTTTAATCCAAAATTATAGAAGTGCACAACTCAAATCTTTTTGTAATCTACGTATATTATAATACACTTGTTGAATTATTAAACCATTAGAACAAATTGAAATAGAAAAAAATATAGATGTAGTGTATTGTATAAACATGGAGTGACATGAGAGATAGAGATGTTGATTAAGAGAGAAACAAAAGTGATATCTATTTTTTTTTTTTTCGAAGTTTGCGACAGAGATTTTTGAGAGAGAAGAGAAAAAATGTTGTATGGGAGTTAAATTAAAGAGGAAGAGAGTTGTTCGGGTTTTTTTTTTGTTTTTGCCTTCTTTTTTTTTTTTATGAAAAGTGATTTTTTTTTTTGTCAAGGGATGTGAAGTGGGATGGAGAGGATGTGTCCATTGAATGGGAGATGAGAAATTGAAGAACCAGAAGTATTATATTATTTTTTTTCGGTGCACTAACTTATAGCTCTAGTTAATTTCTATTGGCCACGTTTAATGTTCTAACATACAAAAATAAAATTTAAGAAAAATCTGTAAAATTATAAAACTACCCCTAATTTTTTGCAAATTAGGGGCTTCCTCAATTTTGGGGCCTGGGGCGACCGCCCACCAGGCCCCATATCAAAATCGGGCCTGATCCTCATGCCAACCTCACCTCCAAATCCCAGACCATGAGCGAGAAGATCAACTCTTCATCATCAATCAATCAGTTTATGTTATGTTGTGTTTCTACTTGGATTGAATTGATCTACATCTACATCAATTTCTTCTTCTTCTTTAGTTGGTTATCGTGGCTCTGTTTGGCATGCACAAACTAGCTGATCAGCTAGCTTATCAACTACTTTATAAGTTACTTTTAAAAATAAGTTGTGTTTGGTTAATAGATGATTTTTTGAATAAGTTAGTTTAGACGCTGAAATCTTAAACGCTAATGCTAGGAACATTTGAATTTTGAAACAACAAATTATGTTTTTCGTTCCTCTTTTACCCTTAATTTTGTTTACAAATTACAACTTATACACCGTTTCCAAAATAATAGCCGAGACTCCATTTTCGTTAGTAGTGTCAAATCATTCTTATCTCCATAATATTAGTGGCGTACAAATCAAGACTTATCTATGATGATTCACTAACATTAGTTAACATGATAATATCACATTCTTGTTTTAAAAAATACTACTATATCATGTGATGACAACAAAATCATAACACATTAACTATTATTACCTCATATTATAATAAAAATATTTATCGGGACAAATTATACAAAAGTATATAAAAATAATGTTTGTTTATATATAAGGTTTTACCAAATATTATAATAAAAATATCATTATACCAATGTACATTCTAAAACAGGTTAATAGAAATATCTTTTTATGTCATTTGCATTTATCAGCTACTTGATAATTTATTTTTTTTAAACAATTTTAATTGATTAGTTAGATTATCAGTTATCCGCTATTATTTATGGGCTTTTCAGTTACCAGCTAAACTATTCGTTTTCAGCTAGATTATCAGTTAGTATTGTCAAACAGAGCCCTTGTCTGTGTGGACGCGATGCAATATGCAGAGGTGGAGCGATGTTCGTGGCAGATTCGGAAGCAGAGGAGTCGATCTCTGGCTTAATTTGATTTGGTTAATATTTCTTTATTGATTTCGAGAATAAATGATTTTGATCAGAAATAGGAGTTGAAGCCTCACTTGAAATCACGCGATCTTTACTGTATAGCGTGGAATTGGAGATTGTTGTTCATCAGATTAATTTTCCAATATTCCGCAACCAAGTTACTATGATCAACTTTAATGTTTTGGTTTCCAATGGCGATGAATTTGATGTTTTGTACCGTGCATCTTATGCTTCATCTATGTTTGTTGGCAAATTCAATTCACAATGTCTGCAATCGCAGGAAATTAGGTATTTACGCTCCCACCTTCGTGACCTTCAGAAGCTTCCGCAGAGGAGATGAGGAAAAGTGTTTTAGCTAAATATTCGGCCATCATACGGTGAGTGACCTCCATTTGAAATTTGGAGTCCAATGTAGGTTGTGAAAAAACTCACTCTTCAAATGTTAGTCGTGATTGTCTCGATTTTGAACCTATGACATTACATTTCTTTATATATGATTCACCTAGGTCGCTCTTCCCTTTGAGTGCAAGACCACTGTTACTGCGATGCTTTTGGCAATATTTACTGATGCCTTGCCAAGTAACATTTAATCAAAGCAACTTGCCTTTTTATCCACATCTTCTGCTTACACACATCTCATACATTCCAAGAAAAAGTGGATATCGCCATTAGCAAACACTTCCTAGACTAGCTAAACTGGATTTTTCTTCCTTTTTTTTTATTTAATTTTTTATGTTAGACTACCATTGAATGCAAGTGCAAATCTACTGTTGTAATAAATTGTTGTATTATCGAGCTAATACACTATTAGAGCTATACTTTTTCTTTGCATTTTAGCACGTCAAAGGAGATCTCAGATCTAGAAGGGGAGCTCATTTCTATTAATTAGGAATCTGTTCTCAGCGCGAGCAGCATTAGTTCATGTTTTGGCAGAAGAAGGTCGAGTTGATTCCTTGTCTACCGCGTGAAGGTTTGTCTGAAGAAGACTATCTAATTTCGAACGTAAAGAACCCTCTAAGATAGAGAAATGAAGTGGAAAAATTTTGTAAGGACGAGGGGCGGAGCCATGTTGTCTTAGCCCTGGGCAAGAACTGGAATTTTTTTTTTAATAGTACCTGGCCCATAAAAATCTCATAGCCCAGGCCCACCAAAAAAAACAAAACTGTATAAAAATATCCAAGTCATTAGAAGCCCTCAAAATGTATTTACATTAAATGCTTTGTGATTTATGTCGTCTCGATTAATGTGTTAGATTTAAATCTAATAGTTATAAATAGCGAACCCATGGCATGGGTATATATTTAGTTCCCATAAGAAAAGTACCCCTATAAAAAATTCTACAATGAAGACCAAATATATACCTATATATGGGAACTCTCAAAATGTGTTGTGCATTTATGTCGTCTCGATTAATGTGTTGTATTTAAATCTAATAATTCTAAATAATGTACTCATCGCATGAGTATATATTTGATTCCTATGGTAGAAGTACCCTATATATATATATATATACTCTCGAAATCGGATGTATGTCATATATACTAACGTGTGTGTGTATACAGGATGCTTTTTCTTTTCTTTTTTTTTTTGGTCCAGCTTCTTTTCTTTTCTTTTCTCTTTTGGTGAAGTCACTTCAATGTTTTCTTTTATATTTTTCAATCCCTCTATATGATGCTTTCATATATATTTTACTTACTTTAAACTCTTTTTGATCTAAGCTTATAAACTTCATTGAGTTTGCACCGTGCGATGACATATGGTGCATATTATCTCTCAATGTCTCAAAATTTCTTGTTTGATTTAAATTGGATGGATATTTATATTTGATGTAAGATTTAGTACTTCTGCTTCATTTTATCTTTGATTCAATCCCTTCAATTGATTATTTTTTTCAAGTAAATATATAGAAGTTTGTCTATTTATCTATGACTGACTTTTGCTTGAGATTTTCTTCCTTTGTTTAAATTGAGTACTTCCTTTTAATCTTTTTCATGATTAGTTCAATAGAGGCCTTTGACTGTTCCATTATTTGTTTGACTCACTTTTCGCTGCCTATTTCACACACACTTCACTATGATTATTGAATTTTGCATCGATGTGCGCACGAGACTCGATGTATATCTAATGAACTCCTAATAAGTGTGTGTCAAATTACCGTGTCAAAATAGTATTACTCTTTAATCATAGCCCAGGGCTATCTAAAGTTTGGATTTGCCCTTGCTGATGACCTTGACATTTTACTCTTCAATCATAGCCCATGACTATCTAAAGTCTTGGATTTGCCCCTGCTGATGACCTTGACATTTTGTTAATTGAGAGGACACTGGATGAGGCTTTAGTTGCTATTGAAGAAGGGGTTGGGGATGGTCCTCGTGCCCATATCTTACTGTTTAATGCTCATTGTTAAATTTTCTCACTCACGGACACATCACGAAGAAGTAGGAATGGCAAAAAAGTGTCCAGACCCGTATGTCCACATTTTTCCATACCCATTTAAAGCGGGTTCGGACATGTTTTCTAGTTCATTTTAAAAAGTGGGTTCGGGTCTTAACAAAGTTTTTAAAAACGGGCTCTGTTTAGCGATTAATTTGTATGGTATTTTATTTATTCATAGGGGCATTTGAAAACTTTTATGATGTATGTATTGTAATTTCACCTATACAAATGCTATTTTTATGTAGAAACTTGTAAGACTTAAATTTTGAATATATAATATATCTTTTTATAATAATAGAATGCATTGTAACGTGAAAATCATGTATTTTGTGAATAATTAGGTACAAAAGAATTAATTTATTATATTAAAAAATGGGTTTGGACAAAAAATGAGTCTTGAATTTTTAATAAATATACGGGTCCAGACAAAAAAAATGTTTGTTTTAAAAACGGGTACGAGTCCGGACACTATTTCTAGTTGTTATCAAGGGGGGTGTTTGAACTCGTACCCGTCTGGACCCATTTTTTTGTCACCCCTATGAAAAAGTATCATGAGTACGTCACTTTTGGATGTGTGCGCATGAGTGATAAAATTTCCTTCTGCCAAAGCATTGGTGTGTGGATTTAACTCAAAAGCCTCGATGCTAGTTGGGAGTAGGTAATCACTTATGCACTTCATTATGAAGTCTTAATTAGTCGACGTAGGACTTTCAATTCACAAATCTTCAACATTCCACCTTAGACCGAAATTCGTTATCTAAGGTGCCTCCTGTCATCTCAACAGGTGACTTTGATACCATGTTAAATTCCCGCTTTACTATCATTAGTACTGAAATTGTCCATAACTTCACCACCTCCAACTCTTTGGTGTGAGGTTTTAACTTAAAAAGCCTCGGTGCTAGTTAGGAGTAGGTAATCACTTATGAACTTCATTGTGAAGTCCTAATTAGTCAATGTGGGACTAACTTCAGTCCTCACATCTTGAACACTCAAGCGACTGCAACACAATAGTCAAAATTGAGAAATTGAGAGGTTTGAGACCAAATCCGACCTTGTTCGACGAGAAAAAAACACTTTTACGACACTTTCAACCTAGTTCAAGTGCTCTAAAATGGTAAAAAATGAGAAATTAAGAGGTTAGAGGAGATGTTGAGGTGGAGGTGAAGGTAAAGGTGAGGATGAGGGTGATGTGGTTTGAGTCATTCAGGGTGAGGGCATTTTTGGTTTTTAGAAAAAAAGAAAGTGGAGTATTTGAAAAAAAAATTTCAAGAAAAAGAGGTATGATGAAATAACGGGTCATAAGAAGCAAAATTTGAGGTCCCTTTGCCGCTTCCTTCTAATAATTTCTCGGATATCTTTTATAATGTTGGATGTATTATCCATAGAATAAGTATGATCAATTTTTATAAGGTGGGAAGTATTTTCCATGGAATAAGCATGTACAATTTTTATAAGGTGGGAAGTATTTTCCATGGAATAAGCATGCACAATTTCTTAAGAAACGTGTGGAAATAAAACAAAAAAGGAATTTTTGACGTGGCATTATATGAGAGTGGCACGTGGACAGAGCACAATAAAAGACAATCCATCACAGATTCACAGTCCAAAGAAAGCAACCTGGACGACAGCAGTCAGAAACCGAAATCCAGTGGGGCACCCCAAGGTTCCTCTCCCCCACAACCGTCAGATCCCATAACGATCTTTCCACGTTCATCTCGAGAATGATAATCCCAGTCTGTACAAATACAAAGCCAGCTCATTCCGCCATTGAAACCAACCATTACAGCGCCTTCAATGGAGAACTCTCGGTCTCGACCTCTCCTCTCACTGTTCATCCTCTCATTGATCCTCCTCTGCCGCCCAAACCCCTCTCTCTCATCGATCACGTAATCATTGAACACTAGTCCCTCCCAAGTCCCATCTCATCTGTGTTTGATCTGAACTACTTGTCCTGCATTTCTAATTCTGTGATTGGTTTCATGCATGGATGGCTCATTCGAATGGTGGGCAGTCGTGGTTCTCCTGGTTCTGCTGGATTCGATCCCACCCGCGTCACCCAGCTCTCTTGGCAGCCCAGGTTCGGCGCCAAATCTGCTCAATCGTCGTCTTTTTCACTGTTTTCGCTGTTTCAGATGTTGATACTATTTGGGTTTTGAGTCTTGACAGGGCTTTCTTGTACAAGGGTTTTCTCTCTGATGAGGAATGTGATCACCTTGTGAAATTGGTGAGAAAGGACTTTAACTTTTTGTGTTTATTAGGTTCATTTGGGGTTGAATGGAAAATTCAACCCTAAACCCTAAATGGAAAATGTTAAAGTGACCTACTATGACACTTACTGCGACTATAAAATTGTTAAAAAAAGTAAAAATAAATAAAAAAATCAAGGTAGGTGCTCATAAGACTATCAGTAGTGAGGACTATAGCATTAGCCTTTGGGAATTTGGAGATTTTAAGGTTTTTATGAAATGTGGGTTCTTGAATTATACGTTTGATAATAGTGACAAAAGTTTACGTTTCTATCCAACCCTCCTCCATTTTCCACAAATGGAAAAATGGGTTTTGGGGGCCTTCTTGAACTTGAGATTTTTGATTGTTTGATTGATTGATTGATTAATGGGAGAAAGGCGAGGGGAAATCTGGAGGAGTCGACGGTGGCTGATAATGATTCAGGGGAGAGTATTAAGAGTGAGGTCAGGACGAGCTCGGGCATGTTTCTTAGTAAGGCCCAGGTGAGTGTGATCTCTCTACTTCTCTCTTTGTGTTGTGTTGTGTTGTGTTGAATGTTCCATTTCCATTTCCATTTTTCCACAAATGGAAAAATGGGTTTTGGGTGGGGCGTGACTGTTCTTATGTGCTCCTGACATTGTAATACCTATCAATTTTGCAGATTCGACCCTTACTGAAAAATCATTTCTTTCGAGAAGAGAAACAAATTTTCATTAATAATAGAAGCTATATCCTCCTATGGTCAAGGAGTTCTTGGTTTACGTGACCAATCAATTTAATTATAGATTATCAAGGGAAGAATAGCACAAGCATAATTTGACATGTTAAGTTTTGAAGTAATGTTGAAAAAGATTGGAGGGCATTGAAGTTTTGTGTTGAAGCAAGTCTTGCTTTATTGTGTGATTTGCAAGCGTAAGTTAATTTGCTGGTAATTAACTGATTTTGAATTTTGGTGTTTTTGAAGTTTTGGTTGTGTTGTAACATTGAAGACATTCTCTATTGTAATCCAAATTTCATTTTAGATGAGTCATTCTCGACGTTCTGGCTGTTGTGGATAGTGTAATGTTTTGTTTAAGCCGATTCAGCTACCAAAGGAAATAATGGATTGCAATAATTGAGGTTGTGAGTTTAAACTTGAACATGTTCTGCAGTGTGGAGAAACTATTATAATCATCTTTTAATAAGTTAATAATTGTTCCCTTTTTAGCATGCACTAGTACCAATTCAACTTCCTTATAAATATGAACAAAGAAACAAAACTCTATTAATGTAGGGGCAAATTTGTTGAACTTTCCAAAGGAGCTTTGTGTTGGGATTCCATCCGAGCTTGCGCCGCACGGGCACGTGGATCTCCGTTAGTACCGATATTGTCCCCAACTTAACCAACTCAACATTAGGTCTAAAAGGCCTCAGTACTATTAGAGGGGAGGTAATCACTAATATACTTCATTTAGAAGTTTTATTTTCTAATGTGGGACCTATTATTTCGGTCCACACAACCCAACAATCTCCACCTTGGACCGAAATCCATCCAAGATGGGCACACTGCATGATCTGTCGTCGCTACCATCTCGAGGGAGAGCAACTCGAGGCACACATGCAACCACCAACAGACATGCCTTGTCCAATCCGCACCATCGGCTTTGATACCACTTGTTGGGGTTCCATCCAAGCGTGCGCCGCACGGGCATGTGGATCTCCGCTAGTACCGATATTGTCCCTAACTTAACCACCTCAACATTAGGTGTGGGGTTTTACTCTAAAAGGGCTCAGTACTATTAGAGGGGAGGTAATCACTAATATACTTCATTTAGAAGTTTTATTTTCCAATGTGGGACCTATTATTTCGGTCCACACAACCCAACACTTTAGTGAACTGCCTAATCCTGCCATGTTAAATATTGTGAAAGTGATAAGTAGAATATACGAGTCTGATAATAGAAGTTATATGCAGTCAACTGCCTCATTAAAGTTTTTAGGATGCAGTCCTCAATCAAGATCAGAGACCTGAAGCTCAAATGAACATCTCAATAGTAATCTATGATTTCATGTTAGTAGTATATGTTAATATTTCGTGACTCCTATCTCTGGTTATCTAACTTTGAAGCGGTTAACTCTTTAACAAGCTGGGAAATGCATCTGGTTCTCGTAACTGGTCAGCAATTCTCTTTTGTTGGAATATGCAACCGTCATGGTTGCTTTCTATTGTTTTTTGCCTGAAAGAACTCAAATTATTCTAGGAACTATGATTGAGGACCATTATGGTTTTTTCGACGTAAAACTTCTACTCCTGAGCACATGTATATACTATTTGAAGACTGAAGATGTTACCCGGAGTATATCTTTGGTAATGATAACAATGCCCTTATCTGATTTTATAACTTCTCTACCAGTCTAACTTGGCTTTGCCTATCCAATATCCATTCAATGAATTGCTGGGTGTTATGAATAAGTTGTAAGGTCTTTGTGGAGAACCTTGATGCTGTAATATCTTTCTTTGTTTGGCCAATGCATTACGTGAATCAACTACCTGGTATCCTGTTGAATGCATATGGGACTCATTAATGATGGGTAGCTCTGTAAAATCATAGTAAGTTGCCAAGGAACTGCAGTTAATAGTGATGTGGAGAGGATCAAAGTAGGAGGAGAAAAGAACAATACAACAAGGAAGAAGAAACCTCAAACAACCGGATCCAGGGTTTTCAATTCTATTCTCTCAATTCATCAACATAAATCTAATATGCTGTACTGACACCTCATAGACCCAAACTCTAATACATCAATAATATATGCTCCTAACACATCAAATCCATACTCTAATATTAGGTCTACATGGCTACTATCTCAAATAGTGCCATTCAGAAATGATGCTCTATTGTTCCTTCTTCTCTCCCCAAGAGTCGAGAAAGGACATGCACCTATATTCACGATTCAATGGCTTATGCCTTCACAATGTCCCTTAATTTCAACTAAAATAATGTTAAATGGTTACAAGTATGGTTTTTTATTTTCCAGTAGATCGAATTTTACATTTTTCGCTGAAAAGAAAATTTATCACAAGGAGAGGTACAAACAGTGTCCAACTCCTTGGAAATGAAGTCTTTGGGTTTAGGCCTTTCAGCTTATTTTGAGTATTCTTGGTGATTGGTGAACACTCTTGCCTCCAGAACTTGGAGAAGAAGATTTGAGTATGTTGGCATTTCGGTAACTGCATTTTTTTTATTTTATTTTTTTTGAAAAATCAGTACCTGCATTTTAGTCTGTGCATGGGCTTTTAACAGAACAAAGCTCATTGACTTACCAAGTAAATCGATTTTTTTTGTTTGTCGCAAGTATATCTTTTTTTTTTTTGTAGCACCATTTTCTTTTTCCTTTTGACTATATAGGCTCTACCCGAAGGCATTTGATGATGAATCTATGGTTTTATCTTTTATGATACATCTTCAGGATTCCTCTCTCTTCTCATAAGAAAAAGAAATTGATATTGTGCAATTATTCCCACTGTCCTACATTAGTATTTGACGGGATTAGCTTACCTTGCCAAGTACCAATTTCTTGTGGCTTGTGAAATTGTTGTTCTTCTCCACCCTGCTGTATCTCTGAACCAAATTCTTCATCTTGCTGTTTGGATACTCGTCAAATCTTTAACATGTTGAGAGCACTTTATTTTAACCAATGGATCAGTCATCATGCTTGCAAAAATAAAATGCTTCAAGGACTTTGTTTTCCATTGAACATGAAAATCTTGAATATCCTCTTTGTGGGCATCACTGTTATTTCCCTGTGCAGTTTCTGGGTAATTGATATAGTTCTTACTTGGTATGTTGAGCTTTAGTCCAACTTAAGATGAGTAGGGAAAACAGTTCCGTGGGATTGGTCAATTCCTGACACTATATTCTCTATGGTTGTTAATTGTTATTATGCTCATTGATAGACTTTGTCTTCGTATCTAAAAAAGAAGAAGAAAAAAAAAAAAACACATTGGGAGATCAAATCTGACTTTTCAATTATACCTGTGAAGGATGAAACCGTTTCAAGAGTGGAGTCGAGGATTGCTGCTTGGACCTTTCTTCCGGAAGGTATTAAGTGTGTACTATCTTTTCCATTTCTTTATAAAATTCCATGCAATCACTTGCTTAATCTTTTCAACACTCAGAGAATGGGGAGGCTATCCAAATACTGCGCTACGAGAATGGTCAGAAGTATGAGCCACATTTTGATTATTTCATTGACAAAGTAAACAGAGAGCGTGGAGGTCATCGGATTGCAACAGTACTTATGTACTTGTCTCATGTTGGGAAGGGTGGTGAAACTGTCTTCCCTGATGCCGAGGTGAGACTATTGGCTGGATTTATTTATTTATTTATTTTAACATGTATAAAAATTAAAGAGCATAACAACATTCGTCGTCCCATAGGCAAAAGAGAGCCAAGTGAAGGATGATGATTCATGGTCCCACTGTACCAAAAAGGGCTATGCAGGTAAAATGTCACCCTTAAAGCTCTTGACGAACATTTACACAACTGACAATGGTTTACTGCTTAAGGTGTAGTGGTTTTTTTGATAGAGAAGTGCTAGAATGACAATGGGGAGTTACACCCCAACACACATTGGCCCACAAGAGCCATTGGTTTCCACCTCGAGATGTGGACACACACAGATTTCGATGCATAACACGCGGGTCGAGGCCTCATAGAGGGCTCTTGTGGGCCAATGTACGTGTTGGGGTGTGACTTACTCATTGTCATTCTAGCATTTTTCCTTTTGATATCCCGGCCCTTTGTTTGCATGATATGGGGGAAGAGTAAAAAAATTCTAGATATGAACATCCATTACTTCTCACTATCCTGCGACTATTTGTTATTTCAGAGATTTACTCTGGTCGAATAATCAGATCGCAGCAAATGTTTATAAACATCTACATGTAAATTTGATTTATGGAGAAATCTGCTGACATTTTTCTGCACTTGGGATTCATCGCAGTGAAACCGGAGAAGGGTGACGCCTTGTTATTTTTCAGTCTTCATCCGGACGCAACAATACCTGATCCAAGCAGTTTGCATGGCAGCTGCCCAGTCATTGAGGGGGAGAAATGGTCTGCAACCAAATGGATTCATGTTAAAAACTTTGATAATCTGGAGCGCGTAGCAAACAGCGCATGCATCGATGAGGACTCGGACTGTCCTCATTGGGCTGCCGTAGGTGAATGTCGAAAGAACCCCGTTTACATGGTGGGCACTAAAGAATCTCCTGGGTATTGCAGGAAGAGCTGTAATGAATGTTGAAAGTTGAGCTCTTATTGAACCTAGCAGGTTTGCTCGATGTACATTACAATAGTTGTTTAATTTGGTTGTTAAATGTGATAGAACAAATACATATCTTTGCAATTCCACTTGTTCATGGCTCTATATATGCCTTTCTAATTTCTTTATTTTGGTGTAAATTTCAACATCAAACTCCGAATTAGTAATTTTCAAGCCCCGGGGCTGTGGTTGTGCCATATTGGCTTAGGTCACTCCATTCTTAACCAGTGATCTCGAGTTTCAGTCTTAGGTAGGAAGTCACTCTAAATATCTCGGGGGGCCAGATTTTTACCGCCACCTACTAGTCTTACTCAGCTCAAGCCTTAATTAGTGGGGTATTCGGGGCTTTAATTAGTGGGCTATTTGGGTTCCAATACCACGTGGTTTGATCTAAAATAAGCTAGTAATTTTTATTCAATCCACTTCAAATGTTTTTTTTTAAATCATTATTGTATCTAAAGTTTCCATAATTTATCTCGAGTTATGCTATGTGCACCCCGGTTGTTACTTAGGGCACCCAAGAATTTTCTCAAATAACCCCGAGAGTTTCCTAGAATGCCTTTTTGTTTGAAACACGAGCACCCCATCATTAAAACACATAAACATAAGTTCGGTCATCCTATACTGAGACTTATTCCAAAGTCTCGGTATTATAGGTTTGAGAATCAACATGTCGTATCAATATTCTATGTCCGACAACATTTGTCAATTCTCGACCCCCATTGTCTGATACATGTACCAAAGGGATTCAAACATGAGTTTGGTCATCCTATACCGAGACTTATTCAAAAGTCTCGGCTACCTTCAACCGAAACACTGCAACATGTCTCAGTCTTGTATGACTGACAAAGTCGTATCCGTTGTTCACTTTCGAAAATGGCAAAAGAAATCACAAAAACCATGAAAACTAGACTTATCGTGTGCGACATTCGCCTCTGCTCGTTTTCTTCAGTCATCAGACCCTAAAAATGCTTTAAACTTGCCAAATCTAAACAATACAAGGTTGGTGCGCACTCTTTGATCGACGAACAGATCGACTTCACTTGATAAAAAAATTTGGAGTTTGAGAGTGGGGTGCACTGGATTGTGAATGGGGCATGTGTCGGGTGCCTTGATCATATGCTAGGGTGCACAATTTGGGAGGGCAAATATGACATTTTCTTATGAAACTAATTTTTAATTCGAAAATCCTGGTTGCCTTGATCATATGATGAGGTGCACATAACATGACTCTTTATCTCCTTTGCTTATTTAAATTTTATTTCACACGATAAGAACATGTTTCATAAATGAAAAATTAAATAATTCATATTATGATTTGCTATAATAAATTTGAAAGTATATTATAAATTTAAAATACTGTGCTTAGAGTGCTAACGTATTGGGTTGTAGTATATGGTTTTATGTGTAACAGGGGATTAACGTAACAGAGGTCCTATATGTAAGGGTCGTTATGTGTTAATTAGAGCTGGTCACGTGGTTTGTGTGATCAGTTTTATTAGCTGAGTGAGAGTGCTTGCACACACACTACTATATAGTGAATCAGGTGTATATTGTATGACTGATTTTGATTGAATGAGAGAATTATGTGTGAGCTTTGGTGATTTGTAGTAGGAAAATGATAATTTAACACACATTCAATGCACACTTTGGACACACACCTTTGTCTTTTAGTTATTTATGAAAAGTTTACAATTACTTAAGAGAGGTAGTTTGTATATATTTAGGCCTACTTATACTATTAAGTTAGGCCTAATTGGTTAAAATATCATAACCTTCTATAACTTTTGTTATTATATCTTAACCTTTTTAATTTGTTATTATATCCTAACCTTTTTGAATTTGTTATTATATCATAACCTTTCTAGATTGATAAATTTATATCCTAAGTCATTTTTTTACGTTAAATTTGATGAAGTGATACATAAATTATGACTTAAAAAGCCACCGCATCTCCTCTAAATACTAAAATAATTATTTAATTAATTATTTAAGCTCATTACTTAGGTCTCACTTTATCAAATTTGAAGTTAAAAAGTAAGTTTGGATATTATCAATGCAAAAAGGTTATGATATAATAACAAACTTGAAAATGTTAGGATATAATAGTAAAAATTGTAAAAGGTTAAGATATTTTAATCAATGTGACCATTAAGTTAATGGGGGGTTAATATAGGTTAGAGGGGTGCTAATAGTCACACCCAATTATTATATTCTCAAAAAATATAAAAAATAAATTTAAAAATAGATTAACAATTATACAACCTATTGCATGATGTATTACTTTCTTTTGACCAACAAAAATGTACTAATAATGAATGCAAAAAAAAAAAATGTACTAATGATTGGTTAGTCAAAATAGTAAAGGACTCGATTTCTCTAAATGAGATCTCAATTTCAAGTCTTATAGATGGAGCAAACTGAGTTGAGAGAGCTACCCTCTTTATAGGATACGATTGTACTTAGATGGGTTTAATAACCAGTGCGGTTCACACTAGATACCACATAAAAATTAAAAAAATGTTACTTTTTAAAAACAAAAACATTTTATAGAGATGTAAGTAAATAATATTTCTCAAAAAAAAAAAAAGTAAACAATAAATTCTGCAGAAAAAAAATTAATAAAAACTTTAGGAAGCAATTAATGTACACGTGGAAAAAGCACAAACGCAGGCCAAGTCATCCATGGACGTTTCACCAGATCGTTAATTTCGGTCGGAGCGAGCGGGAAAGCAAACGAGAGATGGCCGCGATTCCACAATCTCTTATTGATAACTTCCTCTTTCTTTCTTTATTTTCTTGATTCGCAAAAACCCAAATGAGAGATGGCCGCGAAACCCTCGTCCCAATCGAAGACTCCGCCGGCTTCTGGCGACGGAATCTTCTCCGGCGACCATGAGATCGCTCATCTGACCGGCAAAGACGCCGGATCCGATCTCGGCGACAAGCTCAAGGTCTTCAAGACCTCCCAGTTCGATCCCGATGCCTACCTCACCTCCAAATCCCAGACCATGAGCGAGAAGGTTAGCTCTTTTCATCTATCGATTTCTTTAATTTGTGAAGGTTACGTCTTCATATACATCTACACAAATTAAGGCAGCCTTAATTGCAAGTTTAATTTATATATTTGTCGTTTGACATCAAATGAATGAATTGAAGAATTGATGAGTCTTAATTGTAACAAATGTTTGGGTTGTATGAGGGTAAAATGGATAAAAAAAAAAAGAAGCAATAAATACACTCTAAAATTCCGAAAGCAGACTTATAAAAATGACCAGTGGGAGTATTCGTATTTGAATATATACACTGGCACTTAGATTTTCCAATATTCCACGACCAAGTTACTATGATCAACTTGCTTTGAATTTACTTTGGAATGATGTTCTGCTTTCCAATGCCGATGAATTTGATGTTTTGCTTGATTTATGTTTGTTGGCAAACGCAATTCACAATGGCTGCACTCGCAGGAGATTAGGCATTTATGCTCCCACCTTCGAGACCTTCAGAAGGCTTCGGCAGAGGAGATGAGGAAAAGTGTTTTAGCTAACTATTCGGCCTTCATACGGTGAGTGAGCTCCATCAAAAAATTTTAGTGTAATTTTAAGTTGTGAAAAAAATTACTCTAAAATGTTTGTTGTGATTGACTCGATTTTGTACCTCGTGACATTTCATTTCTATATGATGGGTTAGAAACTTCATAAGGCACTTCGCTTCTTTTAATATGATGCACCTAATGACATTTCGTTTCTTCCTGTATGATTCACCTAGGTCGCTCTTCCCTTTGAGTAGAAGACCCCTAGTGTCATTGCTAAATACGCTTAGAAATGTCAGTGTACTGCAATATGTGCGACTTTTATGCGCTACTGTTCAACGCTACTAATATAATTCTGATGCAACAAAGCTCTTTGCAATATTTACTGCCTTGCCAAGTAAAGTTAAATCAAAACAACTTGCCTTTCTTTCCACATTTTCTGTTTACACCATATCATACATTCCGAGAAAAAGTGGATATCGCCTCTAGCAAACATTCCTAGACCATTTAAACTGTTTTTTTTTTTTACGTCTCTGATGTTAGACTACCATTGAATGCAAGTGCAAAACTACTGCTATAATAAATTGTTGTATTATCGAGCTAATACAACATCAGAGCTATGCTTTTTCTTTGCATTTAAGCACGTCAAAGGAGATCTCGGATCTAGAAGGGGAGCTCATTTCTATTAGGAATCTGCTCTCAGCACGAGCAGCGTTAGTTCATGTTTTGGCAGAAGGGGGTCGTGTTGATTCCTTATCTACCGCCCGTGAAGGTTTATCTGAAGAAGACATGTCTAATTTCGAACGTAAAGAACCCTCTAAGATAGAGAAGTGGTGTGAAGGATTTCCTGACAACCTTGACATTTTATTAGCTGAGAGGAGAGTGGATGAGGCTTTAGCTGCTATTGAAGAAGGGGAAGTTGTAGCTAAGGAAGCTGAAGAGAAGCCAACATTGAGCCCGGATGCTTTGTTGTTATTACAAAATTCTATCTCTGAACAAAGACAAAAATTAGCTGAACAACTTGCTGAAACTGCTTGTCAACCATCTACTCATCGTGTTGAGCTACGATCGGCTATTTCTGCCCTCAAAGACCTTGGGGATGGTCCTCGTGCGCATACCTTACTGCTTAATGCTCACTTCAAGCGGCTGCAACACAATGTGCAATCTCTTCGTCCATTACGCAATTCTTCTGGAGGAGCATATACTTCATCACTCTCCCAGTTAGTATTCTCTGCCATTGATGAAGCTGCTGATGATTCCTTTTATGTCTTCGACAAAGAACCGGCTTATGCATCTGAGCTTGTGACTTGGGCAGTTAGACGAACTGAAGATTTTGCTCATCTTGTTAAGAGACACGTCTTATCCTCGTTAGTAGCATCCGGAGGCTTTAGAGCAGCAGCTGATTGTGTTAAAAAAGCCTTGGGCCATTGTTATTTATTGGAAGCTCGTGGCTTAGCCCTCTGTCCTGTTCTCTTGAAACTTTTCCGGCCTTGTGTTGAGCAAGCACTGAGAGCATATTTGAAAAGAATTGAAGAGAACACTGCTACACTGGCAGCTGCAGATAAATGGGAGCTCTCATATCCCCCTGTTGGTATGCACCCATCTGGTAAAGTTATTGCCGCACAGCCTAAACTTTCAAACAGCGCTCATAAGTTCAACTCAATGGTTCAGGTAATTTTATTATCATGTTTAATTAGTCAAGGGTTTTAGCATTTTAATTTTCTCCGATCTTCCTCTAAAGCTGGATATATTTGTTTACGTAAGGCTTCGGTTACTAAATGTAAGTTACAACAACAACTAGGCCTCAACCCCAAATTAGTTCCTCTCTGCTTGATTTAATGCATTTGATGGTGTGCTTACAAATGTAAGCCAAGACTTAAAAAATGTTGAACGCTTATAGTTATCTAGATATAATAAATAATAATCTATATATATGTCATTGTGAAAAACTCAAATCCAGGCTCTTGAACTTTCTACACTTATCATGCACTTGAACTTTTAGATTCACTTGTTCTTATTACATCAGGGATTTTTTTCAGGAATTTTTCATGGATGTAAACCCACTTCTAAGCATGCAGCTGGGTAGTGCTACAATGGAGGGCCTTTTGCAAGTATTCACATTCTACGTCGGCTTACTCATGAATGCTTTGCCAGGTTCAATAGAAGATGAGGGACACTTGGAAGGTTGTGGAAATAGAATTGTTTGCATGGCAGAAACCGAAGAACAGCAGTTAGCTTTGTTAGCTAATGCATCTTTATTAGCAGATGAGCTGCTTCCGCTTGCAGCAATGCAACTTGCATCAGTCAACTATGGTGGTAGAAATGATGAGCCCCTCAGAAGAAACGATAGGCAAAGCCGTGTTCCAGAGCAAAGGGAATGGAAGAAGCGGGTTCAACGATCTGTTGACCGATTACGAGACAGCTTCTGTCGCCAGCATACCCTTGACTTAATTTTCACTGAAGATGGCGACACTCGTCTTAGTGCTGATACATACATAAGCATGGACGGACACACAGCAGAGCCTGAATGGTTCCCTTCTCCAATATTTCAGGTATAGTTTTGTTTAATGCAGTGTTTAATGTAAAATTTGAATGCAGTGTGAATGTTGCATTCTGTCTTCTCGTTATAGACTCCGTAATGCCTTTCAAGAAGTCACTGAACTTTCAGACTTGATATCGTTCCGCTCTGTTCAAATCGAAGTTTCAAGGTTGTGTTTATCAACCAGCTGTCTGTTTTCAGGAACTTTTTATGAAATTGAATAGGATTGCATGCATTGCAATAGATATGTTTGTCAGGAGAGAGAGATTTGCATCTCTTTTGTTAATGAGACTTGTAGAAACCTTCATCATGTGGCTTTCAAACGACCAGACCTTTTGGGCAGATATTGAGGATTCAAGGGGTTTGGGACCCCTTGGGCTTCAACAGGTAATGTATTTTATTAGTCTACTCAGTGTTTTGGCCGGTATATCTACTCAATGCATGAAATTTATTCAGTTGCTTCCGTGCAGTTTTATTTGGATATGCAGTTTGTAATTCTTTTTACATCGCAAGGACGTTATTTATCGAAGAATCTCCACCTAGTTATAAAAAACATCATGGCAAGAGCTATCGAGGCATTCGAGGCAACTGGACAGGATCCCTCCAGGTATGAATTATTCCATAACATTAATTAACACTGTTATAAGAACAGTAGATAATTCCTTATAGGTTCTTATTCCTCATTTTTCCGATTTAGTTGCTTTAAGTTGTATGTGCATAGAATCATTTACATTAGCCGCATCTTTAGCGAATATATCAATTTATATCTAACCTAAAATTGAAATTTTCTGTGGCAGTGCATTGCCAGAAGATGACTGGTTCGCTGAAGTATCACAAGTCACGATAGAAATGTTAAGTGGTAATGCTAATCACGATGTGCCAAGTCCAACTGCTTCTATATCAGCTCAATCCATATCATCTTTCGTCTCTCATGGCCGGGAGCTCTAAGCAGATAGTTTACCTGTCAATTGTCTTTCCCTGAAGTTGCTGCTATTGAATTTTAATAAGCTGCAAGAATAATTTTTGAGGAATGCATGATACGCCAGATATCTAATATTATGTCTATGCATGATGTTCCTCGTGAAGCATAAGCTTGTGGCCGCATGATGGCCACCTCAGTGAGATCCTTCTGTCATACTACTGACACGACTGAATATCTTTTCGAGTTTTCTTTAACTTATGTTCTCCTGGCACTACTTTGCCTGGTTACTCATGAAAGTTCATTGAAATCATGAGTCCATGACATGTGTACTGTTGGGGATTCATCCGAGCGTGCACTGCACGGGCACGTGGATCTCCGCTAGTACCGATATTGTTCCCAACTTAACCACCTCAACATTAGGTGTGGGGTTTTACTCTAAAAGGCCTCGGTACTATTAGAGAGGAGACAATCACTAATATACTTCATTTAGAAGTTTTATTTTCCAATGTGGGACTATTATTTCGGTCCACACAACCCAACAATCTCCACCTTGGACCGAAATCCATCCAAGATGGGCACACCGCATGATCCGTCGTCGCTACCATCTCGAGGGAG
The DNA here is from genome assembly GCA_039657345.1 of Stephania japonica. Lineage (NCBI taxonomy): Eukaryota > Viridiplantae > Streptophyta > Magnoliopsida > Ranunculales > Menispermaceae > Stephania > Stephania japonica. The sequence continues at coordinate 41,895,917 of CM077561.1, forward strand.
AGCAATTCGAGGCACACATGCGACCACCAACAGACATGCCTTGTCCCAGCCGCACCATCGGCTCTGATACCACTTGTTGGGGTTTTACTCAACCCCTTCTAATAATGAAACAGATGAATAATGAATTCCGCCAAACCACGATCAATGCATAAAATAAACACACCACAAGACACAAAATATTTAACGTGGAAAACCCTCCAAATCAGAGGTAAAAACCACGGGCCAAACTCCGAACAATCCACTATGTCAACAAAGAGTACAAAATATCTCAATTTAATGAGATTCACCAACAATGGAGTAATACATAAATACCTCTTCCAAGAACTTAGATGATCACACTAAGAACAAAAAATACTACCCCAATTGTATCAAACCCTTGCACCTCTTTTCCTGAACACCAAGAAATCACCAAAGCCTTCACCGCGAGTCTTCGGATTCAAGATCTTGTTGTTCTTCAATGTAGAGAGAAAACCTTAGAGAGATAATGCACATACACCCCTATGTGCACACCAAGCCGAACTCCTCGTCGACTTCTCTGGAATATCTCTTATTTTTCGGTCTCCTAGTCGCACAACAATATCGACTCATATATATTTCTTCGCTTCCTATTTTCTCTCTGGCAGATTCCTATTCAAACTCCAATTTGTTGCTTTATGTGTTGGACTTTTCTATTTTGTGTGGGGCCCACACAAAACTAACGATCTCCCCCTCCAACACATGGGGAGATCTCAATCATATTTGATGCTCAATAACAACTCAGCCCCACCAACTTGGTGCAGGACTGATGCTTCTCACGAGTCACCACCTTTCGTCAACATATCAGCTGGATTCTTATCAGTGTGAATCTTCTTCGGACTCATCTCATGATCATTCACAACTTCTCGAATCCAATGGTATCGGATATCAATATGCTTAGTGCGGCAATGATAAGTAGCATTCTTGCTCAAATCTAGAGCACTCTGACTATCACAGTTCACTGCATACCCATCTTCTTGCTTCAACCCCAACTCTTGAAGGAATCTCTTCAACCAAAGCATTTCTTTGCTTGCTTCAGTTATAGCAATATATTCTGCCTCTGTCGTGGACAAAGCAACACACTTTTGCAATTTTGACTGCCAAGATACAGCTCCCCCTGCAAAAGTGAACACATACCCTGAAGTAGATTTTCGCTATCAAGGTCACCGCCATATACGAATCGTATATCCCTCCAAAATAGGTTTCGAGCCCCCAAAACATAAAGGCATCTTCGAAGTACCTCTCAAATATCTCAAAATCCATTTCTTGCTTCCCAATGAACTTTTCCGGGATTTGAGAGAAATCGTGCGACTACACCAGCTGCGTGAGCAATATCTGGTCGGGTGCAAACCATCGCATACATCAAACTCCCAACTGCAGAGGAGTAAGGAATATATCGACATCTCCGCTATATCTATAGAAGTAGAGGGATATGATTTCTTGCTAAGTGTGAAGTGATTAGCAAGAGGTGTGCTAACTGACTTAGCATTGTTCATGTTGAATCTGCTCAAGACCTGCTCAACATATTTTTCCTGTGACACCCATTTATTCTTCAAAGGTTTTCTACCTTTTGGAAGTTCCACCAGCTCATAAGTATTGTTCTTCTTCAAAGAACTCATCTCCTCATGCATTGCTTTCATCCATTGAGCTTTGTCTTTGTGAATCTGAACTCCCTGGAAGCTCTCTGGCTCCCCCTCTTCTGTAATTGTAACATAATTCGAACTGGGGTACCTAGTAGAAGGAAGCAACCCTCTCTCAGATCTTCTAAGTGAAGGTTCAACTAAAGCTGTTGGTGGAGGAGTTTGTTCCCCCTACTCATCATCATCAACTGGTTCTGGCACATCAACCCTATGTTCTTCAAATGAGTCTCCCTCATGTGTGGCATCAGTAATGGAAGGAGACTCCAATCCAGAAACATCATCATCATCAACTATGATTTTCTTTGATGTCTTCAATCTGCTATGGTCTCATATTCATGAAAGACCACATCCCTGGACCTGACAATCTTTTTCTTCTCTGGATCTCATAACCTATAACCAAACTCTGCATCTCCAAATCCCAAGAGGATACACGGAACAGTTCTATCATCAAGTTTCTGTCTCTGCTCCTTAAGCACATGCATAAATGCCTTGCATCCAAACACCTTCAAGTGAGAGTAAGTAATATCTTTCCCAGACCAAACTCTCTCTAGAACATCAAACTCCAATGGTGCTGAAGGAGAGCGATTCATCAAGTAGCAAGCAGTACTGAGAGCCTCACCCCAAAACGACTTGTGCAACTTAGCCATTTTTAACATGCCTCTGACTTTATCAAGGATGGTTCTGTTTGTTCTTTCAGCAACACCATTATGTTGAGGAGTACTCGGAACAGTCTTCTCATGTCTGATTCCATGTTCTGAGCAATAATTCTCGAACTCCTTTGAAGTGTATTCTCCCCCGTTATCACAACGAAGGCACTTTAAAGATACGCCTTTTTCTCGTTCCACCATCATATGAAACTTCTTGAGGTACTCAAGAACCTGACATTTTGTTCTCAACACAAACACCCAAACCTTCCGTGAAGCATCATCAATAAAAGTAACAAAGTATCTGCCACCTCCCATAGTTTCCACATCAATGGGACCACAAACATCAGAGTATACTAACTCAAGTAAATTTCTTTTTCTTTCAGATGATGAAGAAAAAGAAACTCTATGTTGCTTACCGAATAAGCAATTATCACAAGGGTTCAAATATTTACCTTTGGCAAAGGGAATGTGAGACTTCTTTGCCAACACCTGCAACCCTTTCTCACTCAAGTGACCTAGTCGCCTATGCCACAGATTTGGTGAAGAATCATCTTCAATTGCGTTCAGGTCACCTCTGACGGTCTTCAATTGAGTCTTGTAAAGTGTATAGCTCAATTTTCCTCTAGCAACAACCATTGAGCCTTTGGTGAGTTTCCACTCCTTGCCTCCAAAGATGTTGTAGTAACCATCTAGGTCCAAAGCATGAGTAGAAAACAAATTCAGACGCAGATCCGGAACATGTCGCACATCTTTCAGAATTACCGTGCAACCCATATTTGTCTGCACAAAGACATCTCCAAGGCCAACTATATCTGCAAAACTGTTGTTCCCCATCTTTGCCTTACCAAAATTCCCTGCTCGAAAAACAGAGAAGAAATCCTTCCTCGGAGTAGCATGGAAGGATGCTTCGGAATCAACAACCCATTCACTATCTGTATTAGTGACATGACCTTGATTCTCAACTAAAGGAAGCACAACCAAGTCTTCAATTGCATCTGATATAGCATTTTTTGTAGTATTCTGATCATTCGCTTTATTTTGATTTTTCTCATCATTCTCGTTTCTTTTTTCCACACTCTACAATTTTTCTTTATGTGTCCTTCCTTGCCACAATGATAACAAGAGAATTTACCTTTTCCTTGAGACATGCCTCTAGATTTACTCCGCCCCCTCAGACCTCTAGACTGACTTCTGCCTCTATGTTCTGCAGTAGTAACAAAAGCTTGTGAAGTTTCGATGCCTTTATCCTTTCTCCTAGTCTCCTCGTCAAAGAGACTATCTCGCACTATGGATGAAGATAAGACACCACCTGGAGCAGAATTACTTAGAGACACCACCAAGGTTTCCCAGCTTTCTGGCAACGAGCTCAAGAGTAAAAGTGCTTGTAACTCATCCTCAAGCACAATCTTCATAGCACTTAATTGATTGATCAATGCTTCGAAATCATTCAAGTGTTCTATCATCGACCGCCCATCTTTGTACTTCATATTAACAAGCCTTCTAATTAGAGAAGCCTTGTTCTGAGCCCCCTTCCTCTCACACATATTCTCGCAATTTTCTCCACAACTCCCGTGCATCAACCTCTTTCTTTGCCGACATGGTGATAAATACCGAGATCGATCCACTTTCGAATGGTCCCAGCAGTTTTTCGGTGCAACTTCCTCCAATTAACATCAGATATTTTCTCTGGCTTGTTTTGTCCAAATTCAATTGGATCAAATAAATCCTTGCAATAAAGATGATCTTCCATCATCGGTTGCCAAATTGAATAATTCGTAGCCGTCAACTTGACCATATTGCTTGATTTATCATCATCATCCACCATCTTGATTCCCACAAAAATTCTCGAAGCACGAACTAATCGCGGCTCTGATACCACTTGTTGGGGATTCATCCGAGCGTGCACCACACGGGCACGTGGATCTCCGCTAGTACCGATATTGTCCCCAACTTAACCACCTCAACATTAGGTGTGGGGTTTTACTCTAAAAGGCCTCGGTACTATTAGAGATGAGACAATCACTAATATACTTCATTTAGAAGTTTTATTTTCCAATGTGGGACTATTATTTCGGTCCACACAACCCAACAATCTCCACCTTGGACCGAAATCCATCCAAGATGGGCACACCGCATTATCCGTCGTCGCTACCATCTCGAGGGAGAGCAACTCGAGGCACACATGCGACCACCAACAGACATGCCTTGTCCCAGCCGCACCATCGGCTCTGATACCACTTGTTGGGGATTCATCCGAGCGTGCACCGCACGGGCATGTGGATCTCCACTAGTACCGATATTGTCCCCAACTTAACCACCTCAACATTAGGTGTGGGGTTTTACTCTAAAAGGCCTCGGTACTATTAGAGAGGAGACAATCACTAATATACTTCATTTAGAAGTTTTATTTTCCAATGTGGGACTATTATTTCGGTCCACACAACCCAACATGTACTGCCATAATGATTATTCTCTTCCAATTTTTTTCCTTCTATTGTATGCCATCATTTTTAGTAAGATCAAGATTTGTTAGTCGGGCTATAAATTTGGAGAATTCCTGATTTTTTCAGAAGCTGAAGTTAAGTTTGCTCCTCTCATCATATCGTTTTAGTCACTCCACTACTCTGCTCCAATGAACTTAATTATTTTCAGGTTTCCAAAAAAAGGGTATTGGCCTCTCAAGGTCTTTTGTTTAAAGTTGATGTGCAATCATTTATTTCTGTATATACACATTCGATCATGCTTGGCTTGGTGACATCAGATTTGATCAGATCAATCCTAGTACTCTTGTGAAGGTATAGATGATTTTCCTCTAGGAGCTAGTTGTTACAATCTTTCTCCTTATGGAAATAAGGGCATTATGTAATGCAGATGTTGCAGGACTACTTGCATTGCCATCTCATCATCTCCAACTGGAAAAACACAACTGAAAAGCCAACTTCAAATGGGCCAAAACAAGTAGTTTATCAAACTTCATGTGCAGACTGAAGTCAGTTAACTGGTCACAAAACCTATGATGTACTTATTTCTTCCATTCTTTTTCCTTTTTGCCGAAAACTTGTCGTCAATATGAAGTCTTAGATCTGCTTAATTGTCGAGAAATTTATAATTTATTTTCTCTAATCCTGCACTTCTCTCCATATGCATTTGATGCTAATTCTTTTATATGACTGTTCCGACATCCGTTAAAAAATTACTGCTTCTGCTCCATTTAGGTGCTTCTTTATTTTAGAAAGTCAAGCTCTTGAGATGACATTGATTCGGTTTTTCTGGTAGTACACTTGAAGCTGCCCACCAAATGTGGTACCAAATATGATACTCAGTAGTGCCCTCTTTTTAATATAAAATGACTGTGCAGCTCGAACTTATGTAAAGCCAACTAGACATTGAATAATATGTCTCCATGTGTATCTGTGTTGGGTGCCAACAAAATAGAAACCTTTTGTCTGCTTAATACAATCTGGTTAGTCAGATATCCTTGTTGAAGCTCCTAAAATAATTGGAGATTCTCTGCCCTCCTCTGAATGTGGAAGCTCGAAGTTTCTTCCAAACCCCTCGAGTACGGAGCAGAAGACGACAGTAGAGTCAATAACAAGCAAGTTCAAAGATGGCATCTCTCTCATTAAAGGTACACAATCTCCATCTGATAGCTACTTTTGATAAGATTAAGCTCTTTGCCTGTAGTTTTACTCTTTACTAATAACCGATTAACTTTTACACGGCAAATATTTATGGTAGTGATACAATCAACAAGTTGCATTTGATCTTTACTCAATTCAGTGTGTCTAATTTTATGGTTTCTATTCATTTTGAGATTGACGAGTTCTTTATGGAAAACATGTATTAGGCACATTATAAAGAGATTAAATTATTTATTCTGTCAATAATCAATATACTAATGTTGTAGTTTAAGGGGATCTGATCTCAGTCCTTATTAATCTGACAAATTGATTGGTTACAGAAAATAATACATTTGGTTTTGTGTCACCTGCCTCATTATAAATGCTTATCCTTTAAGAATATTTTGGACCCTCTGAGTACTTGAACAGGGTGATGTTTTATTAATCATTCGTAATTATTTGAAATGATTTTGTACACTTTATTTGAAAAATAAATAAATAAAATAAGGCTCAACTACAGGTCCTAAGGCAACATAGTAGTGGTTCTCTTTAATATTTTCTCCTCCTATCGAACATCATCATCTAGGCAGATTTTTGGTTCCAACACAACAAACTGTAAAAGGAAAAGAAGGCTGAAAAGGAAAAGCAAGGCTATTCCTTTTCATTACTCCTTTAGTTCTTTCTCACAAAGCCCAGGCTTTAACGGCTAAAATCAAAATATCAAGGGACTCAATTTACATTGATCACTAACAAGGTCCTCTCATTTTGTAGACAAAGATGGTAGGCAGGAACCTCTTATTGTTCTATGCAACCTTCATCTTCGTCGCAGTATGCCAAAGCATAAGCGCTGCAAACAAAGTATGCAACCAACAGGAGCTGATGGCTCTCACAACTTTCAAGTCTGGCATCCATTCCGACACTTCTGGCCGGCTAGCGAAGTGGCTCGGCCATGACTGCTGCAGCTGGGAAGGTGTCGTCTGCAACAATAGAACCGGAAGAGTTGCAGAATTGCGACTACCCGGATTCTTATCCACTAACGAGTTCATCCTCCAAACGCAGATGAAAGGCCACTTATCTCCTTCGCTTATGCTCCTTACATCGCTTGAAGTCCTCGACCTTGGCGGGCTAATCACTCTTGCAGGAACCATCCCTCCCTCAATCGGCACAAGCCTCCCAATGCTGCGAAAGCTCTTCTTATACGGAAACAGCCTCAGCGGCGTATTACCGGAGAGCATTGGTAAGCTCACAAAACTTGAAGAACTTCATTTGCATGAAAATTACTTTTCTGGATCACTTCCATGGAGTCTAGGCAGGCTCAATGGCCTTCACAAGCTTCTTCTGTACTCCAACCAATTTTCCGGGCCAATTCCAAAGTCCGTCGCAGAGCTGAAAAACTTGCAGATGTTGGATCTCCACAACAATTCTCTTACCGGGCAGATACCGGAAAACATTGGCGCATTGCATGCCTTGGAGCAGCTTGACATCTCAGACAATCTGCTCAATGGGAAACTACCATTGTCTCTCTCAAACCTGACCTCCATTTCAGTTCTCTACTTGGACACTAACATGCTAGATGGTGAGATCACCTTTCCACACAGTTCAGCTCAAATGCCATCTCTTGCATTCCTCAGACTTCACGACAACCGCCTCACCGGAAGAATTCCTTCTTCCATTGGAAACCTTGTGTCCCTACAGAGGTTTTCACTGGCAAACAACCATCTCCAAGGACCAATTCCTAACACAATAGGAAATCTAATGGAAGTCACTGAGATGTATCTCAATGGCAATCAATTATCCGGTCTGATACCAAAGACGATCGGTCGTTTATCTCGCTTACTCGCTCTTAGCATCTCTAACAACCTTATTGAGGGATCACTCCCCCATGAAATGTCTTCACTCCAAAATCTCCAAACTCTTGACCTCTCATTCAACCGTCTGAACCTCTCCACCATTCCCAAATGGCTTCCGCAAATGCCTTCGCTATGCCGCATTTACTTAGCCAGGTCAGGAATCCATGGACAGTTCCCAGAGCTCTTGAAATCAACTTCCAGTCCAATACTTGAACTAGACTTATCATTCAACAACTTGACTGGACCCATCCCTTCATGGGTGGGCACTCTCTCTCAGCTCTACTCATTGAACCTCTCTAGAAACTCACTCACTTCAACAATTCCCAATTCAATCACAAACTTACAAGACCTGGGCATACTAGACCTTCATTCTAATAAACTATCTGGCTCTGTTGATCGAGTTTTCGACATCAAAACCCGGTTCGACGAGGGATCATTGAAGTACATTGATCTCTCATACAACTATTTCTATGGACCAATCAAGGGAATTGGAGTAGGAGCACAGAACAAGATAGAGCTCCTTAGCTTGTCACACAACTCATTGACTGGTGGCCTGCCAGTCTCAGTGGGTGCTCTCAGTTCAATGAGAAGCTTGGATTTGAGCTTCAACAAATTTGGTGGGGAGATACCAAGTGGGTTTTTGAAGCTTAGAGAGCTGAGGGAGTTAGATCTTTCAAACAACCTTCTTGTGGGGAGAATTCCAAGTGGGAAGCCTCTGAGCAGTTTTCCTAAAAGTTGCTTTGTTGGGAATAAAGGGTTGTGTGGGAAACCCCTAAATCCATGTAATGTTTGAAACTAATTTTGTAGTTGGTGCGCCACCCGAGATGGAAAAAATGATGAAAGGGAACAACTTGGCATAGGGACAGTGGACTACTGTGTGGAACGTTACATAAAGTTAAAAGTTTTGGTAATTTTTTTGAAACTGTTCTCATCTGATCTTATTTACACAATGGGAAGAACATTAGATCTGACAAAGAATGCAATCAAATGGAAAGATTTTTATTTTTAGTTCTATACTTCCAATTTTTTTTTTTTTTTTTTTTTTTTCTGTATTTGTCGAGGAGGGTTATATTGTCCCTTTTCTTTCTCTTTTTTTCAATAGCAAGTGAGGCCATGTCTGTTAGTAGTGGTGCTTTGGCACATTGTTCATTTTATTAGATTGAAATTGATTAATCAATAAATCACTTGGAATCCATATCAACTTAGATCGATAATCCAGAATCATGGCACTTGAAATTTTTGCGAGAGGGTCACATCAAAATTTCATTATTAAGGCTTCAAAAAAAATTAACGATTAGGAGAGATTGAACTCAAACCTCATGGTTAAGGGCTTAAATAAACAACGTAGCCTCAATCTCCAAATTAGTCGGGATCAACTACATGAATCAAACTTTTCCATTGAACACGGCTTAGTGCGGTTGATGGTGTGCTTTCTAGATCATTTAATCCTCTTAACTATGCATCCTAAGTTAACTTCGATCTACCCTGTCAGCCTTACCCTGATGAATTACAATTAAGAGATTGGTAGCAATATGCAACCTTTTCTACCCTCACCCTTACCCAGACGAATTACAATTAAGAGATTGGTAGCAATATGCAACCTTTTTCAAACGCTGTTAAGTCACTTTGCTTGCAAATCTTGATACAACTCGATGGCAACAAGATCACTGTATAAAGAGATGTGCATAAGATGAAATGCATGTAGCTATCATTGCTCATCCACATCTCATCTGGGTCTTCAATGTAGGATCAACCAACTTTACACATTGTGCAGTTGTGGTGGAGCACAAGACACTGATCTTAGCTACATACGAAAGAATAATTATGTAATCAAAAGCACCAACAAGCACTCCAAAAAACTAGCCAAAGAAAGCGAGAGGCACATGAGCATGTGGCCTATGCTAATTGTGACCACAGCCAAGTACACAAACAGCAGAGTGAGCAGACGCAACAAATGCACATAAGATCAAAATGATAAACCAAGACTATCCATTTCAAAGGGCAGCATGGCCTTAATTAGCAGATGCACAATTGAATTGGGTCATTGCATTACAAAGAATTGACAAGCCTTTCATGGCCAGCCTGTTTTGACTGGAAGCACATTTCGACAAACTACTCCGCCGCAGAATGAGTCAAGGTGGTTCTCTGATTGAAATATCTGTACAAGGGGTATGTACCCCTTTGCTTATCAGCCTCTCCGGCAACTTGCAGAAAGACGCCATTGAAGGATCATTTATATGAAATTACTAGAAAAGAATTGCAGCCATTTTTCCCCTCGTACTACCGAGTGCGAAACATGACTTTGTTACTGCATCGGATGTAAAGGCAATGCGTCTATTACTCTGTCGACCAAGATTGCAAACAACATGCCCATCTCCCATCCTTCCATTTAAGTGAGATTGGAAATTATGAGAATCTTCCCAGAAACATTGATAATTAAGCTGCGTCAGAAGCTTTAGCAAGGATGGGCCAATTGAATATTTACTAAATAAAATGAGCGCAATAATGCCGTTTTTATTCTATCACAAGAAATCTTGATTTATTCTCAGTTGTTGATAATTTGAGTGGTCGATCCCATTCAGCCGTACACAACATAGGAGCTGCTCCGGCAATTCGTCGGCCTTGTTTCCCTGATGCATTAAAAGTGTGAGTTTTAACCAACTGTAAGATCTAACATTGCAAGCCAAATATCAATGTAAAAAATATTGAACATACCTGGATTGTCAGGCCAACATCTAATATACACTGCTTTAGTCTGTCTTGGAATGCTTCAAACCCTTTCCTTGAGATGTAACTGAATCTATGCATGTCAATGTCTATCTCGAAGTAGTTTTCTCCCTGCATGAAGATCGTTGAACATTATTAGCACCAAGCAAAAACTCAATCACTGACATCGCAAACTAGATGAAATGACAAAATTATGTTCAAAAACGAAGATGAAACTTAAAATAAAGTTGATCATAAAAAGTTGGAATTAACTTGCCAAGTAAAATTCATGTTGAGGACGCGAAAGAACAGGCTTTTCGTTGTATGCTTGCATCAATTTCCTCTCAGTAGCACTTAAATGAAGATCCTCCACATTCGCTACACGGCCCAAGATCTTTAACCGCTCACGAACAGGTAGAATTGAATCTACAGGAAAACCTTTGACCTTTTCTACCTCATCATCAATCATCCGCTGTACCAAACGAAGAAGAGCTAATTAACTGATGTATTCCCAAAAATGAAACCGTAAAAATAATAAACTCAAATAGACCATCTTCCAGACACCAAGGAGGGTGTGCTGAAGGAGCAGATAATAAATATCTACAACTACTAGGTAAAATTGGCTCTATCATACCCTGAAATTTTCCTGGAAATGAGGTGCAAGTTCTTTGGAGTAGCTTTCAGAAAGTCTAAAGTATAACACAATACTCATCCCTTCTCCATCACTTTCACTTTGAAAGATAGCAGCAGGATACAATGGAACCTGCAGAAACACTGTCTGATTAGGACGTGTTACATCATCTTATGTAGAGATAATATAGTCATGGACACCAAGCACAATACCATACAACTGATCATGAAAAGTCTAGCATTAAAGAAAATGAATGGTCAACAAGCTCGTTTCTCACCCATATGTCATCTGCTTCTAGAATCATAAAAGTTACAATAATGACCAAAGACAGTCATATGCACCAAGTGAAGATGATAATGTGCAAGAGAAAGATAAGACAAATAAGACACTGATTGACTTCACTCTCTAAATGCACAAGCGATCGCGCATTAATTGCTTCAAGACTTGAAGCGTGCACTTCCACCATAAAACTTCTTTGATCCTATATCAGTTTTAACTTTGCAGTCTATTGAAAGTTAAGATAATAAGACCTATTTTATACAAAACTAAACCAAAAAATCAAGTGTCATATGCCCAACATACAACCGGTTATGAATAAACCCAAACATGCTACATGAATTAATGTGAAAAATATTGAGAAATCAAGGAAGCACTAATAGCATATGGAAAGTAAACCAATGTCCTGCTAAGAACAAGATTATTAGACTCAAATAAAGTTCTCATTCAGCGTTTCATTCATATACCATCATCAATTCACATGACATTCTACTCTGACAACACCGACTCTGACAGGTAATAATTTGTCTGAAGGACAGTGCGACTCCTCCAATGTTAACATAAATCAAAGCTAATTCTTCGACCAGAATTTTTCAAAACCTCCATGGCAGATTTTGCCCCATATTTCAGTGATTCTTGATTGATAAAATGGGATTCTAGTCCAATGAGCCTAAGAAACTGAGACCCTTATCTTATTCAGTTGGGTATCTCCCATAGCGTGTAGCCACTATGGGTTCTAAATTCATATAAATTGATCATATAGCTAATGAATTCAATTTCAAGGTAAAATAAATGGGACCACAAACAAAATCATAAAAATCAAAAGATCAGAAGATCACCTGAACATTTACAACAAGAATAGGTGGAAACTTTCCCCATGAACCAATAATAGGAAGTTCCACGAAGCGCGCAATATGATCAATTTTTCTTGGTGATAAGAAAACATCAACACCAAATGGATGATATGCAGCACAATTTGAAGCAAGCTCCTTTTTCTTGTCCCTGTTAAAATTGACGGCAAAAAAAAAAAATATTCAGATAGCATACAACATAATTATTTAGGAAAGAGGCTGAAAATAAATAAGTGGAACACAAGTTATAAAGAAAAAAAAAAAAAAAAAACAAAAAACAAAAGGGAGAGAAAAGAAAACTAATAAATTCTCTTGCCTGAAATAGTTATCCCCTCGGACCTTGAAAGAGCCCGGCTCAATTGGCGACCACGAATCAAGCATTTTCTTATCTATCGGGCAAAAAGGAACTTGTGATCCAGCTATGGGTCTTTGCAGAATCATCTTTGTAGAAACTGTGAAGGAAATTAAGAAGTTATGTTAAGACAAGGCTTTGTCCATAGTTCAAAATTTTAGGGGAGAATGAATGCTAATACATCCCTCCCATGTTTCAACATAATCACCAAAAACATAGAAAATCTTCTAGTAAAAGAATCTCAAACAATTTGAGACTTGAGCACCAATTAGGAAGTTTGAGAAGTAACACAGCCACAGCCAATAATGAATAAAGAATTTATTGAACTACTTACCTAATGAGGAATTAGAATGTCCTTCTTTCCATTTAAAGGAAAGTCTTGCTACAGGCTTTTTTCTAGCACTTGGTGGGCCAGGACTTAAAGATCTTCTCTTTTCAAGTGAAGGGACAGTAGAGGCCAGACACGGCAAGCAGGCATTTGGAAGAATGCCACAATTGTCTAGTACTCCACCCTCCTCCCTTTCAGCACTTTCATCCACAGAGTGACTAGAGAGATCGTCAAAGGTTACAGAGGACTTGGCATCATTTCCATGGCCGTCACTCTTCGTCCGAATATGAGCATCACTTGAATGAAAGACTCGGTTGTTTGCATTTCTAGAACTCTCATTAAGAGAATTGCCAGCTGACATCTCAGTCGGCAGTTCATTATGGCCAACATGGGCTTCATGGTTGACGTCTCTGAGTGATGATAAACTAGCAATAGATGAGGCGTCAAGTCCATTTATGGACAAGGTATCTGCAAACATATAAACATGACTTAAAACTCAAACATCATCATTACACTTAAAAGAATAATTATGATTGAAATTGCCAGCATCAGATCTCCCAGCTGATTCACTTACCACCCTGAACACTTTCAAAATCTTCATCACAGTCAGACTCAAATACCGCAACAGAATCAAACCATGCTTCCTCTTGAGTACCTGGAAATGCATTACATGACGAAGACGAAATCAGCAAACTAAAAAAACCCTTCTTTGAAATCATTGAATTAAATGGAATTTACTAAACTTAAATTTTTTTTTTGAAACTGGAATTTACTAAATTTAGTTAATAACCTAAAATGACCTATGGGAATTAGATATCAATCAATGGAAGCCCTAAACACGGTCCCTGAACCATAATCCCCACCATGCACTAATTAAAATATCAGCCCTTAGTATTTCATTTAAAACCTTGAGATACATAGCGTCGAATGCATCTTTAATAGGGTGAGAAAAATTTAGTGGATAGGGAAACAGTCATGCATTAGGCATGGATAATACCACAAGTATTTATATAGAAGAAATGGAGTTCACTTCGGGAACATTTGTAAAAGATACAAATTATTAATATAAGCAAATCAGTCATATGTTAAAAAAACTCTAATCAAATCATCAAACCCTTTTGTTGTTTTAGTTCAGATAGCTTTAAAACTCAAAAATGTAATCTCTTAATTGGAAAGAAAAAACCACACCATAACAACAAGATAGGCAGAACTCATTTATGAAATATGGGTATGGCATTGATGGACGACAAGGCTATCTCCAAGTATTTCATGATCATGCAAAAATATGATACCAAGTGAAGAGGGAAAAGCCAATCCAAGTTATAAATATCTGCTTTGATTGAAAAACAACGAACCAAAACAATGCCGCGTAGACCACAAAAACAAATCGCACGCCACTATTAAATAGAAAAAACTATATCGAGCCCGTAATGTCTTCCTTATAAGTGAACAAACAGCACATACTCCACTAAGGTCAGAAATTTTCTATAAAGAAGCACATTGTCTATTTCCCCCAACTTCCATTGCCTGAAATGATACTACACACTGCTATTGAAGTATGTCGACTGTCGAATCGATTAGCCACGAAAATCGTATAATCATATCGAATAACTCTTTCACACACTGATCACTGAATTTAGGCTAAGAAACAACCCTGATGTACATCTCACAACCTAAACTTCACGTCGACAACGACGGAATCATTTTTTGTCTCCTAATTAGGCTTTCTAACACAAAATGGTAAAGTGATAAAACCAAAACTTTTTCACAAAATCGAGAAGAACAAAACTGCAATTTTCACGCAATTGATTATGTGATCAGTCACAAATCTTAAAAATCAAAACTTTTTGAAAATCTCACAAATCAGCCAAATTTCCCAAACTAAATTAGGTCAGAATCGAACTATTCCACCAACCCATCCGTGCAATCAAACAAGAAATCAATTCCAAAACCAATTCCACAAAGATTCCCAGAAATCAACCCAAAACACCACACCAATTGGATCACTAAACACCCCCAAAAAAACTCAAATGCAGCATCAATCAGAGCACAAATTTCCCCAAAATTCCCAAACGAAATCAAAATCTAACAACTACCCAGAAAAATTGGCATCACGAATTGCAAACCCCCAACAAAGGAAATCAAACAGAGCTGAAACGAAGAAATTGAGAATCGAAACCTTGATAGGTAGGGTTCGTGAAGGAGCGATCCGAGTAGGGGTTGTTGACGGCGCCGCGAGAGGAGACTCTTCTCCTAAGCCCACCCCGCATCCTCCTCTTCCCACCCCTGTTGTTGCTCTTCTTCTTCCTCTCGCCAGCCCTGCCAACGCACGCGCCCGGCCTCGACACGCACGTGCCCATCTCTCACACACACTCTCTCTCTCTCTCTCAATCTCTGCAACTCAAGAGACCATTAAAGCCAGAATTGGTCTTCGTCAATGCGCAGATCTCGACAGTGTCGACGATCGACAGAGCAATTAATGAGTGTGTGTGTGTGTGTGTGTGTTTGTGGTGTGATTAATTAATGTTAGTGGAGCTCGAGTTCTGTGTTTCTGTGTCTTGGTTTTCAGAACAAGAGAGGAGGGTAATTCAATAATAAAAACGCAGCGACGGCACTCGCCTGCACACGCCACCTCTCTCTATATGAACTCAAGTTTCCGAGTCTGACACCAGCTACAACACGCGTTTCTCACTTGTTTCCTAACTCGGAAAGCGATTTTTTCTAACAAGATAAGCACGATTTATTATTCCTTAAGAGGATATGTTGAGGAAAAGAAAAAAATGGGATAAATTACTGCCTTTTCCGCGAATCTATTTGTTGCGGTGGAGTTATCTAACTTGTGGATTTATGAGTGGCAATGTGAAGGTAAAATATATATTTATGGTCTATTTAAATAGACTGAATGAGTTAAACTTAAATTCAGATTATTATTATTATTGTAATTGTAATAGCTTAGGTCATGTCAGAGTTCAGGTCTATTAATATTTTTCTTATAAAATAATCTTTTTTGCAAGAAAAAAGTAACTATCATTTATACTATTGTAATATTATTTATCATGTAAAAGTTGGAACGGACATAAATAAGTTTATTATAAAAAAAGAAAAATATTATAATGATAACTCTATATCATACTTCGACAAATATTAGTTCACCGGAGTCATTCATGTAGTCTCGACTTACGTATTATGCATCGAAATTTATGTATGTCTGCATTTCGAGACGCACATGAATGGCTCTTGTGAATCAATATATCTTGCAGTGTGACATATTCGTTGTTATTCTAACACTTATAAAAAAAAATCACTACTATTATAATCTTACCAATTTTTACTTTTAATTGATATACAATATTTAGCTCTTAAATTCTCAAAAATTTATATTTTTTGAGCGGTAAAAGTACTATTAAGAACAAAATTGTATGTTAATGACAAATATAATTTGTTTGATGAGAAATTAAAAAAGAAATATTCAAAATTTGAGCAATTGAAAACTACATTCAAAAAGAGGAGTGATCGTAATAAACAAATTTAACAAACCAGAGAGTACAGAAACGTTTAAAAATTTGTAATTTCGCTCTCCCCGGACATACACGAAGCTCGAAGCACATCAACGTCCGCTGCTAGTTGCGTGTTACAATGTACGTCGCTATTAATGTGATTAGCTTCCGTTCGAGACTTCATACGTTGGGTGGTACAGAGAGAGCAGACATGGCCAGTGTGGTGCGCACGTGCGGTTAGGCTCTGAAGTCTGAACCGCAACCGCTCAAGCGCTATTTTCTCCTCTTTCGCGTTGAAAGATTTCGTCCAATGCGACGCGTGCACGTCGCACGGAACAACGACGCCGTCCCCATTCACATTGATTTGGACCAATTCCTACGTACGTCTCACGCTGATTCCGACCCTACAACGCAACAACAACAACAACTACTACGAACGACTCCAAATTTAACTTTTCGCTGTACCCTCACCGCATCAATTTTGGAAATGCTATTCAAAAGCTTGCCATTAATGAGTAATTACGCTGATATGCCCCAGGTACTGAGAGTGATGCTAAATGGATGTAATCTATCTGGGTACAAAGTAGTAATATGGAGGTAAATAAGTGATAAAAAATGATAAAATGATCCACTTTTAATGTTTATTTTTAGTGCACACTTTTATTTTTTAGTTATTTATGGTATTTTTTTAGATATGAGATCTACCCTGGAGAAACAAGAAAGAGTCATAAACAGTTAAAAGATAAAGATGTAGCTTCCAAAGTGTTCATTAAACACATTATTTATGAGTATTAATAGCTTTTTAGTTTTATTATTTTTTATATTATAATGTTCAGTTACCTTTGACAATTATACGAAAATACAATTTATTTGACAAAAATTATATCTCAGAAAGATAAAATCAAGATTAATTAGTGCTAACCTAATTTTTTTTTTTTTAAATGGTCCTTCAAAGGTTACCTTATTAATTATTTTAAAATCCTTCTATACAATTGAGGGATTTGAATTTTCTTTTTTTTTTTTATAGTATCCTCTAAAAACGTAAAAAATTGTCCCATGGATCTGAACACAAATGAATCTGCATAGATTTACTGTAACCTGTCACATCAAATAGGTTTAAGTGAACAAATAAGAGCATCTCCTATGAAAAGGTCCACCATAATGCAAATGTGTATATATATATATGGGTTGAGGGTTCATTGATTCTAGGACCAACAATTAGTTCCTACCAGCTCCATCTTGGTACGCTTGTTGATTCATAAGCCATGCCAGGCCACGCTCTTGGAGACTCTATATGAGTTCTATCTTTTTTGTTATGTTGAGTTTTATTGGATTATGTGTTTTATGTTTTTTATTGTAGTTGTTACTTTGTCTCAGTATATAAAAACGTGTTTGAGAATTCATTAATTATAATGGCTGTTGAGTCTTAAGAATAACATCTCGGTCCTATAAATCATTATAATTATTGAAGGTCTTAACTCGAGAAAGGTATATTGTTGTAACATAGATTCCCATAAGATTTTCAAGTTTTGGTGCAGTAACGGAGACTAAATATTTGGGCATATATTCGTACAACCTTTCAATAGATGATTAGTTGGGAGCATCATAGCTTTATTGACAGTCTCACTGGGTTTTGCCCTTTCATAAACTCGCTTTTGTAGATCACCATTTCTTTTTTTTTTTTTTTTGGGTACATGGTACATGATCACTATATCTTTTCATTTGCTAATACCCTGAACCGGTTCTTAAATGTTGATTCTTGAGTAAGATTTGCGTCTATCACAAAAATTTACTAGATAAATATTGCATTAGTAATTTATTTAACAATTTAAATATGTATAATTCATTTAAATTTTTTTATTGATGAAAATAAGTGTTAGGAATTGACTCTCCAAGAGGTCTCGAACGTGCGTAACGCGTATAAGAAATTAGTATAAATATATTAACATGTGAGCTAACGTAACAACAATAAATTTTATATTGAATGTTCAATTCTAAACATTGTGAATAGAGGATGTCTAGAAGTAAAATTGTGGATATAAAAATGTCTAATAATAGACATTTAATATAGACATTATTACTGTCATATCTGCTCATATGTCAATAGACATTAGCATTGGACAATATTTTTTTATTTCAATACCCACTGTGTCGTATGGAGCACATATTTTTTTATATTCCACATTACATTGGAGACGCGCTAATATATAGATCAATTGTTGGGTTGCTCTTCCATTTGTAGGAGCAATTTGTTGGAATCTCTTAAAATATACTAGTAGTGTGCCAGAGCTGTTCAAGACTGCATTATTGCCACATTGGAGTCTTCAGATCGTAGCCTTCAATTGAGAGACACATAGTACTACTGGAGTTATGAAGTCCTTATTTACTTTTCATTAAATACACCCTTACGACGTGCTTCCAAGACCCGATGTCAATCCAACGCCCATCACAAAACTTGCCTGTATTTGTTGGTGGAAGGGATTATTATTGTGATACATGGTAGGGATGGGATACATATAGGTGGGGCACTTTATTTTTATTTTTATCGTTTGATTACCTTTTTTGGTGCCTTGAATGATTCATGTGACGCATTGAAAAAAGTGTGGCCGCGTGAGTATGGTGACTTTAGTAAAATTTATTTCGTGTGGGTCACAAAAGACTTGGGAGGTAGAAATGATTGATTAGTTGTTTATTTATATCTTTGATACGGTGCTTTAATTTATAACTAAATTAAATTAGCTTCAATGGGAGAGAATGAATTTACTAACGAGGGCTAAATGATTGTGAAATTGTTCTATAGGTATTTTATTCTAAACCACATAATTGACTGTCCTTTATTTATTTATAGTTCAATTAATATAGGTCATACGCGTTACTATGCATGATTTACGTACAATTGTTTTTTTAATTGTACCAAGCGACTATTAATTGACCAGATAAGGTCAATTTAAATTTCTAACCTTATGTTTTTCTTTATTATTATTATTATTATTATTGTTGTTGTTGTTGTTGTTGTTGTTGTTGTTGTTGTTGTTGTTGCTTGCAATCCTCTCAGGGAACCCTGGTACTTTTACCAAAATGCCATTTCTTTTGAAGTGTGAGCACCCCACCACCAAATCGAATAAAACCCTTCTTTTCTCCCTTCCATCACGAGATCAAGGCCTCAATATACCAAATCCTCTCACTTTCTTACTTGTTTAAGGTAGATTTGTTGTTTTTATGGTCGAACGATATATTTAACTTCAATCTCGTAGTGTTTAGTCACACAGGTCCGTGATTTGTCTTTTGGTCTCGGACGTCCATTGTCGATACCATTGTGTAAGTGTTAGTTGATATCAACCGATACCTAAGTGAGAAGGACTCTTAGACCAAGTGATTGTGTATCACCGAGACTACTGGTTTTGGTCTTTTTGACATGTTACCGAGACATTAAGCTATGTCTCGGTTACTTCCAACCGAAGTGTAATAAAAAGCTACGTTTGGGATTAAACTCAGTTAGTAATAATCGACACCTTTTGTTAGTTATCGGTTATAGGGTACCGAGACATTTCAACATTCTCGGTCCTATGTGACCGTAAAATTCACGTACGTGGTTCACCTTCGAAAATGGAAAAAACCCACAAAAATCATAAAAACTAACTTGTCTTGTGCAACGTCCCCCTCCCACTCATTTTCTTCAACCATTAGACTTTAAAAACACTTAAAACTCGTCGAATCTCTGGGCAGTGACGAATCAACAAACGCGATTGACAAGGGCTAGTGCGCATTCTTTGATCGACAAATGCAATTTTCGGCCTACGACGGATCAACTTGACTTCGTAAAAAATCGAGTTTTCAAAAGTGGGGTGCCATGAGAGGGCATTTGAATGGGCATGTGAATTGTTGGGTTGGATGAGGGTATTTTTGTTAATTGGTTATAAAAACAATTTTAATTAAAAATGGTGGGGTGCCCTGAGAGGATTGTGAGGTACCCTTAGTGCGACTCACATTATATTACTAGTCGATTTCCTGTGCTTTACGCAAGATTATTAAATTAAAAAAAATTAATAAATTAATTTACGTGAACATACTGTAATATTTTTATAATTAGAATTGCAATTCACAATAATCAACTCATGTTTCTTATAAATAAAATTTACAATAAAAATGAAATTAATTAGGGCTTAGGGTGATTTGAATCAAAAATGAAGATTGATATGAACAGATTTGTGTTATTTTTTGGATAAAGGAATTTCATTAATCTGTCAAAAAATACATATACAAAAAGAATGGGAAAACAAAAATAATCTTACCTATGTACTTACAAAAAGTCATCTTTGTTATACTATGCAAAAAAAAAAACCCGTCTTGTTATAAAAAGAAATCAAAGTTT
Source organism: Stephania japonica (assembly GCA_039657345.1). Lineage (NCBI taxonomy): Eukaryota > Viridiplantae > Streptophyta > Magnoliopsida > Ranunculales > Menispermaceae > Stephania > Stephania japonica. Next base: position 41,916,702 of record CM077561.1, read on the forward strand.
TGGAGGATTGCAGTTGTAAGTCTTGTGACCACCTATCTTAGCTCACTCAAAAAAGAATATTATAAAAGCCACACTCCACATATCTACCCTATCCTTACTCAATTAATATTCAATTGTTACAACTATTGATGTAGGAAAAAAAAAAATATACAGAGAATGAGCCGCAGAAAAAATCTGCCATCAAAAACCAAAAATTCATAAATTCCCTAACAAACCAACAGTAAAAACAAAAACAAAATACACCAACACACCAAGTTGCCTCTTACCCTATAGCCAACTCACTCACATAAAAGGATCTAAGATGTTGTGTCAATTCATCACCAGGTCGTTAAGATTCCAAGCCTTGAACATATTTGTGTTATTATTGTTGTCCAATTGGATCAAGAAGTTAGATTTGATGAAGAAGAAGGATTAAAGTTAGAGTTGGACATACCAAATGGAGAATTGAGGGAGATAAAAAATTGTGGGGTTTGAGTGAAGGTTAGGTGTTTGAACTAATGAAAACCCAAATTTATATGCATCGCTCTTAATCGTAATGGTCACTTCGTTTTTTGCAAACTAGTTGGGTTATTTGTTGTCCAAGAAATTGGGGGATGAATATAAGCTAGTTGTAGGATTTGAGTGAAGGTTACGTGTTTGAGCTAATGAAAAATCGAATTTATATGCGTCCTCTTAATCGTAATAGTCTCTTCGTTTTTTGTAAAGTAGTTAGGCTTTTCGTTGTCCAGAAAATTAGGGGATGAATATATCCTAAGACAAAGAAAAAAATAGAAAAATGGAATGGTGAGAAGAGAGAGCTTGATAACTCTCTCAGCTTCAACTTTTATATACATATATATATAGATATTATAAGCTCATGCTAAATCAAATACAATAAAAGAATTTGATCTATATAGCTAGCTATTAAATCAAGTACAATGAAAGAGTTTGATCTATATAGCTAGTTGACCCTAATTAATTAATTAATTTGAGAGTCTGAGATGAAGTCAATGTTGTCATTGTTGTTGTTGTACTCCCTCCTTCCACTATTATAGATCGTTTGACTAAAAAAACAAATATCAAGGAATGCTTTAATTATAGAGTTAAATTACTTTCTTGTCCATGACACAAAAAAAAGAAACAAGTGCTTTACTTGTCTCATTAAAGTCATTTTTCTATTCTTTACTCCTCTAATTTTTTTGAATGTTATATTTGTACTTCAATTGCAATTAAATGTTGGGAGTTAAAGCAAGGGCAAAATGGGTAAGTTAAGCATAAAAAGTTCAAAACGACTTGTATTGTTGGACAGACAACTTTGTCGAAACGATCTATAATAATGAATAGAGTGAGTATATGATAAGCTCATGATGGGCAAATAGGTAAGATACATCTATGTTTCAATATCAAATTCAAAGAAAGTACTTACAGTTTTAATACATGAACTCATAAAGATGAACAAGATCTTTGTACCAAGAAAAAAATAAACAGGATCCAGAATCAATTAATCAAGATAATATTTTACTAAGATTAATGATGAAATTAAATTATATATTATCATCGACTAAATATCTATCTTTCATGTTCTTGCCAAAGAAGCATTGGCATCTGAGTTAGATAGATATCTTAATCACGCTCCTAGCAGCATCTCTATGCTTATTGATGTAGAAGATAAGTTGTAACCTTGATTTAGTCATGTTTTTTACCAAAAAAAACAAAATATCTATCTTTCAAAGACTTAGATTACCATGCAATCATCAAGACTTATAACCTTATTCTCTTTTACAAATAGTTAGATCGAACCATCATAGATATTTTGATAGTTTATGTTGTGGTAGTTAATATAGGTATAATGTTAGTACAATAATATGATATATTTTATGGGCATTTTAGGAATATATAGTTTTAATGTACTAGGGTTTTTGGTAATTTAGTATAAAAGGTGTAAGCACAACCTCCCTTGTAGCTTATACCTTTTGTACTAAATTACCAAAAACCCTAGCACATCAAAACTATATATTCCTAAAATGCCCCTAAAATATAATATGATATTGTAGTACTAACATTATGACTATATTAGCTACCACATCAGTTTAAAGTCATTTTCTCAAAAGAAATAAAATGTCTTTTTTTTTTTTAAGTCGCATGTATGCGTATAGGCGTGTAGCTATAAGTGACAATTATATAGCTAAAAGAACAAGAAGAAAAGTGAAGGTACATTCCTCTCCAAAAGTGAAGTGTAAATAGGTAAGGTAAGGTGATATATGTTGGTCGAGTCTGGTTGGTGTGGTTTTTCTCCTCTCTATAATATATTTGTCCGCATGAATAATAGTTTTGTTTGGGCTTTGCTTAGTTGTAGTTTGTTAGGGATTTAGTTTAGGGAAAATGATAAACTGACCCACATTTGTTGCACTCTTTCAACTCACTGTCAGGTGGCTGCCACGTGTCACTTTTTCATCAGTTGTGGGGTCCACCGCAAGGGAGAAGACTTAAAGGAAATGGAAGCAAGGCTTTCGTTTGAATTCTAGTGGGTAGGACCCACTTCTGACGACTGAACTGAAGTGGGTCAGCCCCCCACCATAACAGGGTGACACGTGCGACAGGCTTATTTCCTCAACAAACAACGAAAATTGGGTTTCACTTTCATCCAGTTGAAGCCATTTTTGCAGCTGCTCTGTTATGCTTTGCTCGAATCTTTCCCACATTTTTTGAACTGAAACAAAGGTGGAACTGAGGTCCTTTGCGAAGGAATATTCTCTGTGCGGAAGGGACAACGAGAATAATTTTGTGGTTGTACATAAGACGAAGCATCAACCTTGTAAAGGTGAGTCTTAAACTTAGTTTGTGATTAGTTTATGCTTTCAATGGGAGTTAATGTTTGGTTTGTCCCACACGTGGTATCATGGAAACTTCTAAATGTTAAGAATTTGTTCTAAATGTTAATGTTTGCTTTCAATGGGAGTTAATGGTGTACCGGTTTTGCATTCAATGTGAGTTAGGTCCATCGATTCATGACAAAATAAGTGCTATGTAATGACTTTTTTTTTGGTAGGAGCTTTTTTAGGTATTCAAATGTTCAAAGTCCTTTTCATTTTCGTTACATTGAAGACTTAGTTAGTTTGTTTTATGTTGTTTGTTCTTTTTTTTATATATATAATTTGTTATGTTTTTTAGTTGTTGTATTGTGTATTGTTCAATTTTTAGTTGTTGTATGTTGTTTATTATATGTTGTTTTTCAAGTTTTTTTTTTTTTTTTGTAGTATGTTGTTTGTTATTTTGAAGTTTCAATATTCGGTTTGCATAAACCCTAAAATTGTAACTGAAGAGATGAAGTGGTAACATTTTTAGTAAAAGTGAATAGATAGAAGTACTTGAAGGAGCTGACTTAAGTGGAGAGATTGGTGAATGTGCTGAAGTAAAAGAAAAAGAGGTGGAAGACCCCATTGGAGAGCTGGAAGTTAAAGGCTCATTAAGACCTACTGTAGGAATGACTTTTGAAAGTGTCGAAGAAGCAAAGAATGCCTATAATGATTATGCAAGTGAAATTGGATTTGGGATCAAATCGCGATCTTCATACAAGAGAGGAGGAATTATTTGGAAGCATATATTTGCATGTGTGAAACAAGGTTGGAATAAGTCAAATGGGAAGTACTATTCGATTTTATAAGCTAGATGTGGTTGCAACTTGCAAGGCTCAAATGCCTGTAAGATTGTGTAAAGACAGTAAGTGGCACATTTCAAGTCTACAACTTGAGCATAATCACATAGTTAGTCTATCAAAGTCAAGGTTTTTTAGTTGTAACAAAGTGATGGGCACTACAATTAAGAAAAGGTTAGTACTTCAATATGATGCGGGCATTCCTATTTGCAAGTCATTCATGGTGGAGTCTATTCGTGCTGGAGGTATTGAAAACCTACAATTTGATGAAAGGGATGTGCGTAATCACATAGATGCAGATCGACGATTGACATTTGGTACTGGTGATGCAGAAGCAATTCAAAACTATTTCATGAGGAAACAAAAGCAACATCAAAGATTCTTTCACTCAATGCACGCTCCCGAGGGCCACCTAATAAATGTTTTTGGGCAGATGCTCGAGCTAGAAGTGCATATGAATACTTTGGTGATGTTATCTGTTTTGACACAACATATCTCACAAACATATTTGACAAACAAATATGACATGCCATTTGCTCCATTTGTAGGCGTTAAGCACTACGGCTAGTCCGTGTTATTGGGATGTGCATTGTTGGGCGATGAAAGCATTGCAAGCTATAAGTGGTTGTTTAGCACATGGTTGGCATGTATGGGGAAGGAGCCTAAAGCTATCATAACATATCAATGTCCTTCAATTGCTGGTGGTATCGCAAGAGTATTTCCCAATGCAAGATATAGGTTGTATTTGACATATCATGAAAAAGGTACTCGAGAAGATTGGTGGCCTTAAAGATAAGTACATAATTATCAGTACATTAAATCGATTAGTTTATGATTGTCTTACAGTTGAGGAGTTTGAGGCTGAGTGGGAGGAGTTCATGTGTAAATTTGAATTCAAGGACGGTAGTCGTCAATGGCTATGCACCCTTTATGACCTTCGATACAAATGGGTGCCCATTTTCTTAAAGGACTGTTTTTGGGCCGGCATAACAACAACTCAAAGGAGTACTTAAACTCAAAGACAACACTACAACAATTTATAATCCACTATGATCTTGCGATAAGTATTAAAAATACAAAGGAAGATATGGCTGACTTTAAATCCTTCCATAAGAAGCGAAGGCTTGTGTCTGATGTGTATGAGCTGCAAATGCGTGTCGTTTATACGAATAAGTTGCTTAAGAAATTTCATGAATAGAGGAATAGGATGTTTAACTGCAAAGTTGTAGGCGTTATGCGTGCCATTGATCAATTGACCACATATGAGGTTCGAGATATTACAGTTCCACCAGGCTTGCATGAGTCACCCAAAAGAGTCTACAAAGTGGTGTATGACGAGGCTTGTGAAGAATTAAAGTGCATATGTGGGTCATATGAGTCTTGTGGTATCTTGTGTTGTCATGCACTGTGCGTGTTCTACTACCGAGATGTTACATAAATTCCAACAAAGTACATTATGGATCGATTGCGTAAGGATTTCAAGCGAAAGTATGTAGGGAGAAGATAATAGTTGAGCTTGACACTATTGCAACAACTGTGATAGAACGGCATGATGCAATCATCACAAGATGCAATCGTTTGGCTGAGTTAGGAAACACATCATCAAAGAAATTAAAAATGGTATATGCAGCATTGAAAGAGTTGGAATGGCTCTAATTAACACCAATGATGATGATGAAGGAACATTACCCTCGACTCAAGCATCGAGCAAGCAAATAATAAAAGATCCACGTGCGAGGAAACGTAGGGGAGACCGCGAAAGAATAGGCTCAAAGGACCATTGAAAAATGGAAAGAAAGGAAAGAAAGTAAGTCTCAATGCATTGCATTTTCTTTGAATTTTTATGATTACCTCATATTACATAAAGTAATTTTATTAAATTTCTATGTGCAGGTCCAAACATGTTGTGAAAATGGCGCGTCTATGGTACCCATCAATTCACAAATGAAAAGCGTGATATCCATCATTAACAAGTCTCAATCGATAGTACGTGCTTTTATTTAATAAGTTTATTCATACATGCAGGAGGACAATGTTATGGTTCCATTGAACAAGAAATGTGAGTAATGTGGTAATAAAAAAAAAAAAAGCAAAGTAAGTTGATCATCATTAAGAATTTTTCATTTGTTATTGTATTATTATATTGGCGACCCAAATGTAATATATATAATTATGTTTTCTTTTACTTTTCTCACCAAGAAAACGATGAAGCAACAAGAGGACTATCCTCACAAATTACATGCATAATAAGTCACTTAAGCTTAATTTTTTATTTTTATTTAGCAATTAGGTTGTGTAATTGATTTTATAAGTTATGTAATGTTAATAGTAACATGGTAGTACTAATAGTGTCGTCAATCAGAATGCAATGAATCATAATATTGTTTGTGCAAGTGAAGAATTGGGTTTACCTATTTCAGTTGACGACGCCATGGATTGGATAGAGAACTTGGATTTATAGGAGTTGTCGGGTTACATCCAATGTATAGTTTGATTTGCAATGTCGGTTGTTTTTTGCATGCATCATACGCGTACTTAATAAGGCGATGAGCAACGATGCACCTCGAATCACGCACTGTTGAGTGATTCGTGGAGCATTGTTTGTGACAAGAAAGGCACGATAAAGTATTTTTTGCATTTTTTTGGGCAGTAGGTGACATACAATAATGCGCATAGTTGCTAACTTTGTAATTTTTGTAACTTCTTATAGTATAATATGAGTGGGTTATAGTGTTCAATGTGGTCGTATAGCAAGACTTGTTAATATGTATTTGTTGGTATTATGTATGGTTCTATCATGTGAACTATAGGACTTTTTAATGTGTATTTTTTTGGTATTATATATGCTTCTATCTTGTGAACTGTTAGTATGGTCTCACACCCATGTTAATGTAATATTATTCATAGCTATGTATTATAAGATGTGGTCTCACTTTTATTGGAAAGTATTAATTAGTCCCTAGTTGCTTTTGCTTTTGTTATTTTGTCTTACTAATTTCCTAAGTTTGATAGTTTGCTTGAATTGTGAAGCCTTTCATGCATTGCAAGCCTTGGGTAATTTCACTATAATTCAACTTTACACAAGAAAGAATGGAAATAACTTACTTACAAATATTACAAAACAAACACTTCAACTGAAAAATGAAGAAACGAGAAAATGAAGTCTTAAACGAGGCACAAAATATTCAACATTGGTAGACCCTAAAAATTTAACCTATGCCATGTCAAAATAGGTGAACCATTGAGGCACGAGGTATGTTAGTTTTGTAAATTATATTATATTTCATTTGTGCAATTTTAAGTTTTTAGTCACCCAAGTGAGTTATCAAAGTTGGTAGGTGAAATTGTGAAAAGACAAAAAGGGCAACAAAGTTGTAAAGGATATGGATAAGGATTAGGGGTATTTTGGTCATTTGACCAAAATACCCAATTTCATCACACCACTGCCACCCATTCTCCATGACCGATCAAAAAAAAAAATTGAATGACGCTGTTGTGTTTGCGGATTTTCCAAAGAAACACAAAGAACGAAGAAGAAGAGAAACAGTGCCGGTCAGTGGTGACTGACCGGTTTGGGTCAGATCGGGTTTGACCCTGGTGGACCGGTCAAACCCGGTTTGACCGGTCAGACCCGACCCGCGACCCACCTATATATTATATTAATAAAAATTATTTATTTTGATTAAATATATTAAAATTGATTTTAATTGAAATAAATTCTAGAAAAATAGGAAAAATTCAGGAAAAAATTTAGAAAATTCCAGAAAATTATGTTTTCATCAAATAAAGAGAAATTTGAGAATTTCTACGAAAAGTGAAATATTCGGGATTTTTGTGAGACATTTTGTCGAGGTTTTACCTTGGAAAACGTGAAATTTGGCAAAAATAGCTAAAATTTTGGAAAAAATCATAGGAAATTAAGGAAATTGATATAAAATGCATTATCAGGATTATTGTGCACACGGGGACCATAAGGGGTGTGTCAGAGTCCGTGTTAGCGCGAATTAGCTTGGATCGAGGTAAGTAAACCAGTGAGGAACACCACAGTATTTCTTGAGCTTTTAATTATTTATTGATATTGTTTCAATACTATCTTGTCATTCCATTCCTTTTGAGTTGTCCTAAGGCAAATGTGTCAAGGGTGATCCTTGCAGAATTCCGGGCTCGCGGTATATTATACCGGAGTTTACGGCTGGGGATACGTGATTAGTTGTAATGACGTGTACGGGGTGAGAGTTCTCCACCAGATTGTTGGGGACTCTGCACTCGCGTAGGGGTCTTAGAGGAGATTCTGTCCTCGACTCCTAGCCTTTGAGGAGATTTTGTCCTCGGCTTAACGACTTTAATTGGTCGGGACCACTTGTGCCTTTCCCTTGTATTCCGGACGCTCAATTTCGATTGCTTATGTATTTATTCACAGGTTTTATATATTCATGCGCTTCCCTGTCCTTTTCTTTCTATCGGCATGAATTGACTGTTCATTTATTTAATTCGAAATACCGTATTTATTGTTGTTCCTGCTTAGCGTTACTTACCTGGGCTCGTCATTCTTGTATTTGACCGAGTGTAGATCCGCAGTCCAGTAAAGGAAAGGTCGTGCAGTTAGGTGATATACTTTGAGCGGCCCTCCACTGCTGATATAGGTGACATTTTTTTTGTTGTAATAGCTACTTATATTGTTTTTGTACATGGGGTAATGGGTTGAGAGATCTTTTTTGATATTAAGACTTAGATGATTCTCTCCTTGCTTTACATGGTATATATATGGTATACAGGGTTCCCACACCCTAGGTTTTTGTCCTAACTTAGAGCTTTCGAAGTTGATTTATTAGTTGAGATTAATTGCTTCCTCTTATTACTTTGATAACTTGCTAATTAATTGACTTCGCTTTCAAATGATAAACAAATGATTGAATGGTAAGGATAGGCTCACTGGCCCCGCGCGACTCGTCGGGATTGGCTCAGGGGTTCGCGCGGGTCCAAGCCGAGCGGCGCCCGATTCTAGGGTTGTGGAATTCGGGGCCGTCACAACAAGTCCAAATGTAAATTGAATCAACGTTTTTCTAAAGTTAAAATAAAAGGCAACAACTTCATTCAATATTCAACTTTACCAAAAGGTTGCAGAATGATTTACTAACATTCAAGTCTATTCAGTTGCCAACAACGAGGAGATGCATTCGTCACTCATGTCTATTCATTTGCCACCTTAAAAGTAGTTTGAGATTCCAATCGCACTACACTCAAAACCCTTTTGATAGTGCAATATGCATGGTGAAGGGCGTCGTCATCTGATTCACGTCATGGTCTTGTAATCCTTGCATACCTACTGCAATCGCAACTGAATGTGTAGTTGCAGAAATTGAGCTGCTAACCCCACTTCTCAAACTCGAGAGCAAAAGTGAGAGAGTTCATGTGGAAGAGTTGCTTGCCCTGTCGTAGTTTTATTGGTTTTATACTCAGTTTACTAAGACAAAGAACAAAGAAGGTTGGAATGTAACGTAACAATTTTCTTTCCTTCCATTCATTTGTCATTTACAATTCCATATATTCTGGTGTCCAAACATTCCACTAGGAGAAAATTTTGAACAGTTCATGTCTTTCAATGAGTATGTGATATTTTATGTAGAAAAATTGGAAGTTGAGGCACTGTCTCAAGTTTCATTGGTTGTGATGAGTAAAAACACTGACCAGATGTACAAACATTTATTTGTTCGTAACAACAGAGTACAACAACAAACTTTCAATCCCAAATTAATTGAAATTGTAACAATGGAATTTGCAAAACATTTCTGAATTCACTATTCATACTTGTTGATTCATCTTTCTTTTCCTCTAGTGTTTGATGCGACATTTGGAACTCTTCATTCAAGGTCTATGAAAGCTGTCAAACTATAATGCACAGTCAAATTGGGATGCCTTAAAGTGGTGCCCCTGTAGAAGTTGACACAACAATTTCAAAATGCAAGGTTTTATTGAACTAGGTTAGCCTGATACTGTTTTAAGTTTAAGCAATGACAAAATTAGGAGACATGTAATTTAGGAGGTATATTCACCATTGCTAGCAAGCTTACTAGCTCAACTTGAACCATCTTCGAATTCCACTTTCCCGACCTTCCTGCCAAAGCATAAATTGATTTTCTCTTCATAGATGTTCCCTTAGCCACCAATTTCACTGCCTATATCAACATGACTTAGTCAGATAAGAACTTGCTAACCAATGGAACAGTTGCAGAATCATATAACAAGCACGGGAAACTACTTCATAGGGTGTCATCTAGTTATCTACAATGACAAGAACATAGCCTCAATCCCGAAATTAGTTGGGGTCACCTATAAGGATCAAACTCTTCCATTGCGCATGATTTAGTGCTCTTGATCATGCAAAAAATAACGTTTTGTATTGTGAAGTTTTAAATGCACGGTTGGACAATTTTCTTTGGAATAGTAATTATAAAAGAATCAAATTAAACAACAAGAAATATTCTTCATCCTATCTCTTAGACCAAAGGAGAGAACTTTCAGTCAAACATACATAAGAAGCCAATTAAATTGTGTAATACTCATTGCATGCATCTAACACTAGAAGAAACAAATTAAATTTGCTAAGATTTTTTTAAACCTGAACTAGGTAAATAAACACATGGACCGTATTATAGCATGATAAGCAACCAAAAAAAAGCTAAGAAATAAGTACCATGGATAGACTATGACCATTATGGATTAATTCTCCCAATTCATGCTCAAGTTGTTCTTCTAATGGAGCTTCAGCAAGAGAGAGGGGCTTCCCCTCTATAAGTAAAGTGATCTTTCCTTTTGGCTGTTAAGACAAAAATACTTATTTCGCTTCGCCAAGAGTGCCCCGCCAAAACTAATGAGTTAAATATAGATTAGTAAATCCATAAGGACAGAAGTGTGAAGCATTCAGGTGGTGTTTGGTTACTCTACTTCTTAATCATTTAGCACTTATCTATTAAGACTCTTTGTATAAGAGCTTATTGAATAATAACATAAATTTATGAAGTGTTTGGGAAGAAACAATAAAAATCTCTTATCTATAAGTTGGGTGTTTGGTTAGCAAACTTGTAAGGTTAAATTATTGCCTCGATATATAATCATTCTGCAATTTTAGTGTTGATTATGTTATTATCAAAATAAATAAATAAAAAGAAATTGTAAATTGATGGAAAAAATATTCATCACCAGTAATTCCCTTATCTCTACTATGCAAGATCTCTTTGTTTTATATCTTAAATTTCATATAATATCTAACAATAGCAGTGTCTTCACCATCACAATCACAAAATATCACCACTAATATCATGATTTTTAATTCATCCCTTTGCATATTGTAGGCTTTCTTAACAGATTGATTAATTCACTTAAACTTGAACACTATGTTTCTTCATCTTCTATGTTATTTCCCTGCTTATCGATCTTCATCTCCATGGCTCTAATTGCAGAACCGTTTTTATTGGGAGTTCATTCATGGCTTACCCAAAAGTCCAGATCCATTCTCACCTCACATTCTCGCAGTACCATGACCTTCACCCCAATCGATCTCCCCTCACAACCTCTTCGCAAGTTTCTTATCGACTTTAATTATGAGATGGAGACTTTGTTCAAGGCGTACCCAAAAGTCTAGATCCATTTTTATCGGGAGAGTAGTCATACCAAAAATCGTCCAAAGAAAGTCGTGTGAAACCTCTTCCGAATAAGTGATATTTCACTTATTTAAAAAGTTAAGAAACTTAACTTTTTTAATAAGAGGTTTTTCCTCTTATTATTCCAAAGACTTATTCAAAATAAGTGATTTGAATGCAATTACCAAATGCTCTTATTTATCAAAACCTCTTTTTGAATAAGACTTATACAAATAAAAGGAAAAAATAATAGTTACCAAACACAACCTCAGAGATTAGCATGAGTTTTTTTTTAACCTACATCAATGAGTTTTTTCTAGAAAAAAGTAAAAAAAAAGTCTTCCAATATGTAAAACTAAACATAAATATAGCATCTAGACCTTTAATGAATGCTCCATGTGAAAGTAGTATGTCAATGGGGATTAGATACAAATATTTAAATTAATTAGTTCCTTCATCTCTATTGGAAAAAAATTAATTAGTTCCTTCATCTCTATTGGAAAAATAATTAGTTCCTTCATCTCTATTGAAACAAAAATATTTCGTTCCTCTCTATTGGAAAAAAATTAATTAGTTCCTTCATCACTAATAGAAGTATACATAACTAGAGAACAAATATTTAAAATAATAACCATTTCCATTAGCGTAAAAGTGTGTCAAAACAAATAATTTGGCGAACTAACTTCCACAATTTCCCTGATAAGGTAAGGAATTAGTGATACAAATGTATTTTTCTCACTCAATGAACAACCTTTTCATGTAGTGTTGTACTCTCCCGAGTGATGACACATAGGAAGAAAACGATACGCAATATTAGAAATCCTACGAGACCACTTTCTGTTTTACATCAAAAATACGAAAGCCCTGTTTTTAATTAACCATACACAAATTAATAAGATATTGAAATACCTTGAATCCCCAAAATATACATAAGTCTCTTCAAGAAATTGACTAAGCTTGTGTGGGGGAACATAGAATATCTGAGTTACAGAACCATTGGAAGAAACCAATAATCTATCTTTCCTTGATCCGACATGTTTAGGAAGAAAACCAACTGCGACGTAAAATACGAAATGACTACTAATTCAACTCAACCAGACTTCATTACCACTACTCGAGTCTCTAAATAAAATGCATCATGAGAAAATTACCAAACGTGAATTCCATGGTAGACAGATCGAGAAGCCGAAAGAGCTACAACCATCGCCAAAGGTCCTGGGATAGAAATGACTGGAATAATTTCATTCACACAGAGCTTTGCCTGCATATGCATAAACAAAAGATGTATCAGTACTATAATACTCCAATTGCTACAATAATCACATCATTGTGGTTAAAAATGAACCAATTCCATTCCAGGATCGCTAATACCAGGCGTCCCAGCGTCGCTGATCAGCGCCACAACAACATTTAGTTAGATGGTGGACCCCACAATTGATGAAAAAGCGGCACATGACAATCACCTGGATAGTGCGTTGAAAGTGTGCGACAAATGTGGGTCATTTTATCATTTTCCATTCACTAATATTAGTTCGGACAATGCAAGAGAAGCCATCGAGAAGCTACGTCCAAAATAAAAAAAAATAAAAAAAATAAAAATAAAATTTTCAATTAACATATTGCAATGACCACCACTAACGAGTAACGAGTAATTAAATATTTGGAAAATAATTTTTTGAGATCATTTACTACAACCAAAACTACTTCATTAAGAGGTTAATTTTATACATTTGGTCATTAGGCTGACATATGTATGAAAAAAATGGATTATTACATGAGCGCCCCATTTGCTTGTCCACATCCCACCCAATAAAAAAAATAAGACTTTCAACAATGACAAAAATAAAACTTTTAACTAAAGAAAAAATCTAAAAAAAATATTAGGATAACTCATTTTAGAAGACTTGGAGTGTTTATCCATTCGCGTATCGATGTGTGTGCATATAAATCCCGATGCACAGATAGATGGGCATCATCACAGGGTGTCTCATTGTCGAGTCACTTTAGTATCTTCTTAAATCTAATTAAAACTTCTAGTGAGGGAAGAAAACAACTTCTTTAATAAAAAAAATATCAATAAAAAGTATCAATCCAATAGTCGTAGGCATAAATCCACATGCAAGCATAAATAAAGATGTAGAGTTGATGATTCGACTTGTGCTAATGTTGAATTTGATAAGTGCAACACAGAAAGAACTATTCATCAATTTCATATGTAATTGAATATTTTATTTGATGAACAAAAATGATTGCGATGTCGATCAAAAACTAAAATTACAAAAAAGAGTCGAAGATATATATATAATTAAAAAAAGCAAAGATCACCGCTAATCAAAACGAGTAATATCCTACCAAAAAAAGAAAACGAGTAATTAAATATAATTGTGAATATCATATTCGACCAGTCAACCTCTTTCAAGTTGGGTCATCAATTCCTAGTATTTAAGAAGAAGCTGCTTGGGGTACATACTAAAGAAATCAACTGGGGGCACCTAGCGATCGTGCGCCGCCAATACATTTGGAGATACGCGTTTGAAATATATCGAACGGTGCACAACCGCTTGGTGCTTATGTTCGGTATCTTCACATTGCAATGCGTGCACAATGACGACGACAAATGCGTGAGCTGTTCCATACCAGGCTCAAAGGCCCAAACAGTAAACAGTTGGGCTCAAGGCCCGTACCGCCTCCATATGGGCCGGGATTGCACTTTGAGTTTCCTTTCGCACATGACCCGCATTGGCTCTCCAATTCAAAAACGAAGGAGACGAAGAGCTCAAGAGCGACGAAAATGGTGGCGCTGTCGCTATACAGAGGAAGCCTGCACAGAGTGGCACACTTGAACGTCAAATGGAACCTCCGGAACATACCGCCGATCTCCTTCAAAGACTTCTCTCGCCTCGTCCGCAAGCGCCACCGATCTCTCTCTCGCAGTCTCAACCCCAACCCTAACCCTAACCCTAGATCGGAACAACAAGCCGAGGAATTTGTGGGGGAGAATGGATGCTCCGATAAGCAGATACAAGGCCAGGTTTCCGAGACTCCTAATTCGCAATCTCAAGAACCGATCTGTTGTGGTGTTGTTCAGGAGGAGATCAACAATGACGACTCGAATGAGGTGGAGAAGCAGAATCAATTGATTATTGAGGAGGTTAGAGGGGATGGCAGAGGCGATGGGACCTTGGAAGCAGCTGCGGCGGCGACGGAGGAGGGACGAGAGGGGACGGAGAAGGCGGATTTTGAGGTATTTTGTGTTCTTTGGTTTGGCGTTCTTTGTGATTTGTTTGAATCTGATACGTAGATTAGTGAAATTGAATTGGTGGAACAGAAAGATTAGGGCTTTTTGGGTTAGAGAGTGTGGGGGTTGTTGATGTTTGTTGATTGTTAATGGGTTCTTTGCGTTGTCATTGTCTGTGATGGTGGTGAAATGATCATTAGCAATGTTGGTAAGATTGTAAATTGATATGAATGCGCATTTTGGATTGCATTTGCTTCAAATAAGTCTTGTGTTTGTTTGGTGTGCAACATCGATGTGGTCTAATCCATGGAAGCCGAATTGAATATTGAATCCTTTGACGGTTAATTTACTTCGTTTGTTTGAATTGCGTAGATGCCATGAAAGGTGGCATTAACCAAATGTTGTTGTTACAAAATATCGAGTGCTGTGGTAACAGAGAAATAATAAATAGTGCAAGCGCTTAAATAAAGGAAGCAGTAAATAAACCAAACTAGAGACACGAGAAAACTTGTTCACGTAGTTCAGTCCACGACCTACATCTACGGGGTCACGCCCAGATGTAAAATCCACTAAGATAAAGAGTTACAGATTTACACAATGCCCCAACCAGTGATCTCTCACTAGGCTTGCTACACTACCCTTTACTGGAAATCCTTCGATACTTGCACGGTGAGGCTCCCCCTCACTGGAATACACAAGCTCCTACTCGGTACGTCGAACTCCCCTCGATGGACTATCCAAGCTCCCCTTGGTGATTACAACTCAAAAGCAGTGAACTCAAACGTCCACAATACAAAGTAGATGAGCTACTGTTGTATACAGACTCTATCGACTTTGACTAGGGGTGGACAAACTGCGGTTTGATGGTGAAATCCATCAAACCGACTCCATCAAACCGACACCAAACCGGAGGTTCACGGTTTGGTCGTTTTGTAAACCACCACCAAACCGCAAACCCTAAAAACTACAACCAAGCCGATTGCGGTTTGTGTGGTTTGATCGGTTTGGTTTTACGGTTTTTCTGCAACACCAAATTCATCACCACAAACAAACAAACACCAAATCCAAACACACACATGCATCTAAACAAACCAACCTTGTGCTTCTGGCTATCCCAATATGGTAATCAAGCATAAGCTGAGCAAAAATAAGGAAAGCAGTGAGCTCATCGAAAGCCGTGTAGGCATACAAGTAGGCTCCCCCAACCATTGCAGGCAATCGAGACACCATATCTGCGCAACACAATGTGTTGAGCACACATGTCGCTTCGTCGAGAGCAAAATTGATTGTGACACCTACAAAACGGCCAAGCAAGGTAGTGAAATTGATGAGAAGAAATTCAGGAATCAATTGTAATTGGTAATCTAATGCCTTTGAAAATCAAAGATGTAAACCTGATCCGGCATCGTGGGCGACGGTTTTGGTGACGAAGAAGATGACGGCGTCGATGGAGGCGTCTATGCCGAGAAGGACGAGATCGAGGAAGTCGAGACGACGCTCGAGACCTTCTCCTTCACTGGAGAGAAAAAGAGAGGGAGGAGGCGATTGTTCGAGCGAGAGAGGGAGGGAGGCAAAAACGAAATGAAATTGGTGATGAAAATGTGTTTAGTAGTTGTTACCTTTAGGCTTTAGGGCATATATTTGGTAAAATCCTTAAAATGCCCTTCAGTTTGGTGAACCACGGTTTTTAGAAAATGTAAACCACCATCAAACCGCGGAATCGCGGTTTTTAAGTTTTCAACCACCCCAAAACCGCGAATTTAAAAAAATCAGACCAAACCAAGCGGATTGGGTAGTTTGGGCGGTTTTCACAAAGCCGATGCCCACCCTTAACTTTGACACTATATATAGACAGATAAAAGACCTACAATCTTAACCATAACTACTAAGATATGATGCGCCTTTATCTTCAAAACAACCACACCTCATCACATTGATCACGTGATGATAAGTCTTAGAAACCTATTCCACATAATTTTTGATCTTCTTGATGCTTCGTGGATGAGATTAACCAACTAACCGATTCTGAGATCCTGTTGCAACCGCATATCGAATCTTTGTTGCAACGGCATATCCTTATCCATAACAAACTGATTCGGAGATCAACAACAAACTAATTCAAAGCTGGTGTCATAATAGAGCATGTGAAACACAACTATGCTGAGTCATTTACTAATTTTCACTAAAACAACTAGTGACAACAAATTACGATAATGACACTAACAATTTCCTCCTTTGTCATTATGTTGTCACAACTATGATAAATGAGATAAGGAACAAAATAAACCAACTATTGTCAGCTTCGTCATACTTTTGGTCATAGATATTCATATAAAATATATCTTCAATAAATACAGTGATCAACTTTCACATATCAGCAGCTTTAGCTTCGGTTACAACAACTTCATTCACCTTGATGCAACTACATAGACATCTTCACCATAAATGCCTTCAAGAATACCAAGATGAACCCATACTAGCAGAAACTTCCCACAGAATAACATACTTAGTGACTGGTTGATCACTGTACTTATTGTAGATATTTTATGTGATTCTATCTATGATCAGAAGTATGACGGAGCTGAAGGTAGTTGGTTTATTATGTTAAAAAACTTAACTATTTTTCATGGTTATTATGATGGTTGTGACAACATAATGATAAAAGGGGATATTGTTAGGGTCATTATCGTAATTAATTGTCATTAGTTGTCTTGTTGGAAGTTGGTAAATGACTCATCGAAGTTATGTTTTGCGTGCTCTATTGTGAAAATCAGCTTGTTGATCTCAGAATCAATTTGTTATGGATAAGGATACGCGGTTGCTACAAGGATTCAATATGTGGCAGCAACAAGATCTCAGAATTGGTTAGTTGGAGATTTGATCTCATCCACGAAGCAACAAGAAGATCAACAGTTATGTGGAGTGGGTTTCCGAGACTTATAACCACGTGATCAATGTGCTGAGGTGTGGTTGTTTTGAAGATAAAGGCGCATCATATCTTAGTTGTTTGGTTAAGATTGTGGGTCTTGTATTTGTCTATATATAGTGTCTAAGTTGATAGAGTCTGTACACCAGTACCTCATCTACTTTGTATTGTGGACGTTTTAGTTCACTTCTTATCCGAGTTGTACTTACCAAGGAAAGTTTAGGTAGTCTAGTCGAGGGGAGCTCGACATACCAAGGAGTCAAGGAGAGCTTGGGTATTCCAGTGTGGGGGGAGCCTCACCATGCAAGTGTTGGGAGACTTGTGTAGAGTCCACATGGAAGGAGTGAAGATGTTAGGAGAAACTCAGTGAGGGAGTCACGTGAAGAGTCTTGTATTCATCGTTCTTTACTTGGTGGATTTTAGGTTTGGGCGTGACCCCGCAGATGTAGGTCGTGGACTGAAAACAAGTTCTCGTGTGTTCCGGTTTGATTTATTTTCTACATACTTTATTTAAGTACTTGCATTATTATTAATTTCCCTGTTACAACATGCACTTGTATTCGGTTGTAATAGCATTTGGACCGAATTGAATATTCACTCCTTTGATGGTTACTTTACTTCGTTTGAATTGCGTAGATGCCATGAAAGGTAATGTATGAATTGCTTGAGCTTGGATATAATACCAATTTCTTGTAAGTTGAGCATTGAGGAATTTGAGGCTTTTTTTCCTAAATCCATCCAAACAACGCCTGAATGTGCTGTGAAAACACCTTTGAATACCATTTGGTTTCTCTCCGGCCAAAGCTTGATTAGCTACATAGTTCAATTTGAACTTCCTCTTTTTGCTAATATTTTGTTGCTGCTTTCGTATTTCCCGCAGTACATGGACTGATTGGTAATGTTGGTTATAATCTATGGAGTCTTCTCTTCTTTTTCTCATTTGGCAGCCAAAAAATGATACAGAAGTCTTGAGTGAAAAAGATAAGAAGAAGCAGGAGGTGGAAGAGAAGTTGCAACATTTAAATGAGAAGAAGCATAACATGGTGCAAATGCTGAAACAGGTATTCTGCTTCGACTTTGCCTTAATGATCCAATGAGATGAAGATGTTAACTGTTAAAAACACTGCCTTGAGTTTTTCATTTGACTTTTATGAAGATGGCGATGTTAAAAATGCATTGGCTTACAGATTCTGCATGCCGAGGAAGAAATGAAGAAACGGAACAGTATGCCGGCTGCAGTTGTCCAGTCTCCGAACCCTTTGCAAATTGAGACTGCGAATGATGCGGGGGCAACTCCTAAACATGCTATAAACAGAATGGGATCAGAAGGAAACTCTAGTGGTGATCTAGAAGGAGAATCAGAAGATGCTTCTAATCACACTGCACTTGCCCGTCATCGTCAGCAAATGTCTCCTTCTGCTTCTTCTCCCCTTAGAAACCATCACATGGCCCATTGCAACACAATGCGGTATTTCTTTTTCTTTTTGGTTACCATTTCTTTTTCTTTTATGAGTACAATTTGTAGCATTGTCATCCACTAGCAAGGATTGCAAGGCGCCATGATGATCCTGAGGCGATTTCCCTAGTCTGGGGGGAGGGGGCATTCCATTGGGGGTTTCCATGGATTATAAAATACTTTGACAGATTTACAAATCTAGGGGTATTTAATTTGGATATTGATGGAGTTTTTAAAAGTTCAGGGGCATTTAATTAGGATTTGGAAGGATTTGTGTGGAGTTTTAAAAAGTCCATAGGTATTTATTTTTTTACAAGTTGTGTGGATTTGAGGAAGAGGGTTGATCTTGATGGTCTTTTCTTAAAATTTGTACATAAATTGTATCTAGAATTTTCTCATGGGTAGACGTAAAATTTCGAAGGATTTGTGGAAGACCCCAGACCCCAATCGTTCAACTCTTCAGTTGAGTTCTTCATCCGACTCTCTTCTCTCTGCGAGTCTCTCCAACCTAACCCTAGCAGCTGACTCTCTTCCCTCTGGACGAGTCTCTCCTCTCTTTCCTAGCAGCTGACCCTCTTTTCTCTCTTCGCGATCCGTCGTCCCCCTTTTCACCTTGATAATTTCAGCCATTATAGTGTTGAAGCATATTGCAGTAATTTCACAGTTACTCTTGATTGGGTCATTTGTTTTGTTTTAGAGAGTCCTATATCTTGAATTGGGCTCTAGATTGAACACGGGCATGAATCCAAATAATTAGTTACCTACAGATTGTCTAACCATTTGTTATTCAGTTTTATCTATCCGTTGGGTGTTAATGGGTCAAAAACAGCCTTGATATTAGGAGATATCTATGCTTTTGAGTTGTATTTAATAGCTGTGTGCTTCATTCTATGTTTCTTTGTTTTATGCCTACAAAGTGTTTGTAGAAACTCCTCTTTCATTGTGCTTTGTTTTATCTCTGTTTCTTAACTGTTACTGAGATAACTTTATTATTATTGATTTGTTAGATTTGTCATATAGCTCGTAGTGGAGTTTGGTAATAAAGTGGCCTTGCAATTGAAACTTTTTGATTGTTGATGAATGCTTGTTGCATTATTTTCTAGGATAATGTTAAGGTTACCCACTATGGACACTTACTACGAGCACGTACCTTGATTTTTTAATTTTATACAATATTGTCTTCACCTCCCACACACCACCTCCTTCATGTCTACACACACCATCACCCTCCTCAACCACAAAATTATAAAAAAAATTAAAAACTCAAGGTGCGTGTTCATAGTGAGTGTCCCTAGCAGGTCACCTTAGCATTATCCTATTTCCTATATAGCACCATTTGAAAACAACTGTGCAAGTAAGCATTGGATTTAAAATAGAAGTCCTTTAAAGTCCATGAAGTCCTTGAAAATCTTTATAGTAAAAGTCCTTTAAAACCCATAGGAATCCACAAAAGTTAATGAAATCCATCACAAAAGAAAGTCCATTAAAATCCATGGATTTCTCAAATTGAATACACCCCCTAGGCGATGCCTAAGCGGCCTGAAAAATATTTAGTCAGAGGCCCTTGAATTATTATTATCTTTTTTATAGATCCTTAGTTAGCAATGTTTTCTATTTGTCATTATAATCTATATTCAGTATATACTTCAAAGATACTATTAAGCTTTTAGGTCCTTATGTAACATTAGTTATGTTAAGATTTGTTATTGGGTAGGTAACTGTAGTACCATACTTAATTTTAATTAACCCCTTAAATTTCTTTTTGAAATTTATTTTGAAGGTCCCCACCCGCCTTGGCGGTTTTGCCTCAAAATGCCTAGGCGGTCTGCCTTGCAATCCCATATCCAATGCATTCATTTAGTCCTTGGTTGGCAAGTGTTGCTTTGTTGTTATAATATTCATTCCCAATTGTATTTCTGAAAGTTATTGGATTAGATGAATCTAACTCATCTTCTTCTCAAATGCTATTACATGCCAGAAATTGTGCAGAATAATATACTAGGATAACTATCTTATCTGGAGACAGTTAAACTGTTCAGTTTTAGAACTCAAATGAGTAATTGATTAAAACAAACTATTTAGATAAATATGCGAGGAGATGCAGATTTATTAAACATGATGTTTGGGGAAATCTTTGACAAGTGGATGTGATGCATACTTATTTGACCTTGGTAATTGTTCTTTCATCAGATGAGTAATTGTTGGGTTCCGGTAGACACTTTCATGAAAAGTAGACCATTTGCTTCATTTTTATGATTTTTAGACATCATCGGCAATGTGATTTACCTTCGCTGTCTATATTTATTTGCAGGTTCCTCACTCAACTCGTCCAAGTTTGGGAACAAGCGGGCATGGTCAGACAACAAGCACTCACATGGGCGTTACTGCTAGTCCATCTCGCTTTGCCCCATTTGGGCATCAAAGTCATTCTGCAGGTCTTCCACCATTAGCCACTTCTGGAACCCCCTTCACTGCATCCTCTCCATCACCTGCTGGATCAGGTGGCACTTCAGTTTTTAGAGATCCTCGCTGGACCAGTCCCACGTGGAATTAGGATTTAATCTGCTGATTGGTACCAATGACTTAAAGACTTAGGTTGTCGCTGATCTGTTGGGCTTCGACATGGTTCTGGAACTCGCTAGCAAAGAAAAAGAAATGTTCAACTGGTTTTGCGGGAGTGAACATGGCGACGTATAGCTCCCTGCCACTCACCCCTTAAAACCCAAAATCTGTAAATTTTTGCAATGGACATCAAATGGAGTGCTCTTGATGGGTGATCATTAAATGATAAAATTGATTGTATAGAAAACTTGTTTATGTAATTCAGATTGAATTATAAACTACTTCTCGTTTTGCTTAGGACATACAAGGATTAGTTGCCTTTGCAAACTTCTGTCCTACGTAGAAAGCAAATCCATTCTTACCAATAAAGGACTCAAAAAATGCACCATATTGATATACAACAGTTGTACTGTATCGAAAAGAATTACTCATGAATTTTTTTAATTAGAGATCTCATCCTTTTGTGCACTGGTTAAGAAAGATTTAAATTTAAAGGCACACCATCAATTTGTACTAAATCAAGTACAATGAAAGAGTATGATGTTGACTCTTACTAATCTTGATTGCTTTGTATAGGTTAAAAACCGATGGCACTGTAAATCTCTAATCACATAGTTCAAATCCTCCCTCGCCTTAAAGTCGGCTTGGATACCATACAATGCACCAAAAGTCAATACCAAAAGATGGCATTAAATATTGAAATCTCCAACTCCATAACCAAGTTCCAAACCCACTAAAATACTAAAATCCAGTGCAACCGCAACACCCCTCAACATGCCTTGCCCACCCCAAATCAATGCTAGTGCTCCAAAAATGCACTTGCTCTGGGGGGCAGTTCTTCTCACCTCCACAGACATTTCCAATTCAGCTCTTTAAGCTTTGGACCCATTTGACCCCCCTCACCCCCCCAGCGCACGTTAGACACCACCAAGCCCACAAATAATCCAATCAAACTGACAAAAAGAAACAGACTGTTATGTAATTTTTTTTTTGGGGGGGTGTTCAATGTGAGGCAACATCATACCTCCATAGAAACCCCATCCATGGATCCCACACTCAAAAAAAGGCAAATCCCAACAATCTCCTCAACCTCCATTACTCCACCACCACCACTTTCACTTTCAGATCCATTGTTGAACTTCAAGTCTCTCACCCTCCCAATGATGGGGAGCTTCCCTACAAAACCAAGACTAGTGAAGCAGAGGAACAAGACCCAAAAAGGGTCTCTATGAGGAGATCATTCTGTGGAGACACCAAGATTGAGCTGAGCTCCTTCTTTGTTGGGGTTGGAGCCCGCGTTGTGGCCGTGGACATGCCCCCATTTATGCAGATCCACGCAGTGAGCTGCGCGCGCAAGACATACAACGACATGGACAGGACGTCGTCAAAGACCTTGGCCTGTGCTCTGAAGAAGGTGAGATCGGATTTGATGTAATTGGGGTTTTGATTGGTACCCATTTCGATTGAGACTGAATTCTGAAATGGGTGTTTGTGATTTGTTGATTTGGCAGGAATTTGATGGAGTTTATGGACCTGCTTGGCATTGCATAGTTGGGTGTAGTTTTGGGTCTTTTGTGACGCATTCGGCTGGGGGGTTTATGTACTTCTCTTTGGATCATAAACTTTGTGTCCTCTTGTTTAAGACTAGTGTACAAAGAGCAGATTGAGATTGAGTTTGGATGGAACAAGTGGTCTTGGTTGATTGAGTTTGGGAGATGTCTTTGTTTTTCACACTTTGTGGTGGTGGTGAGGATTGTGCATTAATTATCTATCAATGATTATATGAAATGATGTTACTTTGCTCATCTTTTGACTGATAAATGTCGTCGTCACCAAATCATTTTCCTTCTCATATAGGTGTTTGTTGTGTGTAAATTATGGTTGGCCTTGCAACCTATAAGTTCCTTGGGTGCTACTTTGGGTTTAGGGTTTAGGGTTTTTGAGAATTGATTGACTAACAGTTTTTGTATCCAACCCTTTCAGTTTTCGGTACGTGTTGGAGCGTTTTTGTGTGGCTGAGTTCGAGGCACTTTCTAAATAGATCTAAAAAAATTATAAGAAACTAAGCTACGAGACCTCAAAACTTGCACATTAAAACTCAAACCCTCAGGCCTCAACTTCTTAAAATGGCCCTCAACCTCGTACACAGGTGACCACAAGTTGTGTGGCTATATCTTGTCACAATAAGAATAGTAGGTGATTTGTCAAATGTTGTAATCTCTTGCAAAAAAAAGAAGATGGTCTTCTATCAAAAAGGCGTGAGAGAGTGATAACTAATTAAGATTTGGATTTCTAATCACAATTTGATACAAGTGATTCTGATAGAGAGATTAAGACTTGATAATCCATATAAAGTTAGACACATGAGATGGGGAACTTATAACTTAAATTATTTAGAGTAAGAAGAACAGGACACATGACAATGATATTCAAATTATGTCTTTGGTCTAATACTCTAAGCAAATTGTTTGTTATGGATTTATGGTCATTAGTATACCTCGCTTGATATCTCTTAAACCCCACTATTAATTACCAGTTACTTTAGAACAAAAAAGACGAAGAAATAAAGAACGCTTGCTAAAAGACTTTTTTTTTAATTATTGGAATCAATTGCCTCGCTTCATAGAAATAAGAGCATGTCTTTTTCACTGCCTAGAGATGTGGTGGTTGACAATTTGCTATAAGCATTAAAAAAAAGAAGTTATTAGGGATACCTAAGTTAATCGTGCGCTGTTGATACACTTTTAAATATATATTTTGTATCAAATGGCATCCAACTAATGGGTGCCCAATGTCCGTATACCCCTGTCATTTTCCAAAAAGGAAAGGAAGATTGGTAAAGTAAAATCAACTTTCGCTAAAGCGAAATTTGGTCTATGACCAACTTTTTTTTTTTCAAGACTATGACCAACTTAATAACAGAACACAACAACCCAATAATGCCTCCTATAACTGTTCCCACGTGATTTAATTCAATAAATACTTTTTTATGAAATTTAATAAACAATTTTCACATATGTTATAATTAGTAATAACTCTCTCTACACGTAATCAAAAGAAAAAAAAAAAAAGAAAAAGAACTCTCTATACTAATAATTGGCATGTGGCTATTAATCTCTTAGATAATTGGCATGTGGCTATTAATCTCTTAGAAAGTGACTGGGGATGTACTACTTAATTCTGATGTACACATTTGCCACACAATTATGAAGTCCTTCGAATTGACATCCAGATATACATACCCAAATTTCGATGATAAATTTAAAAAACTCTAGCTCACTCATTTAATACAAGGGTTATTTTTTTATTTTTTTTATAAGAAGTATGAGGTAATTTGCGTAACAGGTTGAAAATTTGAGCCTCGTAATAAAGAAATGGTTTCTATATTATAAGGAAAAAAAAAATTCTCTCCTGCTTGGACCTGAGCAAAGATGAGTCTCAAAGAAATAAATAAATTATTAATTCCTTCCAAACACACCTGAATCCCTAAAACCTTAAGTTCTAAAAACTCAAGTAATTATGTAGCAACTGTATGTATCACTACGAGAACATATCATTTTACTCTGTGCTTCGACTAGAGCAGTACTTGGATAAGTGACCTAGCAATGAAAAATTTCTCTCGCCACCATTTTCGAATGAAAAGTTATGTACTAAATTTTTTTTTAAGTAAAATAAAATTTTCATTAATCACGATGGTTCAATACATTTAGTAGAACAGGGTGAGACATAGAATCTATTACCTTAATAAAAGCACATTAATTCGCTAATTTTAATTGTTCATCAAAACATTCAACTGTCATAAAGTTGATTTTAAGAAACTACGACTATAACAATAGAACGATTTGACAATCAATTATTATTCTCTTGACAAATGTTTAAAACACAACAATGCACAGACATACTAAAATCAAAACGAAAAATAAAATCTCCAACAAGAGAAAATAAAAACTTTCAACATGGAAAGACAAACACAAACTTCTAATATTGAAAGATAAATACTTGTTAAAAAAGATAACTTAATAAAACTTCAAACCAACTATTGTAAGTGTAGATCACGTAAAACAATAGAAGTGGAGATAAACTTAAATGATAATAGATACATATATGGATGGAAGTAAGTGGTGATGTCAATAATGAGTCTGACAACAGTTGTAAGATTGAAACTCAACTAATTAAGTGTGCTCGCCATCTAATTTTTCAAAAAAAAAAGTGTCCATGTCATCGAGTTTTTTCTTTCATATGAAATCACCTTAGACGTGGACACATATATATCGGGATTAGGATGGTCCCATGTAATCAACCTTTCCAAAACACCATTTTATCCACCACGTGGTCGAGGAGGGGTTAGTCACGTCAGGAACAAAGCACCAACAACAAAAATGCCCACAAATCAGTCTTGATAATCAGTTTTAGTACTAAATGAAAGTCGTTGCTCCTCACTTTCCAGGTGAAACAACACTAGGAATCAAAATCAATATGTTCTTTCTAATACTTGGTAATAATAATGTGGTTGTGTTTTGAGTTTTGATGTGTACCAAACCTCATCAACGTAAGTGTGTAAGTACAAGGATTTGCGTGTGCCGCGCGTCATCTCTTTACTGCCTAACTATATTGTTTCTTGATTTGGAAACTCAAGATATAATAAAGTGGATTTATGTAGAGCACTTCATCAAGTATTAGTGCAGTCGGTGACGGCAAAGTTACTGCTCCTTTTCGTTCTATATCATCTGTGGCATTTAGGGTAGTTTTTTTGTTTCACCATACATGTAACAATTGAAAAATATATTTTTTTAGTAAGAAATATGAAGAAATCGACTCTTATGATGGTAGTGAGCTCTGAAATCGTAAATTTGCGTCGTTGATGGTCGAAGGAAATTATCTAAGTCGAAGGTGATGTTTATTTGGGGTGCACTACGTAAGAAAGAAGAATGACATTTTTGAAAGTGGAGTGAAAAAAATAAAAAGTGATTTGCATATAGCCGGGCCGTTTATGCTTTTCTCAAAAAAAGAAAGAAAACATTATATGTTTCATTTCCAATTCTAACATGCCTATAATCTATTTAGTTAATGACACGGTCAATTAGTTACTTTTTTTATAGTCATTTATTAAAAAGTAATTTAGTCATTTATAAGAGGGTAATTTAGTCATTTTATAAAATTTTAATAGTAATTAATAATCACATTAATTTCGGGCACAAGTCAAAATGTAATAGATAATATGAAAAGGAGGGAGTGTTAATTTACATGTCACTTTTTTAATCCAAACGTGAATTATATGGAGTTAAATTAAAGTGAACAACGTAGGAGACGGAAGTCAGAACTCCAAGTTGAGTTATTGATGTTATTAAACTTATTAGGACTATCAACAATTGATTAGTTCGAGTAGTAAGAGATTTGGTTCCTTAAGTGATCAGGTCTCGAATTAATTAGAGCTAGTCTAGTGAATATAGAAAAATTAAACCGAATTACAAGAGACACCCCAAATGAGGTCCGATAATGCTCGAGCGTAGATTAGTTGGTGCCGTTAGTGTCAGACACAATACCTTATGAGAAACTAATTAAAGAAAAAAGAACTTATTAGGACTAATTCCTGAGTGGAAGTGTGAAAAATCTATTGGTCAAAATTGATGACATATATATTGTTGAATTGGTTTATAGTAATAATGATAGAGTGTAATTTATTAAGACATGTATATAATAGTATTGTGGTTCTAAGTTATTTTTCATTTCAAGTTCTTGACGATTCGGTTCTTTTCACTTATGTAGGCCTCGTACTGCTGTCTGTATCATACCATGATAAGCTATATATAAAAAGAAATATAAAAATCTATTTTGCCATCTAACGATATTTCAATGCCATTTAGGGAGATGATATTAAACATTTTTTGAAAATGTACTACAGTAATATTGGGTATAATTTGTTAGCTGTAATCTAAATTAGTATTAACCAATTTAGTATTAACTAAGGTTAAAGGATACCACATACCAAACCATATATGAAACCGTTATTAGGCCAACCACTTGATTTGTAGTATATACTTCTTTTCTTTTTGATAAGAAAAAAACTTGTCCTCATATCCTTTAACCCTTATTTTTTTGAAGTGGCCTAATAATTTGATATGTGGTATTCTTACTGTAACGACCCGAATTCTACTTGACCCGACTCGAGGGTAATTTAGTGATTTTCAATACTGAATGTGTGCAAGTGTGCTTTGTGAATTGTTTAAGTGTGAAAAGTATAACTTAGGATAAATAAATATTGGGCCTAACAAGAGTTGAGTGGATGTAAATGATATGGAGGCCCATAATGGTATTTTGGTAAAATAACAAGGTTGTACACAACCCTACTCTAAAACCCTATCTATATAAACCTTTTATAAAGTTTGTAGCCTCTTTTGTGTTGAAACTCCAAACTTGTGATGGGAGAGAAGTGGAGGAAGGTTGATGATGAAGAAGATGAAGAAGTCCATTTAAACATTCAAGAAGGTAACACACCCTCCCCTCATCCCATCTAAGCTTTTATTTGTTTATTTTATTGAAAAAAAGGAGTTTAGACAAGTTGTAAATAATCATAACCCTAATGCTATTTAAGCAAATCAAAGAAAACCCTAGCCTCAATCTTGTTAAACACCCCCGTAGAGAGGAGGAGAGCAAGAGGAGGGTTCAAGTTCAAGAGAGGTACAACCTCACTTCCCTCCTTGATTTCTTTATTATTTATTGAAGATTTGGAGACCAAAGGGTCGATGGCATCGACAGCGGCAATCATGCGAGGAAAATAGAGAAGAAAAGAAGAAAGGAAAGATTTGATCTATTTTAGAATGAGATTTTGGAAAGGATTTGGAGTCAAAAACTCCATTGAAGGCATGGTGAGACTCTAATACTCTCTAGATTTATGGTCTTAGTATTGGTATTGGCAATGAGAGTTGATGATTTGCAAAGTTTGTTCAATATTTCTTAGATCTAGTCTTGAAATGGATTTTTTCCATGATTTTAGCAAATTGAACGCGGTTGGAGTTTATTGATAAAGATATGGCATTTAAGGTTGAGTTGAGATTTTAAAAAGGGACTTTGAATCTTTCTTTGGGAAATAAACTTATTCGATAAATTTGTGGACTTTGACTGAATATTGTCATTTGGGAATTTAAAGTCTAAATTGAGTCTTGTATGGTGAATTGGATCTTTTTAATTAAAATTAATCGAATGTCTTCGATTTATGTTGGAAAAACTAAGTCTTAGAGGATTTTCCTTATTTTACATCACCGCATTCTTATTTTTCTCGAATCATTGATTCTAATTTTAAGTGTCGATTTTAAAGTCGTGAATGACCTTTAGCAAAGTCAGCTATAAAATAGGGTGAATCTCTCAGGTCTAGACAATTAATGTTAAACTTGTATGGTTGTAGATACATAAAGTAATTATTCTTTCAAATTGTCTAGATTCGCGAGACGGTTCACATCGAGCCCAAACGCGAAAGGATCGAGATTAGGATTTGCGGCGAGTGCAGGTAAGTGGGAGCTTGCTCAATTCACATATGACATGATTATTAGTTATGCTTAGGATTCATAATTTGAATTAAAGACTTGGGATTTATGGGTTGCGTCGTGGTATTGGCTCGAATCTACGAATCTATGGAATGTGAATGCACTGTTATTCATGGCCCCAGAATGTGTGGAGTTTACCACCGAGGGTCGTTAACACCCCAGGGTGTGGAGTTTACCACCGAGGGTCGTTAACACCCCAGGATGTGTGGAATTTACCACCGAGAGCTTTACTTAACTAATTGAATTCATAAGTATGTCACGTAGGGACATGAGTTGGAGTTACCTTCTCTTGTACTCTTGAGACATAGAGATGTGCATCGGTGATGGCTTGGACGAACCTACTGTTGATTTGATGGGACAAACGAGAGGGCACATAAGGTTTGTGTGCTAGCTGGTTGTTTCCATCACTTTGAGAGTAGGAGAATCGGTCACCGGATTCTTGCCAATATCTAGTATGCATTGAATGGAACATCGACTTATCGTATTATTATATTTTATAGTACATAATCTCGCGAAACCACCTTATTTATATGAAAGTTTAAAATTATGAAATGATTTGTCAATCTCTTTAATGCTATGCATGATTATTGTTATAATTTGTGGCTTACAAACCTTATGTCCATGATAGTATTTGATGATTCATTTATAAGTCTATCTCTTATGAAATCTTGCTACATGTTATTATTCCATGAATCCTTGTTTGGTTGTTTTCCAAATACATGCTAGACTTTGCATGCTTATTAGGTATTACTTGCATATTTGATGGTTGAGCGGGTTTTTCGTATTACTGAGCTCCGTTGGTTCTTTTAGCTCACCCCACTTACAATACAGGTTCATCGACGAGTGCGCTAGAATTGAGACAAGGGAGAAACGAGCTTGAAGTCTTCATTTGATGTGAGCCTTGAGTTGATATATATCATGTATATTCGATTTTGAAACTATTAAACTTGGGTTGTAATTAAAATAAGTCTTTAGGTAGTTTGAAACCTACTTACCTTTAGTTGATCCACTTGGGAGTTTTAATAGTTTAACTCAATACGAACCCATTTATAGTTTCATAGATATTCTTGTGAACTTAAATCTATTGGCTTAAGGATATCTCTTTGTATTTATTCCGCAATTATTATCCTTTGTTTAGCCAATGTACTTTCCGCTAGTTTATTTGTTTAGGCGTGCCAGACCGTTATTTGGGCCTGGTTCAGGTATCGGGTCCAAATGGTAGTCTGGGCCGGGCGACCCGATCCTAGGTCAGGGACGGGTCGTCACACTTACAAGTTACAAGAATGTGTGAATTTGAGTCCTACAAAGGGCAAGAAAAGTTGGTTTATTTTTTATAAAAAATAGCATTAATTAAGGTTTCTAAATTAGTTTTATTTTCTTTCTAATTTGTTTGTTTCCTAATTTGATCATTGAGAGTAAATATTAATTACGTTTGTGTAAGTCTATAGGTATGTATATACGCGGTTAAGTTGGGGACAATATTAATAGAGATCCACAAATTCGTGGACCAAACGAGTTTTGTGAGATTACCAGAGTTTGTCTTGTAGCTTAGTGTTTAAACCTATGTATCATAATCATGGGGGATATAAATTAAAATGGACATGCAAGGGGTGACAAACCACTTTATATATGTATGTGGCTTGGGGATCGTGTCTGTTTTATATAGGGTGACCAAAAAGTAACCCTAATTCATATTCATAACAAACTGCCATTAATTGGATTGTAAATGCGAAATTGAAACGGTTTGACAATCAGGAACTGTTCTCTACAGCGTTAAAACTCAGACAATATACAAAACTACTAGAACCACAAAACAAATAATAAAACTTTCTAATAAGGATAAGACAAATCAAAGACTTATAACTAGTGAAAAAACTAACTACAAAATAAAATTAAAGATACCAACCAATTGGGTGGCCCAATGGATTGGTATGAAATTTGAAAGTATGAGGTCATGGGTTCAAACCTTGGTGGGTGGAAAGGTTGTTCTTTCCTTTAAAAAAGAAACTAAAGATGAGATCAATCCAACACGCTGCACAAATCCATGCAACGCTGTTGATGAAGATGCACCACAACAAAGATGGATCAATCTCCATAAATCTGATTAGATTTGTTATTTATTGTATGAAAAAATGCAAAAGGAATTTGATTGGAACCATCGCCAATTGAAGAGAAAGGCGGTGGTTCAAGAACAAAAATTACAAAAGTGAATAAAGAAAAAAGAATTTTAGAGTTTTGGAGAAAAAAAAAGAGACAGCTCGCTAGCTATATATAATACCTTTTGATTCCAACTATATATAGTATTTTTATATCATTATCGCTCACCTCTGCGTCTCTTTATGCTTAAAAGATATCCCACTAATTGTAATTCAATATGTTTGTCAATCAAGTAGTGGTGGGTCAATGGTTTGGTATACATAGTTTTGGAGTAAGAGGTCATGGGTTTAAACTCCAATGGAGCGAAGTTGTTTCTTTTTTATCAAAAAAAAAAAAAAAAAAAAAAAAAAAAAAAAAGATAAGTGCTAGGACTCAAAAATGTCCTCCTATGAGTCTGGTTTTTTTTTTGGTAGGAAAACTAATGATTTTTGAGTTGTAGGTTGATGGTGGAGTTGAACATTCTGAATTTTGAATAAATCATTAGTTTCCTTAATAGTTGGAGATTGTTGGAGTTGAGAGATAGGTGAATGGGATTTCAAGGCAAATGTAGTCGATCAGATCCAACATGCATTAATTCACTTTTTTGTCATAACTTTCTCTCTCCAACACTACTAATTATTTGTCCCGTAAAGCACCGGTGCAAAGAACAAGGTACGTTTATAACTTCAATGGTTCACGTTCTGCAACGTTGGACTCGAAAACACCACAAATAAGAAAAAGCATTGCATCATGTACAAACAACTCTTCTTAGGAAAAAACAGCTTTAGGCCTAAAATATATACTAATAGCTAACAAAATAGTTTTTTTTTTTTTTTTTTTTTTTTTTTTTTTTTTTTTTTGTTCTTAAAACTGTCAATTCTCTCAATGATCGGCGGTGGTTTCATTCAAATCTCTTTTATTCTTTGTTCATTCAATAAATAACAGATCCAATCAAATTTGTGAAGATTGATTCGTCGTTGTTGCCATGTATCTTTATCAATAGTATTGCGTAGGTTTGTGTGGCACATTAGATTGACTTGTCTCTAATTTTTATTTTATAGTTAGTATTCTTCCCTAATTGGAGTCTTTGATTTGTCTTTGTCCTGTTATGAAGTTTTAGGTTTTCTTTTCAATTGTTGAAAAGTTTTGTTATTCGTTTTGTAGTTTTAGTACTTTTGTGTATTGTCATGAGTTTCAACGTTGTAGATAACAGTCCCTGATTGTCAAACTATTTCGATTTCGAGAAAAAAAGTTAAATTAATGGCAGTTTATTTGTACAAATAGGATTAGCGAATCAATGCACTTGATTCTAGTCTGATCTTGTATTGAACCATGAATAATTAATGAAATCTCGATTTCTTTTTTAAAAAAAACCCCTTCTTAGCAAAATGTTTAATTTGATACACACACGCACACATATATAGTTAGTAATAGAACAAGAGTTTTGCTAATGTGAGATAAACCACATTGATAGTTTGAATTGTCATGCATGATGCATCTCGAATCATGTATGGATGCATCATACACACGTATGATGAAGTGCATCAAACAACATATTATGCATATGGTTCATGCCATTTTACTATTTTTCTACAAACATTTATTTTTCTTTTCTCTTTTTCATGAGAGATAGACTATTTAATTTATTCGAATCCAAGATTTTCATAACTCATCACGGTGCAAACAAAATTCAAGTCTCCCCAAAGAATTCTCTAACAGTGCTTGAGCATGGATTAGTCGATGTGGTTGGCGTCGGACACCAAATATGTGAAAAACTAAAAAAAAAGAATTCTCAATTAAAGTTCCAATTGGTCATTCGGCTGAGTTAAAAACACACAAAATCATGACATAAATTAACCCATAGTAGTACGACGTTTAAAAATCAACAGCCTTTTCGAATTGGGGTGATCCTATTCCAATGCAATGGGGCCGATTAAGCAGACTTGAATACATGAATCCATTGAGTTCTGATTTATTCATCAATGAATATAACGCCATGCATGCATATAGTATTATAAGAAAAAGAAAGAAAGATAGTAGACACTTATATAAAATCAAAATCAAAATTTAAGCTAATAAATTTGCTAAAAGTGGGATGATAGAAACATCACTTTTCAAAAAATAATGTTTGAGGAGGTCATGAGTTAATTCAACTCGTACTTTAAATAAAAAAAAAAGAAGCTAATGAATTGCTTAGTTTTGGAGCGTTGTAATTAGATACATTAATGATCATATATATAAACAAAGGTTCAATCGATTAAACAAACCACAATTTGCCAAAGAAAAAAAAAATCAGATCCAGAAGGAACTATAATCACATGCCATGCCTTATTTAATCATCTCCATATCACCAACCCCCAACCGCCCATCTCGACGCATCTCTCCTCATCTCGATGCACTCCAATGCAAGTCAACGGGTCTACAAAACGTCTGACTGACTGATCCATCTTCTCGGACTCCCCACCCCCTCCGAGAAAAGCTCACTTCACAGTCACTTCATTTTCAACTCCCAAAACACACACAGCATTCTCACTCATCCACCCCCGCTAACCTGCGCACCCAGTGAGCTGCGCACTACTCCCGTCTCTGCTTCATCTCTCTTAGTCAGTCGCTCTCGCTTTCGTTTCGTTCACTGTCGCTTTCGCACCACAAATCACACTCTCTTGATGATCTTTAAAGAGCGCGAAACGCCACCACACGTACAGTACCGACTCTGCTCACAATCACAATTTCAGATTCGCTCGCTCAAGCATTGATTCGCCGACGTGTCGATGTGTTGATGCGGTGAGTCACTGAGTGAGGCGAGCTAGGGTTTCGATCGGATTCGATGTCGTTGTTGTGATTGATTGAATGTCGATGGATCACGAGGCGGCGTCCGCGTTTTCGTCCGTCAACGCCTCGGCGGCGTACAATCTGGCCGAGATTTGGCAGTTTCCGCTCGGAGGCGGAGGCGGCGCCGCCGCTCATTTTGCTGGGTTTCGGGATTTTCTGGTTGAGGAGTCGACCGTGACGGAGCAGAATGGGAGGACTGGAAGTGGCGGTGGCGGTGGAGGTGGAGGTGTAGCGGTGCGGAAGCGGAGAGATGCGGCGGCGCATTCGGAGGATGAGTCGTCGAAGCTCGCATCGACTAGCAGTGGCAATGAATTGGTAATAATAATCTCTTCTAAAGCTTCCTTTTGGTTTATCAAATTTTCCATCTTCCGTCCAAGTTCGATTTCCTGTTGCGTCAAGATTATCCAGGCCACTAAGGTCCGCTCAGGCCGTTTGCACTAGGGCCTTATGAGAATAGTTAGGCTCACCTCGCCGGGATAATAAAAATAAAAATAAAAAATAAAGAATCCATCTTTGATTAGATTTGATGTTGAAATGTGTATTGATTGATTTCAATTGTGCTGATTGGTGGATTTGTGGATGGTTTTGGTTTTGATTTAGCAGAATGAGAGTGATGCCAAGCGTTCTAAGCGCTCTGAATCAAGAGAAGAGAATGGCAACGCGAAAGCTGAAGTCGGGGCAAGTTCCGGGGACGCTAATAATAAGCAAGGTGAACAGATTTCTCAACCAACAGAGCCACCTAAACAGGACTACATACATGTGCGAGCGCGAAGAGGGCAGGCGACTGATAGCCACAGCCTAGCTGAAAGAGTAATCCTCATATGTTTGTTATTGATCCTGTTATAAGCTCGCTTGCCCGCAATTCAATTGCGATTTTCCATGTAACTTCAACAAGTTTTGCTTGCTTTTGTCTTTTGCATTTTGCAAACAGGCTAGGAGGGAGAAGATTAGTGAGAGGATGAGGATTCTACAAGATCTTGTCCCTGGATGCAACAAGGTGCGACCTTCGTTTACGATATTTCCCTTTCATTTGGTGACTCCAAATGTTCTAGTATGGGATAAAGGATTAAGAAGTTTGAACAACTTAAACCAATTGTTAGAATGAACAACAAATTATGTGGCTTTCTAAATAAGATTTGAGAGGCCTAGTTTAGGCCTTAATTACTGGAAGTATAGCCAATTGATCTTCTCATATCTTGGCCTTAAAAATAGGACACTATTTTAAAGTAATTCTTCAATTTAAGCGTCGCCAAAAGAATGTATTTGAAGTCTTATGCCGTTGTATGATGTATTTCACTAGTGCTTAAAATGACTTGTTTTTCCTCAAAAAAAAAATGGCTTGTTTTAGTATGTTCTTCAAGAACTGTTTCTATCACCCTTGGAATAGGTGATCGGTAAAGCGATAGTCCTTGATGAGATAATTAACTACATACAGTCGTTGCAGCGTCAGGTTGAGGTGGGTAGTCTTTTTATATATATTCTTTAATGCGAGTTTTCCATTTTCATTTTGTTTTCATTTCAAACTGAGTCTTATCTGAGGCATATCAAATTTTTGGATATTTAGTTCTTATCAATGAAGCTTGAAGCAGTTAATTCAAGAGTGAACCCTAGCTTTGAAGGTT
Organism: Stephania japonica; assembly: GCA_039657345.1. Taxonomy (NCBI): domain Eukaryota; kingdom Viridiplantae; phylum Streptophyta; class Magnoliopsida; order Ranunculales; family Menispermaceae; genus Stephania; species Stephania japonica. The sequence continues at coordinate 41,952,289 of CM077561.1, forward strand.
TCCCTTCGAAAGAAGTAAGTGCCAATTTACCATACTTAGTATCATACTACAGTGGATTTTCAAATAATATTTGAATTGTGATTATTCACAAGTTATTGGGATTAGTTATCTGCCCTGTATAAAAGATTTCACAGCTAACTTTTCTCGTTATTGAACTCTACTTTTTCTTGCATTTATCCTTTTTGTCCACTCAAAACTTTCCTTTAAGTTTAGCCACAAATATTGGATTCCAAAATCTATAATAGTGCTTTCCATTAGTTCTAATTTAGATCTAAGTTTTAAAGTTGATAACAAGTAACAACCAGTCCATTCATATACTCTCTAATCTTGTAACAAGAAGATTTTGTGCTGTAGCTGTAAGTGTATACGTTCTTTATTATCAATCGCTGAAGCTTTTATTCATCATTTGTTCTAATTGGAGGTGGACCTCTAAAAGACACAGCTGTGGCATTTATATTCTGACATATTATCTGAAACAATGACTGAAGTCATCATTTTAAATAGAAATAAAAACAATTGTAACTTGAGTGTGATGCTTAATATGTGGGAATCAACTACTGTCTGCTACATCTATAGAGACAACTGCTAACTCACTGTTCAGGCAAGAGATTGTGAAATGCGGTACTGGAGGAAGAGGCGTAGGGTTGTTTTTTCAATCCGTGAATTATGACTGATTGTGAAACAAATACAACTTAAAATTACTGCTGTATGATCAATAGCAGGCTAGCAGCTGCAGTTCTTATTTTTTAATGTGGCCTTAAATGGATTACAGGCACAAATTCTCAGACACCTTCCTCTCTATTCCCTTCAAAAGAATAAAAATAAAATTGATATCCACTGAATTTTTGTGAAACCTTCATTTTTTTGTTTCTGTAGCATTAAGGCCATGTGCTTGAAAAACCCCTCCAACCGTTTTTGTTAATTTTCTTGTCTCTTGTTCATTTTTGTGTTGTCTCAAACAACTGCTGGAAAGTTGAAATTGCTAGAATAGTCCACAATGGTTAGGCACAAATAGTACATGTCGCATTAGTCATGGGCCTCATGGCCAGCTCAGTGGTTGCTGGTGTTCAAGGATGAGAAACTCTTGTACGAAGGATGTCGTATTACTATGAAGCTATTTGATCAATATATAAACATTACCTAATGTTTATAAACATTACCTTAGTTGATATAAGATTTTTGGTTTGTGAGGGAGATGGAGCACACACTCACTAAGGAATGTTTGAATTTAGAGGCTACTCTAATGTGTTAGGATATACCATTGATTTCATTTTTCTAATTGAAAATTGGCTGAATGTAGGTTGACCATGTTTAAACTTAATTTTACTGTTTCCTGATTCTTAAATAAAAAATTTATTGCCCAGTGCTAGTACTTTGTGAGTAGAATATTTTAGAAAGAATGATAAGATAAGGGCTGAGAGAGGGAGTGATTTCTTGTAGGTTTATTTTATAAGTCCATATATGTAACTATTATTCGTTCTTTCAGTTTGGCGCGCATGCATTTGATGCTGCTGGTATGGCGTTCAACTCACAAGGAGTGAGAGAATATGGGCAGGGATCACCACATGAATGGTTGCACATGCAGGTTGGTGGCAATTTTGAAAGAGCACCCTAATGTTTGAAAGCCATTAACAGATGGCAGTAAGCTTAACAGGCTATGTGCCTTGTGCCTTGTTCTTCATGATTTATCAAAAAAAAATATATAGCTTGATTAATTCTATTTAGAAGGATATCTAATTATTTCCTTCATGAGGTGTGGAGCTGTATTTTCTGTTCATACGATTGATCTCAAGCCAAAGGTCTCAACAGTCTCTCCATTGCAATGTGATAGTAATCTCATTTTTTTAAAAACTTCATTCATCCACTGATAGAGTATTCTCTATGCTTCAATGCATTAGAAAACTGGAAAAGGAACTTCTTTTAATGGATATTTCTATTGACTTCCTTCTGTAACTCGAGTAAAGATAGGAGATAGTCTGTCAGCTAGTTTCTGTTATTGATCTACATTAAGAAGTTGGTGCATTGTAATATTCAGGTCAGTTCTTTTGTAGGGTTGTTCTTTAATGCTTGTTTAGTTATTATTACTGTCACGGCACAAATGAAGTATGGCCATCTCAAGTTAGTGCATTTCTTCTAATGTTAGTGCATTTCTTCTAATGATACGTGTATTTTAGATTTCACGAAGCAAGCGCTAGATGTGAGAAACTAGGATGCGGCGGTTTGATTTTTTTTCTAGCATCGCTTTGCACTGATAATAGGATTTTATGGAACAAATTGTGCTTGTGCCTTAGATAATTGTCAAGCCTTATCTAACAAGGTATTAGAGCTTTTTTGTGTAAAGTATATCAGGATTAAGGATGCTAAGAATGCTAAACCTATCATAGGGCATTGAATCTCAACCATTAAACCCAACCTCTATCAGTAAAATAAATATAATTTATAATACAATATGATGCATCGGAAAAGTTTCTGCACGATGCGCTTACAAATACAAATATGTACACGAAGCTATACTACGGTAAGATCTATTCAAGTTCACTAAGCGGAGATGCTTCTGCAGTGAACTTGTACAATTAAGAAAAAAACTGAGGGATATCAATAAATAAGTATTTAGAATGGTGTTGGACAGGAATTCAGGAGGTGCTGCAATGTCGATCCATTAAGTGACTGGTTGCGGTGAACTGTAGGATGTACCGCCATCATTGAAACTGTTCGCAATTGACTGTAAATGAGAAGCTGTTGCCCATATCACGCGGAGAAGCAAAACTGCTGTAAACACTGTACCTCCAAGAGTACAAACCACCTGTGCATGCAATCAAGCAGATTGTAACTTTGTAAGTTGCTTTGTTTTTATATCGCATTAACCATTCTACAGGAAATGATTCAACCATGAGTGTGCTAGAAGAAATAAGTTATGAGTGAATTAAAAAGTTAGTAAGATATTGATTAGAGATTTCAAAATACTGCATAGCAAATCGGCAAAAATAGGCTGAGGCAAGAGAAGCAATCTCAAGTAAATTCAAATGATCTTAAGGCAAAACTTTCTTTTTGTTTTTTTGGTGCTATTTTTTTTTTTTGGAAGCCATTTTAAGACAAACCTTGAATGAAGTAACAATCACAGAAATAATTCACTGCTAGAGAAAAACCACTGTTGGTCGATGGACCTCAACAGTTAAGATGCATCGAACTATAAATCACTGATTGCTGAATCGGTTCAAGATTGCATATTATCTACTGTATCATTTTGGATAACATAAGTTATAGATAGTCAAGCAAAAGCCAATGAAAGTCCTAAGATAAAAGACATTATCTGATGCAAGTTTGTTATAACAGCATGAATCCTGATTTTCTCATAGAATCATAGAAAGCTCTTGGTCAAAGCACCCTACCTCAAGAAGTGCTTTGGCAATGGACAGCAACGTCAAGATAAGAACACCATCCACGGCAAAGGACACCTGAATTTATGAGGAATTAAATCATTACAAAGGCAATATATAATAAAAGGACTGGTACGAGCTCAACATCTACAACATCAGTAACAAATATTGGAGCTATATGTTCAATGGCAACAATTATATGAACAATACAAAGAAGTTGCCATTGAAATTGGCTACATTCATGGAATCAACAAGGTGTCTGCCCATCAGAGGAACAACAACAATGACAACATGTCGACAACAGAGCCTCAATCCTAAAATAGTTGAGGTTGACCACGTGGATCAAACTCTTCCACTCAACTCGATTCATTTCCTTTGATGACACGTTTTCAAAATCCCTTAAACCCTTTTCTAAAAATGCATCCCAATTCCCAAGTTATCTTAAGTCTACCTCTACACCGTCAATTTTATTTAGTTCCTACTGTATCGAGATTGTATCGAGATTTCTAACTGGGGCGTTTTCAAGCCATCTTTGGATACTTCCAACCCACCGCAACCGAACTTCCCTACTTTTTACATTATATTTACATGTCCTACACCTACTTTTTTTCTTGAATCTTTGTGTCGCTTATTCTATCTTGAATGGGCAATGGGGTTAAGAGTTCCCAAGTTATATTAGGCCTAAAGTCCAATCGAATTTCTTCAATTTTCACTGAGCCCAAATTTCCTAACATGAGGCATTTGGAAGCCGTCTTTACATATGTCCAGCCCACAACCAACCTTTCTTAATTGTGATGCCCTAGTTTTCCTTGCATCTTAGTATTTCTTAATTTCTTACTCTTATCTTTAGGAGTTTTACCACATATCAACCTAAGCATCCTCATTTCCGCAGATTCTTATGCTGCTGTATCTTCCATGGCAACAAACAAACTCAAGTTATGCTACCAGAGAAACCAAGCACTATTCGCATTACTAATTTCCAACAACAGTGGTAGTAGCGGTAGTAGCGGTAGTACCAGTTGAGGCGAAAACGCAGGTGGAAGCATAGACCGAGTGGCCTTCTTCGCTCGCTTCGACACCTTCTTAAACATGCTCTGCAGAAACCTAAACAACAGATCTACGCTGCTCTCCGTCTCCTCCTTCTCGTCGATTTCGTCCTCCGCTTCTTCTTCGTCTCCGTAGAGGCCGAAATCGAACAGCTGAGCTTTCCCCGTCTCCTCCTCCAATGCTCCTTCTCCTCCCAGATCGAGCTTTCTGGCATGGCGGATGGTGAGGGAGAGTGGTCTAGGGTTTGTGATTCGAGTTGTTATGGAATGATGAGAGAAGAGAAAATGGTGGTTTTGGGGAGGAATTTGGGGATATGAAGATGATTGGAGAGGAGGATAGCATGGCGGCCATGTGTGTGCGGTTTTGGATAACGTTGTGAGCGCCTACTAGTCAGGCGTTTGTGTCATCAAGATACGTTGTTTGTCCATCTTAACCTCTATCCAACGGTTCCGTCATTAAAAGTCGAGTGTGCGAGGGATCGAAACTACTTATGGCTACATTTGTGTCCGAACATCGTCGGTTTATTTTACACTGGGATTATAACACAAAAAATGCTAGAATGACAATATAATGTCACAACACAAGTTACAATAGATGATGTGTCATGTAGAGCTTACATCAAAATCTCATAAAAAGACACATCCTTCACTCCCATTTTGATGTTGGGCCCACGTGACACATCATTTATATTGTGTCTTGTGTTGTAATATTGTATTGTCATTTTATCATTTCTCTTATAGCATGGGTTTGGTATTAGTCCGTTTAGAGTGACTTGTTTGGTTGGGGGTATTGAGGGTAGGATAAAATGTGATTACAATAGATGAAGTTACTATATAAAGTGCCCTTCTATTTTTACAAAACTTAAATCGTTCAAACCCTAACCCATTCGACAAAGTCTTCCTCCTCCCGCGATCTTCCTCATCGCGTCGTGGTTGTTCTTCCTTGTTCGCGTCTCCTCTTCTCACGTCTTCCTCATCGCGCCGTGGATGTTCTTCCTTGAACAACAACAACAACAATAACTGCATAATCAAGAATAATTGAAAACCATATACATAGATGTTCAAAGTAACGAACATATTTTCAAAAATGACAATCACCTGGAACCAATCGTCTTCCCCCTCTTCAAAGACGTTACAGTCCTCCTCTCGTCCCTTCTCGCGATTTCCTTGTCAGCTAGTTAGGGTTGGAGTCGACAAGAAAAGAAAATTGGATTGTGCTTTTTGTGTGTATATGAGGAGGGTAGTTTGGTCATTTGGTAAGTGACCAAGATTGGGACTAAATAAAACCGATGAAATCATGCTTCAAAATAGTCCCAAGCTTGTAGGCTAAAATAGTCCTATAGACTATTGTGTATGCGAACCAAACACCTGCATTAATTAGTCCAACTATTTAATCCTGCCTAACCTATCACCGAGCAGGTCATTAGGTCGATTTTTATGGGTTTAGCTAAGCAAGTAGCTGGTGTGCCATTATTTCACTACGTTGACTGGTGGAATAGATAATAAATGTTATATTGCTATGCCTTTAATTTATAAGTATTTGCTAGAGTCTGTATTATAAATACGGATTCTGGTAGTTATGTGAGCCTATGACGCTCACTTAGGGCTATGGATTCTCTATGACCGCATATGTTATATAGGTCTATTAAGCTCACTTACACCCTAAGTGTCACACTCCGATCTCGAAAATACTCACAAGACCAAGATGGACTACCCACAGGGCCAACCAATACCGAGTATAACTAAATATTGAGAAATACATCATAAAAACTCATTTATTTATTTTTTATAATGAGTTTACATTGTTATTGTAAAACACGCACACGTTCCCCATACCATTATTAGTATTTTACATAAACCACTATACATTATTTATCTAACATGATCATCTTCCGACATGCTCTGGATTCATATTTCCTTTATGACTAGAGTAATACCTGAAATTATTAAATTTAATGAGCCAGCTGCCCAGTAATTTACCATACACTCTATTAATGCAAAATATATAGCAAAACAATAGCAACATATATCACCAACTACAAATAATATTGGTTAGTAACAACACCAGGGACCTCATAAATTTTGCCTTAAGGCCACAACCACACCATGGTCATTAATATAATTTATAGTGTCCATCGATACATGACCAAATTTGGTGGACTGCCCTAACCACACCGGTGGACAATGGTAGCTCGTCGGCCTAAGTCTCACATGTGGATAATTAGGACAATAGTACGGTAATAAATGTGTTAGTGTCAAGACATATATAAAGAATTAACAACAAGAAAATCACCTTATCTGATAGCTAAACAAAACTCTGCAGGGTTCCTTCTTAATAACAAAGGCTTAATGATAAAAAAATATACTAACCTTTACAACTTGTATCAATTATATCCTAACATTTGAAAATTATCAATTCTATCATAATCTTTTCTTTTTAGTATCAATTCTATCATCAACTAATTTTGGATACTTTTTATTTGAAATCAACTTAATCTTCTAACTTTTCTTTTAATGATCATTCATATTGATCAATTTACACATCAAAAATTTGCAAGCCTCGTGTTTGAATTAATGTACAAGAACTCACAAAAAAAATAATTTATAAATCAATGATACGTTAATACTTTAATTAATTTTTTTAGTTATTCATTAAGCACAAATAGTAAGTTGAAAGTCATTTGTATATACATATGAAAGTAATATATAAAACTTATTAGAAGATACCCATAGTTGTTTAATTTAACAAAAGAATTATGTACTTGAATATAATTATGTACTTAGATTATATGTATATGATTTAGTAACATATATGTACACACACTACTATATATATGTGTGTATTATATACATGAATACATAAAAAAAGAATATTAAACTTTTAATGCATATGTATGAATAAATCTTTAAATAGTATAATAAGAAAATTAAAAAAAATGATGTGTGGGCAAAAAAAATGGTCTAAATTAGTTGAGGATAAAATTGATACTAATTTCAAAGGTTATGATATAATTGATAAATTTCAAACGTTAAGATATAATTGATACAACTTGTAAAGGTTAGGATATTTTTGATAATTTGGCCAATAACAAAAAGCAAAGATTGTAATGATGCTTCAATGTTGAACTGATCCTCCTATTTATAATGCTGAGAATGATTAAAATAATCTTAAGGTCGCTTTCGGTTGATGGGAAGGACATAACAGTCAAAAATACAAATTTTACCTAACACAAGGAGAATGAAAACAAACAAATGATTAGTTAACTTATCACTTGTGTTAGGTAAGTAAATGAAGAATGCTTCACTAATTCTTGAACCAAACGGGCCCTAAGAATTCTCTATGAATCGTTAAGTTATATGGGTCTACTATAACTAGTTAGGTATATCCATTGAATGGTAAGTAAGTTTGAAATTGCTTTGTAATAGTATAATCAGTGGCGGTCTAGCAGAGCCATGTTAGGGGCTGCCATGCGGCCTCCAAGAAAAAAAAAATTTTTGTGATATTTTTTTAAAGTTTTTTTGGTAATAAGTTTTTGGCCTAAGTTTTGTTAAATTTGAATGTAGCCTACATAATTAGCCCAAAACAACGAGCCAACCCAAAAAACTAACAAAAGTTCATTGTCTCAACTCATCCAAGCTAATAAAAACCCACTATCTCAACTCACCCGAACATAAGAAAACTCATTGTCTAACTACATTTGATACTTTTGAGGTGTACATTTTACATACGTTTTAGGCATATATTTGCTACACATTGATTTTTTCGACACACTTTTGAAAAGATTGCATTGTTATGTATTTGCTTATATATCAATTCAATCTACAATATTGTGTAGCAATTGTAGGTCTCAAAAGTATATAATTGTACTACACACACATATATATAATTGCTTAATTAGCTAGAATGAAGCTCAATTAAAAATTATTATACAAAAAAAGACCTTGCATCGCCAAATTGACATCGACTGATTAGACATTATGCAATATACCTCGGGATGCGTATGCACACTACATATCACAAAGCCTACCTAGTTGATGTAAAAAATGGGTTATAAAATCGTGTTCCTAGAAGAAAATATATATTAGTTTTAGCCGAGGGCTAGAAAAGAACTTGGCTTCGCCCATGAGTATAATTTGGACAAAACTGCCTCTCAATGAGGTGGGGTTGCTCCTCGTGAACTTGTAAAGAAAAAAAAGTTACTCAAAAAATCAAATATGGCATTAGATGAACTTTTTTTTTTTTACACACCATTTGATATTTTTGCGATTGAATAATTAGCAAAAACTTTTTAAATTTAAAATCTTGTAATTTTCTTTAAGTACCTATTTTTTTTTTTGCTTAAACCCTCAACCTCACCCATTAAACACATGTAAAATTATTGAGTTGCGACTTGGTCGGTGCTAACTACTCACATAAAAATGACAAAGCGCATCAAACTGACTCAAAATCTATTCCTTTTTTTTTGTTGTCGTTTTGATCACCCAAGTTCAAAGAAGCAGGAACATGCCTTTTCTATTGCACCACAATTGTTGTGGTCATGATCTCAACTCCTCCAAAACAAAAACAAAAACACACTATCTTTCCCTATACTACAACAACAACACACCCTCAATCCAAATTAATTGGGATCCATTTCATGAAGAGTGACAAAAGTTTTACGTTGGCTGACAACCTATCAAACCCTCCTCCATTTTTAAAAGTGGAAAATAGGTATGGAGCCTCCCTCCCTCATTTTTTTGGGTATAAAAAAATGAGTTTGGGACATCCCTTACCTATTGGGCGTCGGAGTCCTCCTCCTTTATATGGACTTGGAGCTGGCTATATAGTGCACAAAGTGACTACATAGGCGAAGTTTATCTTTGTCTATAGTTATTCATTTTTATTTTTATTTTTTGGTTTCATCATCAAAGGATTTTTTGAGTAGCCTTAAAAAAAAAAAAAAAAAAAAAATCTTGTAAACTTCATTCCAAGTTCCAACCAATTTGGAGGATGGAGAGGGACCCAATATACTATGCCAAGTTAGGAAGTTCCCAACTATTATTACGGTATTACCCGACGCCCTCGTGTGATCTGATCATCATTTTAGATTTGACGGACGGAAAACCCAAAACTTGCAGTATTGATATTGTATAGTCTTCGACTCGAGACTACCACCCCATCCCAGCCCAAACCACAACCAAAATCCAACCAATTCGTCAGTTCTTCGCAGTACTCCACTTTCATTTCGATCCGCTCTGATCATCAGAGATGCGCGGGTGGGAGAGGCTTCGGCCGCCGCGGAGCTCTCGTCTCGGCCGAGGATCAGTTCAATTGGGGGAGACACGACCACGACCACGAGCCATCGTCGAGCCGGACCATTCGCCTCGGTAGCGTGCAGCCTCAGCACCCCGGCTACCGCACCATCCACTGCAACGATCGGGACGCCAATCTCCCCGTCCGATTCAAGGTTCTCTTCTCAGATTCTCAGATTCTCAGATTCTCAGATCCATCCATCTATCTTTCTTGGAATTTTGTCTTGTGCTTTTCGATTTGTGAAAATTTTTGGGTTTTTAGGGCTGAGTGGTGTTAAAGTTTTGATCTTGGGAGGGTTTTCAAAAAAAAAGTTAGGTTAGGTTGATCTTGGACACTAGTTGCCTCCAAGGGAAAGGGTTGTGGTGTAGTGGTTTCAAAGAGGGCCTTACTACTCTGACTAAGGTTGAGGTGATGAGTTCGATCCTCAACAACTGCATTATTTCTCCTTCGACCCCTGGTTAGTGGTAGGGGCCTTAATTAGGATGAGCTGAGGCAGTTCGAACACCCGCAGTAATAAAAAAAAAAAAAAAAAATCTTGTACAGTAGTTGATCAAGAGACCAGTAGTTAATCAAGAAATGAAGGGTTACTACTATGGTTCAAAATCAAATGATCAGTGATAATGAGACTTGTGGACTGTAAGTAGTAAGGCCTTCTTTGCCAGTAAAGAAAGTTGTCTGTTTGTTATACTGGATTTGTTCGGCAGCTTGGATCATTAGAACATTCATGAACATGAAATTTTAGGTTTTGGATACAATGGAAACAGTCAAATGTACCTTCATGATAGTGGACGTTCATCAAACCCACAACTTTTGTTTCTTGTGGTGCTATTTTGAAAATGCCTTCGATCTGTTCTAAATGTTCATTTGTTTCCTTTTGAATTACGAATTAGCAGAACTTTCCTGTTGAAAGTTGACTATATTCTCATATTAAGCATGTTTCTTATCCTTTCTTATAACCATGACTTTGAATTTCTGTGGTAATCTTTCAGGGGAACTCTATATCGACTACAAAGTACAACATTCTAACATTTTTCCCAAAAGGTTTGTTTGAACAGGTAATGGGTGTACACTGATCATGTTCTATATCGTAATAAGATTGAAGGGCAATCCGATTATAATACTTTTTATTCTTAATTTCTATTTATAAATCAAAGGGAGAATGTATAATTCTGACAGTCGTTTAACGTGTTCTTCAATTTGTGCTTCTAAAATAGTTTCTTTTTCTTTTTTCACTTTATAAATGCTGACAGTTCAGGCGGGTAGCTAATTTATACTTCCTCATGATCTCTGTTTTATCGGCAACACCTATCAGGTAATTTTTTTTTTTTTTGCCCACTAGAGTTACTATGATGCGTTAAGTGTTAGGAAAGAATAATCTGGTCCCTTCTCTTTTATGGCTATGTATACAATCTTGCTTACTTCCTTTTTACATTTTGATGAAATTGAAAATGTCCTACTAAGAAGTACAATTGAAAATTTTTTCTTAAAATAAGAACCTGTTTTTGGTTCTCTTCTTATTAACACTAGTCTTTTTGACTCTTTCTCATCTTAAAGGAAAAATATACTTTAGCCTTTTCTTCCCTTCTAGAATCTAGATGAATGTCGTCTTAGTGGTTGCAGTTTGGACCTATCAGCATCCCAATTAATGATACCAGTAGTTAATTCAAGTCAATAATTATGTATTTTTCATGTTTGTTTGCCCATTTCATTGTCAAACATACCATATAGTAGTGCATACTACTGGTTTGACATACCTTAATGCTAGTGTTCATATTATTAATATATATTTTTTTTTCTGAGTGTTACCATTAGTTATTTTCTTCATTTGACGATTTCTTTTGTTTTTTATTACAAAGTTTCATGAGAAGAAAGTAGCGAGTAAATTAGAAAGCATAGTCTTGTTATGTTGGAAATGACTCTAAATATTCTTTCACCATGGGATCTTCAATACCAAAAATGTCAAGGGAAGTTTTTCTGAAAATCTGCAAGCATACAAGACCATATATGTGCTAAAGTTAACCAGAGAAGGTTTGTTACAATTCACGAAGGGAAGTTAAAAAAAAATTTTAGTTGATTCATTGGGATCATAAAATAGCTTTAAGGCTTAAGTAGCAAATGCACCAATGATTTTATTTATTAGCCTCCTAATGGGTGTCAATTTGATTGAGAAGGATTGACAATTCAAGTTTTCCTATGATTTTGTTCTCTTAAGATTCATAATTGATTTGGTGAAGTCTAGTTTGATTTTGAGATTTTCATGTGAAAATCTTGACATCAGAAAGAAGTATAAATAACTTCATTTAAATGCTGGTGACATCCAAGTTTTGTCAAGGCACATACACATTAAAGAAGCATGTCTGTCTGCAATCTTTCATGTCCTTTATGCCTAAGAATTTTTTATTTATTTATTTTTTTTTATTTTTTATTTTTGTAAAGTTTAATGTAGGTGATTTTGAACCTTTTATTTTTTTTGGTTTCCCACGTGGTGTTCGACGCCAACCGCACCGATTAATCCACGCTCGGGCACTGTCGTGACCCATATGGGGGCGGCCCTCCCAATCCTCTTTTTTTCCATTCACGAGACTCGAACTCGAGACCTTGTTTAAGGAGACCAAGTCCCTTACAACCTAAGCCAACCGGTTGTTGGTGTTTTGATCCTTTTAGATATTTTATTATATTTCTTTCTTCTCCAGACAATTCTTTATAACCCATTCATCATACTTGAGATTGATTTCTAGTTTTGCATTTTCTGATGTGTATTGATTATATTGGAAAGTTTTCTAACTATTGACTCTAGTTGTATTTCTTTGTCTTACAATTCAACATTGAGATTAGCAAACATGCCATTTTTCTCCAACTTCAATGGAATTTTGTAAAATGTTATTTACATCTAATTCTTTATTCAACATATAAGTTGGGGAAGTTTGGGGAATCCTCAAACTATGTTGACAAATGTATAACAGCAAGCGTATTTTCCTTCTCTTGGAAAGCTACTCTAGAAGTTTATAATTTCTCACTAGCAAACTGGATCCAATATCTCCTAAGAGACATATGGGACCGAGTCATATTTGTTGTTTTGATTTAGATAGAATCAGCATGAAGGTGCGTTTATGTGTGCAAAAGGTTAAAACATGCTGATTGCTTCTTGGGCAGCAACTGATTAGCATAGACTCGTAAAAGTCAGCCTTACTATGACCATTATTTTCTATTTCCTCCTTTACTGCATTAGAAGATGTTGATGCTCATGCGAAAAGATTATACATCTAGGATGGTGGTGGGGATGTTGTGGAGTCCTTTAGTAATGATTCGTTGACATAGTTTTGCTGTTCAGCAATTATGAGAATAATTCTCATGTCAAAAACAGTAATGAAGCTAATGACCATAACATAGGATTTCATATTTGTTATAGTGAGATTGTAGCTTCCAGTTGAATCTAATCATCATTGTTATCTTTTGATTTGTTGTGACTTTTTTTACTTGTTATTGATGAATTATGACTTTTTTTAACATTTGTTCTTCTGCAGTCCTGTTCATCCCATAACAAATGTTGTTCCACTGAGTCTAGTGCTTCTTGTGTCACTTATTAAGGAGGCATTTGAAGACTGGGTGCGTATTATGAACTTAATATGATTTCTTTTGGATTGGCAAAGAAAAATTCTGTCAAATGTTCTGCTATGCTTGGTGATTATTAACAGTATCCATATGTTTATGTTTAACTTTATTGTTGATATTGACAACAGAAGCGCTTCCATAATGATAAGGTGATAAATAGTACGCCTATTGATGTGCTGCAAGGACAGAAGTGGGAAAGCATCCCTTGGAAGAAGCTGCAGGTTGGCGACATTGTAAGAGTAAGTCTTACATAGCATTACTAGAGTTTAATGTATATTAGATTTAGGTGTATGTTAAATTTACCAAGACATTAATCTAACTTGAGAGAACTGAGAAAATGCTTATGTTTTAGTTGCTTTCCATTGTTGCATGAACTTAGGAATGAGCATGTCGTTGAGAACATTCTTAGCATTAGATCTCACTACTATTAGTACTTCAAACTTCAAAGTTCAGCATCTGTTACTGCTTGGAGAATACCATGCAATCATTCAGGTTTTTTCCTTTTTATTTGAAGAAAAGTGAAAAAAAGACTTACAAGCCCGTCTGCTTTAGTTTTTGCTATTTAATAGAACTGCAGGATTGATAGAACTTTGAGATCATTCCAGATGGAATTTAAATGAATCCCTGATCAATATAATTCTATAGGATTTTTTTTTGTCAAGGCAATTCTATAGTAATGTTATTCTCCTTTCCAAGGACCAGGGAATCAGGATTCAGGAAAGTTTGGGATGTGGCACCTCGGAGATCTTAGGAGTAATTTTTTTTTAAGCTTCTTCATTGAAAAATGACAAGCATCAAAATATAAAAAATGTCAAACATCAAGACTTTTTTTTCTGAGAAATGTAAGCTCTTTAATTCTTGCAGAGGTACTATCAATTCTATTTTTTCATTTAAAATCTTGCTGTTGATTGTGATAAAGTATATCCTAAATCTTTCCAGAACTTACTATTATGTCCATTCACCTCTATGCCCAATCCCCTACAAATACCTCACTGCATTTGCAATTGTAGCTACCTCCACCATAGCAATCCTTTTTATTTTTCCATATAATAATAGGTTTGTTTATTTTTCCATATAGATAACTCTGAGAAAATGTTGTAGCAAGAAATCAGATATTATAAATCCTAAAAGTCGTTATAGTACTTGGCAATCTATTCGGGAACAAATTCTCAAAATCAAAATCATTTTGCCAATTAGTCTCATAATGGACTGCCAGTGTAATGAGGTTTATGTTTGACCGACTTTGAAGACTAATTGCATAAGCAGTTTAAGAAATACTTGTTTATCCTGCTTTTCATTTACTGTTGCAGCTTGCTGTGAGGAAATCTTGAGCTCATTGTAAACAAGTATTTACAATCTTAAGATTTTCCAATCCTCAAAGTTTCTTGGATTGTTGCAGGTTAAACAGGACGGTTTTTTTCCTGCTGATTTACTCTTTCTCTCCAGTTCAAATCCAGACGGTGTCTGCTACATAGAGGTTTATGCTACCTTATTTCTTTATTCTTTTTTTCATTTTGTTTTGAACTGTTTCAAGGTTATACAAAATTGGCTTGCATATGCTGATATAATAACCAAAGCGCCTGGTGTACTATAGATACTTTTCCTGATTAGACTCGATTGTTTCAGACTGCAAATCTTGACGGAGAGACAAATCTTAAAATTAGAAAAGCATTGGAAAGAACTTGGGACTACTTCACTCCTGATAAAGCTGCCGAATTCAAAGGTTTCACTTTTTCATACTGAGTGATAATTCACTCCGATTGATTCTTTTTTTTTTTTTTTTTTTTTTTTTTTTTTTTTTTTTTTTTTTTTTTCCGGTGTTGGTTTGTTCTGAATTTGTCATGCTCTTTGAAAACATTTTATTTCTATGCTTTTGTTCTCAATTCTTTTATTGCTGAGTTTTCCCTTCTTTTTTTGTTTCTTTATTTGCTGTTTCTGTTTTATGATATGGTTCAATTATTTTTATGTCTTCTCTGAAATCACCTTTTATGAAATTCTACTACATGACTGAAAAATTGAATACTCAGGCTTCTTGCAGCTATGGTGATTTTTGAAAAGAGATATGGATGGTTTCTGACACAAGAAAAATATATATGAATCTGTAGCTCTGCTAATAACTTGTTAAGTTAGGTCCATGGTTGCTTTATTTGTCTATTTATAACCTCGAATTGGTTTTGACTGTTATTTCTAAGTGTGGGTTATCAACTGATAATTTTATTCTCATGCGTTTAGAAGTTACTGTTGTGATTTGTGATAAAAATAGAGGGCTGCTATTGCAACCCTTCTTTCCTCTTTCCCCACCCAATACAAAAAATAAAATTTATAACTAAAACACTTGGGAGTTAATTACAATAGTACCCTTATGCAAATTCTCTCTTTCCACCTTGAGAAAAAGCCGATGATCAAATAACATCGGTGCTTTGATGGGTATTAGATCTCCATTGTCGTTGATGTGAAGATGAATTGTGAACTGGATTGTCTCAGTTTGCAATCCCAAATAATTATTTGTGATTTATTAAACCAAATTCTCAAGTACCATCTACTGCTATCAGAAAAGATTGAGGGAATGAGAAACCTAATTGGAGGATTTGGGCTGAAGAACACCATATACACCAACAACCAATCAATATTGATGAACACTTCTGGCCTGCTTTATTTCATTGTTCATAAATTGTCTATTGTGGTAGTAGAAGTCTACCAATGCACGTTGGTGCACTTCAAGGTGCAATCCATGGACATGACGATCTGATCCCTTGAGATTGAGAATTAAAAATTAAAAATTGATGATGATATAAGTTATCTGGACTCGGATAAGGGTATCGTGTACGGGTACAGGTACTTATTCAGATGTCGGACTTGGCATTTCTCCAATTAGAGGACATGGGGACTCGGCTAGAAGTACCCAAAAATGTAGATACGGTACTTGTACTCGACAAGAAAAATATGAATGTATATTATATTATATTATGTACTTCAAAGTTCAAAGTTAAACTAAGAATAAAACAAATATGATGCAATTCTATTGTGTATGAAGTCTAAGTAAATCATGAAGTTCACTAATAAATGTATAGAAAAAAGCATAATTGCAACTAAGGCAACAACAACAAAAAAATTAATTAAAAACTGATTATTTTGTTAGAAGATTTAGTATTGTTTTTTTTATAAAAATTAATTTATTTATGTTAAAGAAATTTTAGCACCGTTAAGATTGGTATCTTATTGTTGAGTTAACGTGGCAACTTGTGCAGTCAAGTGTTAATTTGATTTGTTGTTAAAAAAACAAAATATGTAATAGTGGAGAGGACAAAAATTGATGGATGGACCATGATATTTGAGTCAGCTATACCATGTAGGCTTTGTAAGTGGATGACAACTTGCAGCACACTTTTGACTTAGAGAAACAAAACCTAGCAGTTCAGCCTCACAAGAGAGCAACTCTGCAATTTTTTTTTTTTTGTCTTCCTTTTCTTTCAAGCTCTCGTCATGGTTCTCTACCTCCATTATCACTTGGATCTCTCGTATTTGATCTCTCGTATGTGCTCTCTCCTCTCTTTTTTCTATTTTTGCAACAGTAGACGTCTGTGTTCTCTCTCTCTCTTTTCTATTTTTCTAACAGCCATGTCCAACATGCAAGATGGAGAGTCAATATGGATTCCATGTCTGTCTCTGTGTTGATTCGTGTCGACATGGGCACTCCTACCCAAATTGACAAGTTCGGGTAGCACAGATGATGATGATGATGAGGAAAAATAGAGAAATTGTATAAATTTGAGATTTTTGGTCAAAAAGACAACGAATTACATTCAGTCGATTGCTTGTACATTTGCATGGTTGACGGGGTCGTGCTTAATTTGAGATTAGTTTTTCATATTGATGTGGAAAACCCCTTTTTTTCTTGGAATTGATTGAAAGTTAAAATTAGGGCAATACCGCAGTGGAGACGAGGAAGAGGAAGAGGAAGAGGAAGGAAGGGAGGGCGGAGAAGGGTAGTTTAGGAATTTAAGTATTATTGTTGGGTGGATTGATAGTGTTTTTAAAAAGTGAATGGGTGGTTAATTAAATTGGGTGGGAAGTGAGGATTGATGGGTTGCAATATTGGCCCTCTAAAAATATGCTTGCCAAGTTAAATTTTTTTTTTATAGGTCTGCAATTAGGTCATCCATGCTCTATGGAAGTGAATGTTGGCCGGTAAAGCAACAACAACTACATGAAATGAATGTAGCAAAAATGAGGATGCTTAGGTGGATGTGTGGTAAAACTCGTAAAGATATAATAAGAAATACAAAAATTCAAAGACAAGTAGGAGTAACACCAATTGACTCAAAGATTAGGGAAGGCGGTTGCGGTGGTTTGGTCCCCGCAAAGATGGGCTACATATGTTCCCACTAGAAAACTTGACGTGATAGAAACTGAAGACATTTGATGAGGTAGGGGTAGACCGAAGTTAACTTGGGATGCATTACTTGGGAGGGATTTGAGTGTTTTGGACAACTCACTATCAATTGCATCAAATCGAGCACAATGGAAGAGTTTGATCCATGTAGCCGACCTCAATTAATTTGGGACTGAGGCTATGTTGTTGTTTTCATTGCGTCTAAAAGTTACTAAGGCATTGCAGCTCAATGAGAGAAGAGTCATTGAGCTACTAACACTTTTGTTAACACTTTTGTTCTTTTAGTAATTGTTCTTTTTAAATTAAGCTATAAATTAAAAAGAGGCCTTGATATAAGAGATCATAGATTCGCAAAATTGGTTAATAAATTTAAAAATAGTGATAAAGCCGTAAAGGCATAGTTTAAACTTTGGGTCCAAATTTGAAAGCTCCAAGTTCAAACTACTAACACTTAAAACCAGATTGCTTGGGTGGGATTGGGGCACCTAATTGACACTCGTGGGAATAATCGAGCCTAAGTAGGGAGGGGCCCAAAAAAGGTTTGTTCACCCATGGTTATCAAAAAACAAAAAAGGAAAAGAAAAACATATACTTCTAGCTTTTGTGAATTTAAATCCAAAGCATTATTTTTCCTCCTACATATCATGGTGTTATTGGATGGAGTTGGCCTCTTTGTAGTGGGTGACCCTAGTAGGAGTAAGGGTGGAAGTGGTGGTAGTACCAGGATTTGGAGTAGTAGAAAATGCTAATGCATTACAATTTATAAGTGCAAAAAATATAAAGTAAATGAAATGAAACTCTATAAAAGTTACCAAAAAAATCCATTTAAACAATTAAAAGAAAAGTTAAAATTAAGTCTTGTTTGTGCCTTGAGGGACCTTACTAACATACACCAAGGTTTAGTGCTCTTTTTTGACAATTGTTACTTAGGTGTGTAGTCGTGTGTGCCCAGTTTGTTTATAAAACATTAGTGTCTTTGTGATTAGGTATGCTTGAAGGGCGAATTCTTGGAAAAATGCGCTCTGGCCATTTATCATGAAGTTCTTTCCCCCTAGTAGAAATTATTGATCTTAGATGTAAGGTTTGGAACAAAAGGCTCTAAATATTTAGAAATTATTTCTCTTGGATGTAATGTTAGCAACGAACAAGATCTAAAAATTTAGGTTTCTCTATAAATTAATGGACAAGGAATTGGTGCACAAAAGATGAAAGATGTCTAGAGTAATGATAAGGCCCCAATCATATAGAATGTTAATTATAACAATACTATAGGTGTGAGTTAAGTGAGTCGACATTTTAGTCAAAATGAAGATGGTGTGTTGAAGTTTAGAATTGGTAGTATAAATAGAATTTGTTAGGTGGAGAAGAGTATCTTGTTGTCTTGATTGTATTTGGGAACTCTTTTGAGTTTGGGTTGAGAGTTTTAAGACTCTTCTCTGTTTTTGGTTCTTCTTGTTGTTTCGTTTGTCGATTAAGAAATAAGACTTTGGGATTCTATCATTTTTCTCTTGTTGGACGTGGTCAATGTCATTGTAGAACAACGTTTTACACATTTTGTATCTATATTTTTGTAGTTGTAACATCTTATTACTAATACAAAAATCATTTCTAATAAAAAAAGGATTTCAAGGCGTTAAAGCGATCTCGTGGCGATTTCTCTGGCCTAGCGAGGCGGTGCCTAGACAATCACCTAGGCAGACTAAATAAAATTTATTTAGAAGTCCCCGGATTCGTATTAATTTATTTATAAGTCCTTAAATAACACTGATTGTTTATTTGTCAATATGATTATTATTTGATATATACTTCAAATATTCTAAAAAGTCTTTAGGTCCTTATGTAACATTAATTGTGTCAAGATCTTGATGTTGGGTAGGTATTTTGTTATCAAACTTAATTGTAAATAGCCCCTTCAAATTTCTAAAAATTACTTCGAAGGACACGCCGCCTAAGGCACCTCCTAGGCGATTTTGTCCCAAAATGCCTAGGCGATGCCTTGCAATCACTGAATAAAAATAGAAGATATAAAGTTAGGAAATGACTTTTGTGAAGGAGATCAGTGTGCATGGTGTTATCTACTGAGTGTGTTTTTTTCCTGGCAGGACAGTCTCGTGGTTAATGCTAGAAGTCCTTAATCTGTGGAATAATTTAATGATATATACTTATCCTTAAAGTGAGCTCTTGATCTTGTCCATTGCTACTTAAAGTGCGGCTTATCTTTATGAAGCCTTTTCAAGCACTGTTAGATGACGAGTGGATGAGTGTTTTTTTTTTTTTTTTCAATGCAGCTCCATATGTTACATGGAATATGGATTATTTTACAGGCTTGCAGCATTTACTTACATTGTGATAATTTAAGAGTTAATATCTCCCAGACTTTTTTACTTCATTGCTTGTAAAATTGTAAATACCTGTTGGTCATGTCATGGTTTTCATCTATGTTTCAACACCTTTAAATCACTAATATTGTGTAGTTATAAGAGTTTAGAGTGATGGCTACAATTGGTGAAGACATTGCAAATGTAAAGACACCATTTCTTACACAAAAAGATATAATTTAAATTTATTACAAGGAAAAAAGGAAGATACAATTTTTGTTTGTCTCAAAAATGTGATAAACGAGACTCCAGCTAACTACCATCAGAATCTAACCGTTGAAAATTGCTTGTAGCAATCATTAGACATTATACTCATGATCTTGAAATCTACTTGCACAATTTCTTTGTTGGCATTATTTCTTTTACTGCTATTTCCGTAGTTTTCATCATTAGTTTGTCATTGTTGCATTACATTTTCTAAAGGTGTTACTTGTTTTTGCATTTTGCAGGAGAAATACAATGTGAACAACCAAATAACTCATTATACACCTTTACTGGCAATCTGATATTTCAGAAGCAGACACTTCCTCTTAGCCCGAATCAGATTCTGTTACGAGTATGCTATTCTACTTTTCCTCATATTACTTCTTAATATTTCTTCAGTAATTTAGTTTTGCCAAGGCATCTAGGGACAAGGGGAAGCATCAATAATTGATCCCTTATCATTTCATATACTTGTAGTCATGAATGCAAGATGAAGGCACCTCTATTTATTTATTTATTTATTTTTAAATTCTGTTTGGAAAAAATGAAGAGCTAAGAAGTATGCATGTAAAATATTTTTATTTTTCCAAGAACAGGATTTTGAAAATCACTCAAATCCGATCAAAAATTTTGAAAATTGCTCAACTCTGATCAAAAAAAGAAACACCTCTCATACAGCTCTTTTGTGTGATTTGAGTACAGACTTAGCAATTTAGTTGCAAATCACCTCGGTAAACTAGTAAAATTATCAATGTCAATGCTGAATCCAATTCTTTTTCTGTCTATCAGTTGCTCATCAAACATAATATGCACTGTATCACTCTTTATTGTTGTGTAAGCATCATTATTCTTATTCATTTGATGATTAAATGCACGCAAAAAGGGTATGTCAGAGAAGATTATCAATAATTTCATTCATTTGTTATATATTAGTTTTTAAATTCTTGAAAAAGAGGCTGAGGAACCTGGAACATAAAACATGAAGTCAGTTGCATTAACTGAATATTGTCTATTATCTTGTCCACATAAGGTACCCATTGATCTCCTATCTGCAGCATTAATTTTTTGTTGCCTTGATAGCATTTGGTAACTCTACTTATCCTCCTTTTCTACTTTAAAGGAACATTTCTTTGTAATAGAGTTTTAACCCTTGTTTGTGGCATTTGGTAACTCCACTTATCCTCTCTTTTTTACTTTAAAGGAACATTTGTTTGAAATAGAGGTTCAAGCTATAATATAGATAGCTAAAAAGTTTACCTTGTATTATAAGAGGCTACACCATCCAATCAGAGATAGCGAGGTTCTTGGCATTTCTTAAAAAAATGAAATTTATGCTAACTTATTTCTTTTAGAGATTGGAGTATGCCAAACACTACATAGTTTCTGCCTCATGGAATGAGTCTCCATTCGAATGTACCATTAATCTAGTTATTATTGAAGGTTTTTCAATGAAAAAGATGCCGTTTCCAATTAAAAATGAATTTCCTTCACCATGTTCTTTTATTTGAAGTTCTTGTTTTAGTCTCTACACATTTTCAAAAAGAACCAATGAGAAGGTGGAAGATGTTATTGTATTGTCTATGCTTAGCTGCAAAATTCTGTATGTTTATTTAATTGATCGATGAAAAGTAATTTCCTTCTTTGTATATTTTACATATTAGAATGAGAACTATCCTTTCAGGGATGCAGTCTCCGGAACACAGAATTCATAGTTGGTGCTGTCATATTTACAGGGCATGAAACAAAGGTTTGGTATCTTTGCTCAGTCTGATGAAATTAATAGCAACCTATTTCATTGATTCCATTAAATAATATTAGGTTGGTTTTGTTGTCTTCATATATGTATGAGCATCTGTTCCTGTAATTTTAGTTTATCTACATAGTTATCATCTATTAATTTCTCTCAAATTAACTTCGATTATTTCTCAATATATAGGTAATGATGAATGCAATGAATGTTCCATCCAAAAGAAGCACCTTGGAGAGGAAACTTGATAAACTTATTCTCACCTTATTTGGTGCTCTCTTCACTATGTGCCTTGTTGGAGCCATTGGCAGGTATTTATAGGAATTATTGGGCGTCATTGGCTTGGCTACTCTAGTTATGAATTGCTGTAATTTTTTTGCCCAATTTTCAAAATATATGGTGATGTTCAAGAAGATAACAATTGCATGTCTTTGCATTTGATGTTATTTTTGCACTTTATTCTCCTTCATTTTTGATGCTTTCATGGCTGGTGTTAATTTTTTTCCTTTTCCTGGTTCTTACTTGAAGTGGTATATTCATCAACCGCAAGTTCTACTACTTAGGTCTTGACGAAGGTGTAGAAGATCAGTTCAACCCTAGGAACAGATTCGTGGTACCAACTACTTCTTCAAAAGAACGTAATCTCTTAATATAATAATAACAACTTTTACTGGATGGTGAAATTAATTTAAATGTTTTTTTTCTTTTCTGCAGGTTGCTATATTAACTATGTTTACCTTAATTACACTTTATTCAACCATTATACCCATTTCTCTTTATGTATCTATCGAGGTGGGTGCTAGGTCAGACTTTCCTATCCTTCAAGCATGCTCTTTATTTTTAACTAAATTTATAACATACATATTTGATTTCAGATGATCAAATTTATCCAATCAACTCAGTTTATCAACAAAGATCTATGCATGTATCATGTTGAAACGGACACACCTGCCCTGGCACGTACTTCAAATCTGAATGAGGAACTGGGGCAGGTATTTGATGCCCACATGTTTACTAATGGAGTTACTAGTTACATTTTTTATCATGGTTTTTTTTTGGTCATTATTTTATATCATTTTCTGGCAGGTAGAATACATCTTTTCTGATAAAACTGGAACATTGACAAGAAACTTGATGGAATTCTTTAAATGTTCAATTGGTGGAGAGGTGTATGGGAATGGCATCACTGAAATAGAAAGAGGAAGTGCTCAACGGAATGGCACAACATTAGGAGAGGTACGCTTTGCAGATAGTTTTCGACTAATATGTAGCATCCCTCTTAAGTAATATTATTTCCCAAATTTATCTATCTACTTAGGTACAAAAATCAACTACCACTGTACATGAGAAGGGTTTCAACTTTGATGATGCTAGGCTCATGCAAGGTGCTTGGAGGAATGAACCAAACCCTGAGGCTTGCAAGGTACATTAACTGATAACTAGGAAAAATATTATTTTTTTCAGACTTTTGGTAGCAATCTTAATACTCCATCCTGTAACTTTTGCACTAAAAATTGAATTTTTTGCCGGATTTTGGATTAGAATTGCTTTAGAAAGTCATCGCTTGGTTTTGTGTGGGTGCATGAGAAGCATATGAAAATATGGATACTTTGTTTAGTATATGGCAGCTTATGGTGCTTGTTGAATTCTTGGATAGTCATGAAATTACTTGAAGGGCATTATTAATCATCAATGATGGCACATGATAATTTGTCCCGAATTGCAGAGGGATACATCTTTTCTAAACCTGAATAATATGAAGCTGAAATTAATGGTTTAGCTACCAAAATGAGATACAAACCTGACTTGATAAATTTCCCATTGTTAATTAATCATCTCTAAGAAACCTAATAAATTGATTACATTTGTTTTTGCAACTCATGTTGTCGACAATTTATACACTTCCGTAAACTGTAATGCTTGGTGTATGGTTTTCTGAACGGAAGTGTTTATCCTAAATAGGAATTTTTCAGATGCCTAGCCATATGTCATACAGTGCTTCCCGAGGGGGATGAATCTCCAGAAAAGATTAAATACCAGGCCGCATCTCCGGATGAAGCTGCTTTGGTTATCGCTGCAAAGAACTTTGGCCTTTTCTTTTACAGGTTTGGACTGCCTATGTGTCCTTTCAACATCCACGTTATTTGATGAATTCACACTTTTTTCTCGCATTATTTTATGCCTGTTTGGATATCTTGTCGGAACTTTTTTTAGCTGCAATGTGCTTTTACGTAGAAGACCAAAGAATAATATGTGATTTGATCTCTTTGTCGGAACTACTGATATGGTGAAAGCACCTCTGTTACAAGTTTTTTGTACTTATATTAGATTGATTGCTTCCTTCTCAGGCGAACACCAACCACGATCATGGTTCGTGAATCACACGTTGAGAAAATGGGAAAAGTTCAGGATGTCTCATATGAAGTTCTAAATGTTTTAGAATTCAATAGGTTGGACGTATGACCATCTCCTTAGTATTTTGGGTTTTCGTTATATGTTTTTTTTTTTTTTGGCTTTGATTAGTGTCCTTATCTTGGAAATAGTACAAGGAAGCGCCAATCTGTCATATGTCGATATCCGGATGGAAGGGTTGTGTTGTACTGTAAGGTGATAGTTTGTTTTGGGTTCTTGCATGTGGCAAACACTTATGCTGGGAAAAACAGTCAATTGCACTAACGGAGATCTCCTATGCTATAGGGTGCTGACTCTGTCATCTTTGAGAGACTGGCAGATGGGCAAAGTGGGATAAAGAACTTGACTAGAGAAAACTTGGAGCAGTTTGGGTCTTCTGGTCTCCGTACACTTTGCTTGGCTTACCGGGATTTGAGTATCAATCATTATGAAAGCTGGAACGAAAAGTTTATTCAAGCTAAATCGTCATTGAGAGACCGTGAAAAGAAGTTAGATGAAGTATTTCTCTAAAATGTTAACTAGTTCTACAATTGATTAGCATTACTTGTCTGTGATCTTATTTTTTTCGTCTAAATGTAAAAAATTTGCAGGTGGCTGATATTATAGAGAAAGATCTTATTCTGATTGGGTGCACTGCTATAGAAGACAAACTTCAGGATGGAGTACCTTCTTGCATAGAGACTCTTTCTAAAGCAGGGATCAAGATTTGGGTCCTGACTGGAGACAAGATGGAAACAGCGATAAATATAGCTTATGGTTTGTAATTGTTAGGCTGACTTTCTCTCACCTTCATGTTTTTGTGTCACTACCTTGATCCATGTTACCTGCCATGTTACGAACTTTTAATTTCGTGTTGCAGCATGTAGCTTGATCAACAATAACATGAAGCAGTTTGTTATTAGTTCGGATACTGATGCTATTAGAGAAGTTGAAAATAGGGTAAGCGGGGCATGCACAGGTCCCTAAATGTTCAATGTTTGCATATGAAATATTGTTTGAATTCAGATTTTATGTATAATGTGTTCTTTATTATTTGCGATTAGGGCGACTCAGTGGAAACTGCACGCTTTATCCAAGACACAGTGAAGCAAGAACTTAAGAAATGTCTTGAGGAAGCACAACACTGTCTGAGTACCGCATCTGGGCAAAAACTGGCTCTTGTAATCGATGGGAAGTGTTTGATGTATGCTTTGGATCCATCTTTGCGTGGACATCTTCTTAACCTCAGCTTGAATTGCACTTCAGTGGTTTGCTGCCGAGTTTCTCCTCTGCAAAAGGCACAGGTGAAATGGCTTTGTTTATAAAATCAGAAATGTCTGTGAAATGCTCTTTTTTTGACAGAATTATTATGAAAACATATCACAATAAACAGGTAGGGATAGGGACATTCAGTTTCGTATATGTGAACAAAGTAAATGGAGCTTCTGAGGAATAAATAATGCCAATGTCTTTATGGCATGCACTTGCATAATAGTTGGAGAATGGAGGCTGATTACTTCCTTTACATGTCTTAGATCCCTCATTAATCTGTCTAGACCTTATTTGAAATTCTGTAGTTCACAGGTTGGTTGCTAAAATTTTGTGATCAGATCCCATTCAATGACAATTAATTTTTAAAAAAATGAAATTTGTCATTTTTTACACTTTGACTGGTCTAAGGCTCACTTGTACTTTGAAAGCTGAGATTCTGTGGCTCTTAAATTGATGGAAATGCTGGACTAACTAAATTAGGGATCGTGAAAATTGAACCTCATGGCGTTGTGCTTTAGCTAGCTACTAATATATGGGTTGATCTTCAGTACTTAAATTTATGTTTGAAAGGCAGACTAGCCACTAGAATGTGTACTTTGTAGTTTGTACTCAAACTCACTCTATAAGCTCTAGTTTAAGTCAATGCAGTTAGGGGTTGCTTCATTATTATTGTACTATTATGCTCAATTTAGAACATGGAAACTGCATGATTTGCAGGTGACGAGCCTTGTTAAGAATGGTGCTCGTAAAATAACGCTTAGTATTGGTGATGGAGCCAATGATGTGAGCATGATTCAAGCTGCTCATGTCGGAGTTGGCATAAGTGGGTTGGAAGGAATGCAAGCTGTTATGGCTAGTGATTTTGCAATTGCTCAGTTTCGCTTCCTCACTGATTTACTTCTTGTACATGGGAGATGGTCTTATCATAGACTATCTAAGGTCAAATATCTCAATTTCTATGATTATGAAGCTTGTTTAATTTTTCTGGTTCGCTACCAACCACAATTAAAGTGCTGTTTGTTTTTTCAGGTTATAACATATTTCTTTTACAAGAATCTCACTTTTACCTTGACTCAGTTCTGGTTCACCTTCCAAACTGGGTTCTCTGGTCAGAGATTTTATGATGATTGGTTTCAGTCGTTGTACAATGTTATTTTTACAGCCTTACCTGTTATCATTCTGGGCTGTTTGACAAGGTATATCAGATCCTTAAGAATGCTGTTGGTGATTTGCTTTATTACTGTAAACAGTGAAAATTGACTTCTGCATGCACTTTCTTCCATATAATTCTGTTCCTGGAAGAGTGTTGATACTGAAAAACAAATGCTGCTCTTTTCCAGGATGTTAGTGCTTCACTTTCTAAGAGGTATCCTGAGCTATACAAAGAGGGAATAAGAAATGCCTTCTTCAGGTGGAGGGTCATTGGAGTCTGGGCTTTCTTCTCTGTCTACCAATCGTTAGTCTTTTATTATTTTGTGACTGCATCTAGTCTTAGTGCTCAGAAGTGGTCTGGCAAGATGTTTGGTCTCTGGGATGTCAGCACATTGACCTTCACATGTATGGTAGTGACTGTTAACTTGCGTCTTCTTATGGCCTGCAATTCTATTACCAGGTGGCACCACATAAGCATTGCAGGAAGCATTTTAGCATGGTTTGTGTTCATCTTTTTATATTCTGGGGTGATGACCCCTTATGATAGACAGGTATGTGTAATTGAGAAGCCGTGTTTGTTAATTCCTTGTGCTTGCGTGGGATTCACTTGCTTCTTTGAATGTCTTTCAGGAGAACGTTTATTTTGTCATTTATGTCTTAATGAGTACATTCTATTTTTATGCTGCGCTTCTTCTTGTTCCCATCGTTGCACTTCTCGGTGACTTCATTTACCAAGGGTGAGATGCTGACTACTCTTTCGATATTCCTGCTCTTTCTTTCCTTTCCTTTTCTTTGTGACGTTAATCACATATTTGCCAAATTGGACATTGTGCATTTTCATTCTTTCGTTAATTGTAACATTTTGATTACTTCTACCTTTTATTTGGTGAGTATTACTTCTCCCTTTTTCCTTTGTATATTAAGATCTTGGATTGTGTAAAGTTGTCTGCTTTGAATGAGAATTATTCAGAGAAAACAGACAATAGCGTTTTGCTTACAGGTTTCATATAAAAATAAACAAATAATAAAATAAATCTCCAGGTTTTGTTCTGATTAGTAGGTATGGATAAATCTTAGGGGCTTATTTTAGATGATTGCAAGAGAGAGAAGTCGCTGCCTAGATGCTATGGCCATGCTGTGACTTCACTCACTGCTGTAATTATCTAGGGTCTATGGTGGCCGGACAGGTGTGGCCTAGTGGTAAGGGCGATGACGGGTTGTGTGGGTTAGGCACACGACATCGATTCCCCACAATAGCCGAACGTCGGGCCACTGATGATCTCATTATGCAATCCCAGGGGCCGTGGGACTAGTCAGACATAGTCTATGGTCTTTGGCTGCTTCTTGTTTTTGCTTGTTTCATGTAAAATTTCTTTACCAATGTATAAAAGTCCACGTCTCATTGAAAAAGACCGAAGATTCAAGGAAAAGTAGGGAGTACTTCAATAGATTTAAGAATCAGGTTAAGGGCGGCTGCGGTGATTGGACACATGCAAAGATGGCCTGCTAATGTTCCTGTTAGAGAACTTGCTATGGTAGAAATTGAAGGAATTCGACTTCTAGGGGTAAACTGTAGACTTAAGACAACTTGTGAGGGATTAATTATTGAAAGTTTAAAGAATTATGAAAGCACTTCATCAACTGAATTAAATCAAGAACTCAAGATGATTGAGAAGCGTTTGATCCACTTGACCAACCTCGACTAATTTGGGTTTTGATTCTTAGTTGCTGTGTGATTAAAAAAAAACTTTAGTAATTGAAATACTCATCTCTTGGTGTTGTTCCTATAAATGATGCATGGGAGTTTATTTGGTTCGATGCTTAGATTTCATATTTACTAGTATCTGTGTACTGGTTCTTTAAAAGTTTTTTTGAGTTTCGTTTTCTCTTTTTCTTTCCCAGGCTTCAGCGGTGGTTCTTTCCCTATGATTATCAAATTGTTCAAGAAATACACAAAGATAGTCCCGATGACAGTAGTCGGGCAACATTTATGGAGATCCGAAACCAACTAACAGCAGACGAAGAAAGGAGCTATGCAATATCTCTGCTTCCACGAGAGACATCAAAACACACTGGTTTTGCTTTCGACTCACCTGGGTACGAATCCTTTTTTGCTTCACAATTTGGTGTCTATGCTCCTCAAAAAGCATGGGATGTTGCTCGTAGGGCCAGTATGAGATCACACACTAGGACAACCCCCCACAGAACATTAAATCAAAATTATTGAGTGTACATTTTTGACAGTTACCGCGGGAATTTGTAAATTATGTGCCATATTAGAGTCTTCTTCAATATTTGTCCCATTTGTTGTTTACTCTATTTCCTTCTTGTCGTTGCACATGTATTTAGACTGTCAAGTAAATGTAATATTGTTTTGCTTTCCTTTGGAGCTCCTAGAGTTGGGGTTAGCTTTGGAATTTGATCATCCAATATTTATTGACCATTCCTTTTAGTTGAGGTGTGCGATTCAATTGATTCTATGTAATTAAAGGTCTTGGGCTTGCACCAGATGCTCTCTGTAGCCGCATTTGTAAATTGTACATTCATCTTTGAATTCCCTTATTTTTCCTTGTATTGTCTTCCCTTTCTGAATAATTATCATTCTATGTTGTTTTAGTTATCAATAGCTGGTTAGATATGTATTTATTGTGGTTGCAAAGATTCCTCAGACGATAGTTAAAGTTACGGATACAGAAGTACAGAGAAGGTATACACTTAAGTTTATGAAGTGAACTTGGTAGAAGAAATGCAAAGGAGTGGTTGCTCAGTCGGTTGAGCGATCCTACAACCGAAGTAGCTGATTTTGCTGCGGTGTTGCTGAGCTATCTATATAGGGCTGTGTTGTCGCCATGAAAGTTTGTGGTGCCGTCCGAAAGTGCTGTGTTGTGGATCTTGAATCTAGTGCTTTAGTAGTGTATCAATATAATAGAATGAAACATTATTTGGTCGAAGAAACAGTACTTGTACTATTACCAGCTATTGTTGGTTCATATATGAGTACAGGGAAGTTATACACATAAGCTTATGAGGAAAACTTGATATAAGAAACAATACTTGCACTATTCACTCTGGCAGCTATTATTTTCACACAAGAATACAGAGAAGGCGGTTATAACAGATGAAGTCTATGAAGCAAACTTTGATTTTATGGCTTTAATGACTGACTCGCTAACTTGGAAAGTCTTAGTCAGTACTTCATTAGGAATAGTAGGCTTTGAGCCAAAGAGTATGTTAGGAACAACAGAAGAGACTTGGCCCTGGCTGTTGAAAGCTGAGATAGTCAAGGCCTTTCCATGACCCTTGTTGAGAATGAAGTGCACCAGTCCCCTTGGTATCACAAACATCTCTCCTGCTTTCACAACATTTGAGTACAATGCATTACTGCTACTTACAAAGCCTACAAGGACCTCCCCTATGATGACCACCCCAGCTTCAGTCGAGCGAGGGTGTGAATGAGGCGGGAAGATTCCACCAGGCGCAAAGTCTACCCGGTTCATTGAAATCCCTAGTGTGTTAAGACCTGGGAATGCTTGGACGTTGGCATTAGTTATAGCCGACCTGAAGACATTCGAGGTGTTACCCTCTTTTGCCAGGACGTAGGAAATGAAGTCTTTTGAGTTCACCTTTGATGGAGGCTTGCAAGGGAAGCCATTCACCAATATTGCGCTGTTCAGATCGGCGACGCAGAAGTCTTGTAGAGGGTCAGGGTCTGAAGAATGAGAAGGTGAAAAGCTGAGTAGTAGTGTAGTCAAGGATAGGATGAGAAAGAAAGAAGGGGTACTTGCATTGTTAAGAAAGGCAGCCATGGCCTACTCTTCTTAAGACTTCAGTTTTTAGCTTCTTCTACTATTGTTTGCATGAGTAATGTTTGCTAGCATTTATAATGGCACATCTATCAAAAGTATTGCTAGTATTTTATTTTTTTTCAAGTGTAAGAACATATTTTATATCCATTATGATTTGTGTGTCTCATCATTCTAAATACTCTATTGCACTTGTATGCAGATGACCAAGTATTAGAATGTAACTAGAGAGGTTGAAATCTTCAACAATAGTTATTTAAGCTGGAATTCTAAAGTAAAGTTACATTAGTAAAACCAACATTTCTAACAAACAAATGCAATAACAACAAATCATCTCTCAAATTCGTTGGAGTCCGATATATAGACCAAACCTTTTCAGTGGGCTTCATTTAATATAGCCGATCGATGGCATACATTCAAAATTCTTTGAATCCTTTTTAATCAATGCATCCCAAGATATCTTTTAGGTCTACCCTAGAACTTTTGAAATTCTTTTTTTTTTTTTTTCTGTCAGGAACTGTTGAAATTCGTAGATTTATACAAAGTCGAATTTTTTAATCGAGGCATTTTTACTGATATTTGGATGTGTCCAAATTGCTACAAGTGTCCTTACCTAATTCTTTTCGATTCCCCCTCTTAATTTAATGAGGTTTTAGTCCTTGGTAGAACTATAAGTTAATTGACTTGGTCAAAATATGTGCCTATCACAATTAAGTTACAATATCATGAAACCTAACCTTAGGAACAAAAAAATTTAATTGTGCCGAGGTAATCTTACTGAGAGTGACCTAGCAAGTGGCAAAAACCAATCAAAAATGATTTCAGCATGAACTTCCGCACATTTTTATTTTTTTTAATTTTTTTTTACAGAAGGTACCGATTCAAGAGTAACAAGAAAATTTCAAACTTTCCTCTTCGAAAAAAAAAAAAAGAAAGAAAATCTCAAACTTTCAATAAAGAGTAAAGATTAACTTCTCACTTACCAAATGATTTTTTTTTGTTAAACTTTGCAGGGCCTCCCTTGCCTAACTGAGTGTCATTCTGAATAGGAATCAATTAATTTGTATAATTCATTGATTTACTTCAACTCTTTCCAAGTCTTCTACATGGACAACCAGAAAAAATACTTATCAATTGAAGATTTTTCATGTAGAGCAAGACCAAGTCAAATAATAGGAAATCTTGACGGATAGCTGTTTATTATTTTGTGACCTTTTCTTTCTTGAAAGCGAAACGATGTAATGTCTAAATATCAATCAAGATTACTTCACTCTAAATTATCTTAATGTACAAATTGTCTAAATTTTTGGCCAAATTTTTTTGGCTAACCAACACCCAACTAGCAAACCAATAGCTTTCTTGTTCCTAGTGGCCTAATTTCTTTCATACCATATGCCTTTTATTAATGATGATACGCCTTCACCATTAATGTCACCGTCTTTTGATCAAAATGAGCTTCGAAACCCAAATTTTGTGACTTTTTAATCATTAGGCATGTTAGGATGATTGTGTATGTATACCATAACGTTCCCACTAATCCCCACTATTGTGTATGCCATAACTTCCTCATTGATTGTGTAAATCTTTCTTTTATCACATAAATTTTCATGTATATTGTTTTGTAGGCTCTAAAAATAAGCATGTTTGTATACAATTTGCCCTATTTTACCTTGATGAATACAATTTCATGTTACATTCACAAGGCAACTGATATATCGCTACTTAAGTTGCAATGAATAATCTAAGATCATCATAGATAGATTGGAGACCTTCAATGCAGAGGCCTCTGACACATTTGTAGCAATCATAGAAAGAACAGAAAAATAAATGTCACAGAAATACAATAAATATGTGATGATCTGAACTGCAGCCAATTTGAATGATCAAAGTAAAAAAATATTGAAGTGTAGAGATGATAGACTTGTTTGTTATGCAAACTTGAACTTAATTTCATTGATGACTTTTTGATCAACTTGGAAGGCCTTAGTCAAGACATCGTAAGGAAGCGAGGGCTGCGAAGCAAAGAGATTGAGAGGAAGTATCACTGCTCCTGGCATTTGACTGTTGAATGATGTAACTGTCATGGCCTTCCCTTTCCCTACATTGAGCTGAAAATGCACAACTCCTCTAGGAATCACAAACATCTCCCCCGGTTTCAGCACCTTCGAACGGAAAACATTGTCGGTCGTTACAAACCCAACTAGCAACTCTCCCATGATAACCAAGCCGGCCTCAGATGCCCGCGGATGCGAGTGAGGGGGGTTGAGTCCACCAGGTGCAAAGTCGACTCGGTTCATCGAGATTCCGAGGGTGTTAAGTGCCGGAAATGCTAGGACATTCGCTGCAGTCACAGTTGCTCCAAAGGGATTTGAAGTGTTGCCCTCTTTGGTTAGGCCATCATAGAAGAACTCACTCGGCTTCACCTCGGGCATGGGCTTGCAGGGGAAACCATTCACTGATATGGCACCGTTTAAGTCTGCGACGCAGAAGTCTTGTAGCGGGTCGGGATCCGAAGAACTGCAACGCGAAGAGAGGAAAGCTAGTGCCACGATCAAGGGAAGGAGCATGGCAGCCATGACTTCTAATCCTCAAAAGAGATCTTTAACTTAGTAGCTTCTAATACTATGCTTGGAGTTGGAGATCTATCAATTCTCATTTTTCCTTTTATAATAGGAATTCCTAGCTAGCTTTATAATTGTGTATATGTGTGTGTGAGAGATCACATAAAAAAAAAAGAAAAAAGAATTAAGTAGTTAAGCCTTATTAGTTGTCAGTATAATATGTTGAAACCTTCTATTGAAGAAAGCTTATATAATAGTTTGAATTACGACCTGTTCTTGAGAGCAAAACTGCAATGCATAATATTCATCAATTTGTAAAGTTGGTTAGTTAATGGTTGTTTGTTAGGTGTAGACATGATCGATCAAACACTTGGAAGTTTGTTCTTTTGAAACATTCAAGCTGACAGTTAATCAAGCTCGGAGTACTGCCTCCATTGATTAAAAAAAAACTATCATAATCAAGTTATAATATTGTTCCTTTGAAACATTCAAGCTGACAGTTAATCAAGCTTTAATCCTAGCTAGTTGTAATAGTATTCGACTTTTCTTGCGATTTAATTAATACAAGAACATTAAATCAAGTTCACAAGTTAAGATTTCTCTTCACCTAAGAACAACTACAAAACCATGAATCAAAACCCTTCATTTTTTTTTCTCAAAAAAATGGCTTTATTAATTTAGTAAAGTCTGAATTGGTAATTTATTAAAGTTTGAATTGGTAAGAAGAAATTGAACATTTTCAAATCAACAATGAAATGTGTTTAGTCCCACATGGGATAGACCCACTTTAAAGATTATATATACTCTTCCACTACTTTAAGTGTTTAAGAAAGAAACACTAGAGGTATTCAAAGTGAACCACAAACCTGTGGATGATATGCTGCACTTAGCGCGTGTGTGAAAGGTAACCATGGTTAAGTTATTTTGCCATGTCTGGAAATTAATTTTTTTTACCATTTCTGTAAATTTTGGATTTGTTGTAAATGGGCAGTTAATTGACCCACTCAAATGGGCAGTTAAACACCCATTCAACAAAGACTAAGTGGGATCAGTTGAAACTCCCCACTCATCATCACTAAATCACTCTTTTTCTCAACTGGTTTGACTATGGGTCTATTAGAAGAGAGGCATGTGAGCAAGAACAACACACCAAAAACTACACTGTATTTGCTTTGGTTCGATTTTCACTATTGTTAGTACAAATTGGGACTTCATAGTATCATATTGGATTTTAGTTTCATTTAAGAAAGTGGCATTGTTACACGCATTGAAGTCATTGTTGATTATTTTGTTTCAACAGAAGATTATAATTAAATAGGATATCTATCGACAAGTTGACACTTGACAAGGAGAAGAATTAAAGGAATCACTAGATGATCAGTTAATTAAGAATTTGAATTCAATTTCAAAAAAAAAGTATTTGAATTCATTTTCTCAACAAAAAAAAAGTATTTGAATGATCATGATGCAAGGAATCACTAGATGATGAGGTCATTATTTTGAATACAGACTATAAATTTTATTATTTAAGCATAAACATCGATCGCAAGCGTGCCGACTGTTGGTGTCTGGAACCTCCACCATGTCGCTTATTGTAGTCATGACTGAATTGATGCTGAAAATACTCCGAACTTGATGAAAACAAAGAAATTGTAAATTGAGGCTAGAGTCTAAATACTCTATCTCCTGAAGACAATACCGATAGGGTCTACTTCTACGCAAAATGGTGCTCCCCCTATGAAGCCAGAGAAGCCTGAAAAATTCACTGGCATAAACTTTAAGTGCTGGCAACAAAAGATGTTGTTCTACCTTACTACTTTGAATTTGGTGAAAGTTCTAATTGAAAAAGAACCGGAATTGCGAGAAGATGAAACTGACAAACAAGTCATTGCAGCAATTCAGGCATGGAGGCATAGCGACTTTTTCTCTAAGAATTATATTCTTAATGGTCTTGATAATATTTTATACAATGTCTATAGTACCATGTGTACGGCTAAGGAATTGTGGGATTCTTTAGACAAGAAATATAAGTCAGAAGATGTTGGCCATAAAAAGTTTATGGTTAGTAGATTCCTGGATTATAAGATGGTGAACTCAAAGATAGTGTTGGATCAAGTCCAAGAAATTCAGATTCTCCTCCATGAAATTCATAAGGATAAGATGTCTTTGAGTGAATCATTTCAAGTGGCAGCGATCATTGAAAAATTGCCTCCACCTTGGAGAGATTTCAAGAACTATCTCAAGCATAAACGCAAAGAGATTGGATTTGAAGACTTGATTGTTCGACTTCGTATTGAAGAGGACAATAAGAAGAATGACAAGAACAGTGATTTGCCCAATGAACCCAAAGCAAATCTTTTGGAGGGTCAAAGCGGCAAGAGTTTCAAAAAGAGGAAGCATTCTGGTGATGAACCCAAGCAATTCAAAGGGAAAGCAAATAAATTTGGTGATTCTTGCTTTATTTGCAAGAAATATGGTCATAAAGCCAAAGATTGTATGAACAAATGGAAGAAGAACAAAACTCAGTCTAAGGCTCATGAAGATGACAACACCAATTTTATTGAAGATTAGTTATCTAGAAATGTTTCTAACTTGAATTTATCCGCAGTTGCTTTTGAAGCAAATATGGTGGATAATCCTCGAGAATGGTACATTGATACTGGAGCCACTAATATGTGTGTGCAGATAAAAATATGTTCTCCTCCTACCAGCCTGTCAGTGGAAGAGACTTATTTATGGGTAACTCTGCAACTTCAAAGATAATTGAAGTTGGGAAGTGATGCTGAAAATGACATCGGAACTTACTTTAAATGAAGTATTGCATGTGCTAGATATCCGCAAGAATTTAGTTGTTGTATCAATGCTTAGCAAAAATGGATTCAAAATTGTTTTTGAATCGAATAAGTTTGTACTATCTAAAAATAGTATGTTTGTGGGTGAGAGGTATATAGCTAATGATTTGTTCAAGATGAATGTAATGCCGGTACTTCGCAAATTTGATATTAATTAATAATAGTAAAGTTTTTGTTTACGTGTTGGATTCTACTTAGTGTATGTGGCATAAAAGACTATGACATATTTTACTTTTACTTCTTTATTTATTTTGGATGGATCCTACAAAAGTGGTTCGTGCTTTCTTGCTAATCATTTTTTGAGAATATTTTCTTTAAATTATATGATGAATTTTGTCAATTAAAATGACTTCAAAAATATGATTGCTAACTGACATTAATAGATAAGTGTGATTTTGTCTATTATACGGGCAAATCAATGGGATTCGGGTACCTTGATTTCATGAGGCTAATAAGACACTTATTTACTATAGTTTTGAAGAGGTGTGTTGATTATATTTCCAATTTGAAACGATTTATTTTCATGATTAATTATCGGGCCACAATCAGTAAAGTATTGTGTGGAACTCTGGTTGCATATATTCAAGTTCCAAATTAATAAGTTACAGTTGGATTTTGTGATTAAGATTACAGGGCAGGCTGATGTTAAGTTCATTGACATCGATCCATTTTGAATCGTTGCAATGTCTAGACTTTGATCAGATACTTATATTTTGACTCAAATGGAAAGGTTATGTTCCAGTGTGATCATGCTCATTCACTAGATATATAGGCATGTGGTGCATGATTGTGATCATCAGTAACTGAAAGATCACATTGGCTATGGGTATATATATGTTGCAGAATGGTGGAGGTTCCAGACGCCAACACCAGCCAGTTCTCACGTGATGAAGACAAATTAACACGTTAGGAACAACACATTACAAATAATAAGTGCAAAGTTTTGCTTAGAAAATAGTTAGTGATTACTCATTTCATACTTCTTCGTGGATCTCTTAAGCATGCATGATGAAAAAGTGCAGCAGGTAAGGGGCATTATAGAAGGTCAGGTCTTTTGTGATATATATAAGCTTGATTTTCTCCCTAGCTAAAGTCCTTCATCAACTTTAAAATTTACGTGCCAAAGCAACTCTCGTGAGATGGATGATGCATCACTTGTTAAAATGCAAAGTCTAGATTCTAGATAGGTCATGGGTTCAACTCCTGCTGAACTCAAAAATATATGCAATCATATATTTTAATTAAACCAAATTTAGCTATACATCTCTAGCTAGGTGATACTCATGTGAATACTCTCCACTCTCTGTTTTGAGAATTAAAATGCAAATGTAGACTTTAATTAAGTATATATAGTGAATTGGTGAAGCAATAATTTAATATTTTGTAATTAATCAATCGGATTTATAGAAATATGAAAAATGAAAATGAATGTATTAGAAACAATAAAAGATTTATAATAATTTTTCATAAACGAAGCCTTTTGAAGAAAAACCTTACATATGCGGCCTGTAAAAATACAAAAGATCATTCAACAATCTATAAT
This sequence comes from Stephania japonica, assembly GCA_039657345.1. Lineage (NCBI taxonomy): Eukaryota > Viridiplantae > Streptophyta > Magnoliopsida > Ranunculales > Menispermaceae > Stephania > Stephania japonica. The sequence continues at coordinate 41,989,913 of CM077561.1, forward strand.
TATTTTGAGGCCTAACAATCGAATATGATTAGTGATTGCAGATTTTATTACACTAAAGGATCAAATCTGAATTTATTTATTTATTTTTTAAAAAGAGGATCAAATCTGATCTTAAGTTATTGTATTACATATTAGGCATGTGCCACTCGTGCATCAGCCTAGCCAGCTAGGTTAATTCCCACGTGTGGCAGAACATAAAACCCACATTAATTACAAAATCACAAAATAATACACAAAAGTATAAGATTGGATAAACTTCAATCTTTTTAAGAGAGAGAAAAAAAAAAGAAGGCAGTGCACCAGAATATTTTGAACGAGGACCCAATAATACATGGCAGTTCAACAACATCGTGTACGCATAAAAGAAGCTTGTACCAGAAAAAGGGCCACTAAAGAAACCGCACTTGGGACACTTAATTCTCATATTAATGTGTAGATTCTTGGAATAAAAATAATAAAAATGCATGCTTTAGCTGCCAAATCTATTGGTCTCAGTGAAATAGAATCATGAGAGTGTTAATACATACAGTTTCCTGCATTGCTTGCAACATCAAATCTCAGAGGGGACCTTAGCTGCTAGTCATGATCTTATAATCTGTGTACGAATCCCATAAAGAAGATGAGATTTTAATGGAATAGTTTCTCCATGGGACCCATATGTCTAGGGCACTTTGTTTGATTTCCATGCTCACTGGAAATCGCATCGAGAAGTGTGATGGCGCATTTTAATTAAGATAAAATTCTAACAAATAAAATTAAATCAGAGACCTGTCGCATTTTAAAATGAAACAATATTTAGTGGTAGCATCGCAGGATTTTCGAGGAAAATAAGAAATAGAGAAAGCATATAATGTCTATTTTCCGCCATTTTTGAATGAAATTCATTAAAATCATTTTGATTTTTTTTTCATGAATAAACTAAATGGAGAAAGCATATATATATTGATCCGCCAAAGCATCTCTGGTGAGATGGTAGAGGCATCTCTTGCCAAAAAGGCAAGATGACCATGAGTTCGACTCCAACTTAAGGCCTTGTTTGATTGGACTGAAAAGGAAAATATTCAAAAGAAAATGATAAATTCAATGGCAAAACAATATTTTCTTGCGTTTGATAGCCAAAATTTTCTCGCGGAACATTTTCTCACAATTACCAATTTTTCATATTAAGACCCATATATTTTTTCACTTATTATGGTGGGCAAATTGAGTTTTCTTTTGAAAAAAATGTGAGTTTCTATATTAAGACACATTAAATTTATATTTTAAATATAAAAATTAATATATTTAATATATATGGTAAGTTTTCATATTTATTTAAAAAATTGTTGTTGATGAGTTTTGAAGGAAAAAAATTTTATATGTGCAATCGAACACATGTAAGAAGATTTTCTTATGTACATTTACTCAAGAAAATTTTCTTAAGAAAATATTTTTTTTCCTATGAAACATTTTCTTTGTAATCAAACACCCTAAAAGTTCAAAAAATAAAAAGAAAACAAAACAAATCGACCCTGAAATTATACAAAAAAAAAATTATAATAGAAAAATTGATGGGGTTTTTGAGCCATATATTGGTTCAAATATGTTTTCATGTGGGATCATACAAAACTATAACTGCTTTATAATAGATTTATATACTAGGTATGTAAAGACAAAGACATTAGAAAACAACAAATTATAATTTGTTTGCTTTCATCCAAAAGAAAGCTAGGTGATTGATTGGAAGGTTTGGCGTCAATATCAAGCCAGTTACTTTACAACAAATAACATGCATATGAGATCTTTGTAGGGTGAGGCCCCTACGACCAACATTGGACAACACTTAGCAATCAGGGAGGGGCCATTTATGTTCATATATATGTATAGACTTCCTGATTGAAACCATTATTGCAAAATCCAAAAATTAAGTGACCCTACAATCCCATCTTAGTGTCATTTACTAAAGAAAGAATCCTTCATAACGATCATTAAGAACTTAATTACTATATAAAACCACTTTGGCATCACCATTAATCTTAGAATCATATGTTATATATAGATTGAAATGAAAAGCAAATGGTGTTAGATGCTGTCTTTCATGTATAGTGAGAAAGACAGTTCTAATGGCACTGCACTAATTTGCCTAGGATGCTTGCTCACTAACTAGTTACTGATTCGATTAGGCAACCTTTCGATGCATGAATTCTATTCCTAACAAGCATTTTGTAGCCTCAAAGATGACCATCTTTTGGTATATGTTCCATGCCTGGCGGCATGACTGCAAGCCACGAACGAAGAAAGCTAGTGAACGATTAGAACCCATGATTAATTACTATATTAGAACCTTATGTCACAAGCTATGTATGATTATGTATTTGATTATTCGAAAACGAAACTTTTTTTCGTGTTTACAGTGCGAGGATTTTATGGAAGATAAGCCTTGGCCGAATTACGCCCATGTTATTGCTATGAGAGGCAAGTCTCGCAATATTCTGTACTCTAAAGGCTTCTCACCAAAGCTACCATGTCTCCCATGTCTTGTCTCACTCAAATCATTTAAAACTGTAATCATATATATATATATGATACAGCGGAATATATATCCCCAACAAGATCGGATCTTCTTTCGAAACAAACACAAAGTTACATTTACTTTAGCCTGGTTTAGCCAAAGAGTGACTGGACTAATTAGTGAGAAGTGCAAAGAAGATCATGACTAATTAAGCATCATACAGTTGGCTTGGAAGTAAATGATAAAAACTTGTGAGGTAAAGAAGGAATTAAAACCTGTTGGAGATGTTGGGATAGTCCCACATCGACTACTTAGAAAAGAAAAAGAAGGTTTATAAGTGTGAAGTGGACACTCCATCATGCCTTGGCATTTTGGAGTGAACCTCACTTTCACACTTATGGCCCATACATAAAATTAGTCACCACACTCTCCTCACTTTGGATTGGGCCTTATAATATAAAAATTGAACATTGTATCAGAGCCAATGGTTGGCTTGATTACCCATTGTCTAAGGACATTGAGGGGGGAGTATTGGAGATGTTGGGATAGTCTCACATCGACTACTTATAAAAGAAAAAGAAGGTTTATAAGTGTGGAGTGGACTTGACCGCAGAACATCAATCAACCATTTTTTGTTGAATGTCTATAAGGCCCTTGGACAATACCCAATCAAGCCAACCATCGGCTCTGATATCATGTTCAATTTTTATATCATATGACCCAATCCAAAGTGAGGGGAGTGTGGTGACTAATTTTATGTATGGGTCATAAGTGTGAAAGTGAGGGTCACTCCAAAATGCCAAGGCAAGATGGAGTGTCCACTCCACACTTATAAACCTTCTTTTCCTTTTCTAAGTAGTCGATGTGGGACTATCCCAACATCTCCAACAAAACCCAATCGAGGACAGTGATCGATGAACCAATGTTTGCCAAATCAGTTTTGTTGATTCTATCTGTTAGAGTATATAATCCCACATCAAAAAAATAATAAGAGTTGATGTGGTATATAAGTGGTGTAGATTGATCCTAGCACAAGCTAATTGGTTTTGTGCAAAGATGGACCCCAACCCCATTTATTTACCCACATGTGTGCATGTGGCCCAACACTCACTCTCTTCGGCCATGAATTTCTATATGGTATCAGAGCGGAACGGTTCTGATCTCGTGTTTGATGACCTGGTTAGGCTAGCGGCGAAGTCTAGACCCATTTGTAGACCTAGAAGCCTATAAGAGTAGGTCTAGGTATGTTTGTCTAGACCTCCAAAAGTAGGTCTATGTTTGGCAAGTGACAACTAGTCCAGGTCTAGTTGCACTTTAGGGGGAGTGTTGGAGTATATAATCCCACATCAGAAATATAATAAGAGTTGGTATGGTATATAAGTGGTGTAGATAGAATTCTAGCATAAAGCGACTACAAATTCGATACAGGTTTCTAGATTTTGGCTTATGAAGGGACTTTTAAAAGCAGAGTATTTGGTTATTTTTGTCTTGTACTAAAAGGAGTGTATACGTAGTAGACAGTATTCTAGAATGTTATTTCTATAGATAAATACTTTGCCATGTCAAAGCACAAGCATAAATCAAAGAATCCACCATTTTGGGGATCTACCAAGTTGAAGAATTCAATTCAATCCAAACATGGAGCATTCTTTTGAGTCTAATCATTCATTCTTTCAGGCCTAGAATTGCAAAATCAATGTTACCGCGCCTTTGTGAATGTTCCCTTGTAATGAGCTGGAATTAGCATCAAAGAGGCCATGTAATTCCTTGGAATTTCTAAGAGGGTGAGCCTAGAAAATGAGTGAAACTAGTTAGTAGACAAGAAGGGCGCAACGCCCGAAAAGTTTCTATGTATTTTAAGGCGCGACGACGTAGAGAGCATATTAGGTGCATGAAAATACGCAGTCCAAAGCAAAGGGGGGTGTGGTCGTATGGACCCAATCAATATAAAGCAAGCTAGTTCCCTCCATGTCACGTTCCAAACCAGCTAAGCTTCTCTTCTCTCCTTTGCTCTCCTCTATCCCCCTCTTCAAGGCTCGACAAGTGCGACAGAATCGCTTTCACCTATAAAGAAAACCAGTCCCTCCTCACTCACTCACTCACTCACTCACTCACTCACCAAGTTGAAAAACCAAAACAAATCAAAATTCCTGCCTAAGCTAGCTAGCTAGCTAGCCAACTCTGTCTCTCCCTAGTTCCTTCTAGTCTTCTATTCTTCATCATATAATGTTCTTGCCCATGATGTCAACTGATGGCCTTGAAGGTTGAAGCACAAATATGGTGGTTTTGAACTCTTTTTCGTCGTTGATTCCGATGAGGTGATAGAGAAAGTTGGGGAGCTAAAGGAGGAGAGAAGAAATATGGGTTGTGGTAGGTTGTTGAAGAATTTTGTTGTTTTTTTCATTTGGTTTTTGCTTGTTGGGACTATAGCAAGTCAAGGCGCCAAAGGAACGATTCCAACATCGCGACCGGGAAATCTCAAGCGGTTGGACGTCGTAGGGAGAGATGCTCCAGTCATTCACTCGGATTTAGATCCCAATTACATGAGCAAGAGAAAGTTCCTAATGGCCCTGATCCCATTCATAACAGGTAAAATTTAAACTCATGCCTTGAATCAATATTTCTATCACACTTGCACATCATTTTTGAATATTTTGCTTCTACAATCTCAAATTTGTGTCAAATTCTTCATGCGTTTTTGTTGCTTTGTTCTTCAACAAAAATAAATCACTTTCCAGATTTCAAAAAGGCGGTCATGGTTTGAAGCAGAGATGATATCATGATACAATCTCACTTGGAGGATTTAAATTGTCTAGTCTTACATAGCTTTACACTTCTAAAACACATTGAAGTAGGCATGAATCCTAGCTAGTTTTTTCATTCGGTTCTTTATTTCAAACAAAATCCTTATTTGTGAAAACTTCATCAATTTTGATTGTTGAATCAGTTTGTTTTGGTCATTTTGGCGCGACATGGTCAGTCATTGACGTTGCTAACTGGGTTTTCGCTAACAGACCATCATCTCAAAAGAAAAGAAATAAAGAGAATCCTTTCACTTTAATCAACATGGTGCCTGCATCCCTTAACCACCAACCATCCCATCTCAAAGTTAAATTAATCACCAAAACATTTACTATCACTTTTCCCTTTTTCAATGTTTCCTCATCTTTTCTTTCCTCTTCCTTTCACTTTTCTTCTCACTCCCTAAATATTCAAAGTTACGACGCTACCATATAAAAAAAAAAGAAAAAAAAAAAAAAAAAACGTCGCTACCCGTTAATAAATTGTATCATTAATTGAAAATATAATTGCAATTATCACATTTTATCTTTGATATACTATGAATTCTGATGTCAGCGTCTCGAAATTATGTTTTGGACGAACAGGAGAGCAGGGAAGTCAGGGCAACCAGCAGGGAGAGTCTAACTAGTCTCCTCAACTGCTACAATCATAGAAGAAGAATATTGATTTTGCTTGATATATGGCCATGATGTTGTACTTGCTATTGGACTATTATAAAAAATGCTCCTTAACAGGCAATATGAGAATCCCAATTTGCAAAGTGAGTCACTTTATACAAAATTTGTGTAGAGTGTGAAGGTAGTGAAAAGAAAAGCAAAGCAAAGCAATAGCAAGTGTTCTCTCTCACAGCCTATACAGAGAGACAAGCAAGAATCCAGAGAAAGACAAGGCAGCTTTTGCAGTGATAGATTGGCTTTATTGTTTTGTGTCTTCCTTTCCTTTCCTTTAGTTTTAATCTTTGCATGTAAAGACCAAACAAGTAGATACTATTTTGAAATTATTAAGCCAATGTATGTGGAACACAACCCAAGAAATGTTCTAGTAGGCACACCTGATTTGAGAGAAGGGCATGCATGTAAACAAAACTCCTATCAATCCAATCAAGAATCTTTGGCTTTAAAAAGTGTTTTCATGTAATGGGCATTGTTCATTGTTGTGTTGTTACATTATATATGTTACAAGCCTTTCTTTCTTTTTCTTTTTTTTTTCTTTGTTACTTTGGTGTTGCTGTGGCACTGTTTGGTCATTGGTCCATTCAAACAAAAACTGAGAACAGATTCTTCTAGTCTGTTATGAACATATATAAAACAAAAACAATACAACATTCATTCAAAACTCTTATCTGATCTGCTCACCCATATATGCTTTTCTTTTCTTTTCTTTTCTCTTCTTTAGGGGTTCTCTCTTTTTCTCTTTTTTGAGAGCTTCTTTAGTGTTTTTTTTGGGCTCATTTTGATTGGATCGAGAAGCAAAGACTTGGTCTAAAGTTGGTGTGATTCAAAAACATAGCTCTTTTTGGTGCATGGAGACAGGAGCCCAACCTGGCCCCGTGCAATCCAAATAGTGTTTAAAAGCATCAACTCCAAGAATAACCAATCTCCTAAACCTTTTTCCTTCTAATACCTAGAGCAATGCCTACCGATGGAAGACCATATATAGCTGCCTAGTTGATTTATGTTTGATGTGGGTTATATATATCATGACTCTAGTCCTAAATGTAAATAGTCTGACTGACTCTTGTGATATTAGTCTAGCCTAAAAAATAAGGAGCCGAGAAAAAGGCTCAGACACTCGTAATTATTGAAAAAAAAAGTTGTGTTAATTTAAGCAATGCATAACTATCCTATCAAAGTTAGTTAATCTTGCTGGTTTGGTATAGGCCCACATCAAATAGTCCAGCCCAATTAAGAATTCTAATTAGATTAGAATTGTAAAAGTAGTGAGGAACTAAAATAGCAATTCGTTATTTTTGTGAGAAGTCGATTGTGTGACCAACTAGGGAGAGAGAAAGAAATTGTGAAGGCCGAATAGGGTTTTGGGAGAAATATACAAGCATTGAAAAGTCAACTTCAAGAGTTCGACTTGGTGACCGATTTGTGTGCACATTCGAGTTGAAGTGTGCAATCTCTCTAGATTTCTTTTCTCTACATTGAAGGCATATCAAGATCTTGAATCTGAAGACCCGCGGAGAGGTTTTGGTGATTTCTTGGTGTTCAACAAAAGAGGTGCAAGGGTTTGATATAATTAAGGTAGTTTTTCCTTCGTTCTTAGTGTGATCATTTAAGTTATTGGGAGAGGTATTTTTGTATTACTTTATTGTTAGTGAATCTCAAGCAATTGAGATATCTTGTACTCTTTATTCACATAATGGATTGTTCGGAGTTTGGCCCATGGTTTTTACCTCTAATTTGGAGGGTTTTCCACGTTAAATCTTGTGTGTCTTGTGGTGCGTTCATTTTCATGCATTGATCGTGGTTTGGTGGGATTTATTATTCATTCGTTTCATTGATCAAAGGGGTTGAGTAACCCGAAAAAGTGGTATCAGAGCGATGTGGTTATATCTTGACGAGGGATTAATTGTGGGAATCGAGATGGGTGAAGGAAAATCATCTATGGTCAAGTTGACTTCTTCGAATTATTCAATTTGGCAACCGATGATGGAAGATCATCTTTATTACAAAGATTTGTTTGATCCAATTGAACTTGGATAAACCAAACTAGAAGGAACATCCGATGCTGATTGGAAGAAAATGCATAGGAAAGCTACTGGGACTATTAGAAAATGGGTCGACCACAGTATCTATCACCACATCAGTAAAGTAGTTGATGCGCAAGTGTTATGGAGAAAATTGCAAAGTATGTATGAGAGAAAATGTGCACAGAACAAGGCTTCATTGGTTAGAAGGCTTGTAAACATGAAGTGCAAAGATGGACGGTCAATAATAAAACACTTGAATGATGTCGAAGACTTGATTAATCAGTAAAGTGCCATGAAGATAGTGTTTGAGGATGAGTTACATGCATTATTAATTTTGAGTTCTTTGCCAGAAAGTTGGGAAACATTGGTGGTGTCTCTCAGTAATTTCGCCCCGGGTGGTTTTTATCCTTGTCCATGGTACGTGATAGTCTCTATGATGAGGAGACGAGAAGAAAGGATAAAGATATTGATACTTCACAAGTGTAACGACCCTAAAAATCTAACTTGTGCCACGTGTCAATTTATGTCATACGAGGACCTTTCCCGTGATACAGTCGTCGACGCCGAGGTATGTTATTTTTGTTCGATGTTTTGTATTATATTTTATTACTCGAATGTAAATTCTCATGTTTCAAACGTGTGAGGACGTTTGAGTGTGAGTGTTGGTGATGGGAAACGCGTTTTCAAGTGAATAGTTGTTAGGTAATTAGCAGTCCGGGGGATTAAATGAATTAAAAACACTGACTAAATACAAAATAAATAATAATTAAAAGTTTTGTACCGTGTTCGATACGTTGATATGTCCGAGAATACGCAACAAATGAGTCGTGGTGCGGAATGGGTCCGGGAATGAGAGTATTGTGCGAGAAAATGACTAAGTTGTGCGTGCAAGTCACCAAGTAAAGTCACAAAGGAGTGTCAAAGTAGTTGGATAGATTGAATGAGAGCCAATGGATGAGCCTTGAGATGCGTATGCTAGAAGAGATGAGAGGGGAGTATATAAGCACCCTACCAACTTTTCTCTCTCATCCCATTCTTTCTCTTCTCTCTCCTCACGAACTCAACGTGAAAACGGTGTGGGTTTCGGATTTTGCGACGCGGATTGACGCCAAAGGATCGATCAATGACCCCCATGGCGCCACCTGTGGTGTGACACTATTCACAGTGAAAAATTAATAAAAATTTTGAAAAATTTTGGGGATCTCTTGGGTATCCAAATGGATATGAGTACGACTCAATACCCCAGAAGTCAACCCAATTACACTAATGAAATAATTATAGAAAATTGGGTAAATTAGTAAGTAATTAATGAGGAATTATAATTGATTGATTATCAGGAGTAATAGTGATTGATGGGTCACTCGGGGATTTGTAAGAGGCGAGTCTGAGTTTGTGTGAGTGCGTGATAGCTTGAATACAAGTAAGTAAACCAGTGAGGAATTTTATAGTTATTTATTGAGCTTTAAATTATTATTGTTATTATTCTATCCCATTTTGAAAATTTCATTCCTTTTAGTTGTCCGAGGGCAAGTGAGTCAATGTGATCCTTTAGTAAGACGGGTTATCTGAGGTAAAATGCCAGAGCCACGAACTCGGGATGCACGATACTGTTTTTGGTTTTGTACGGGGTGAGTGTTCTTACTTGGACTACCAGGGAATCTCATCCGCATGGACTTTAAGACGTCGTGAGTGTACCGCGTCCTAAGCTCCGAGTCTTATAGGTGTTTACCTCGACTAAACGACCATTTGATCGGGACTACATGCATCTCTCTATTGTTTCCGGGACACTCATTTTCGATTGCTCAGTTGATTTATTTATAGTTTTATTTATTCATGCATTCCCTGTCCTTTCTTTCTATCGGCATGAATATGGATTGGTTTTTGTCTTTATGTCATGCTTGGAGTTACTTACCTGAGCTCCTCATTCTTGTGTTTGATGAAGTGCAGATCCACAATCGAACAAGGGAAAGTCTCCACAGCTTAGAGATTTGATTTGAGGATACCGGAGCAGGTTTTTCCGTTTGTCTGATATAGGTGACTTTTCTTGTATTATTGTATATGTTGTTTTGAAACATTAGGACTTGGGGTTTTGGGAGATCTTGGGCATGTATGTTATATGTTATTCTCCTCTGAATGTTCATTATTGATGATATATATATGCGGGGTGTTCACACTCTAGGTTGTCTTATTTGGTAGGCTTGAGGTTATTTTAATTAGTTTGAGATAAAATTGCTTCTGCTATATTAATGATAACTCACTAATCGATATTCTCAACTTGTAAATTGTTTAAAATGGTAAATGGTAAATGGTAAAGGAAGGCTGACTGGGGTTGCGTGACTTGGCAAGATTGGCTTGGGGTTCCACGTAAGTCTAGGCTGGGCATGGCTTTTATGATTGTGAAACTGGGACCGTCACAGCAAGCTGTTGTTACAACATCAAAATATAGAGGTCCGAGAGGGCGGAGTAAATCCAGAGATAAGTATGAAGCAAGTGGAAAATTTGCTTGTTATCATTGTGGCAAGGAAGGGCATTTGAAGAGAAATTGTAAAGTGTGGAAAAGGGAACAAAATGATGCGAAAAATCAGAACAAAGCAGATGATTGAAACACTGCAGCTATTATATCAGCACTACAACTACTATATGAGATCCAAGTGAAGAACTGTTATGCTTTCTTTCGTTGAGGATCAAGATTACTAATACATATCCTAAGTGGGTCGTTGATTCCGGAGCATCCTTCCATGTTACACCAAAGAATGATGCCCTCTCTGTTTATCGAGAAAGGAATTTTGGAAAGGCAAAGATGGGGATAGGGGTGCACACGGATTAGATCTAGTCTAATTAAGGTCAATCTACAATCTAATCTAATTATTACGGATTGAAAAATTATAGTCCAATTCATTCTAAATAATTTATCAATCCAACTCAATCCAATTTGCAAAATGCAGACCTGATTGGATCAAGTTCCACGGATTGATAATGTTTTCCTATCCAAAAAATTATGAAATTAGACTTAATCAAATGAACCACAAGAATTATACATCTCATGAATAACAAATTTAGAACATACATTCCACAAATCTATATATAGCATATTTCCCGCAAACTTGTCATCACAATAACTTTCAAAATGCAAGTTCCTACATAAATAAATATGCCATCCACAAATCTTAACCATACACCCTTACAAAAGCACAAAAAATGCACGTATATACAACCTACAAAAAAAAGGTTGAAAGCATAATAAAAAAGTTAAAGAACAAGCATAGTCTTTTTTTAAATCAAAAAACATTCATCTCCTCTTAGCGGCTAGCCCTAGCTCTATTATCTTCTCTTTTGATTGGCGATGGTTTTAATCTTCATTTCTCCGTATTTTATGTGTTTGATAAAGTGCAGATCATTTCAGATCTAAGAAGATTGGATCTATTTGTTGTGATACATCTTTCCCAACGCTCATTTTTGGATCTATGCAGCTATTGAGTTGATCATTATTTTAGTTGTATTTTTAGGTAGTTTGTCTTCCCTTTGTTGGAAGTCTTGATTTTGTCTTCTCCTTGTCGAGAAGTTTTAGTTTTTCTTCTCTTTGTTGGAAAGTTTTGTTATTCGTTATGTAGTTCTAACGAGTGTTTGTGTATTGTAATATGTTTCAACGTTATAGTAAGCAATTCATGATTGTCAAATTGTTTCAATTTCATAATCGCATTCACAACCAATATAATGGCAGTTCTTTTGAACAAATAGGATTAGTGAATCAATGTACTTTTTTAATTTTATGTCTGGTCCTGCATCGAGCCATTAATGATTAATGAAACTTCGATTTTTTTCTTCAAAAAAAAACATAGTCTATTAGATATTATAGTTTAGAGATAATAGTTTAAGTTGATGTTCTTCAAGATACTATAATACATATGATCATATATGTATATGCGTTAATGTGCTAAACGGACTGGATCGGATTGGATCCGCTGCTTTTTTAATATAGGATCCGTAATTCAATCCAGTCTAGTCGAATTAGTGATTTCTCAATTCAGTCTAGTCTAAGGGATCAAAAAATTGATCCAATTAGTGATAATTGGTCCAAATTGGATCGGATCCGCTGACTAGTGAATCCATATGCACCCCTAGATAGGAAACAACAGTTTTACAGATATAGTTGGTATTGGAGATGTCTGCGTGCAGACAAATGTTAGTTGCATGATGATTTTAAAAGATGTGCGACATGTTCCACATTTGCATCTGAATTTGATTTCTACTCATGATTTCGACATAGATGGATATTATAACATCTTTAGGGGCAAGGAGTGGAAACTCACCAAATGCTTAATTGTTGTTGCTAGAGGAAAATTGAGCAACACACTTTACAAAACTCAATTGAAGACCGTCAAATGTGACCTGAATGCAGTTGAAGATGAATCTTCACTAGATTTGTGGCATAGGAGGCAGGGTCACATGATGAGAAAGGGTTGCAGATGTTGGCAAAAAAATCTCTCATCCTTTTTGCCAAAAGTAAACCTTGTGATGATTGTTTATTTGGTAAGCAACATAGAGTTTCTTTTTCTTCATCTTCTAAGTGAAAAGAAATCTACTTGAGTTAGTTTACTCTGATGTTTATGGTCCTATTGATGTGGAAACTATAGGAGGTGGCAGATATTTTGTTACTTTTATTGATAATGTTTCACGAAAGGTTTGGGTGTTTGTTTTAAGAACAAAATGCCAGGTTCTTGAGTACTTCAAGCGGTTCCATACTATAGTGGAAAGAGAAAAAATAGTATCTTTGAAGTGCCTTCGTAGTGATAACGGGGGAGAGTATAAGTCATTTTGGGGTGAAACACTCAGTACTGCTTGCTACCTGATGAATCGCTCTCCTTCGACACCTTTAACGTTTGATACTCCAGAGAGAGTACGGTCTGGGAAAGATGTTACTTACTCTCATTTGAAGGTGTTTGGATGCAAGGCATTTATGCATGTGCCTAAGGAGCAGAGACGAAAACTTGATGATAGGACCGTTTTGTGTATCCTATTGGGTTTTGGAGATGCAGAGTTTGGCTATAAGTTATGGATCCAGAAAAGAAAAAGGTTGTCAGATCCAGATATGTGGTCTTTCATAACAATAAGACCATAACATATTTCAAGACATCAGAAAAAAAATCACAGTTGATGATGATGATGATGATGTTGATTCTCTTCCTGGATTAGTTTCTCCTTCGATTAGTGATGCCACACTTGAAGGAGATTTAGCTGAAGAATATGGGGGCAGTGATGAGCATTGTAACGACCCTAAAATCTAACTCGTGCCACGTGTCAATGTAGGTCGTACGTGGACCCTTATCGTGATACAGTTGTCAAATTCTTGGTCGTCGAAGCCGAGGTATGTTATTTTTGTTCGGTGTTTTGTATTATATTTTATTTACCCGAATGTAAATTCCAATGTCTCAAACGTGTGAGGATGTTTGAATATGAGCATTAGTGTTGGGAAACGGGTTCGGCTCGAGGAGAATGTGAATAATGGGTTTCAGGTGAATAGTTGGGTAATTAGCAGTTTGGAGGATAAATTGAATTAAAAACACTAACAAAAAGTAAAATAAATAATAAATAAAAGTTGTATATCGTGTTCGATACGTTAGTACATGCGGAAGAACGCGACGAGCGAGTTGTGGTGTGGAACGAGTCTGGGAACACGAGCATTATGCGAGAAAACGGCTAAGTGGTAAGTGGGAGTCACCTATCGGAGTCACAATTGTGACGGCCCCAGTTTCCAAACCTTAAACTGGGTCCGACCCTGCCTAGACTTACGTGAAACTCCGAGCCCATCTTGATGAATTACGCATGACTAGTTAGCCTTTCCTTACCAATTACCATTCATTTACAAGTTTAGAGCATTGATTAGTGAGTTATTGTCAATATAGCAGAAGCAAAAAGTTCAAACTAATCAAAGTAATCACATCCATAAAAGTAAGACTCCTAAAAGTGTGGAAACCCCGCATGTGTATATCATCATAAATAATCAGTCAGAAGAGAACAACATATCGATATACATGCCCAGAATCTCTCACATACCCAAACTCATGTTTCAAAACAACATACATATATACAATAATACAAAAAGTCACCTAATTTGTCAAGTGGAAAGGCGTGCTCCGGTATCCTCAAAGCAAATCTCCAAGCTTTGAAGCCTTTCCCTTGCTGGTATATGGATTTGCACACCGTCAAACACAAGAGTGACGAGCCCAGGTAAGTAACGCCAAGCAGGACAATAATACAACATTTCGAAACAAGCAAACACAATCATATTCATGCTGATAGAAAGAAAGGACAAGGAATGCATGAATAATTAAGACCGTAAATAAATCAACTGAGCAATAGAAAATGAGTGTCCCGAAACAAAAAAGAGGCGCAAGTAGTCTCAACCAAAAGATCGTTTGAGTTGAGGTATACACCTACAAGACTCGTCGCTTAGGACGCGGTACATTCATGCCGTCCTAACGTCCCCGCGAATGAGATTCCCTTGTAGTCAAGTAAGAACACTCATCATATATAAAACCAGAACCAATATCGTGCAACCCCAGCCGTCGACCTCTGGCATGTTACCTCAAAAGACCCAAAAATCTGCAAGGACCACGTTGACTCCCTTGCCCTCGGACAACTCAAAGGAATAGAATTTCCAAAATGGGAATGGAACAATAACAATGACAATTCAAAGCTCACAAATAACTGTAAAATTCTTCACTGGTTTACTTACCTGTGTCCAAGCTACAACGCACTCAACATACACTGACTCACCTCCTAAGACTTCCCGTATGACCCGTTAATTAACTAAAACTCCTATTTACCCAATTAAATAATAATATCTATTAATTATCCTCATTTTATCTAATTCTCCATTATTTTATTCGTTCACCTAATTTGGTCGATTACCCGAGTATTGGGTCATATTCGGACCCATTTAGATACCCGAGAGATCCCCGAAAGTTTTCAAAAATTTTATAAAAAATTGTCCTTGTGAACAGTGTCACGTCGTGGTGACGTCGTGGCATTCATTAGCCTAAACGGTGTCCTCACAGCATGAAAACAGGGGTTCACTGCCCCAGGCGTCGTGGATGGCGTCGTGGCTCCATTTGCCTTGGCAGCATCCTCACGGCGTGGGGCACTGGGGCTTCTACCTCAGGCGCCGTGAACTAGAATGCTCACGGTGTTACTTACGGCGTCCTGCCCAGAACGCCTCTGTGTAAGGGTTTTTGACACCCCCGGCTCACGTTGTCGTGCTTCGAGCCTATTCCAACCTCACTTAAACCTCAATTGCCACTCCAAATCACTCTCCATTCATACCTAGGGGTGGGCACGGGTCGGGTTCGGGTCGACCCGACCCGATACCCGACGACCCGACTCATTCGGTCGATATAAAAATGACCCGCCACCCGACCCGCGGACCCTAAACCCGAACCCGACCCGACCCGCGCGGACCCTAAACCCGACCCGAACCCGACCCGAACCCTATAAAACCCACAAAAACCACAAAAACCATATAAAACCCATGATGATACCCGGACCCGACCCGAACCCGACCCGACCCGACTATTATGACCACACCCGAACCCGACCCGACACTCCGACGGGTCGGTTTTATGACCCGACTCGTTTGCTCCACTCATCCCACCCGACCCGCCACCCGCCACCCGACTCGGGTGACCCGACCCGAGTCGGGTTCTCGGGTTTCGTGCCCACCCCTATTCATACCCAACTCCAACAAAACCATTGATTCCCGAAAATTATACAAGATTCTCCCAAAATTTAGGAAAATTCAACAATCACCCATCACCCAAAAATCACTTCACAAATCCTCTTTTGATCATCCAATTAACTCTAAATCCATCAAAAGAAATCATAGAAAACAATTTCCCCAAATCGTCGTTCAAATCCGTCGTGACAAAAACACACAAAACCACCACCAAAACGTAGATAATCACACGTAGAATCGAGATCTCACCTTAGTTTTCATGTATGCTTGCTCAAATGGCGTCGAATCGTGGCAAGAATCCCTCGAAACCCACACGTTTTCGTTGTTTTGATCGTTAGAGAGAGATAAGAATGGATGAGAGGAGAGAGAAAAGTTGGTAATGATGGGGTTATATTCTCCCCTTCTATCTCAACTCACACACGGATCCCGATGCTCATCAAATGGCCATTACTTAGTTCACTCATCAACCTTGACATTCATGGGTGACTCCAATTGGTAACTCAATCTCTCTACTTTGTGATTTCTTGCATAATACTCGCGTTTTCGAATCCGTTTAGAACCACGACTTGCTCGTCGCGTTGTCCCGAACATACTAACATGTTAAACGCGGTTTACGACTTTTAATTATTATTTATTATGTATTTAGTCAGTGCTTTTAATTCATTAATTTCCCCGAACAGCTAATTACCCAACAACTGTTCGCCCGAAACCCGTTATTCGCGTTCCTATCGGGCCAAACCTATTTCCCGACACCAACGCTCACACTCAAACGTCCTAGCACGTTTGGGACATTGGAGTTTACATTCGGGTAATACAATATAATACAAAACACTGAACAAAAATAACATATATCAGCGTCGACAACCAAGAATTTCACGACTGGATCACAATGAATGGGCCCACGTATGACCTACTTGTGCCTCTCTATTATTTTTGGGACACTCATTTTCGATTACTCAGTTGATTTATTTACAACCTTATTTATTCATTCATTTCTTGTCATTTCTTTCTATCAGCATGAATATGGATTGGTGTTTTATTTATTTCAAAATGTTGTATTTATGTTATGTTTGGCGTTACTTATTTGTGCTCGTCATTATTGTGTTTGACGGAGTTCAAATCCACAGTCCAGCAAGGGAAAGGCTCCACAGCTTGGACATTTGATTTGAGGATACTGGAGCAGGTCTTTCCACTTATTCGATATAAGTGATTCTTCTTGTATTATTGTATTTATTGTTTTGAAACATTGGGATTTGGGTTTTTGGAGAGATTTTGGGCATGTATATCTTGTTGTTACTCTCCTTGAACTTATTTATGATGATATACATATGCGAGGTTTCCACACTTTACGTGGTCTTATTTTGCATGTTTTGAGGTAATTTCGATTAGTTTGAGATTAAATTGCTTCCGCTATAACAATAATAACTCACTAATTAATTAATTCAATTTATAATTACTCGATAAATGGTAAATGGTAAAGGAAGGTTTATTAGGCTTGCATGGATTGTACGAGGGTCGATTTAGGGTTTATGTAAGTTTAAGCCAGGCGGGGTCCAGTTTTAGATTGTGAAAGTGGGGCCGTCACAAGCGTGCACATGATGATGTTGATGAAATGCAAGCGTCTAGTGCTGATGATGATGATGACTCTGAGCAAAGAGAGCAACCTTCTCCACCTGCGCCTACAACAGAATCTCCACCGATAAGGTCAGAGAGAGGGAAAGTCCCTTCTATGAAGTACCCCAGTTCTACGTTTGTTACAGTTACTGAAAAAGGGGAGCTAAAGAGCTTCCTAGAAGTTCAAATTCATAAAGACAAGACTCAGTGGATGAAAGCAATGCATGAAGAGATGAGTTCTTTAAATAATAACAATACTTATGAGCTTGTGAAACTTTCAAAAGGTAGAAAACCTTTGAAAAATAAATGGGTGTACAAGCTTAAGATGGATGGGGATAAGCTAGTGAAACATAAAGCTCGTTTTGTTGTGAAAGGGTTCAATCAGAAGAAATGAATTGAATTTGATGAGATCTTTTCCCTTGTTGTGAAAAATTCCATTCGAGTGATTTTGGGTCTGACAGCTAGCTTGGATCTTGAACTTGAGCAGTTAGATGTGAATACTGCATTCATTCATGGTGATTTGGAGGAAGAAATTTACATGGATCAAGCAGAGGGATTTGAAGTGAAAGGAAAAGAACACATAGTTTGCAAGTTAAAGAAGAGCTCACATGGTCTGAAACAGGCTCCAAGACAGTGGTACAAAAAATTTGACTATTTCATGTTTGGTCAAGAGTACACTAGAACAGATGCAGATCATTATGTTTACTTCAAGAGATTTCCAGATGGGAAGTTTGTGATCTTGTTGCTCTATGTTGATGACATGTTGATAGTGGGACATAATGTTTCTTTGATTAGGAACTTAAAAAATGAGTTGTTTAGCTCTTTTGATATGAAAGAGTTGGGACCAGCGAAACAAATTATAGGCATGCATATTGTTCGTGACAACAAATTCAGAAATTTGTGGGTATTATAGGAAAAGTATGTTGAGCATGTTTTGAGTAGATTTAACATGAAGAGTGCTAAGTCAATTAGCACATCTCTTGCTTATCACTTCACACTTAGCAAGAAGTTTTGTCCCTCTATTATAAAAGAGAAAGAAGAGATGTCAGATATTCCCTACTCCTCAACAGTTGGGAGTTTTATGTGCGATGGTTTGCACCCGACCAGATATTACTCATACAATTAGTGTAGTCAGCAGATTTCTCTCAAATTCTGGAAAAGCTCACTGAGAAGTAGTGAAATGGATTTTGAGATATTTGAAAGGTACTTCGTCAATGTGTTTATGTTTTGGGGGCTCGAAACCTACTTTAGAGGTGTAACGACCTATTTTCTAAACAGACCGCCACGAGGGCCAATGCGGACCCACAATCTGTCTTACCAACGACAGCTGTGCTCCACATTGGATTACATCCTCTATTTTATTCTTTTAAAATTTATTAATTATCATTTTACTGATTTAATTGTATTGAACTCTAATCATATGTTATGTCATCATATAATCCTCAAATTACTACATCGAAAGTCTTACTGTGACGGCCTCAAATTCTGAGGTCATCCCGTGACCCACGCACTCCACCCACAAGCCCAACAGCGTCTGCCACGTCACCGGATATATCATCACTATTGCCACATCAGCAGCTCTGTGAAGTGACGCTCCGTCTAGCTAATCCTACTATATTAAATTGTTTAATTCTCTTAAACATCTAGTAGGTTAGTTAATTATAGCGGAAGCCTTTAAATGTGTATTTTATGAGAATTTATTAAACCTAAGTAGTGGAAAACCCAGAAATAAATACCATGTATATAATTGAGACGAAGTAAACAGTAATCCATATACATGTGATAAAGTTCTAAGTTCCCAAAACCCAGCAAAATAATATAAACATACATACTAGGTAGTTAAAACACGAGCTGTCAGCAGCAACGACCTCAGAGATAGTTGCCTAGTACCTCTTTTCCCTTGTTCTTGCTTGTACCAGGATCTGCGCTGAGTTGCCCAACACATACAGCAACGAGCTCAGTGAGTAAATTCCCAAGAGAAGTCTACATGATAATCATGAAAATCACAGTAACCTGCGAGACATGTGAATATGACCATAATATGACCCTAACAACAGGAATCATATTCTCATGGCTGGCAGCAAACAACAATCACAGCAAACCTATCGATTGCACACAGTGAAAATAAAACATCATTGAAGTAAATCCGGTTCAACAACGATATCAATTTAAAACTAGATAGAGGTGTGACGGAGTCTAACAAAACTAGATCATACTTTGTAGATTCGGATCCCCTAGCTGAGCACATCAAGCCTAGACCACACCCGAACTACTAACGGTGACCGAAAACACATCACAACCCACCGGACACATGCACCACACTACGCGTGTAGCTATTCACTGGTTGAGCCCAGTACATGCACTACAATCTAGCCTGCTCAATTCTGTAACACGACCATCTCGATTAACCTCCAACCATGTGAACAAATCAAACACCGACCAACACATGATCACAGTGCATAAACATGGCAACCAAATAAGTAACAAAACGATAAATAAATAAATAAACACTCGTTTACATGGATAAACCACGCATGAATTAAAGTGTAACATTCTCAATGGTTTTATGCACCTGTAAACACGCACTTCGACTTCCCGAACCCGTAGAACTAACCCGCCTAGCTCCCCGGTGTCCGAGCTAAGGTTCCCCAGTCCCTGAAGCCCATTTATAGTGTTTATTGGTTAATTAAACGAGTTGGTTATCAATTAGGTTTGATTTCACTTTTATAAATTTAGGGGTCTGATATTAGCGCGATAATTGATCTTCGGCACTATTCATCATCTTCCCCAGCGTGATTAGCGCGCTAGTGTTCATCACCTAGCGCGCTAATTGCACGTTGCCCAGAAAATCCAGAAACTAATTCTAGGTTTTCCTTGTGTTCCAACACCCCAATTCATCATACCAACAATATACACACTCTAAAAACATCAATTTACTATCCAAAATACTATTTAAACAAGGTTTTCCCACAAAAATCGAGAATCAAGGTGTGCATGGTTGAAATCTGAAATCACCAAATTCACCTCAATTTCCTACAAATTCGATTCAAAACGATGTATTTCATCAAAACCAACCTCAAGAACACCAAATTCAGCAAAAACAGTGATGATTTCATCCGCAAATCCGTTTTATCCTCAACCTACAAAACCATATTTTTTATCAAGAATTTACATTTATGAAGGATAAATTTACCTTGGATCCATGCTCTGAGGCTCGGATTCACTCTCCAAAGCTTGAATTTACCCTTCCCTACAGGTTTCTTCTCTGAATTCTCAAGCACAATGGTTGGACAAACTTAGTTTTTGCATGCATTCCTCGATCAAATGTGTATTTATACCATTTGTTATAATCTAATGTGTACATGCATCCCGAGGAAGATCTAACGGTCACTGATCACCCTGTATCACTCCAGTCTTTGGACAGCTTATCATGACACTACAGTCCTCGTTTCACCCTGTTGTGCATATCGAGGATCATCCTAGGCACCCTGATTTCCCTAGCTACACCCTTATGAATTCAATTAATATTTTGATATGGCTCACATACCTTAGGCTTGACAACCAAATAATTCATAAAAATTCATATGTAAGGTCACACTAGTTCTCAGCTCCCTGACAACTCATGTCCCGCACCCCGGCTACCTGATACCCAGTATCCGGTCCCCGACACACATTTCGAGACATATACCTAACTCGTAACCTTGCCCGATATCAACGTTCACACATGCGATGTTTACATACATAAACAAAATTAACTACCCCACATCGCAATACTATGCATCACACCATGCACAAATAGCATAGATATAATCTGGGTTCCTATATCTGAGTCACCCAGCTGTCCACGTAACACTCGAATTACCCGTTAATCATCGTGATTAACACTAATACTCAATTAAATTAATTTGGGTCGTTACACTTACTAACACATTAAATCAGATAATAATAATTGAAATGTGTGATATAAACTATAAACCTAGTGTGAAAAACCCATACGATAACCAAAATTACCTCAGATGTCACAAAATATCAAAATATACAAGATATCAAAATATCTCTCATCCCCTACCCAAAATGAAAACAAAATATGTATAATACAAACGTACAAGTCAGGATATGTATCTTTGAATCAACTGTACTCTAGCAGCTTGCCCTTACCCTGACTTGTACTAGGATCTGCACTCAAACCATCATAAAAGGCAGATAACGAGTCCAGAGTGAGTATTCCCAAGGAAATTAAGTGAGCAATACTTAAAGTAATTACTAAAATTTAAATAAAGTTATTAAATAAACATGCAGAAATAAATACAAGCAACTGCGCTCATCACATGAATAGATAATAGTAAAAGCTCAAACCTAGAGCCTAAGGCCAAACTAGCACCATAATTCAAACTCTTCCACAGAGTACCGCTAGCGAGTCCGACTCAAGCAGGGCCAATATCTGGATCCGCTCGGTGGTCGGCATTACACCTACGACGCACCAACACAAGCCACGACGTGATACTCGGGTCGAGCTATTCACCGAGATCAATATAGTAGCACGTGTTATGGTATAGTGGGTATACACATTGGAATGGCACGGAGGGAGCCTCACTCAACGTCCGCCCATTAAACCACAATCCAAGAATATAGTATTGGAAGACAAAATTGAATTCAAATGCCAAAAGAAGTAAATACTCAAATAATTTCAGTTGGGATACTACACACCTCAAACCGCGCTCCTCTATCGTTACTCGCACAAATGCACGTCTCAACAACGTGTCCAATATCCGCAATTCAACCTAAGATCATCAATTCCCGATAACTCAAATAAATTCCTAAACCTTGAAATTCATTATTCAATACCCAAATCATCAATGAAACCACCCTTTGAACACCCTAAATAGATCATATAAGTCCCTAAATCACACCCCAATTAGTAAATTTATTTAAAAACTTTGGTCGTGAAACTGTCCGAGACACGCCGCCATATACATGGCCTCTACGGCATGTCTCACGGTGTCCTGGGCGCCGTGACAAGCGTCGTCATGTTGATCCCCTCCCAAAGCGTGGAGAATTGGCCACTGGCTCTGTAACAACCCTCAAATTTTAACCCGATGTGTATGGCATTTGTCAGGACCGTGACCCCGCTACGTGATACTGGACAGTATTTCAGACCTCGGGAGTTGACACCGAGGTAATTTTATGATTCTTTGATTTGTGTAAAAGTATTTTAGACTAATGCGTGTCACAAGTCGTTCGGGCAATTTTTAATATGAGTGAGGTTCCGCCTAGGTAAACGAGGGAGAAAAATACAATAAAAACATAATTAAAAGAATTATTGAATAATTTAATTATTTATTTGAACAAGACAAGGCAAAAATATACACGTGACAGGGAAATACGGTCCGAGGAGGCAAGACGGGTCAGGGAAAATTGTTGGAAAGCGCGGGTGTTGGATAAATGCACAACAAATGGACCATGGTGTAGGATTGTTAAAGTGACACAGCCCAATAATGGAGCACCATTGGATCAACCTCGAGATGCGTGGTTAGGTGGAGATGAAGGGCCATGCATGAGACACCACACCACCTAATTCACTATTCATCACTATTCACACCATACCTTTTTGTTTTTAAATACAAAACACCCCCTTCACTCTCACTCACTCACGATTTTCCCACTCCCTCATCTCACCACCGTCCCTTCTCCTATCTCGCCGGTGACCGGACCAGACTCGCCGAAGGGTTTTGATATCGACGGATGTAAGCATCTATTTTTCTCTATCCCTCTCGGTTTGATCTCTCTCTCACTCTCGGTTTCTTTCTCTCCCTTTTCTCGACCTACACCTCCACGCCTACTACACCGCCATGCCTGGCCGAACCAGTGGTGACCGGAGGTCACACCCTTACCTCACTGGAAATCTCTCTCTCTATCTCTCTCTCTTTCCCCTCCTCTCTTTCTGTAATGGCCCAAATTAATTAAATCAGGATTAGGGTTAATCACGAGGATTAACGGGTAATTTGGGCGTTACGTGGATAGCTGGGTTAATTTGAAAATGAGTACCCAGGCTTGTATTATGTTATTTGTGTATGTTGTATGTCTATTATTGTGATGGAAAAGTTATTATTATTTATATAAATATCACATGGGTGTAACTTGATGTCGGGCGAGGTTGAGCGCCGGGGTTTCGTGGTGTGAGTCAGGCCAACGCGGGGGTTCAGAAGTAGTAAAGCCGGGCGTTGGGGTTAGATTATATTAAGTTTATTAAGCATGACTAAGGTGGAGGATTTAATTTAATGGAAATTTAATATAACCTTAGGATAAAAATTATATTTGGTGCACTAAGTGTGGGACCACCTCGGGGTGCGTGCGGGACGCGAGGCACCGGGTGCCGAGTGGTCGGGAGACTAGTATGACCCTATTTATAAATTTTGGGAATTTATTGAGTAGATTTGATAATTTATATAGTCCAAATTAATTGAAATTGTAAAGTCCTATAGTTGTGGCTGGATTAATCAGGATCCATTGGATGGTTCTCGAGATGCACAATAGGGTCACGAGTGTCAAGATAAGGTGTTAGTGAGTTGGAGTGACACAGGGTGAACAGTGATCATCGGATTTGCCTCGAGATGGGTGTACACAGTTGATCAAGAATCAACTATATATATACATGGTTGACCGATCAAACAATGAGAAGAAGAAGAAAAATTGAGAGAGAAGAGGAGAGAATCGATGAGAGGGAAGAGGTAGGAGAAGGAAAGCTGGAGTTGAGAGTGTGATTCAAGGCATCCAACAATAAGATCCCAAGGTATGATTCATCAAACTTGGGTGATTTATGAGATTTCGGTTTTGTTGAAGAATTTGAGAAAATTCGAATTTGTGAAGTGTTAAATTCTGTATTTGGTTGAGATTTAGTGTTTATGAGCTTGGTATTCCATTGTTTTGATGGTTGAGCAAGTTTGAGAGAAGTTGGATAACTTTGATCAAATAGGTTTTGAAACATGATTTTTATGATTCTTTGATTTTGAGGTTTAAGCTCGATAAATTCGTGTTTAATGATGTTTTTGGGTGTCAATGAGGCATGTGGGAAGTAGGAAAATCGATTTGAATGGGTTTAGGAGGTCTTTGGAATCCGAAATTTGAATCGGAAATGCACGACAGAGTGCTATTAGCGCGCTAATAATATTTGGAATTAGCGCGCTAATTTCTTTCTGGAAATGATGATGAATAGTGATCAAGATCAATTAGCGCGCTAATTGACCTCATTAGCGCGCTAATGATCATCTGGAATAGAATTTAGTGTGAAATTGGACATAATTGATTATAAACCAAATTATTAACCAATAAACCTTGAAATTTGGTCCCAGGAGTCTCAAGACAGTGGAATTGAGTCAGGAATTAGTCGAGGGTCGAACCGGGGTATTTTCGGGGTTTGTTGAGCGCGGATTGAGGTATGTAAAACCCAATTGAACACCACTATTGCATTTTCTTATTCTATTCATTGAGCTTTATTTATTTGTCAATCTAAATCCGATTGTGATGGGAACGGTAGCGTTCAGGTGGTTTTTTCGGGTGTGTGGGGTTTCTTCTTCTCAAATGTATTTGGTGACTAGGATACGATCAATGAGGTCTTTGGAGTAGGGTATGGACCTTGGGCCTTGATCCTAGCTTCATTGGCGGTATTTATTGCACACGAGTTTGTTTTCTTGGTGTTGGTATTCATGCATTTCCTTTTGAGCAGTTGACTGCATTATTTCCTTGATTATTGCATGATTATTAAACACTGTTTATTGGTTTCCATTTATGTTCATAAATTGAAATGCCTGGTGGTTTTCCTTGGAATTTTACTTACTGGACTCGTTATCTGGTTTTTGTGATAACTGAGTGCAGATACCAGTATCAGCAGGGGTAAGAAGATCTTTGGCGATTATATCTGTATTGCCTACGCCGAAGCCTGCTAGTACGTATGTTGCTAGTAATATTATGTTGATATTTTGTATTACTTTGGGATGAGAGACTACAACCACTTCTATATTTGTATATATATATTGGTATAGTTGATCGCCTATATGCAAGTATAGACGGGTTTTCCACTATAGATTGAATTAAATAACTTTATATAATGTTTCTTTTATTAAGACAAGACTTCCGCTGTTGCTTATGAATAAATAGCTCTAATTTGAAGATTCTTAGACGATGGATAGAGATATGACGTGTCAGTTACTTCTGGTGCATGATGCTGGAGAAGTAACTGTTAGCACGGGGCGACCCCGGAAATTGGGGCCGCCACACTTTCTCTCATTTTCTCACTGTTTTTCATCATTTTTTTGTGTGTACGTGGACTATGGGTGGCTGCCGTGACGGGGACCGGTCGTGGTCGACCTCCGGTGACTCACCGGAGTCTAGACCGTCCCAAAGCACACCCCTCATTGCCCATGCAAAGTCCCTACCAAGTTGTACATGTTGTATTGATTTGTATGGGTTTTATCCTCTCACCGGAGTGCAGTAAAGGCAAGGGACCTTGCCTAGGAGACTTTTTGTGAGCAACTAGACTTGAGGTACCGAGATGTAGGCTCATGTTTATTTTATTTGTATGATGTTTTATATATATGATTGTAGTTTTTGGATTGGGGATAAATTTTGAGGTGGATACCATGAATTTCATTATGTTGACTTGGACATGAACCTATCGAGGTTTCCACATTTATATAGATTCCTGATTTCCATTTGATTGAGTTATTTCCCAATAATTGATTAGTATTAAATTTTTTTCCGCTGTGTTATACTTGTAATAACTCTTTCATAAGACTTGAAGTTTGATGATTTGAGGCTGACTAGGCTCATCAGGCTCGTTGAGTGTCAACTCAGGACCTGCACGGGTCTAGGCCGAGCGTACCCAAATGCATTGAGAATTTGGGGCCGTCATAATTGGAATCAGAGCGCAAGGTTCTAAATATTTTAACTCTTGATGTAAATTCATAAAACACAAGCCATTAAAACTAGCGGAAGTTAGGAACGGTCGAACTTAGAAGTGGAACCATATGATCCTGTAGAAACTTAGTTGGGGGAGTAATGGGTTGAGTCGGTTAATTTTTATACATATTATGATTGTTATATGTATTATTATGGTATACGGTAGCTATAGACTGACCCGAGAAGTTCGTTCTCTTGATTTAGACGACGATGGCGGATCAGACCGGTTCGGGCGACGATAGCGGCACGTTCGGCACACGATATGCTAGCGCGGATGATGTGCACGCCTTGACGCAGAGAGTTGCGACACAAGATCAGCAGCTACAGGAGATGTTACGACTGCTGAGGACACTCGTACCAGCTACCACTACACCATCGACTCCGACTACACCATTACCACCTACTGATACTCAAGGAGCAGAGACCCCGATTGCTACAACATCTACGGCTCTAATTCCGTTAAAGGCAGTACCAGAGGGAGCTATTGTTGCGCCAAATACGCGGACCGAGGCAGAGACACCGGATACGCCAGTAGCTACTACAGAGGTTACTCCAATTACGACTCCAGAGAAGAGTCCGGGAGCCACTACTGAGGTGAAGCAGTGGAGGGAATTCAAGAGACATGATCCCATGAAGTTTTATGGCAGCACTAACGTTAGAGCAGCGAAGTTGTTCTTAAAGAACCATGAGAAGATTCACTCGATCATAGCCATAGAGGATCATATGCGAGTGACGATCTCCTCATCGATGTTACATGGGGAGGCAGATGATTGATGGACGACCATCATTAGTACCCGAGGTATTCCGAGTGACTGGATCGATTTCAAGACCCAGTTTAATCAGAAATATTTCCAGCCGACTGCTCTTCGAGCGAAAAGGAACGAGTTTATGGCATTGAGACAGGGCGTTGATGAGTCAGTAATGGAGTTCATGGGTAGATTTATATCGTTGCTGCCTTATGCTGGAGGATCTGTAGACATTGAAACTGATCAAGTTTACTACTTCACTGTGGGTTTGCTACCTGCGATTGGAGGTACTGTAGTCACTACGCAGCCAGAGACCTTGCAGATTACGTACGAGCAGAGTTTACTACGAGAGGGTTACCTGCTTACTCATCCAGAGGAGGCCAGACCAGCCAGATCAGAGTTTTGAACGGAGGAGTACCATCAGGACAAGAAGAGGAAGAAAAATAGGTGGAATTTTCGTGATCATAGGACTCCGAGTGTAGGGTCTGTTGCACAGCAGACTACTCATCCGACAGAGACAATTCCGCCAGGACTGAGTTTTGTCAGTCATCCACCGCAGCCTAGTTGATCAGGACAACAGACACAGTGGCAAACTACTGAGAGTAGGGGTACTGATCAAGGAGACAGGTAGAGGAAGACACAGAGGTCTGGTCTGACTCAAACTCAAAGTTTTACACAGGGACGAAGTCATGGCTAGACTCAGGGATTGCTAGACAGTCGCACATGTTTCAGGTGCGGAAAGGTTGGCCACATTCAAAAGGATTGCCCTCAACCACCAAGAACACTGCTACAGTATCACCAGCGCCAGAGGGAGCATGTTCAGGCTTCTGTTGAGCCAGAACAGGGGACATCCAAAGACTTTGTTGAGGGTATGATTTACAATTGCAGTATTTTCATACATACCATGTTCAATTTGGATTATGTTGTTTCCATCTATTGTTGTGCACGTGGTAGACGAGTTAGGGTTGATGCTCGTTAGATTTAGTAGACCCCAATCCTAGGCACGGTTGCCAGGATGCTATATACCCTGTTTTGGACATTTCGGTAGAAATAGGGGGCTACGAGTTGCTAGTAGCCATACGAGTACGGGAGCCGTTAGAATTTGAAACCTTAGTTGGTGCGAACTAGTTACGAATATTACCTGCTTGAATCGATTGATACGAGAAGACAAGTTGGAGACCTTCGCAAGTGTCATGTGTGCTAGAGCGAGACAGAGGCGTCGGCTCGAGTTCTTAGAGCACTACGACTTCTCATTTTGGGTACCATCCGGGGAAGACTAACGTTGTTGCTGATGCTTTGAGCTGCGAAGAACTTAATGCTGAGGTAGTCGTGTGTCAGAGGACCACTAGCTTTACGTAAGGCAGCCGAGTTAATGAATTCAGTGGACTTGCCGATAATTACCAGGATACAGATATGTGGTCAGGCGATGTTGCAGACTGTCTCATTTGGCATCGTGCGCGAGGAACAACAAGACGATGCGTCTTACGAACGGTGCAGCGAGATGGTGGATAGTTCAGATTTCCCATAATAGAGTCGATCAACAGACTCATGCTAGAGGTATCGCGAGCGATTGGTCCATTGGTGGCTGATGTGCGTGACGAAAGACTTCAGGAGATTCACCACTCCCATTTCGTTGTATATCCGGTCGGCCTTAGATGTGTGCTAACATGCGACATTTCTTTTGGTGGCCAGGGATGATTTTTCGAGGTGTCAGAGTTGTTCGAGTGTGTGGCATGCCAGCGCGTAGAGGCTGGGCATCAATGACCTGGAGGACTACTGTAGCCCCCACCTATTCCTCGGTGGGAATGAGAACATATCGATATGGATTTAGTCAGTGGTTGCCCCGATCTTCTCGTGGTCACAATAGCATCTTGGAAATCATGGACAAGTTTGTGGAATCTGCAGTACCTTCACTTGTGCGAGGTTGCGCATGACAACAGTTGTCAGGCAAGTATCGTATGACCCGGCGATTGAGGCGCTTCTGTGATAGGCATAGCATAGATTCATTTCAATGACGTGTGCCGAGGATTTAGCGAAGATCTTGTAGCACACCATCACACGGCCCTGCTGAGGTCTTTTTGAGGTTCGAAAGGCACGGGGATAGAGTTTCTCGAGACTTGTACCCGGGAGTGGGAAGACGAAGGCTTGGATCCCATCGAAACTCGCGATTAAGCGTGCTTGAGCGAGAGTAGTACGGGATGGGTGACCTCCTGGGAAGTCCTCCTAGCTCGGTGGTACAAGGTTCGAGAAACCGGTACTTATCCCTGTGCCTCGAGTTCGAACCTGGGGCGAAAGACCACACAGGGTTATCGTGGATGTGTGCGCGGCTTCGTTTCTATGGGCGGCACATGCTGCTCAGGCCCGGCACGGCTATGCTGCCAAAGGTCATTTGGGCGGGGCCGTTACATAAAAATCTCGAGGTTAATCCTATTTTTCCTATTTTCCGAAATTTAAAACGTTGTTTTGTTGTTGTTGTTGTTTTTTTTTTTTTTTTTTTTAATAAATAAATAAAAATATTATTTAAATATATTATTTAAATAATATATGTGGGTCCCCCGAACCGGGTCGGCCCGGTTCGGCCTTCGCCTCGGGGTCGGTCCGGGTCGGGTCGGGCCGGTCAGCCCACCCGGGTTGGGCTGGGCCGGTTTGGCTCGGCCCACCCGGGATGGGCCCTGGGCGGCCCAGCCCGGCTGTGGGTGCACGCACGCACGCACGCGTGCGTGCCCCCTTCTTCTTCCTCCTCTTCCAGAGGCGCACAAGCAGCGCCTCGGTTTTTCTTTTTTTTTTTTTTTTTTTTTTTTTTTTTTTTTTCTTTCTTTCTTCTCTTCTTCTCCATCTCTCTTCAATCTCTACCCATTAGAGACCTCCAAAACATCGAAATCTCACCTCAAATCCACCCAAACAACATCAAATTTTCGGATCAACATACATGCAAATAAACCCAAAATTTACCAAATCACTTCAATTTTCCACAAATTTGATCCCAATTGATAAGATTCATCAAACTAAACCTCAAGAACACCAAATTGACCTCCTAAAACCAAGTAAAAATAAATAAAATCCGAATTCACCACAACCCATTTTAATCACATTTTTATCAAAAATTTCCATTAAAATGGTAGAGATTACCTTAGATCGATGTTGTGAGGCTCGGATTCCCTCTCCCAAAGTTAGAATTCTTCTCCTCAAACCTCGATTTCCCTCTCTCGGATCTTCCCAATTGTTTGAAACAAATGTTTCCTTTGCATGTTCGATCAATCGATGGGTATATATAGGGTGTTTTAATCTCACGTGCACACGCATCTCGAGGTAAATCTAATGGTCATGAACACCATATGTCACCAACTTCTTGAACACCTTATCATAACAATCATTGCCTTGTTTTACTTTGTTGTGCATCTCGAGGTTAATCCTATGCACGCTGATTTTTCTTTTCAAACTATAGGACTTCAATTTATTCATTAATACATTAATTCAACCTTAGGTTAAATCACCTTAATTAAATCATATAAAATTCATAAGTGCGTCACACTAGCACTCAGCTACCCGGCAACCCATGCCCGCTACCCAAATACCGTGCCGGTCCTCGACACGCACTTCGGGACATATACCCGACTCGTAGCCTTGCCCGATGTCAACTTACACACATGTGATGTTTATATAAATAATAAATTTCCACATCACAATAATAGACATACAACATACACAAATAACACAATATAACCTCGGGTACTCTTATTTGAGTCCACCCATTGTCACCGTAACGCCCGAATTAACCGTTAATCATCGTGATTAACACTAATACTCAATTAAATTAATTTGGGCCGTTACAGGCAAGTATCAGTATGGCACTGATTGAGGTGCTCTGTGATAGGCCTCATAATTTGGACCGAGCTAGAGGATGTTGTGGCAGTTAGACCTGGAACTGTTGAGGATCATTTTGAGAAGGTACGGTAGATTTTCCAGAGACTTAAGAGTACCCAGGAGTGGCAGAAGAGATACTTGACGAGTATCACGATAAGCTTCAGTATGATTCATAGAGACTAGTTACACCTGAAGGTCTCTCTACTGAAAGGTCACGAACGGTTCGGAGTCAAGGAATGACTCGCCCTAAGGGTTATCGGTGTCTTCAGGATTTGTAAAGAGGAACAGTAAGATCGTTAATTTAGGTTACTTATTAGTAAATTTCGAGGACAAAATTCTAATAAGTGGGGGAGACTGTAACAACCCTCAAATTTTAACCCGATGTGTATGGCATTTGTCAGGACCGTGACCCCGCTACGTGATACTGGACAGTATTTCGGACCTCAGGAGTCAACACCGAGGTAATTTTATGATTGTTTGATGTGTATAATAGTATTTTAGACTAATACGTGTCACGAGCCGTTCAGGCAATTTTTAATATGAGTGAGGTTTCGCCTAGGTAAACGGAGGAGAAAATACAATAAAAACATAATTAAAAGAATTATTGAATAATTTAATTACTTATTTGAACGAGACAAGGAGAAAATATACACATGACCAGGAAATACGGACCGAGGAGGCAAAACGGGTCGGGGAAAATTGTTGGAAAGCGCGGGTGTTGGATAAATACACAACAAATGGACCATGGTGTAGGATTGTTAAAGTGACACAGTCCAATAATGGAGCACCATTGGATCAACCTCGAGATGCATGGTTAGGTGGAAATGAAGGGCCATACATGAGACACCACACCACCTAACTCACTGTTCATCACTATTCACACCATACCTTTTTGTTTTTTAAATACAAAACACCCCCCTCACTCTCACTCACGGTCTCTCTTCACTCTCACTCACTTCACGATTTTCCCTCTCCCTCATCTCACCACCGTCCCTTCTCCTATCTCGCTGGTGACCGGACCAGACTCGTCGGAGGGGTTTTCTATCGACAGAGGTAAGCATCTATTTTTCTCTCTCTCCCTCTCGGTTTGATTTCTCTCTCACTCTCGGTTTCTTTCTCTCCCTCTTCTCGGCCTACACCTACACCTCCACGCCCACTGCACCGCCACGCCTGGCCGAACCAGTGGTGACCAGAGGTCACGCCCTTACCTCACCTGGAGATCTCTCTCTCTCTATCTCTCTCTTTACCCTCCTCTCTTTCTCTCATTTTCTCACTGCTTTTCATCATTTTTTGTGTGTACGTGGACTATGGGGTGGCTGCCATGACGGAGACCGGTCGTGAATGACCTCCGGTGACTCACCGGAGTCCAGACCATTCCAGAGCACACCCCTCATGGTCCATGCAAAGTCCTTATCAAGTTGTACACGTTGTATTGATTTGTATGGGTTTTATCCTCTCGCCGAGTGCAGTAGAGGCAAGGACCTTGCCTAAGAGACTTTTTGTGAGTAGTTGGACTTAAGGTACTGAGATGTAGGCTCATGTTTATTTTGTTTGTATGATATTTTATATATATGATTGTAGTTTTTGGATTGGGGATAAATTTTGAGGTGGATACCATGAATTTCATTATGTTGACTTGGACATGAACCTATCGGGGTTTTCACATTTATATAGATTCCTGATTTCCATTTGATTGAGTTATTTCTCAATAATTGATTAGTATTAAATTTTCTTTCGATGTGTTATACTTGCAACAACTCTTTCATAAAACTTTAAGTTTAATGATTTAAGGCTGACTAGGCTCGTCCGGCTCGCTGATTGTCGACTCAAGACCTGCACGGGTCTAGGACGGGCGTACCTAAATGCATTAGAAATTTGGGCCCGTCACAGGCTCAGACGTCGTGGGTGGCGCCGTGGGCGTTATCCCCCACGGTGCCCCTAGCGGCGTCTTCGCCAGTGGGTGTTTTTGGGGTTTTCGAACCACCTCGGCTCATCGTCGGGGTTCTTGCTCTTTCCAACAACTCATCAAACACTTAACCAACCTCAAATAACCAAAACCCCTCGGCCAAACACGTCCAAAACACAAGCCCCGTGTTTTCTCGACAAAAACTCAAAAAATCATTTGAAAATCAAAAAAATAACACCAACTCCAAGTCCATCATTTATGACTTCAAAACAACCTTAAAAATTATAGCAACACCTTATCATGTTGGTGTGCTCACATCAAAATTCGAAACCACCGTCAAAACCCGAGAAATTTAGTATGAAACGTAGAGAATGAGATAGGGATTGAAGATTTAACCTTGGTTTTCTAGTTTCCTCCACTTCATGAACTTCAATGGTCACTTAAACCTCACCACCTCTCACAATTTTTGTCCAACACAAAAAGAGGGGAGAGAAAAGTTGGTAAGAAGTGAGATTGAGGTTTTTATATAAAAATCTTCATCAAAACACACACACACACATCACAAGGCCTTATTGGATGGTGGAGCTGGAGTCAACAAGTCCACATAATATTGACACAATTGACCACACGTGGTCCTTTGATCTTATCTTTCATTGCTTCAATTATTGGACTCCTACCTAGCCCCACGCTGCAACCTGTGCCATTCGCGCACAACGACGGTACCAACCGCCTTAACGTCATTTTATATGAATTATTTAATGAATTTTATCATTTATTGTGTGTATTTAGTCCCCCGACCTAATGCATTGTCATTCGCTTACCCGTTTCCCGCGTCTGTATGCTATTTAGAACGAATACCCGTTACACTATCTCGCACGTCAATAATACAATAACTAACACACATCACAATGTCAATAACCTAATTAACAATAAACATCGCAAATTAAAGCACAACAACACAAAATTTTACTATTTACCTAGCTCCAGGTGCGCCCTAACCTATCTGCGGGTTCCACGAGCATCTAAATTGTTCGCCACGTCTACAACCAAGTCATTAATAACGATGAATTAACTTCAAGCTGTTACTGAAGGTCACCCAAGAGGGGGGTGAATTGGGTTATCGAGATCACCTTTTTAAAACTTTATGCACAAATAATAATGATAATGCATACACCAATGATAAATATCAATGTTATACAATCAAGAAGGGGGTAGAAGAGATGGAAATAAGACACGTGATTTATAGTGGTTCGATCCAACCGATCTACATCCACTACCTAACCTCCCCGGTTAGGATTTTCAAACCTCACTTATATTATCAATAAGTGTTACACCCTAAGCCAACTAGCTTAGTGAATGCCTAGCCTCAACTAGGTCTTTTACATGATGTTTTATCGTAATAAGGTCTTATATATCCACCTAGCCGCAACTTGGCTTTTCCCACCTAGACCCACCTAGGACTTTTCCCACCTAGCCGCAACTAAGATATATGCCTAGCCTTAACTAGGTCTTCCCTTTCGACTTAGATCCCACTAAGTCTTACAATCAAGATTTGATTAAATACAATTGAAATACACTTTACAACGTAAAGTGGTATCAAGTTCAAATACAAGCAAGCCTCCTAGAGCCTAACCACTCTTATGCATGCAAGTATGAAAACAATTGAGAAATGCAAGTATAAAACTGATTTTATGCAAAACTCAAATATGAAACCGTTTCAAATAGATTGATGAGAACAAAAATCGGTTTCAAATCCAAAGAACAAGAAGTTTGATAAAAATCAAGTTTAAGCACAAACTCTTGTTCAAATCAGTCCAAGGGTTTAATAAATCAAGTTTAAGTGCAAAACCCAAGGTAAGTGTGTTTAATAACACAATAAGTAATTTCTCAAGTCAATCACACAAAAATATATAATTTAAGCACAAGAAAAACTAGGAAATGGACTCTCTTACAACCCCAAGAAGATGACTTGAAAAATCAGTTTTGGAGTGGTTGTTGTACTCCTTAGAATGCTTCAAGAGTGCTGGTTTTGATGTTGAATGAACAGCTTCAAAGTGTAACTTGAAAACCCCAAGCTCTTCCTCTTGAAAAATTTAAGCACTTGTATTTTTCTTTGATTTCAAAACCTAATTTGTTTTGCTTGTGTGTTTGAGAGTGTTCTATATATTTATAGACCAAGTTATGACCGTTGCGTGCATCCAAGGACCGAGATTTAATCAAAAATTCGAATTAAAATGAATTTTTCAGCTTTATAAAAAAACTGTCAGAAATGCAATTAGCGCGCTAATATTAAGACCTAGCGCGCTAACTCTGCACATAGCGCACTAATAACAATATTAGCGTGCTAACTGCAAGGACCTCAAAATAATTAATTATGTCCCTTGTGTTAGCGACCCTTTAACACATTCTAAACCCAACAAACCCTCATATGACATATAATACATGTTTGTTATGGGTCATATGGCCTATTTGGATAGTCCGGATATTTTCACAAATATCGAAAATGGAAAATCTCGGTTTCATGATTTGCGAGGGACTTTTTTGCAAATATGCAGTTTTCTTTTCAAAGACCTTTCAAAAACAAGTTTTTCTTTTTCAAAGACTTCCACAATGATTTTTAAAGTACGATTTGAACATACACATATATTTTAACATTGTTTAAACTTATATGACCAAAATCTTCAAGTAATCACTTGACATTTAAAAAAATCCATTTAAAAAACACGATGTGCATGAACTAATGCAATAGGCTTGCGTAAGCGAACTTGAATACCTTACATCAATTTTACGACTCGTGGTCTTGATCTTTTATTTTCATTCCTTTATGTATGCCAAGTCTTAAACTTGAATGGCTTGAATGCTCGGATGTCCGTGATGTGATGTTTCTCAACCTTTGGCGAAACTGAAATATACTTGATAAACTTATTAGTATATTTTCATCTTGTTTGTTTCCATCAAAATCTCGGTCGGAGTTAGAGTGACTAACCACTTAGTCTAACAGTTACAGGAGGGATACACTAATTCAAATATGGCAGATGATCTTGATGGCAAAAAATTTACTTCAGGATATGCGTTCACTTTTGCAGGGGGAGTTGTATCTTGCAAGTCCAAATTGCAAAAGTGTTGCTTTGGCTATGACAGAGGCAGAGTACATTGCCATGATTGAAGCAAGCAAAGAAATGCTCTGGTTGAAGAGATTCCTTCAAGAGTTAGGTTTGAAGCAAGATGGGTATGCAGTGAACTGTGATAGTTAGAATGCTTTAAATTTGAGTAAGAATGCTACTTATCATTGCCGCACTAACTACATAGATATTCGATACTATTGGATCAGAGAAGTTGTGAATGATCATGAGATGACTCCGAAGAAGATTCACACTAATAAGAATCCAGCTGATAAGTTCACGAAGGTAGTGACTCGTGATAAGCATCAGTCTTGCACCAAATTAGTGGGACTGAGTTACATTTGAGCTTCATAGATATTTGGATATCTCCCCATGGGCTGGAGGGGAGATTGTTGGTTTGGTGTAAGTCCACACCAAAGAATCCAGCCCAATTAAGAATTCTAATTGGATTATAATTGTAAACGTAAAGTAAGGAACGAAAATAGCAATTCATTATTTTTATGAGAAGTCGATTGTTGGCCGACTAGGGAGAGAGAGAAAGAAATTGTGAAGACCGAATAGGGTTTTGGGAGAAATATACAAGCATTGAAAAGTCGACTTCAGGAGTTCGACTTGGTGACCGATTTATGTGCACATTCGAGTTGAAGTGTGCAATCTCTCTAGTTTTATTTTCTCTACATTGAAGGCATATCAAGATCTTGAATCTGAAGACTCGCGAAGATGCTTTGGTGATTTCTTGGTGTTCAAGAAAAGAGGTGCAAGGGTTGATACAATTGGGGTAGTTTTTCCTTCGTTCTTAGTGTGATCATCTAAGTTCTTGGGAGATGTATTATTGTATTACTTCATTGTTAGTAAATCTCAAGCAATTGAGATATCTTGTACTCTTTATTCACAAGTTAATTGTTCAGAGTTTGGCCCGTAGTTTTTACCTCTAATTTGGAGGGTTTTTTACGTTAAATCTTGTGTGTTTTGTGGTGTATTTATTTTCGTACATTAATCGTGGTTTGGTGGGATTTATTATTCATCTGTTTCATTGATCAAAGAGGTTTAGTAACCCCAACAAATCTTTCTTATTAACTCCACAACTTTTTTCTTCTATCTATACCCCAACTTTATATTTCTTCCTAATTCCTACCCATGCCATTTACTGCGTACATGTATAGACTACTACTAGTGTTGATAAAACTAGCATAACTAACAATAGTTGATCGGTCTAAGTCGTAAGGGACTTGATTCTCTTTAAGCAAAGTCTCAATTCGGTGAAAGGAACAAATGACGTAGGCAGGCCACATTCAAAGTGGCAGACTAAGCAACTTTTGGTGGGCTAACACAAACTTTCCTCAAGGTGTCTACATTTGCAGGCCCATAACGTTGAGAAGAAGTGAACAATCCTGAGAGAACATGTGAAGTGTTGGCCCGGCCCGGCCAATTAGTTATGCCCAATTTGAAACTTTTTTTTTTTTTTTGACGATAAAAAACTTTAGATGATTTAAGAGAGGTTTTGTGCCTCAAATAAGAAACTGGATCGATCTTTGAAATGCAGCTGTATTGGCTCAAAGAAGATACATTTCCAAAACTACAACACACGCATGAGAGCAATTTGTTTTGGAGTAGTTTCTAAGATTACTTCTAGTTAGTAAGAGTCATACTTCAGAGAATTACAAGATTAAAACATGACGTCAAATAAGGTACAAATATACAACTAGGGGTCTCAGCTATTGCTTCGAACTAATATTAATTGTTAAAATTGACGGTAGTTTCAATCTTTATCTCTCCGTGTTTTAGGGCATCTCTCGATTCAATGGTAAATGTAGATTGTGGCGTGGATTCTCAATGTAGAAAGGATGTTCATCCCCAGTGGCTCAAAAAGACACTGAACTTTAAAATAGATCTCAAATGGTAAAGGTTGATTGTGGCTCAATTGATGATGGTCTCAAATGGTAAAGGTTGATTTAGCTCAATTGATAATGTGACATTTCTTTTTATAATTTATTAATTAAAGCGTGAAAATAAAAATTTAAATAAAATAAGTATTTAAAAAAAGATTGATTATCCAATGTAGATGTCAATTTGAATGTCAATAAGTGACATTCAAAATAGATAGTCTATCTGCATCAGCTCGACATTCAAAATGCACATTTTGTTGGAGAGATTTTTTTCACCCTAATGTTTATTTAGTCATAGTGGCACACATTGATATCCAATCCACATTTCATTGGAGATGTTCTTATGTGTTCAATAAAGTGCATATCTTTTCAAACATGTGAAGATTAGATTTACTTATTGCGGTACATCTTCCTCAATGCTCGATTTTGAATTTTGTGTGGCAGTTAGGTTGATTTTTATTTTTAGGTAGTTTGTCTTCCCTTTATTGGAAGTTTTAATCTTGTTTTTTCCTTGTCGGAAAGTTTTAAGTTCTTCTCCTCGTCAGGAAGTTTTGTTATTCGTTATGTGGTTCAAGCATGTGTTTATGTATTGTAATGTGTTTTAACATTGTAGAGAGCAGTCAATGATTGTCAAACTGTTTCAATTTCATAATCGCATTTACAACCAAAGTAATAGCAGTTCTTTTGAATAAATATGATTAGCTAATCAATATATTTTTGTGATTCTATGTTTATCCTGTACCAAACCATTTAATGATTAATGAAACTCTTATTTTTCTTTGAAAAAAAACTAATATTAATTGTTTAGTCATATAATATATATATATATGTGTGTGTGTATGTATATATAACTACACTATTTATAACTATAGGAACAAAATATATACTCATGTTATGAGTACACTATTTAGAACCATATGATTTAAATCCAACACATTCATTGAGATTTAATGCACAACACATTTTGAAGGATTCTCATGATATGAACATATATCTGGTCTCTTGTAAAATTTCTCATATATATATATATATACATTATGTTAAATTCTCATTCATCCGCACATCATCTGCAAACAACTCACTTGCGACACTTTTCTGCGAACCTATGATCCCCACTAGCATCAATATTGTCCCACTTAATCACCCTTCAACTCGTATGTGTGGAATTTTATCTCAAAAAGTATCAGTATAAGTTAGGAGGGAGGTAATTAATCACTTATGCAGTGAAATCATATTTAATAGATGTGAGACTATTATTCAGCCCACACATCTCTACACTCCACCTTAGATCGAAACTCATCAAGGCGTCTTCTTCTCGATAGGTTCCAACAGAACCATTAACTCTAATACTATGTAAAATTTTACCCACCGCATCGCACATACGTGTGCGAGTCGGTTGATCTGCACCAAACGTGAATCTTGAGGTAGCTCATTAAATAATACGCATAAGTCTGTCCCCTACATATGTGTCCGACGGAAGTTACACTGCCATCGACACGATCCCTATGTATAAAGCCAAATGGAAACTGATCCTCAAATGCAACCAAAAACGGATAAGGTAGACTCAAGAACAGCCATCAAGTTACGTGTAGAAGTTTGAGATATAGAGGATAGAGCCGAGGAGCACCGTAACCATTCCTTGGGTTCAAACTTCAAATGCTTGACCTACGTTGTCAATTGTTGTGGCGGGCCGATGACACGTGTATGGGTTGAAAGAGTCCACGTTGCAGCGCATTTGAGGATTTTGACTCAGCTCGGCCCAACAGCCACCCACTACTGCTTTCAATAAGCGCGCGAATTTGCGAATTCCATTTCCGCCCAAATGTATTTCATTTGGATTTCAACTTCATTTCACATTTTATGAGATTATTATTCTCGAATCCCTCCCTAGACAAAGAGCCATTCTTCGCACAAAAAATCTATTTGGACACTAAAGGTTCGGACTCAAATGGGAGTTTTTGAGATTTTTGTAAATATTAAAGGAGTGTTACAAGTTATAATTTTAAAGTCATTGATTGCTTGAAGATGAATTTGAAATAAAAAATTTTCAAAAAACCCCCTAAGGGTCCGGACTCATGAGTCCAAGTAGCATTACTCTTCTTCGCATGCCCCTAACTATTTATTTTATTTTTATTTTTATATATTTTTTTTTACTTCAGTAGAAATTGAACCTCGATTTCATGAAATATTGCCTTTTTGCAAATAATATATTTACTATCTCACCTGAGCTGAGAGGCTTTGACAACCCGTCATGGATAGTTCATAATTTTTTTTATTTTAAGGAAAAAAATGCTAAATGGAGTGAAACATTAAACTATCCAATTAGTTTTGAAATTGGTTGTGTTAAAAAAAATCTAAAATTCTTCTTTTTGATTCAATTTTGTGTTTTTTTTTCTAGAACTACCACCGATCCTCCTTTTCGATCAGATCGACAATTGTTCCAATCAAATCTCTTTCGTACTGTATTTATACAATAAACAACAAATCTAATAAGATATGTAAAGATTGGTTTATCTTTATTGCAGTGCATCTTCATCAACGGTGTTACGTAAATTTGTACGGCTCGTTGGATTGATCTTGTCTTTAATTTTATAGTATTTGATTTGTTTTCTCCTTGTTGAGAAGCTTTATGTTTTCTTCTTTTTGTTAAGAAGTTTTGTTATTCATTTTGTGGTTTTAGTAATTTTGTGTATTGTCACAAGTTTTCACGTTGTAAAGAGCAATCTCTAATTATCAAACTGTTTCAATTTTGCATTTATAACCAAATTAATGATAGTTAGGGTTAGCGAATTAATATACTTATTCTATGTTTAGTCCTGTATTGAGCCATAAATGATTAACGAAATTTCGATTTATCTTTAAAAAAAAAAAAAATCAAGCAAACCATCTTCGTGCTAAAATAAGTGTGGTGAAACTGATGATAATATGGATATTTGGTCAAACTTTTAAAGCTACGATTAAAAAAAACCAGTTGGGAAATTAGTCATATTAAAAATTTAAGAAAATCAATTAAATCGTCCATTATATTAAATTAAATATAGTGAAAATGTCAATGTATTGAACCTAACTAATTTAAAATTTGATGATTTTTATTTATATTGTAAGTGAGGCGGTAAACATGTAGAAGCTCTTTAGTCATGTCTGTTGGTGATTTGGGATTCATGCGCAGAGGAGATTTCAAAACTATTTTGAGTAAAACCCCGACAAGATCCGAATATGATTTTATTAAAACACGTTTAAACTATAAAAACTTAATCATACCTCAGTTGCAATGTACCTTTCTGAAGGTTAATTGATCTCTAAGACGCTACTAACGACGAGTGCCCTTTATCAGTAGTCCACACACGAATGGCTGCCGAGATTTGAAGTGCTAGCTTCAAGAGAATACTAAACTTTTTTGTTTCTTTCCAAAACGATCTAGAGCATACTAAAACCCTAAGTCGTTTCTTAAAACGAAAATAGAGTTTTGACCTTTTTAATCTTTCTTGTACTTGTATTATAACTCAAAACATCTATTTATACAACCCTTATATATAAACGGTTAAGTAAATTACACATATACTCTTACTTAAAAAGGTATAAGTGTAATACATTATAAGGACGTTTCTGTCATGAATTTTATTATATAAAATTCATTCTTCCGAATCATTTTAAAATCTCGCAAAACCATTCTTAATGTGCGACCCAATAGACTCATAAAACATTGGCAGTGTACCAAAACACATTTTGGTATACAAGT
Organism: Stephania japonica; assembly: GCA_039657345.1. Lineage (NCBI taxonomy): Eukaryota > Viridiplantae > Streptophyta > Magnoliopsida > Ranunculales > Menispermaceae > Stephania > Stephania japonica. The sequence goes on from CM077561.1 coordinate 42,031,468, forward strand.
CATAAGCAGCCTCTAGCAAGACATTATGACTACCCAAGTTGTACGAATATCAAATCGATACAACCTAATTAATAGTGTATATAACATCATTTTGTCACACGATATCCTTTTGATCAAACATAAGACATTAAATTGTCATCCAACATGTTCAATCATACTAGTCTCGATCTCTAGGTAGACTGAAAACATCCAAGTGACATTGATCAATATCAATTCACTTAGACTGGCCTTTTAACAGTCTAACGCATCGAGGATCCACTAGATATCTCTCTCTATATGAGAGGGACAAATTCTATCTCGATTACACAACTTCACCACATTATTCACACCAGTAACCAATCACAACCTTTATAATCGTTCGGTTAAAGACAACGTTTAATTGCGTCAAATCACTGTATTCTTAATGTTGAAGTCTCTGGTAATCTCAAGTCAAATGACTGAATAATATACATATCATGAGAAATAACTATGACTTAATCCATGTGATGTTCTCATAGCGGGTCGATCCAGTACTTTGTTTCCTAACAAGTACTCATGATCTTGATTCGTATTCCTATACATATGATCATCGTATGATCGTCAATTAAGACTAACACTAGTCTTAATTCATTATAGTTCCCAGTATAATAATCAATTAGGGACATTTAGGATATTTCTGTAAATACCATGGATCTTATTATAATGTAAACATGCAAATCAATTATAATAAACAGCAAACGAAATCTTCTATTTTATTAACTAAAATATATTCATAAAGACTATTAATGGATTGACCTAGGGCACATTTCCCATCAATGTCATCAAATAGAATTATTATGTAAAATTAGAGAAAATCATTTTTTGAAGAATTTGAGAAAATCCTTAACATACATTTGTGGCACTAAAGGCCTCGTTTGGTTCATTTCCTTATAACTTATAGTGATAGTTCGGAAATATCTCCTTAAAGTTAATATTTTCATGTTTGGTTCAACATTAAACTTGCAGGGAAGTTGTAAATTTTTAAACAGTAAAATATATTAATTGACATAATAACCTTCAAATAAGAGAGAGATGAGTAATAAAATGGTCATTAATGAGGGGTAGTTGTGTCCACATCTTATGAAAGATAACTCTCTATAGGGGTTTGGGGAAGATATCTCTCACTCTTCCTTGTAAATTTGACAACCAAACAAGATTAGTTCTCAACTCTCTCTAAGTTATCTCTCGAGAGAAAACTCCACTTCCAACCAAACAAGGCCTTACAAAATGAGGGGTTAGACAGCTTGATGGTTTGATATGTGGTATTGTTGGAAGAAGGGGGCAAGAAAAGTTGAATTCCTTCTTATAAAAAACATAAATTTATGAAAATATTATATATATATATATATATATATATATATATATTTTTTTTTTTTTCTTTGATTCGATGACAAAAACAAAACATGGCATACAAACTATGCCTCTTGCCAATTGATAATGTGCATTTGTGTATACGAATCACATTTTAATTTTGAAAATAGTCCTTCATCGAAAAGTTGACATTAAATAAAATTATAATTTGGATTAAAAATATTAAAACTAATGCATCGTCTCTTGCTGAAGCCTTAAATCTCAAACCTTACATTGGAAGCTCAAAATCAATGAAATATCCTCCGCCTACCACAATACTTGTCCAAATAATCTCGTTAGAAATTAAAAGATGCTACAATATTTCACTTTAGGAACCAACTTTAGGCACTAACCTAGTTAATTGATATGCGGTACACCTCATGATGTGTGTGCACGAGTCGCAAAGTGTATCGCTCATATAAACTGACTAGATTGATGTTCAAAATGGGGTTACTCAAACATTTTCTTTAGAAATTATAACCTCTAAATCCAAAACACTAGAAGAATAGGTCATGGAGGTGGGAGCGGCTAAAAGGACTCCAATTTTTGCTAAACATGTCATATTTAATTGCCATACTCCAATTTTTAAATTTTAATTGTTGAATATACCCCACTTTTTTACAAAAACTCCAAAATACGCTTTTTAAATGTATCATTTTTTTGTTGACTATACCCACTACTCAAATATACCTTTGTTTCCTTGGGCCTGTGGATTTTGGTCATATAAGACGAAGACCTCTAAAAGAGAACTCGATTAAGTCCTACTGAGAACTTTAAAGAGGTCTTTTGGTTGCCTTCGACCAAGACCGAGATCTCTTTAAAGTTCTCGGTTGATTCCCACCAAAATCTATAAAGAATTTTTGGTGGAACTAACTAAGATCTCTAAATAAGTCTTGGCCCTATGTGTTCGTAACTCATGGGTCAAAAGAAGGAACAAAAAAAATTTGAAAACTTTAAAAAATACATAAAAATCATGGTATGTTTAGTAAAAACTGAGGTTCTCTTAGCAAAAAAACACATTTACATGAAGGGCAACTGGGTCATTTTATATTTTGTTAAAAAAGTGAGGTATATTCAGCAAAAACTGGGTGTGTTTAGCGGCTGCCTTCCAAGTTAATACATAGAAACCCAAGGGAGCTGTAATATGTAGTATATAGTATTTCCCAAGTAGGGACCATTTAGAAGAAGCCCCTCAATCCAATAATCAAAGAAACGATTTCTGAGCTTTCGAGGAGGCTCTGAAAGCAGTCGATGAGAACGACAACAACGTAAAGCCTCAAAAACACACCAAACACACACACGCACACACACACACGGCGAACATACCAAATCCAAAAACTGAAAACACAGAGGAATGACCAAACGACTCCTCCCAACAACCAAACAGGCCCTTAGCTTTCGCTTCCGCGTCTCTCCTCCGATCCCAAACCCTAGCAGCTCCGCAGCGGCAGATCTATGAATCTCAAAGCCGGCTGAGCGATAGCCTCGGATTCCTCTCCTAGGGCGCGATTCTGGTCTCCGATCCGATCGTGTTTGCGCGGCATTCAGATCGGGAGGAGCGATGCCGTCACAATCAGATCTGGATTTGCAGATCAAGCACTTGATGGACTGCAAGCCTCTGTCGGAGGCGGAGGTGAAGACGCTGTGCGAGCAGGCGCGGGCGATCCTCGTCGAGGAGTGGAACGTGCAGCCTGTCAAGTGTCCGGTCACCGTCTGCGGCGACATCCACGGACAGTTTCATGATCTCATCGAGCTGTTTCGGATCGGCGGAAATGCTCCTGATACCAATTACTTGTTCATGGGAGATTACGTAGGTATGGTGAATCTGTTTGAGTTTTTGCTTGATTGATCGTCTTCTCGGTGGTTTTGGTTTGCATTTATGTGGAATTTGGAATTCAAAAGGAGCCATTTTTATGTGAAATTCAATGGGAGAGAGTTTTTAGCTTGATTTTTCTGGATCTATGTCCTTAAATTCGGTGGTATAGTGAATATTATGAGAGGATCTGTAAATCATGTATATAAATTTAACATGGAACCGACTTTTGAAGAAAATTTTGTACAATTAGGTTAAAGTTCTATTGACTTTAAGTTTTCACTTGTCAGATTAGCGCTCGAGTTGAAATTTTCTTCTGTTGCATAATTCATTTGGCTAGCTTCTTGTGTTTCCAGATTATGCATTCATGGGAAATTCTCTTGAACGATATTTGGTGCGTTGATGCAACTTTGGGTTTGATTTTTATGGTTTGTGTTCTTGAGAATTTTGTATGCACAATGTTGAGAAGATGTGAATGCTTATTGCTTGATGAGAACTTGAACGTTAAATGCTTTCGTACTTCACTTGTATTTTTTGTACCTAGATTTCATGTTATTGTTCGGAGAAATTGATTTGATTGTGCCCTCGTTAATTCATCTTGTATGTCAAATTTAACTATTATTTTGTTTTGTTTTTGCTACTGTAATTTCTTTGCTCTATTTTTATATTCAGGATTATGCGTGTAAGGTTCAGCATCCAAAAATAATAAACTCTATAAATCTCTCTGAACTTAATTAACATCACACTGGGTTTGGCTCACATATGAATGCAAGTAATTAACTCCTGATTTAACTCAAAGTAAAAAATCCTAAACCTAATCAAATACTTTAAAATACTTTGAGGGATTTAGAAAGTCTAGGGGTATTTAATTTGAATTTCGATATACTTTGGTGGAGTTTTAGAAAGTCCAGGGGTATTTAATTTGAATTTCAATGGATTTTGGTGGACTTCGACGAAGGCTAGGTGTATTTAATTTTTAAACTCCATTAGCACTTTGGTGAATTTCTATTAAAAAATTGTATAGAACTAAATCTCACCCTTACCCATGGGATTTGGATGAATTTTTTATCAAGTCCTTCCAAATCCATTAAAATCCCATGATATCCATGGAAATCCATCTCTTGAAAAGTCCATGGAAATCTTAAATTGAATACAACCCCCAAAACTTCATTGAAATCTAAATTAAATACACCTGGACTTTCTAAATACTTAAAAGTCTCTTAAAATGTACGGATTTCTCAAATTGAATACACCTTGATGAATGGAGATCATCAGAATATTCAAATGTTCTCTATGTACCAGCAATAAATCTACTGACTTTGGGCAACTTATATAGAGAAAGGGTACATAATAGAATTGAAGGATGATCATTTGGCCATGTTTAACTCTAGAGATATAATCATTTTTATATCTCCTTTGAAAAATCGATTGTCTCAAATTGAGATTAAGCCTGGATCTTACCCATGCTTCCAATCTATTATTTCTAATGAGTCATGCCATTGTTATGACATCTAAGATATGAAAATATGAACTTGAAATAGTTTGAAGCTAGTAACTTAGAAAAAAATTAGTGAGAGAGTTGTCAGTGATCTAGCATTCAAAACAATAGTGTGAGGGTGCGTGTTTTGGGGAAGAAACACAGATAGGAAATTGCTTCTAATACTCCTTGGCGTGCCAAATCTCCACTACAGTTAGGATACTTGCATCTTTGTGACCCTGTACAGACAACTTCACTTGGAGGAAGTAAATATTTTGTATTTTTATTCATGAACATGCTTTGTAAGTGAAGGTTGATACTTCTGCTGGTGCTATGTTGATAGTTGGTTTTCTTGTTGATGATTTAATCTCCACTAGTAATGACATCACATGATTAGAGACTTCAAGGCGGCTATGATGCAGGAATTTCAGATGACAGACATGGTTATTGGTTTAATGTCCTATTTCCTAGACATTGAGGTCACCTAATGGGATGATGGAATTTTTGTATGCCTGAAGAGGGATGTGGAGATCCTAATTTAGATTAAAACTATAAAAATGCATTGCTATGTCGAGCAGTCATCTGGTTCCTAGACATCTCAATTACTGTGTTAGGCACTAATAATCAATTGTCTCTATGCTACTCATATCACCAATTGCTGCAGACAAGTCCAATGAGTCATTTATGATAGTAAAAACTAGTGTGAAGGGACTCAAATCCCAGATCAGTTTCAGAGCACCAATTGAACTATACTTCACTAAGTAAAAAAAACTGATCTCAAGGTAATTTCTTATTCACAGTTGGGCATTACTACGAAGTTTCATCCCTGTCTCTTTCTTTTCATTTGCTACAAAATTTGAATAAGTAGCTTGACACATTTATTGTAATGTCCAAGGGAAAAGTATTTATGTTTTCTATTTATTTCATAGAAAGGAAAATATTTTAAGAATCCATGTTCTAAAAACTTTAAGCAATTTGTAATTAATGTTGTAACCATGCTGAAGAAAGTGATCCAAGATTAGTCTCTTTCTGTGATTTTAGTTTTTGATATTTAATTACTCTGTTCCCTATTGGTAAAGGAAAAAAATGGAAATTAATAACATCAGCTTGGCCACCTCTAGAAAGGAAGTCAGTTAATAGAAAGGGAGCTCACTAGTTTTGACTTGCACCTAGGATGTTTCTACTATTTTGCATGAGTCCGTAAATTGTTTAGAGTGAGTTCCAAACTTGTAAAGCAATATTATTGGCCATCCTCTTCTTATTTGCTTTATCTGCTCTTTCTTTTCCTTTCTCAGTTGGGATTTGGAATGAGGGTTTGTCCATTGTATTACATTGACCGGGAATTCCCATTTGATCCATCAACTGTTACGAGAATGAATTGCTATAATCAGATGCTGCCTTCTGAAATGAATGTTGAGATTTCAATGAATTTAATCTATTCAGGCTCAAGTACCTTTTTATATTTATGCAGACCGTGGATACTATTCTGTGGAGACGGTCACTCTTCTAGTGGCGTTGAAAGTTCGTTATAGGGATAGGATTACAATCTTAAGAGGAAATCATGAGAGCCGGCAAATAACTCAAGTGTAAGGCAATGCTTTTGTTTTTCATGTCTGCTATTTCTATTTTGTAACTAGTCATATGCCTTTTAAAATATCAAGACTTCAATACAGGCTTTCATTGGGTGTCATTTTTCTGTGGGAGAAAGTAGTAGTAACTGTTCTGTTCCTTAAACTTTGAAGTAAATATTCACAGATTGTGCACTGTTTGTGCTCTCTCTTTCTTTCAATGTATCCCAGAAACCGTGTCTCTTGGATTTAGCACATATGTTTTAAGTGCATTTCTTCTGACATAGGAGATATTTCTAAAGATGCTTTCTACTTGTAGAAGGGATCAGGCCTTTTTTCATGGCTACTAGTCAGTGTTAAGGGTGGAATTTTCAGTTTTAGTCATAGGAAAGCCTTTTCATTAGCTACTTGTTATATGACAATTAACTCTTCATCAAAATCTTGGCATGTTTCCTTGGTCTGGAAGAATTTTAATACAACAACAACAACAACAACAACAACGAGCCTCAGTTCCAAATTAATTGAGGTCGGGTATATGGATCAAACTCTTCCATTGTGTTCAGTTTAATATAATTGATGGTGAGTTTTCCAAACCATTCAAATCCCTCCTAATTAATGCATCCCAAATTAACTTCGGTCTACCCTTACCTCGTCGAATTTCTTCAGTTTTTATTAAGTCAAGTTTTCTAGTGGGGTATCTGTAGGCCGTCTTCGCAGGTGACCAAACCACCGCAACCGCCCTTCCCTAATTTTTGAGTCAATTGGTGCTACTCCTACTTGTCTTGGGATTTCTGTATTTCTTATTCTATCTTTACAAGTTTTACCACACATCCACCTAAGCATCCTCATTTCTGCTATGTTCATTTTATGTAATTGTTGTTGCCTTACCTCCCAATATTCACTTCCATAGAGCATAGCTGACCTAATTGCGTTCATTTAAAATTTTTCTTTTAACTTGGTAGGCATATTTTTATCACAGATCACAGCAGTTGCACTTTTCCATTTCTTCCATCCAGCTTGAATTCTATGCGTGACATCATTCTCAATAGTGACATCATTTTGTATGATTGATCCTAGATATCTAAAGTGTTTCACTTTAGAAACTTCTACTTATCTTAATTTTACCACTGCTCATCTCCATGTCTCGTATTTCTAAACTTAGTGTGTGTATTCGGTTTTCATCCTACTCAACTTAAAGCCTTTAGATTTTAATGTATTCCTCCAAAGTTCTAATTTCCTATTCATTCCATCTCTTGTTTCGTCCGCTAAGACAATATCATCTGCAGATAACATACACCATGGTATATCCTCTTGAATATGCCTAGTTAGTTCATCCATAACTAGCGTAAAGAGATATGGTCTTAAAGCCGATCCTTGATGTAGTTCTATCGTAATGAGAAATTCTTTTGTAGTTCCTCTTAATGTCTTTATACTAGTTACTACTCGCTCATAAATATCCTTAATCGTGTCTATGTATCTAGCATGCACCCCTTTTCTTTCTAGAACCCACCAAAGAACATCTCTAGGAATCCTATCATATGCTTTTTCTAAATCTACAAATACCATATGAAGATCCTTTTTTCTCTCTATATTTTTCCATCAATCTTTGTAAAAGGAAAATTGCCTTCATAGTTGACCTTTCAAGCATGAAGCCAAATTGATTATCTGATAGTTTCTCTTCTTAGCCTATTGTTAATTATCCTCTCCCAAAGTTTCATAGTATGACTCATAAGTTTAATTCCTCGGTAGTTTGAACAACTTTGAATCTCTCATTTGTTTTTAAAGATTGGTACAAGCGTGTTTCTTCTCCAATCCATTGGCATCCGCTTTGATTTTAAAATTTTGTTGAAAAATTTTGTTAACCAAGTCAATCCATTTTCTCCTAAGCATTTTCAAATCTTTATAGGTATTTCATCTGAGCCACATGCTTTCCCTATTTTTATCTCTTTCAATGCCTCTTTTACTTCCAAAATTCTAATATTGCGTGTATAGTTTGCATTTCTTTCTTGGTGCGGGTTTTCATCTACTATGATATCAACTTGGTCATCGTTAAATAAACTATCAAAGTAGCTTCTCCATCTCTCCTAAATATCATCTTTTTCGTCTTTAATATATCTCACATGGCTTAGGTCTTGTTTCTTTTTCTCTCTTAATTGGCTAGCCTATAAATATATTTTTCGTCATCTCTATTACCTAACTTTATATAAAGATCTTCCATGAAGGTTACTTTAGCTTGACCAACTACTTTTTTAGCTTGTTTTCTAGCTTCTCTATATTGATTGTACGCATTTTCATCTTGACACCTATGTATCTTCCTATACATCTCTCTTTTAGTCTTAATTGTTTTTGGACATCCTCGTTCCACCACCATGTTTCCTTCTTTGGTGGTCCCAAGCCTTTAGATATGCCCAACACGTTTGATGCTACTCTTCTTATGCAACTACTCAACTACGTTGTATTAGCATCTAAATCAAGAGTCCAAACGTTTTCTTTTCATAGTTTTTCTCTAAACTCTACTTGTTTACTACTTTTTAGGTTTCACCACTTTATTCTAGGGTCCTTGTCTCTCTTATTCCTATTAAGTCGTAGTTTTAGCTTAATATCAAGTACTTATTAAGTACTACTAATGTTGGGTAGTAAGCGCTTAAACAGGTATTTCTTTGCAGTCTATTTGACTGTTGTTATGATCTCTACTAAAAGTAATTATGTGCGACTTCCTTTTTCTAAAACTAGTATTTGCTAAGACAAGATCATACGCTGAAGTAAATTTTAAGATTGATTCTTCTTCATTTCTAGTACCATAACCAAAACCTCCATGGACTGTCTTGAACTCATCATTACTTGCCCCCACATGCCCATTCAAATCTCCTCCAGTAGAAACCTTTTCATCTAATGATATACCTTGCATAAGTCCATCCATATCGTCCCCAAAATTTGCGTTTGATGCTCTCATTCAATGTTACTTATGGTGCATAGGCGCTAACTATGTTAATTTTTTCGCCTTTAATAATTAATTTAACTAGGATCAATCTATCCCATTCTCTTAATCTCTACGACCTTATCCTTATAATCATTATCCACAAGAATTCTTATTTCATTACATTTCTATCTGTACCAATGTATCGCAACTTAAACCCAGTGTTTCCTATTTCTTTACTCTTTTCCACTACCCATTTGGTCTCTTGAAGGCTAGCAATATTGACTCTCTTTCTAATCATAATATCAACTAATTCCATTGACTTCCCTGTAAGTGTGCCTATTCCATGTCTCTAAACGAATTTTTTCTTCCTTTTATGTTTGTTTTCCTTTTCTATTTTTATTTGTATTTGTATTTGTATTTGTATTTCTATTGTCTAAATGATCTAGCTTCATTATCTATGGTTTTGTTTTTGTTTTCGTGCTCGTATTGAACCAGCTTCTTTACCCACATCCGTCCTCTGTGTGGCAACCCTTGCTCATTTATCTTCACATTCGGGCGGCGATGTGAAGGGACTAGCTTCTTTACCCACACACATTTACCCACACACGTCCAATGTGTACCCTTGCTCATTTATCTTCACACCCAGACGGTGATGTGAAACACACCCTTACTCATTTTTCACTACACCTGGGCTTCGATGCAACGTGTAGCTAGGTGGGAACGCCCCAACGCTTATATTTGTTTGATCCATTTTCCTAGAATGGAAAATGGGTTTGGGGCCTCCCTTTCCCATTTTTCGGGTATGAAAAAAATGGGTTTGGGACCTCCCTTACCCATTGGGCATCAAAGTCCTCCTTCAATGAATTTTTAAAATGTTTCATTACAAAGCTTTTATATGCAATATTCGGACCTCTCCATTCATTAGGACAAGTGTGGGGAAATATTCTTTGAGAAAGAAACTATGTTGTATTAATGTAACTTTTTTCCTTGGGACAAGTGTGGGAAAATAAATGCAACTTCTTTCCTTGTTCATTGTATGCATGATGTAGGCCTGATTTTTTTTCCATTTCAAGGTCTTTTACAATGATTTATCCTATAATATTTCTCTTACACCTGCTTGGGATTCTGATCCAGTTATGGTTTCTATGACGAATGCTTGAGAAAGTATGGAAATGCAAATGTCTGGAAGTACTTCACTGACCTTTTTGATTATTTGCCCCTCACTGCCCTCATTGAAAGTCAGGTGACAGCTCTTGAATGGTGATTGAGACTAGACCACTTTCGATGATAATGATATGTTCTAACAAGTTTTTTTTTTTTCTTTTACTCAACTCTGTAGATTTTCTGTTTGCACGGTGGCCTCTCCCCATCTTTAGATACATTGGACAATATCCGAGCCTTGGACCGTATACAGGAGGTATTATATGATTCAAGCACCGGTCAATTTTTTTTTTCCCTACCTTTTAAAAACCCACTTCTCTTGCTGACATTAATTTGTCTTCCCTGTGATTTGCTGTTGTCATTCTTGTTGCGATTGTAGGTTCCACATGAAGGGCCGATGTGTGATCTTCTGTGGTCGGATCCAGATGACCGATGTGGATGGGGAATTTCACCTCGGGGAGCTGGCTATACATTTGGACAGGATATTGCTGGTAAGTTTAATCATACCAATGGTCTCAGCCTTATCGCAAGAGCGCATCAACTTGTCATGGAAGGTTACAATTGGTCTCAGGTACGGAGCTCGATTTGGGAGATTAATTCTTTTTCTTTTTTTTTTTTTTGAGAAATTGGGAGATTAATTCTTAAGCACAACTTGGACGGTGATTAATTTTTACTGTATGTACTGATTAAATTATTCCACATTTTCAGGAGAAGAATGTAGTAACCGTATTCAGCGCTCCAAACTACTGCTATCGTTGTGGAAATATGGCAGCCATACTTGAGATTGGGGAAAATATGGATCAGAATTTTCTTCGCTTTGACCCAGCCCCTCGGCAAATTGAACCTGACACCACACGCAAAACCCCCGACTATTTTTTGTGATTGCCTTGATCTCATTACCAGTTATTTCATTGCATTCCCTGTTGATTTTCTGTAGATTTGTCTTAGAAAGGAGTTTTTGGTGTTCTGTGAAGGGAGATAGGGACGGAGGTTTTATTCTTTTCTTTGGAGTTATTCTGCTGCTACTGCGCTGCTGCAGTGTTGAGCTGTCCTGCTAGAGAACTTGAACTTTCAGGATGGGTATTACAAGGTATGCACATCATGTGTTCTCGAGGGGAAGCAGCATCAGCAACAACAAAGTATTTCCTGTTTTATATGGCATGAATTCTAACATTCGAAAGTAGAGAGTATTTGACCTGGGACTGACTCATGAGTTGCTCTTTAAATTGTGCAAGCATAAGAGGTCCCAGTTGAAGCATCTTTATCTCATATAAGTGATTCCAGTAGTTGCTCTTGCGCTTGCCATGTATGTATCAGTTGGAATCTCAGGAATCAAGCCAACATTCTCTTTTTCATAATTCAGGTATTTGCTGGTGGATCCAAGCCTCTCTTTTTACATTAATGCTAAGAAGTCGCACAGTAAGTTATGCAATATTTTGGAAACAGTTAGTATGCGCCGAGATGTGTGTACAGTTATCGATGCCGATAAATTAGGAGATTCTTGAAACAAATTAGGGAAAAAAGAAATTTGAGAATGTCTTAATAAGTTCATCTCCAATGCTCTTCTTGCTGCAAATTATTCACAAAGAAAAGGAGATTTCTAGCCTTTCAGAAAAGGCAACGATATAATGAATTCTAGCCTTTCTATGAGAGCACCTACAGTTTTTTGCAGCAGTAAAATGGTTTTATCAGTCACAATCACTTCCTTAGTTTCACAAGCTTCATGCAAAGCACGTGTATTGATTCTATAAAACTTTCGCAAACAAGATATCCATAAACATAGTCCATGGTGTTCAAATTTCATCAGATCAGCGATCAAAGAATCATTTCAAAATTAAACTAAGCATCGTCAATGTCGAGCAAGTCCAAAGCAACTTTAGGAGATAACTATGTGGTATGCACCAAAAATGAGATACATTAACGAGACTTCAGAGACAAAAGTCTTCGCAAAGGTGGAGCTATCTATGTAAAGTTTTCATCTTTTTGTGAGGTCTGTAAAAATATCCATAAGAGGTACACTTCGACTGTGACAAGGTAGCCCGCATCTCCGGCAAACACAAGGTTACACATTTTCAAATAAGTTCAGATATGGATTTACTTCTGAACGTCTACCAATTGCCTCTATGATCCTCAGGAATGCTTAATTCTGAACTTGAAAGAAGAGACTTGGCGCTATTTCTTGAAGTTGAGTGAATCTTCCCCTGCACACTCAATTACTGCAAAAGAGAGTTTCTCATCTTCATCTTCTAACAATGGTTCTTCATTTGTCCATTTACTTTCTGCACGCGATGGCCCAGTTTGATCTAACAAATGCTTGATGGTCCCATAGATGTTTGACGACTCATGTAGATTTGCAGAAATATCGTCGCAGTCAGATTTCTCACCGATCGATAGACTAGTCCCAAATGTTAATTTGCTGTACTGAACATCAACCCATGCCTTGTATTTCTCTCTATCGACGTCTTCACACCGCACTGTCTTCTCTCTACAACTCTGCAATTCTGCCTCCAAAACCTTGATTTCCTCTTCCCTCTTCATAAGCAAGTCTTTCAAGAATTGCAAGGCTTGTTGGTCAAATTCTGCCCGCTCCTCCATCATTCTCTGATACTGCAAGGCCTCCATCTGTACTGCCGCCTTCTCAGTGTGTAATCGTGTGATCATGGCCATTGCCTGATTTGCAGCGATAGCAGAAGCACTTCTCTCTTCGTCGAGCTCCTTGTACAAAGCTACAAGGGATTTTTTATCTAACTCAACGTCTCTCTCTAAGCGATGCAGCATGGCATTGTCATCGGCTTCACTTCCACCATTACTCTCCAAAGCATTCATACTTGAAAACGCCGGGTGGTCAACCAGTAGTGTCTTGGGAAACCTAGGAGGTTCTCCAGAGCTTGCTTTAATGGAATCTGCAGACGAGGTTCTATGAAATTTCATTCTAGCCAATCCAGGTGCCTTGCCGATATCTTCATTTGATGCATCACATTCCATCAGCAATGGCACAGTGACAGACTTGGCATCTTCAATATACAAGAACTCATTAGACTTCACAACCAACAAGGCAAGAATTACGTGCACAATCATTGAACAAACATGATAATGAACTCAACATTGGATAACCTGGAATTGGTGTGGTCAATCCGTCTTCTTCCTCTGGAACCTCCGACTCGGTGTCTGACATAAACTTGAGCTCAGTATATTGAATGTGAGGCAATGGGACAATACCTACCAATTCCTCCCTTTTCTTCGCAGGTATTTCGCTTGGGCAAGTAGGAGGACTTCGCGGAACATCTACTATTAGTGTCTTTGCAGCACCAACTCCCCCAATCGACACCTTACTCTGATCAGTAGCATTGGAAACGCATAAAGTCACATCTCCTAAAGACTCTCCACAGCAACAGCACCCATGTTGCTCTACCTTCCCCAGATTTTCCTCTCCACCAAATTGCAATCTCAAAATCCCCACTAGAGACTCAAGTACATCACCGTTGGACTTGCCCTCAATTGCAAAAGAAAGAAGACAACCCTCACACATTCGCCGCACATTTGAAAGCCTCCGATGAACTTCGCAGTACACCAAGGGAGATAAATCCTTCTTGTGTGTTTCACAGATTGAATCATTGTAGCAAAAATCAGGGTCCCTGCGGACTATATAACAGTCGATCCTAGTGCAGAACAAGCAAGGGAGTTTAAGCCCAAAAAGTCTAGCAAATTCATTGGCAGCAAAAGAAATCAGACCATTGATGAACAGAACTATAATCAATATCCATTCAAGAACTGCATAGATCAAAACACCGATCAATTTCCCAAATTCCGCAAACTGTCTTCTCTCCATCTCCAAACCTCCTCGAGAAACACCAGAAAAACAGTATGATTTATATAAACTCAATAGCCCAGAACCCCAAATCCCCAATTTCCTCTCAAACACAAATTGTGGTCAAGTACAGTTCATGGTGATCAAATAAGAGAAGAACAAAACCCAGATCATGATCTCTCTAATCAATACATATTCACACAATAATTGAAAAGTTTGCACAAAAGATTGTGGTGATTTTTCAAGAGGGAATTAGATATGATGTATGAGTCAAGAATATGTTGCTGGGTTACCTGGAATAGCTGTACATCGTGCCCACCTCTTCTCTTGCTTTTGTTTGTTCAGTTGGTTGGACTACGTGGGCCACCTCTCTTTTCCAGTTTTGAAGTTGGTAGTTATTACAGTTGTATAGATATGTTTACCTTTGAAGTCTAGAATATGTGAGACGGCTGACTGCTTGACCAATAATTGGTACCAGATCATATGAATCTCCACCGTCTGATCTCATTGACCAGGGCTTCTCCACACCACTTGATTGGTTTTCTCTTATTCTGAAGACTGTCTGTACTGTATGGGAAAACAAGGTTGAAATGGGAATCACCCATCAGAAGAAAAGAAAAATAAACTAGTCCTTGGCCTGCATCAGAGATTCTAATAACTGCATTTATACGTCTATATCTATATCTATACTTATATATAAAGCGAATACATATCAAGATGATGATAAAATGATCTTTTAACATTTACTATATCACAACTTCCCAATCAAAATTGGATGTGTCGCATCCGATATGTTTCAAAAATAGAAAATTTCACTACAAACAATACAAACTATTAAAACAGCAAGACTCAAGTTTATATTTTGTTAAGAGAATTAATATTCCTTACATTTGAAAGCATGGTATAATTTGCAATCCCTCAAAATTAATAATCTGTGTACTACTCTCTTTCAAAAAAAAAAAAAAAACACCGTGTACTACTCAATAACAAGCGTACAAAAAGGAACTTGTTATTTTCTAAATAAATGAACGATCATCAAAAGCTGAATCTACCCGTTGACACTTCTTCATGGCAAACGCCCTAGCGGCAATTAATATAAGTGCCTCGAAAAAAAATTTGATCACTACAAAGAGCATCCATGACTATGGCCTTGGTGAAACATGCACATGTTCAGACATGTAAGGTGATCTGCATCCCGGTACCTGCGAAGCCATGTGATGATTAAGAAAGATGGGATATTTTATATAGCTATCAATGAGCTGAAAAAAAAGCAGAAAAGAAACAAGAACAAAAACATAACGGTAGATGCAATTTTTTATCAACTGAGCACAGAAACCCCTCAAACTGAATTGGAAGATAGGTTGGTTAGAAGGAAACAAACAAGGAACTTTTTGTTTGAATCTTCCATCAAAACAATTGTATCCCAAACCATTGGGTTTTCCTTCCTACTTACTGGGTAGCTGTACCTACTCATACCACTTCACTTGTTTAACTAAGGCAAGATGTAGAATGCAGGTGTTTGGAATCATGTACAAAAAACAGAAATACAGAAGAGACTTACCTGCAAAAGATATGTGGGAATCTGAACATATCCTCGTAATAGGAGATCAACATTTTTCAGATTGCTCAGTGGAACAGGTGTTAGAACATAAATAAGCCCTTTCGAGACGTCAATGCCCCTAACAATCCCTGGTTCATTGGACCACAAATTGAAAAAGGGTGTCAAATCCCAAAACATTGAAAATAATATATATTGAAAATCACTCATTCCAATAAACAGGAAGATTCAGTCATCGGTGCATCAATAATTAATCCAAACAATTCAAGACCAAATAACTCCAGTCAGAAAGAATAGAAATCAAACACATTCAAAACAATACGTCAAAATGAAGGAAAGCTTGTCTGATGAATATGCAGACCTACAGTTAGGATAAAGATTCAAACGGTGAATCAGGACACAGCTCAACCATATTATTCTGAAGCACGCAGCAAAATGTCCAATCAATAATATTAAGTACTTTGCATAAAAGTTGCTCTAAGTTAGTAGACCGCAGTTCCTGAAATACATGATGGATAATGAAGTAATACTGAGCTACTTATTGGTACAAAATGTCCCAAAAGTAGAGTTTATTTGCAATTAATTCAAACCAAAAATCATGACACATCTCAACCATATTATTCTGACGCACGCAGCAAGTTCATCAACTTCAAAAATGAGTTCCTATCAGTACATAAGACAGCTTATAAAGGATTTTTTATAAGAAGCATGCTCTTACATCTGTAATAAACATGTTTTGACAAACCCATAAGCTCACAATGATGAGAAAGAGTGTGGTCAAAATAAAAGCAAATACATCCACTTGTCACAAGAGAATCCAGAACTGCTTATAAAACACTCACCAATCAGGATGGGAAAATAAACTAAACATGGCATGAGCAAATTCTGCAATGGCTAACAGCAAGGAAACATTTTACAAGAGCATGGAAGATGAGGGCATTGCTAATTTTGCTTTTTGCTCATTCTTAGCCATTTCTCCTTTGTTTGTATATATTTTTTTTTTCAACACAGGCCTAAATATCTTGATTTCCACTCTGCATGTTTGATGATAATAACCCTCTGTGTCCTATATATTTGATTCAGTTTTATACATATAAGATTTAGATCTTCTAGCAACGCCTCTCACACTCCATCAAGCATCATTTCGGTGCATTGACAAACCAAACATTTCCATTTAAGTCTGAACAACACACAGAGAATGGTTTCATATTCAGATTCATGCAATATAATAATGTGCCTCCACTACCTTTTTTAACCAAGATCTAGTATGCATGGGAAATAATATCTAGACAAATTATTCGTTAATTTACACAAATAGAATGCACATTTCTCGGCATGACCCTGTATGCTTTTAAGTCTGGCTAAAGATCTTCAACAAACGTTACCTAAAGGCTCTTACAGTCAGTCAAATTGCATCATGAGCAACATAACCTCCAAAATCGATTATTCATTCAAGAGGTATATTTCCTATGAAAAGAACGTTACAATTATACAAAAGAGACAGCCAAATGGCAGGAAGTGCAGAAACAGAAGGTTTTTCTAGAATTGGGCGTACCAAGACCAACACACAAGGGTGTGCAAAGCTCCAAATCACTTGATTCAGCGGAACTAACTGCAAGACCAACAATTGTTGCATTCAAGCTGTGGAGGACTTCGGTGCTTGGAACCTTTCGTAGAAAGCCAACATCAATACGAAATAAGAATAAATAGAACTTTCCAAAACTAAATTCTGCGAGTTATGTGATCTTTCTGCTAACCTGGCAATGCAAATGTTTGATTTGGACACTGGATAATGGCACTTCATAAGGAGGAAGAGAAGCCAAAGCATGAGCAAGATCCTTCCATGAGGAAATATTCAAGCTAGTAGGAAAGCACTGTTGGAAGTAATGAAAAATTTTCTTCTCCCGCATAAACTTAGAATCCTTATGCCTTGACAACCTAAATAAACAAAAGAAACATTAGACTAACAGAATTTACAACCAGATAATTCTACTTCTGTTCTAATCCTTTAAAAGTAATTGTATTAAATGTTCATTGCAAACGGCATTTTGACTCTAACCCGTTGCCATAAACTTTATCCAGTTCTAAACCATTATTTTTCTTTTGATCCTTATAGACATCCAATTTTGGTTGAAATTAGCAATATTGTCTGGCAATCCAATGATTAATTACAAAAGTAGTACATGCAAACAACACAAAAAGAAAAGTTCATGCCCCCCAAGATTTCCACTTACCATCTACCACTATGGTCATGGTAAACTGCATCAATTTTGAAAAGATTCGGCTCTTCATCGTCCTCATTCAACCAAAATGGGCCAGCTGGCAGATTCTTACAGTCAATTGGGACACGTATCTGAACCACATGACTTGGAGCAATATATTTCAACATCTCCACCAGTATATCATAACCAATTCCTTGCACAAACAGGGAAAGAAGAAGATGCCAAAGGCTTTTTCAAAATCAAAGAACATCACGGACAGAAAATTATAGTAACAGAGAAGGTAGCAAGTAACAACAATACACATTAAAAACAAATGAACTCACAAAACTAAACCATGGAAAAAAGGCATATATAGAGACTTCGAAAAAAAAGGGCAAAAGTTAGAGCATACCTTTAACCCATCCAGGCGTATTAACAACAAGAGGCAACTGAGATCTTTTCTGATTTCCCCTCTCGTTCAACATATAATACTCAGAGTGGAAATAATCATAGAGGGACCTCACATAATTTAAATAAGCATTTGGGTCCCTTTTTGAAGAAATGTCACCATAGAAAAACCACCTGAAATACACTAAAAGAAATTTAGCAAAGCGATAAATATTTACCACTATAAATACATTCAGCAGCTATAATAAATAAAATAACTAGATAAGACAACCCATGTGTAGTTTAAAAAAGGTAGAATCACACCATTCCAATTCCTTTTGGGATGAATTGTCAAGAGAATAAATTCCTAATTGGGATTAAAGAACTTCTCTAAAGTAGATCTTTAATTCCATTCATATAGAAAGGGATGGCATGAAGAACACCCTTTTATTTTAATTTTTAAAGAAACAAACAATCGTAAAAATAATATCAAGGATTGCAAGGTGCCAAGGCAATCCCACGGCGATTTTCCTAGCCTAGGCGGTCAAAAATATTTATTTAGAGGCCCCTAAATTATAATTTATTTATTTAGAGATCCTCAATTAACAATAATTTTCTTTTATTCACTATAATCCATACTTAATATATATTTCAAGGATACAAATAAAAGCCTCTAGAGCCTTTGAAATATTAGTAATGTTAAACTTTGCTATTGGGTACAATGGATAGGTATCACAAGGATTGCAAGCAGTGGTTGTAAGGTGTCAAGGCGATGCCTAGGCGTTTCCTTGTTAAAGGCGAGGCGTTGCCTAGGTGATAAAAAAAATATTGATTTAGAAGCCCCTGAAAAATTATTTATTTATTTTTAACTCCATGTCTGTTTACTAGTACTACTACTCACTGTCTGTTTACTACATTATTAATAATAATAATTAATATTGAAACTTCATACAATTCTTAGATATTTTACTAGTCTTGAAAAACATCATAAAAGTGTAGGTAGAAAAATGAAATGTATTTGTAAAAAAAAGTATGTAAACTATTTTTAAAAAAAGAGCACCACTATGTGCACCCCAATTGTTTATGAGGGCACCTTAATAGTGTACCTATTTATATGGATTTTGGGGTGCCTTGAGAGGACATTGGGGTGATAGTGTGGCTCTAAAAAAATATATAAATTTAAAACAACTCAAAAAGATTTTTTTTTAAAATTTTACTGTTCACGATGCACTGTGATTACTGTTCATCATCTCCTTTGTGAAGACGATGAACAGTTGGCCTCTGCGACCTCAAAAGTGGGCTGGCGTTAGTTGCTAGAAGTGAAAATTTACCTTTCGAGACACATTAAAACTTTGTTGGAGACGCGCCGAAACCTCGTCGGAAGTCGATCACCGAAGGGCTAAGATCCAAAAGTTGTTGGAAGGGTTGGGGTGGAGTGGAAAAGGTTGATGGGGTAGAGAATGAGGATTCTAATAGGGTTTAAGTTTATATATATATATATATATATATATATATATATATATATAATTATTTAAGGCTCCCATACTCTTAAAAAATTTACTTAGACCTCCTTAAAGACATTAAATATGTTCAAATGCACCCACCGCCCACCTTAGGAACCGCCTAGGCATTTTTTGCCTAAACCGCCTAGGCGATGCCTTATAACCACTAATTGCAAGGCTTTAGGCGATCCCGAGGCAATTCCCTAGCCTGGGCAAGGCAGTGCCTAGGTGATGCCTAGCAGACAAAATAATATTTATTTAAAGGTTCCCATATAAGTATTTATTTATAGGTCCTTAAATAACACCAATTGTCTATTAGTCAATGTTGAAACGTGTGGACCGAAATAATAGTCTCACATCGGATAAGTGAAACTTCATATTGAAGTATATAAGTGATGATCTCCCCTTAACTAGTACTAAGGCCTTTGGTGTAAAACCCCACACCTATAAGTTGAAGGTGGTTAAGTTGGGGACAATATCGGTACTTGTGGAGATCTATGGGCATGCATCTGCGTGTGTGGGCGGGTCCAAGATGAAAAATTTAACAGCCAATGTGATTATTATTTAATATACTAATAAGTCTTTAGGTCCTTATAGTGTTGTCGGATAAGTATTTTGTTATCAAACTTAATTGTAAATAGCCCCTTCAAATTTCTAAAAATTACTTAGAAGGGCACCGCCCGCCTAAGGTACCTCTTAGGCGATTATGTCTCAAAACGCATAGGCGACGCCTTGCAATCATTGGGTATTCTTAGTACCAAACTTAATTGTAATTAGCCCCCTTCAATTTTCTAAAAACTATTTAGTAGGACACCGTGCGCCTAGGCGGTTTTGCTCCAAAATGCCTAGGCAACCGCCTAGGTGCTGCCTTGCAATCACTGAATAATATGTTATATGCATGGAGGATGAGTAGTTTGCTGTTTTTGAAATTTAAAGTTTACAGCAGTACTTTTCAATCCTTGCTAACATCTAAAACTAACTCCTTCATATGCCTTCTCTAACAAAACCCAAGGAAACTTGTGGAGTATCAGCACAAACACAAGCCAAAAAAGCTACAAATGTAAAATTCAAGGCCATCCAAAAAATTCAAGTCTTATTAATGGATTTGATTACAAATACTTGCACGCAGTATTTTAGCAGAAACCTATTGTCATCACGGGACAACTGATGAGTTTTCTACCAAGCAGCTATAGAAATCATTCAAATGACAGCACATTCATCAAGTACAAGTTAAGAAAGACAACTGAAAAGATATACCTTTCTGGCATTTCAAGGCATTGATCTGATATATCTGCAAAGGCTGGACAAAAGGGAAAAGATAAGGAAGTTAGAAACCCTCTTGCTAAAAGAACAAAACCAAGACCAAGTTCAGACAAAACTTAAAAGGAAAAATAGAAATTTATTAGTCCAGGACAAGAAACAGACGTGGAATTTGTTTGTCAAGGAGAATAAGTGATAAAAAGCCCGGAGGAGTAAATTCTGCCTGCCCAACATCAGTTTCCAGATAAGCTACTTTGCCATATCTGCAGGCATAGAGGCGAAAATAGAAGAAAAATCAATCAAAACGAAGAGGTATACACCAAGCATTTAAAGAAACGCCACAATTGATAAATCAATCAGCACTGTTCAAATAATGAAATTAGTGTTCACATCAAAAGTATTAAAGTACCCAATGGAATTTGTCTTCTATCTAATTTATAAATTATAAAGTGTACATACACACTTTTCTGCCAAAGAAGAAGGTAATACACAAATAGAAAGCCAGTTGGGGATAAATTCCACCCGTACATGATTATCTCTAGTCTTGACTGCACAAGCCACAAGGGCAGGCGCAGTCCTATATTACATTCCCTTGGAGTGGAGCAGAAATCAATGGAAGGCACAGTCTTAATTAGGTCTCTAATGTCAAATAAAATTGGCTCCAGATCCGAGAAGCGAGTGGAAGGATAGTTTAGTGCATCGATGACAATCCGTGCATCAGATACCTTTGACAACCTCCCCATAGATAAGACGGTGTTGTAATCTGAATTCAATTGCCCAGTGCTATTACTTTCAATCCTCCTTAAATAGAAACATTTGAACCAACAACAGGTTGGTCCGAGTAGTAAGGGACTTAGTTTCACTCAAGCAATGTCTCAAGTTCGAATCTTGTGGATGGAAAAAATTGGGTTGGGAGCCCCGCCTTGTATGGGGCCCGCAGTGCCCAAGCGTAGAGTAGTTATTGCGTTTGGCGCCAAATACCACATTCAACAACAACATCAGTCCCAAAAGATGCCACATCAATAGCCATATACCACATGGGAAACCAAACAAATAAAAAAAAAAAAGCATTTGAAGGTAAAGCCCCATTTAAAAGTTGTGCATTATTCTAGCTAGATTGGAAGTTTCAACTATTGTCGTTTCACAATCTCATCCATTGCTTGGCTATTGATCAATTACTTATGATCA
Organism: Stephania japonica; assembly: GCA_039657345.1. Classification (NCBI taxonomy): domain Eukaryota; kingdom Viridiplantae; phylum Streptophyta; class Magnoliopsida; order Ranunculales; family Menispermaceae; genus Stephania; species Stephania japonica. The sequence goes on from CM077561.1 coordinate 42,053,679, forward strand.
AGTCACTACAACCAGCTTTCTCATGCTGCCCCTTACTCTCCACTCTCCAGTATAATTGAGTAAAAGTTATCCCTCATTTCAGTTACTCATCAACATTAGTTTTCATCTGAAAGCTCGCCGTCAATATGACAACAATAACAACATAGCCTCAGTCCCAAATTAATTGGGTTCTGCTACATGGATCACAAAAATCAACAATAGCATCTGAAAGCTCGTCGTCAATATAACAACAATAACAACATAGCCTCAGTCCTAAATTAATTGGGTTCAGCTACATGGATCACAAAAATCAACAATAACATCTGAAACTTCGCCGTCAACTGAATAAAATTAAGTGGAGTGAAAAGTTTGATCTAATTAGTTAATCCCAACTAATTTGGGACTAAGGTTTTGTTGTCAATGTTCATATGATTGGTTGATTGCCTCAAATAACAAAAAAAAAAGTCCCAAATTTGCTATCTTTTCAATAAGAATAAAAAAAATCAAAATGCTGCAAATATAGGAAACATCACAAACTTAACATTTGAATAGAAGAGTATACAATGCATTTACAGTTACCTTTGAATGACGTTGTTGAGAAGAAAGCGGCAAAATGTACTCTTGCCGCTATTTTTGGCACCACAAACGACAGTTACAGGAGCAAGCGAAGTCGTTGAATCATAGACTATGGAGGCAACAGCTTGGGACCAAACCTCTGGTATGACCAGCGTTCGCTGAGGTGGTGAATCCGTTCTGCCTTGATAGGAACCTTCTACCGCCTCTAGACTATCAAGTGATTCTGTATCAATGGAATAGCTTTCCTTTGTTTTGTCTTCTGAGGATTCTTCCTCTGAACTTAACACTTCCATCTCTCCTGGAAGCTCAGCGGGTTCTTCCGCGATCAAGCTCTCTTCCTCCTTTCCCATCCCAATCATCTCCATACAAGATTCTAGTGGCTCTGTAAGCACCAAAGTGCTCTTCTTTCTCTTCTTCGTAACGGATTCTTTATCCATTTTCGCTAACTTACTTTTCTTCCTAGGCTCACTATCATCCAAGGTAATCTCCACTCCTTTCCTAATCCCACCACTCTTCTTTTTCTTCTTTTCCATTAATTCTTTCTCTACAGGTTCCAGCATTTCTCTTTGCGCCGAAGACCAAGGCGGCTTTGGGGCAGGGCCCAAATGGCGACTTGTGATGACCAGCCCCCGACCTAGGGTCTAATCGCCCGGCCCAAACCGTTACCTAGACCCGATACCTGAACCAGACCCAAATAACGGCTTGGCACGCCTAAATAAACCTGCGGAATAATCAATCTAACAAGATATATGGTAATAAGAGTGTGAAAGATAATCATAATAAAACCATGCATCATCTTGAAAGTCATAATAAGGGTTTATCCCTTCAAATCAACTCGAGCCTTTTTCCAAAAAGCTTCCAAATCTTAAAGGCTTACAAAATTTCATATTAACACCATAAAGGTTCAAAAACTACCCAAAAACTATGTCTTAAGTTAAAATCCGAGTACAAGGTTTACAAAACAACCAATAATAGCAAAGTACTAGTAATATATGAAGCTCACATGCAAGGGAACTTCAAGATAGGTCATTTCCCTTGCCTTTCCTGTCTATCGCCCTTGTAGATGGACTTGTGTTATAAAGTGAGGTGAACTAAAGAACCAACGGAGCTCAATAAGAGGAAAGACTCGCTCAAACATTAAATACGCAAGTACTACCTAGTACTCATGCAAGTTCTAACATGACATCAAAACCATACTCGCAACACATCATGTACAAGCCAAAGAAGTGTAATTCGCAACCAATCGTAAGCATTTAAATGAACACATAAATATGTATGAGCATAGATCTAGTTCATGTTCATCATAGTCATGGAAGTAGGTGCATTTTCTAGGGAGGAGCATATTTTTCACATCCAACTAATCATCATGTATTCTAAGTACTCTTTGGAGCCTAAACAAATAAGAATACCATTCTTACATAGCATGTCGCAAAGTTCATTTACCTATAGCATAATGGAGTTCATTAATAATAACATGTTCTAAGTTACTTGACATGTAATATAATGCATTCCATGATCGGCTAACATGCACATTTCATAAGTTCACCATTTGCAACACAATGACATAGTCTATGTATTGATATCGCAAGTCGTAATCCATCCACCACAATATAAATGTATGCATAAAGGTCTCGCAACAACATATGGTAAGTATTCATTCATTTCATGCATGATAACATTCATCATTCTTCATTCATACAATCAACACATGTCATACATGGAAAAACTAGATAAAGGGTTTCAATGAAATGCGATAGATAAATATTAATATAGTCTGTTGTTTCATCCAATGCGAACTAGATATTGATAGGAATCCGGTGACCGAATCCTCTACTTTTAGGTTGGGACAATAACTAGTGGAACGCAATGGCCGTCACCGCTACATGTCCCAAAGAACCATCAAGTAACAAATGATGGAACTCCAAACCCTTGCTCTCGAATGGTTCACTTTATGCATTTTATTAGTCAAGTAAAACCTCGGTGGTGAACTACCACTAACATCCTGGGGAATTTAAAATATAGACTACTTGCTAATTTGGCCGGCGGTGGAACTCCACATACATTCTGGGCATCAAATGACATGAAGGGGAAAACAGTGCATTCACAATTCCATAGATAATAGAGATCCAAACTAATATCATGACGCAACCCATACCCGAGTCATTCGATTTCAAAACTTGAATTCATAATTATCTAGTATTCAAGCCATATTTAATGCATGAGTGAAGCTCCCCACTTACTTGGACCCGCCGCGACGCCTACACGGACTCCCCGCGCGCTCGGGGTCCCACATGAATCACCTCGTGAATCTAAACAGTTCATACAACATTGCATAAGTAATTAATCGATTCAAAGTTAAATATTCTTCCATTAATTTGTCTTTGGGGACCCACTAGTGTGGGTCCCGCGGGTTTCGTGTCGTTTGATGCCCTTGTCGAGATGTCGTGGATTTGGTCAAGCCCTAATTTGAACTTTAATTTCAATGCAGGTACCAATTGGTCCCTGTCTGTTGATCAGGGACCAATTTGGTCTCTGTTTGGTTGACCAGGGGCCTTTCAAGCCCCCGGTCAAACCAGTCAACCCACCCCCCCAAGATTGACTAGCCCCTGGAATTGTCCAGGGGCTTGTCCGAACCTGGGGTGGCAGACCAGGGGCAGACCCCAACCCTCAAACCGGTGTTCGAGGGTGGTCCCCAGTGCCGGCGGGCACTGGGGACCCCTCCACCGCGGCTGGCCAAAGTGAGGTGGTTGTGTGCCACCCCTTTCTCCTTCACGGTCTTCATGGGGTGCCATAGACGGCACCCCACGACCACCTCTTTTTCAGACGGCGGCGCCACGTCGCTGTTCTCCCCCCCCCCGCGCAGTGCCTTGTGGCGCCGCCCCACCCAACCAAAGAAAAACAAGAGAAAGGAAGAAGGAGGAAAATGAGGTTACCTCTCTTTTGGGCCTCCACCTAAACCTGGGGTGTCTCCTCTTCCTCTCCTCTCTCTCAAGCTTGTAGAAGACAACAAAGGGCTGACTAGGGTTTGGTAACAACACTTATATAGTTAGGTAGGGTTGTATACAAACTTGATCCAAATGACGCAAATGCCCCTATGGGCCTTGAGACCTATTTCTTTGTTAAGCCCATTTGAACTTATTACCACTTATTCTAAGTCTTGCTAAGATTAGTTTGTGTATCAATTTCATTTATACACACACTTTAGTGTAAGATCACTAAAATGCCTTTAAAACGGGTCGGAAAATATTTGGGTCGTTACATGACTACCCCAGGCCCCCATTTAGTATAAGGCCCCAATTTAGCCATGTACAAGTATTAGTATATTTTTCTTTTTTTGATGAACATATTTGTGTATTTTCACTTAGGGTGTGTTTGATAGCAAAATAAAATTTAATAAGAAAAAACTATTTTCTTTAGCAAATTTTCTTTAGAGAATTTTCTTAAGAAAATTTTCTCAATGTTGTTTGATTGCATGTGAGAAAATTTTATTTTTCAATTTTTTAGTGTTTGATAAGAAATTAAGATTTTTTTTAATTTTCAATTTTTTTACTAGATTTCCCCGCAATCCCACGAATTTAAACATGCTTAGAGTCACAACTCAACAAGTCCATGGGAACTTTATCCCAAAAAGGATATCTCTCAGTCCCAAAGTGTCCATCCACGCTTATGCAATCAAAAACCTCTATGTTGATCCCATCTCATCACACAAACCTTGTACTGACATGAACCCATACAAGAAACTAATAAATTGAGTTGGGAGACAAAATATCAGCATATATTACCTCAATCACAAATCATCCCGTCATCTACTTCAATGAGTACAACATGGAACCATGCGATTTCATCGAAAAAAAAATACTTGAAACTCATGTGAGATATTCCAAGCTTCTCTTTAGAGCCAGAAGAATGAATGATAGGAATCTGTTACATTCTTTACATTCTCCTATATAGCTCTAATCATCTATTAATGTCTACCACTCTACCTAGTGCAACTATGTGGTATTTCATAATTCTGATTGCAATTGTTGTAGTAATAGGAATTTGTTGTAACCATAATTACCATTTTTCTATAACCCTGATTAAGAAACATTATTGTTTTCTATGAAATACAAAAGAGCTTTTTGGCTATTTGTAAGCTTATTTATACGTGTGTTCGAAAGAAGTGTCAGCTTCATCCTTCATCGCCGCTATTGATACAAACACATAGTATTTATGTATCATTTTTTTTTGGTTTAGAGTCTTTATGTATAATTTACGTAGCAGGAAATAAAGTTCAGCAAACTACAAGCATTATTAAAGATGACACACACATAAAACAAAGAGCGAAAAAGAAAAGGTCATCATGACCAACTGATTAGATCATTGCTTTGGCATTCAACAGTTATATCATGCATTGTGCAAGATAATAAAATCCCTTTCGTGCCTTAAACAGAGAAAGAGAAGGCACACCAAATAAATCCATGAGCATAAAATTTTTCCAATCTCATATCTTACACTTCAATTTGAGAATACAATACAGCACATGAATCACAAACCTCAAAATATGATTCTAGTAATTATCAAGCCTTCAAGCGGTACCAAAAATGATAAGACTGAAGTATTTTAAGGGTCATAAATGCTAGCTTTTTGGAGAATCAAACATATTCCTTGAGCACAAAGTAAAAACAAGGAAATGCCACTGATGAGGATTTGAGTTCAAGCACACTATAGAGATTGCAACATTATTGATTTCATTATCACCATCCCTCATTTCATCCCTAGTGATACCCACCATAAGCTTTTGAAACATGGATTACTTTTACGAAGCACAAACATGAGCATTATTTGCTAATTCTAAAAAGCAAGATCTTGACTTCATAAAGTCTATAATCTTAATGTTCACCCTTCTCAAGGCTATATAGCCTTCAGCTCTATTCCGGATTTGGTGAATCCTGGAACTAGAATCCCATGAACTATTCTCTAAAACACATCATCTACTGATTTATATTTTTCATTCATGAAAACACTTTCATCTCAATAGCTACCAAAACTTTGAAACTGCACCTCAAACAAAACCACATAAAAGAAAAATATAATCAAACACTATCTGTGCAAGACTTTACAGCATCAAACAAAATTACTCAAAATCAACACACCACTGTCACTAAATCAAACAAAACAAGAGAACAAGCTAACAAGCTCTACGAAATGCGAAAACACACAGAAATCACTAGCACGATCCTCAACAAATCTCATATCTTAGTCCGATCAAGCCAAGACCGAAACTTTCACAGTGAGACGAAAAGTGCGTACCTTCGATTCTTCGACGAAGAAGAGAACGAGCGATGGATTGAACGGGAAGGTAGGGAAGGGACTGAGCGAGCACTGTGCGCAGAGAGAGATGGAGAGAAGGATCAGATGAGATCGGAGAAGAAATCGAGAATTCAATTTGTCAAGATTGAAGAGATCGATGAGGCAAAACTGTTGTTTGAGAGGATATTGTTGGGTTATAAAGAGATTTGATTGAGATCGGAGGACGAGCCGAGTTGGTGTCGAAGACGAATTCGCTCCAGCAAATTTCCACGCTAAAACAATTTAAAAAAAAAAACGAGGAAAGTTAGGGTTGTTGGATTTTTTTCCTATGCGGCTACTAATTGTATCAAACAGGAATAAATCGGTTATATAAAAAAAAAAAAAAAAATCAATTTTTTACAATTTTTTTCACTTTCTTTGCTATCAAACATACTCTTAATTACTAAAAATTTAACCATCTTATTTGTATACAATCTATTTTTATCACGTATGTATTCCGAGGCACATTGCACAACACACAAATAGATAAGTTAAGTTTATGAGTACAATTTACAAAAATGTTTATTATATTTTTAATCTTTTCCTCATAAAACTGCAAGGAAGAAAATATGAGTTATTCGTTTCTCTTAACTCACGAATACAACTCAATTATCAATATGTTATATCCTTATTATCAAGCTTACAATCAATATATTAGATTCTTGTAAAATTTTCTCTCTCTAATTTATATTTTTTTATATTTCAACAAATGTATAGTGTGTGTTCTAATAAAGCTTGAATTGCATATATTTTATACAATTAAGATAGATGACTTTTTTTTATTACTTTAAGGAAATTTAGATAAATTTTTACTTCAAAAAATATATATTGATGAAGCTTAGATAAACTTTTACTTCAATAAAGTATTGTTTAAAGTCATTATAGACTATAAAAATAATAGAATTTATATTTATTTTTAAGCGAGCTGGTTAATCAAAATTAATATTATAATAATTTATTTATAATTTTGTTAACTAGAATTATATATTTGCTTCTTATACAAAAGCATTTACAATTTATAAAATTTTATAATGTTAGAGTAACACAATTAGATACACTATATACAAAATACTTTTTAAAACAAATAAGTATTGTAGTAATACTTATATTAATTGACATATAAGTATTGTTAATTTTGAAAAATCACATATTGACATATCATAATATATTACGTTGGTAAAACTTAATCAATATATAATTTATATATCATAACATATTGTTAATTTTGAAAAATCATATGTAATGAATTACTAAATAATATATAAACTTAATAATGCAACAACCAACATATATTTAATTATATGCTAAATTTACATAATAATATTTTTATGTATTAATTATGTGTTTAATATATGTTGATAATGTAATTATAAACAACAGTAGTTTTTATGTAGTAAAATATTTTTATTGAAGGCTCCCTTTTAAAATTTCGCCCAAGGCCCCCAAAATGTTAAGACCGGCCCTGTCGAATACCTCTTCTTCGTCTTCGTCGTCTTGACACCACGTTCTTCATTGACATTCACTTCACTCAACTTCTTCTTCTTCTTCCTTGGCATACTGATCTCTCATGGAGTCTCAAATTCTTCAATTTTCACGAAAAAACTCCCTTTTTTCTTCTTGACCTTCTCATTAGGCAACTCTTTCACAACTTGAGATGTTTTCTTCTTCTTCTTCGATTCGCCAACATTAGCAGAATCTCCATCTTCTTCTTCTTCAATTAAATCAAGTGACCTCTTCCTTTTCTTCTTCTTCTTCACCGGTTCTTCGACTTCCTTCCAGACCTCTTTGCATTTTGTAGAAGATCTCTACTTCATCTTCCTCTTTGCCATAATTTCCTTGCCTACTTTAGACAATTCTTCTTCGCTGGCTCTTCGCCTACCGAATCCGTTTTTGCCAAACATTTCTTCTTCTTCTTCGTCACCTTCTTTATACCTAATTGTTCTTATTCATCAGGGTCGGCTTTGGGGCAGGGCTCAAAGGGCGACTGCCCCAAGCCCATGTAACAACCCCAAATTTTTAACTGACTTGTATTACACTTGTTAGGATTGTGACCCAGCTACGTGAATACTGGACTGTATTTCGAACTTCGGGAGTTGACGCCAAGGTAAATTTTATGATTTTGTGATGTGTATATTAGTATCTTAGTATTTTACGGGTCTCGAGCCGTTCGGGCAATTTTTAGTTGAATGAGGTTTCGCCTAGTTAACGGGGGACAAAAATACAAATAAATGAATTTTTATTAATTTAATTAATTAGTTGATGGAATGTGGCAAGAAAACGGGCGCGGCGAACCAAATTTTGAAGAAATGCGGACCGAGGAAATGTAAGATCAATGTGGGAGTTGGATAGTCTCGCGACATACGGGCTATGTGATAGAAATTGTTAAAGAGACAGCCTAATGAGGAGAGCAATGAGATTGGCATTGAGATGTGTATGTGTGTTGAGATAAGATGATGAGGTAAAAGACCCATAAGGGCAACTATTCAAACAATAAAGAAGTGTTAACTTAAGGGCAAAAAGGTCATTTTGATCATATATATACAAAACGTTTTTTATGCAAACCCTACTATTCATCATCTTCTCCAAATACCACCGCCACCTCTCCTCTCCACTCTCCCCCACTGCCATCACCAACCCACCTGACTTCGATGAGGTCAAAGAGACCGGAGGACCGCCGTCGACGAGGTGAGACCTTCTCCCTCTCTCTCTCTCCCTCTCGGCTTCCCTGTCACTCTTCTCCTCTTCTTGGCCTCACGTTCTCCCTCCCTCCTCCTCTCGGCTGGACCATCACCACTGCCACCCACCACAGCATTGGAACCTCGACCATCCACTGGAAACACTGTTGGAAAATGTGCCCTAGGTTAATCCATTAATAGTCTTTATGAATACATTTTAGTTAATAAAATAGAGGATTTCATTTGTTGTTTATTATAATTGATTTGCATGTTTACATTATAATAAGATTCATGGGTATTTACAGAAATATCCTAAATGTCCCTAGTCGATTATTATATTGGGAACTATAATGAATTAAGATTAGTGTGAGTCTTGATTGATGATCATACGATGATTATACGTATAGGAATACAAATCAAGATCATGAGTACTTGTTAGGGAATAAAGTACTTGACCGACCTACTATGAGAACATCACATGGATTAAGTCATAGTTGTTTCTCATGATATGTATATTATTCAATCCTCTGACTTGAGATTACCAGAGACTTCAACATTAGGAATACAGTGATTTGACGCAATCAAACGTTGTCTTTAACCGAATGATTATAAAGGTTGTGATTGGTTACTGTGTGAATAATGTGGTGAAGTTGTGTAATCGAGATAGAATTTGTTCCTCTCATATAGAGAGAGATATCCAGTGGATCCCTCGATGTGTTAGACTGTTAAAAGGCCTAGTCTAAGTGAATTGATATTGATCAATGTCACTTGGATGTTTTCAGTCTACTTGGAGATCGAGACTAGTACGATCGAACATGTTGGATGACAATTCCATGCCTTATATTTGATCAAAAGGATATTGTATGACAAAAGGATGTTATATACATTATTGATTAGGTTGTATCGATTTGATCTTTGTACAACTTGGGTAGTCATAATGTCTTGCTAGAGACCGCTTATGACTTGTATATCAAAATTTGTTTTAGTACACTGCCAACGTTGTATGAGCCTATTGGGTCGCACACTAAGAATGGTTTTGTGAGATTTTAAAATAATTCGGAAGAATGAATTTTATATGATAAAATTCATGACAGAAACGTCCCTGTGGTGTATTACACTTATACTTCTTGAGTAGGGGTATATGTGTAATTTACTTAATTGTCTATATACAAGCATTATATAAATAGACGTTTTAAGTTACAATACGTGTATGAAAATTAAGGGCCGAAACTCTAATTTTTGTTTTAGAAACGAATTAGAGTTGACTGGTACGTTCTGAATTGTTTTAGAGAGAAACCAAGCGTTTGGTATTCTCTCGAAGCTAGCACTTTGAATCTCAGCCGCCATTCGTGTGTGGACAGCTAGTAGAGGGCGTTCGTCATTAGCAGCGCTGTAAAGATCGATCAACATTCTAAAAGGTATATTGCAACCGAGGTATGATTTAGTTTTCATAGTTTAAACGTTTTAATGGAATCATATTCGGATCCTGTTGGGGTTTTTCTCAAATTTTTGTTGAAATTTCCGATGCGTATGAACCTCAAACTCCATCAGTGGTATCAGAGCCTTCGAGTTCGATTCCATTAAATTCATTGCATGTTTTCTTCTGATATATATATGATATATGATTGAAAGCATGTTAATAGTTGATGTATATAAAAATATACATAAGTTTTCTGTGAGATTTATTATCATGGTTTATGTATATGATACATATATTCGTGATTTAATTGAAATCAGTTTCGTACATGCAAGTAACCATGTTAGGTTAATTCGAATAATTTTAATGAATTGAATTTTGTATTCTGTGATCCATGACACCATTAGGTATAATCTTTATTTTCGTGTATTGATGCATGGATGAAATCTCTGTAATTCTGTATGCATATTTAGGTTACATTAATTTAAGTTTCTTAAATTGTATAAGTCTGAATGTTAATTCGAAACTAATATGATTAGGTTTGATTGAGATAGTAGTTCATGATCCAACTACATATTTGTGATTATTTGGATGAGGACCGAAATTGCATATAATTATTTTTGAAATTATTTACTTATCTCATTATATCTATTATGTTATGAAATTTCTATTTGATAGGAGATAGATAACAAATTAGATTAGAAGATAGTAGTAAAATTGAATTCGTTATCCGTATTGGATAGGAGATAAGTGTCGAGAATTTTGTTATTGGTGATATGCTAGTATTCAAATATCTTAAGTCCTAATTGGATTAGGATAAGATGATTAGTTAGATGTGGGCTCGAGTCAATTAAAAATGTTTTAATTGACTTAATTTCGAATAAATTAAGGGGTTAGTTTAGGATAATAAAATTAGCAAAAAATATGATTTTCTATGGCGAATTTTAATTTTCGAAATTGAAATTCGTCTTCTAAAAAAAAAGGGCTGCTGCCCCCTGTTCCCCCGTCCATTGACCGGTCAGCGAAACCACCGCCCGCTGACCGGCCAGTCCTAGCGCACGGAAATTTTTCTATTAGTGAATAGCATAAAAATTTCCTAAATTGTTTAGTGGTTCTACAAATCAATAAAATATATGATATTTCATTGTTTACATAAAAAATCACTAAAATTGAATAAAATCCCTCTATTAAATCTTAAGTTTTGTGCCATCCAATTTTAAATACTTATCAAGGCCTCAATCGTACTAATATAGTTTCAGCCATAGCTGGGTATATTGTGTTATCTTGGTGAGATAAGTTGGGCAAGAGTTACCTAAATGTTTAAATTGGTCCGACTTAATAAAGCTATCAAAATAGTTTTGGGCTTTAGGCATATGATGAGATAAAAACATGCTAAAACATAAGATGTCCTGTATCTCTTAAAAGTATCTAAAATTACATAAGATGTAATTGGTAACTGTTACCTACCTAAATAATCTAGTTTTGTGTTTCATGCCATAGCTGTCATAGAATTAGGTGAAATATGGATTTTAGTCCCCTAAATAAACAGTATGTTTTAGGAGGGATGCTAATTTAGTGGGAGTCTATTCCTCTATATTAAAATAAACTCTGCGTAATCTTTATTGTAGATCAATGGCCTCTTCAAGTAACAATAATCCCTATCACTGCGATCTATCCTTGAGAAGGCTAAGCAATATTGGACTAACTTTCTTGACTGGTTCAGAAACTTGAGAATCGTTCTCAAGCATGAACGCAAGTTGTATGTTCTAGATGCTCCGATCCCTGAGGACCCACCAGCCAATGCTACGAAAATTTGTGAAGGATGCGCATAATAAGCATGTCAACGATTCTACCGATGTTGCATGCATTATGTTGGCAACTATGGTTCTGAACTTCGAAGGACATGGAACTAATGGAAGCCTACGACATGGTCATGCAATTTGAAGGAAATGTTCCAACAACAAGCTAGGCAAGAAAGGTTCGAGACAGTCAAAAACCTGCATTTTTATAAGATGACTGAGGGTGCGTCAGTTAGTCCTCATGTTCTGAAGATAAAGGGCTATGTTGACCAACTTGATAGACTTGGATTTCCCATAAGCCAAGAGTTGGCTATGGATTTGATTCTAAATTCATTACCGGAGAGTTACTCACAATTTGTGATGAACTACAATATGAATAATATGGAGAAATCAATTTTAGAGTTGCATTTGATGCTCAAAACTACTGAACAAAATATAAAAAAACCCTCTAGTAATGTGCTGATGGTCCAAAAGGAAAGGGAATGAAGAAGAAAGGCAAAGGCAAGGTTAAAGTTGTCAAGGCTGCTGCTGCACCTGTCGCAAAGCCTGTGAAACAAGTCAAGCCCCAGCCAGTTCCTGTTTCAAAGCACCAAAAGGAAAAGGAAGGAAATTGTCATTTCTGCCATGCACCTGGACATTGGTTTAAAAATTGTAAACTTTATCTGGAAGATCTAAAGAAGAAAAAGGGTAGTGCAACTACCACCTCAGGTATTTATGTTATTGAAAAAAATTTATCTACTAGTGATTCTTGGGTATTGGATACTGGATGTGGATCTCACATTTGTATAAATGTGCAGGAACTCACTAGAAGTAGGAAGCTGAAAAAAGGAGAAGTCATCCTGTGCGTAGGGAATTGAGCAAGAGTTGCTACCCTGGCTGTTGGATCATATGACTTAGTCTTACCTAGTGGACTTATTTTAACTTTAAATAATTGTTATTATGTGCCTGCCTTCAGCAGAAACATCATTTCTGTTTCATGTTTAGATATGGATAGTTTTGATTTTATTATTTCGAATAATAGATGTTCAATTTCTCGTAAAGGCATCTTTTATGCAAATGTTGATTTGTGTGATGGTCTTTATATTCTAAGCATGAAAATGTCTACTGATACTCCAGTCTTTAACATAAATACAAAGAGATTCAAGTCAAATGATTTGAATCAAACATATCTTTGGCATTGTCGTCTTGGCCACATAAATGAGAAACGCATAACGAAGCTCCATAAAGATGGACTTCTAGATTCATTTGATTTGGAATCATATGAAACGTACGTATCTTGTTTACTAGGCAAGATGACTAAAAGTCCCTTTACTAGACATAGTGAAAGGGCAAATGATTTATTAGGTCTAATACATACTGATGTATGCGGTCCTATAAACACAATGGCTAGAGGAGGTTATCAGTACTTCATTACATTTACTAATGATTTCAACAGATATGGTTATGTGTATCTTATGAAACATAAAGCTGAATCATTTGAGATGTTTTGAACATTTCAAAATGAAGTGCAGAATCAACTTGGTAAAACTATCAAAGCATTTCGATCAGATCGAGGTGGTGAATATTTGAGCCAAGAATTTGATGATCATCTTAGAAATTGTAGGATTGTCTCACAATTAACTCCACCAACAACTCCACAATGGAATGGAGTTTCTGAAAAGAGAAATCGAACCTTATTAGATATGGTTCAATCTATGATGAGTCATACAGATCTTCCTATATCCTTTTGGGGTTATGCATTACAAACTGCTGCTTTTACTTTAAATCGTGTTCCTTCTAAAGCGGTTGATAAAATACCATATGAAATATGATATGAGAAGAGACCTAGTTTGTCTTTCCTTAAGATTTGGGGCTGTGAGGCTTACGTAAAACGACAAGTTTAAGAAAACTAGCACCTAAATCTGACAAGTGTTTATTTGTGGGGTATCCTAAGGAAACAAAAGGACATTACTTTTATAATCCCGCTGAGAACAAAGTGTTTGTTGCTCGGTATGATGCATTTATGGAAAAACAGTTTATTTCAAAAGACATTAGTGGAAGAAAAGTAAATCTTGATGAAGTTCAAGAATCACAGATAAACATTGAACCGCTACTGGAAGTTCAACAAAGTTCTGAACCAGTTGAACCTCCACGTAGATCTAGTAGGGTAAGACATGAGCCAGAGAGATTCGGATTTCTCATTACTGATAGTCGTGATGTGTTGCTTATGGATCAAAATGAGCCCACCACTTATCGGGAGGCTATGTCTGGACCAGACTCAGATAAATGGCTAAGTGCCATGAACTCTGAGATGCAATCCATGTATGATAACTAAGTTTGGAACTTGGTTGATTTACCTGAAGGTGGTAAGACCATTGGATGTAAATGGGTTTTCAAGAAGAAAACTGACATGGATGGCAAAGTGCATATTTTCAAAGTAAGACTTGTAGCAAAAGGTTTCAGGCAAACTCAAGGTGTTGATTACGATGAAACTTTTTCACCAGTAGCCATGCTTAAATCCATAATAATTTTAATTGCCATTGTTGCATATTATGACTATGAGATATGACAAATGGATGTAAAAAAACATTTCTTAATGGAAAGCTACTTGAGGATGTGTATATGTCACAACCTGAAGGTTTTGTACATCCTGAAAATTCTATGAAGGTATGCAAGCTTCAAAGATCTATTTATGGATTAAAGCAAGCTTCTCGAAGTTGGAATCTTCATTTTGATGAAGCAATTAAGGATTTTGGTTTTATTAAGAACGAATATGAGCCTTGTGTATACAAGAAGGTTAGTGGGAGTGTAGTTTTTCTAGTACTGTATGTTAATGATATATTGCTCATTGCAAACGACATCCCAACACTACAGAATGTCAAGTCTTGCTTAGGGAAGTGTTTCTCAATGAAAGACTTAGGAGATACAGCCTATATCCTAGGGATAAAGATCTATAGGGATAGATTTAAAAGGCTAATCAGTCTAAGTCAGAGTGCTTACATAGACAAGGTGCTGAATAGGTTCAGTTTGCAAGATTCGAAAAGAGGATTGTTGCCAATGTCTCATGGCATAAGTCTCAGCAAGACTCAATGTCCCAAGACAAATGATGAGCGAGACCGTATTAATAAAATTACATATGCATCTGCTATTGGATCTATCATGTACGCCATGCTATGCACTCGGCCTGATGTATCATATGCTTTGAGGACTACAAACAGGTATCAGTCAGATCCATGTGAAAGTCACTGGATAGCAGTAAAGAACATTCTTAAATACTTAAGAAGGACTAAAGAAGTGTTCTTGGTCTATGGAAGTTTTGAAAATGATCTAGTTGTAAATAGTTACACAGATGCAAGTTTTCAAATTGATATAGATGATTTCAGATCGTAGTTTGGATATGTGTTTACTCTGAATGGGGGTGTAGTAAGCTAGAAAAGTTCGAAGCAAGAGACTGTGGCAGATTCTACAACAGAAGCTGAGTATATTGCAGCGTCCGATGCAAAGCAAAGGAGGCAGTTTGGATCAAAAAAGTTCATTTCTGAACTAGGGGCGATTCTAAGTATTGCTAGCCCTATTTGTTTGTATTGTGACAATAACGAGGCAATAACACATGCCAAGGAACCTAGATCACACCATAGATCTAAACATATACTCAGGCGTTTTCATCTCATCAGAGAAATCATTGAGATGGGAGATGTGAAGATTTGCAGAGTACCTACTGAAGACAATATTGCGGATCCATTGACAAAGGCTCTTCCACAAGCGAAACACGATGGTCATGTTAGATCATTAGGCATTAGATGCATGAATGATTGTCCATAGAGCAAGTGGGAGATGTTGGGAAATGTGCCATAGGTCAATCCATTAATAGTCTTTATGAATACATTTTAGTTAATAAAATAGAGGATTTCATTTTCTGTTTATTATAATTGATTTGCATGTTTACATTATAATAAGATCCATGGGTATTTACAAAAATATCATAAATGTCCCTAGTCGATTATTATACTGGGAACTATAATGTAACGGCCCAAATTTTATTAAGGCCGTTATTTGCGTATTTTCAGACGTGGACGCCAGCTCAGGTCCATGGAGACGCCACGGACCGGCGAAGATACGCCTGGTTGGGCGGAAAGTATTATTTTTGACTGATTGTTTGACTAACTGTGATGATAATGACTAGACTATGACTCATTACATCGCAGGTGTGGTTTAATATTGTTTAGATCGGGTGAGATTTAGTGTCGGGTATTCGCCTAAAAATGCGTGCAGACGCGGGAACCGGAAGGGCGAGCGACGGGAACACTAGGCGGGGAATGCGTTTAGTTCGATAAAAATAGAATAAATTTGACAAAATAGTAAATTGGTGGGCGCCTAGTGACGCGCGGGGTCGTGGTCGACACGCGTGGGTGGTAGTGTAGTGTGCACGCCCGAGTACGCTCGTCGGTGCGCACAACGAAATTCTAGGCGCGAAAGTATAGGTGAGTATGTATATATATATATATTTATATATATGTATATAAGGAATTTAATATATATATATATTAAAAATTAGAAAAATAAAATATAAAATACAAAATTACCAAAAGGGTATTGAAGGAAAGAAGGAAAGAAATAGACATGAGGGGCATTTTGGTCATTTCACTTCCAAAAATGGGGATAAACACCACCGACACCACCATTTTCCATATTTTGATCAACCGAGAAGAAAAAGAGAGAAGCGAGACGAGGAGCGAGAGACCGAGAGAGAGGAGGAGAGGTGGTGGTCTCGTGGTGGAGAGGCAAACGAGGTGAGTTGTTATGTTGTTTATTGTTGTGTTTTTGTGTTCATTTTTGGAGGGTGGTGTTGGCGGATGTGGTGGTTTGGTGGTGGCGGGGTGGAATTTGGGAGCTCGGACGAACTCGCAAAAGCGGTTCGTCCGAGGAGGGAGACGACAACATGTCGTTCTCTCCCCTCTCCCTCTCCCTCTCCCTCTCCCTCTCTCGATTCATAAATGAAAAAAAAAAAAAAAAAAAAAAGCGGAGCAGCGACGCTCCGCTCTTGAGAAGAAGAAGAAGGGCCGGTTCGGCCCTGAACCGGGCCTGTTCGGTCGGCCTCGAACCCGGTTCGGTTCGCCGAACCGCCCTTAAATTAAAAAAAAAAAAGAGAAAAAAAGAAAAATGGAAAAGAAAATCCAGAAAAATAGGAAAAATTATGGAAAAATTCTGAAAAATCAGAGAAAATGTGAGAAATTAGAAAATGGTTGAAAAAGTGAATTTCAAGACTTTTGGGGTGGTTGGCACCCCGGTGTAACTCGAAAAACGTGCTACAACTAAAAATTGGAATGAAATTCTAATTTTTATTGTCACGATATAAAATCAATTAGTTTGATGCTAAATCACATAAAATGACTTATTCGGACACCAGGGACTTAGGAGACCATAGTCGGATGTCGTGCGCGTATCTCGAGGCGAGAGCGGGATCAGACCGGGACGTATATCGAGTAATTGGAGTACGGTTGAGGTAAGTAAAACCCTTAAGTAACACACTCGAGTGTTTATTTATTTGATTTCATTTGATTCCAGCTATTATTGTTTATCGTTGTTTACTCTATTTCCATGTTCATACCTATGTTGCACGGTTGGTTTTGTCATTCACCACGGATCTTCGGTTTACTCTGTGATGTGTGGGCGGACTTGGGTAAAATTTGGACAATAGGGACGAGAATAAGGGTTCGGACCGGTGAGGGGGTTGGAGAAGCCACCGGGGAATGCCGATGTCCGGATTAGGGTTCGATCCTCGCTACACGCACACATCCATTATTTGTTGTTTATCGATGTTATGTATGCATGCGTCTTAATTACGATTTTTGCTGTTTTTTATCGCGCATGTTTATTTAACAGATTTATTGGCTTCACTTATTATAAATGCTTTGGTTTGTGTACTTTTGGGTTTTACTCACTGGACTCGTCATCTACTTCTTGTGATGATTGAGTGCGGGATCTACTACGACCGGGAGCAAGGAGACTCTTGCGGACTATCGTGACCTTGTCACCGACGGAGTTCGTCTTGTATGTTTTTATTTTTTGTATTGACTTATTTTTGGGTTTATGGGGATTTGTTTAAGATACCGGTGCATGAGTGTATCACATTTTGTTATGTTGAATACAAAGTGTACTTTACCGGGGTTTTCCACATAGGATTAATGCTCTATAATTTGAGAAAATGACATATTTTAAGCTTCATTGTTTACAAATATTAAAATGTTAATTACCGACTAACTTAGGTGAATTAATTGATAATGATGCTTAGTTGGGCGTGGGACACGGTGACGATTACGTGGCTAGTTGTGGGCCGCGTGGCCTCCGTGGCGGACCAATGTGGGAATTGGGGCCGCCACATTTTGGTATCAGAGCTTAGGTTTAAGAAACCCAGGGAGTGAGGTGTGGGTTATGATTACCTCTGATACCGTCACATTTTGGTATCAGAGCCTAGGTTTGAGGAACCTAAAGGATAAAATGATGATGATAGTTAACTCTGATACCGCCACATTTTGGTATCAGAGCTTAGGTTTGAGGAACCTAGGGAATGGAGTGTGGGTTATGATTAACTCTGATACCGTTACAATTTGGTATCATAGCGAGGGTAAACCTCGGGAATTGGAGTTAAACAAGAGTATAAAAATTAAATAAACTTAGATGTGGAAACCCGAAGTGATACCTAGAACTCTATTTGGGAAGTGATGCGAGGCGGGTAGATTCAGGAAATTATATATATATATATATGCGTATGTTTTGATTGTATACTATATAATATGCGCGTATGTATTGAGTCTGATCCATTGCACGTTGGTTGTGCAGTTTAGGATGGATAGACAGGCTCCTACTACTCCGCCCACTACTCAGCCAGAGGTTGGAGATACTAGTGATCATACCACTAGTGACATGGTGATTTGCGAGCTATGATGCGAGAGATTGACTGAGCGACGATTGATTCGACAGAGAAGCGCAGCTATTGCAGCAGGCTCAGATGGCCGAGTTGATGGAGTACATTCGGAGCTCGAGGACGCCAGCAGTAGCACCGATCGCGAGCGAGCGTGCCGCACTGTTACCACTCGAGACCGCATTAGCACCTGCCTGCCATTGTTGCTACACAGCGACGGCCGGGTCGAGACGGTTATAGAGAGGGTTGAGCCGGTGGTGGTACCAAGTAGAGACTACGGTGGTGACACCCACCACTACAGAGCAACAAGTAGGGACTTCGACTTGCCGGGAGTAGGATGTCAGAGGCAGCGAAGATGGTGAAGGATTTTATGAGATTTAATCCTACGTACTTCACTGGAGTCAGTGATCCTGAGGTTGCCGGCCGGTGGTTGATGACACATCGACGACTACACCAGCTGTTAGAGGTACCTGAGGCGGACCAGGCGCGTATCTCGGGGTATTGTTTGAGAGGTCAGGCAGCGGTATGGTGGACTACTTACACTGACATACATTCTACACCATCGACGTGGGCGAGTTTCTCTAGCGATTATTTCTCGATGAGTACATTCCTGCGAGGTGCGATTGAGGTGAGAGAGCAGTTCTTGGGTTTACGACAGGGTACCATGTCGGTATCACAGTACATGGACCGATTCCGGTATCTCATGATGTATGCTATGGATGTGGCGAATACCGAGAGACTTCAGATCTATTACTTCATCCGGGGGTTAGATGAGAGGATCGGAGGTGTGATAGTCGCGGCGGTGCGGAGACGCTACAGATTGTGTATGATAGGGCATTGGCTCGCGAGACATACCTACGACACGGGGTGAGCTTGGGGATAGGTCGGCGAGTTCACATTCGATCGAGACCAAAGAGACGGAGAGCTCAATCTAGCGATCGGGAGCAGGATTTTCGAGCACGCGGGGTTCGCGGCGGGCGAGGATCATGATTTCATTAATGATCGTGATTCGAGAAACGATCGATACGATTATGATGACGAGCGAGATAGATTGGAGTCGCGAGGACGACCAAGATCGATCGATGATCAATTCAAGAATGATGATCGCCGGGTGGTACATGAGATTGTACCTATACCGATCTGATCGAGACGATCGTACGAGACGGGACCGGGATCGAGGGACCGAGTTGGGGTCAAAGATCCGGGGATAGACGAGGTTAGGAGACGAGAGACACGTCGTTGTCATCGTTGCGGTCGGATTGGACACCTCCGAGCGGATTGCGGGAGAGCATCACTACCACCGGAGCGGTGCGGGCAGAGAGATAGAGTCCATGTTGTTGCACCGTCGATCCGGGAGGAGACTAGACAGACTGTTGTGGGTACGTATAAGTTTATTTACTTATTTTGTTGTTTTATTTCGAAGGTGTACCTATTGTTTGATTACCTACGCGATTGAGGACGGTTGATGTGTTCACCGGAGGATGTTGATGAAGATTTGATTAATCACGCGATACACTAGGCCATAGCGAGGGCTATCGGGTGATTGACTAGGATGGGCGTTATCCTTTGGTGGGATCCTAGAGGATGGGTTCTAGGTGATTGGCCAAGTGATGCGTACACTAGTGGGATCCCGACGTACCAGAGTATGGCCTAGGATTGAGTCGCGGATGAGATGGCGATATCAGCTTATTTTTGCCAGTGTTGCGGTTTCGTGTTTCGATGGGGAGGTCTACACAAATTTCGGGACGAAATTTTCCCCTAGTTGGGAAGAAGCGTAATGCCCAAATTTTATTAAGGCCGTTATTTGCGTATTTTCGAGACGTGGACGCCGGCTCGGAGTCCATGGAGACGCCACGGACCGGCGAAGATACGCACTGGTTGGGCGGAAAGTATTATTTTTGATCGATTGTTTGACTAAGCGTGATGATAATGACTAGACTATGACTCATTACATCGCGGGTGTGGTTTAATATTGTTTAGATCGGGTGAGATTTAGTGTCGGGTATTCGCCTAAAAATGCGTGCGACGCGGGAACCGGAAGCGGCGGCGACGGGAACACTAGGCGGGGAATGCGTTTAGTTCGATAAAAATAGAATAAATTTGACAAAATAGTAAATTGGTGGGCGCTAGTGGACGGGCGGGGTCGTGGTCGACACGCGTGGGTGGTAGTGAAGTGTGCACGCCCGAGTACGCTCGTCGGCGCGCACAACGAAATTCTAGGCGCGAAAGTATAGGTGAGTATGTATATATATATTTATATATATGTATATAAGGAATTTAATATATATATATATATTAAAAATCAGAAAAATAAAATAGAAAATGCAAAATTACCAAAAGGGTATTGAAGGAAAGAAGGAAAGAAATAGACATGAAGGGCATTTTGGTCATTTCACTTCCAAAAATGGGGATAAACACCACCGACACCACCATTTTCCATATTTTGATCAAGAGAAGAAAAAGAGAGAAGCGAGACGAGGAGCGAGAGGCAGAGAGGAGGAGAGGTGGTGGTCTCGTGGTGGAGAGGCAAACGAGGTGAGTTGTTATGTTGTTTATTGTTGTGTTTTTGTGTTCATTTTTGGAGGGTGGTGTTGGCGGATGTGGTGGTTTGGTGGTGGCGGGGTGGAATTTGGGAGCTCTGACGACCGCAAGAAGCGGTTCGTCGAGGAGAGGAGACGACAACATGTCGTTCTCCCTCCTCCCTCCCTCTCCCTCTCCCTCTCCCTCTCTCGATTCATAAATGAAAAAAAAAAAAAAAAAAAAAAAAAAAAAGCGAGCGAGCGAGACGCGCTGCTCTTGAGAAAGAAAGAAGAAGGGCGGTTCGGCCCTGAGACCGGTTCGGTTGGCGAAGAACCGCCCTTAAATTAAAAGAAAAAAAAAAAGAGAAAATAAAGAAAAATGGAAAAGAAAATCCGAGAAAAATAGGAAAAATTATGGAAAAATTCTGAAAAATCAGAGAAAATGTGAGAAATTAGAAAATGGTTGAAAAAGTGAATTTCAAGACTTTTGGGGTGGTTGGCACCCGGTGTAACTCGAAAAACGTCTACAACTAAAAATTGGAATGAAATTCTAATTTTTATTGTCACGATATAAAATCAATTAGTTTGATGCTAAATCACATAAAATGACTTATTCGGACACCGGGGACTTAGGAGACCATAGTCGAATGTCGTGCGCGTATCTCGAGGCGAGAGCGGGATCGGGCCGGGACGTATATCGAGTAATTGGAGTACGGTTGAGGTAAGTAAAACCCTTAAGTAACACACTCGAGTGTTTATTTATTTGATTTCATTTGATTCCGGCTATTATTGTTTATCGTTGTTTACTCTATTTCCATGTTCATACCTATGTTGCACGGTTGGTTTTGTCATTCACCGCCGGATCTTACGGTTTACTCTGTGATGTGTGGGCGGACTTGGGTAGAATTTGGACAATAGGGACGAGAATAAGGGTTCGGACCGGTGAGGGGTTGGAGAAGCCCTTAGGGGGAATGCCGATGTCCGGATTAGGGTTCGATCTGCTTGCTACACGGCACACATCCATTATTTGTTGTTTATCGATGTTATGTATGCATGCGTCTTAATTACGGTTGCTGTTTTTCTTTGCGCATGTTTATTTAACGATTTATTGGCTTCACTTATTATAAATCTTTGGTTTGTGTACTTTTGGGTTTTACTCACTTTGGACTCGTCATCTACTTCTTGTGATGATTGAGTGCGGGATCTACTACGACCGGGGAGCAAGGAGACTCTTGCGGACTATACGTGACCTTGTCACCCAGACGGAGTTCGTCTTGTATGTTTTTATTTCTTTGTATTGACTTATTTTTGGGTTTATGGGAATTTGTTTAAGATACCGGTGCATGAGTGTATCACATTTTGTTATGTTGAATACGAGTGTACTTTAGGGTTTTCCACATAGGATTAATGCTCTATAATTTGAGAAAATGACATATTTTAAGCTTCCATTTGTTTACAAATATTAAAATGTTAATTACCGACTAACTTAGGCTGAATTAATTGATAATGATGCTTAGTTGGGCGTGGGACACAGCTGACAGTTACGTGGCTAGTTGTGGGCCCGCGTGGCCTCCCGTGGCGGACCAATGTGAGAATTGGGGCCGCCACATATAATGAATTAAAACTAGTGTGAGTCTTGATTGATGATCATACGTTGATCATACATATATGAATACGAATCAAGATTATGAGTACTTGTTAGGGAACAAAGTACTGGACCGACCCGCTATGAGAACATCACATGGATTAAGTCATAATTGTTTCTCATGATATGTATATTATTCAGTCCTCTGACTTGAGATTACCAGAGACTTCAACATTAGGAATACAGTGATTTGACGTAATCAAACGTTATCTTTAACCGGACGATTATAAAGGTTGTGATTGGTTACTGTGTGAATAATGTAGTGAAGTTGTGTAATCGAGATATAATTTGTCCCTTTCATATAGAGAGAGATATCTAGTGGATCCTTCAATGTGTTAGACTGTTAAAAGGCCTAGTCTAAGTGAATTGATATTGATCAATGTCACTTGGATGTTTTCAGTCTACTTGGAGATTGAGACTAGTACGATCGAACATGTTGGATGATAATTCCATGCCTTATATTTGATCAAAAGGATATCGTATGACAAAAGGATGTTATATACATTATTGATTAGGTTGTATCGATTTGATCTTTGTACAACTTGGGTAGTCATAATGTCTTGCTAGAGACCGCTTATGACTTGTATACCAAAATGTGTTTTGGTACACTGCTAACGTTGTATGAGCCTATCGGGTCGCACACTAAGAATGGTTTTGCAACATTTTAAAATGGTTCGGAAGAATGAATTTTATATGATAAAATTCATGACAGAAACGTCCCTGTGGTTTATTACACTTATACTTCTTGAGTAGGGGTATATGCGTAATTTACTTAACCGTCTATATACAAGCGTTGTATAAATAGAAGTTTTAAGTTACAATACATTTATGAAAATTAAGGGCTGAAACTCTAATTTTCATTTTAGAAACGAATTAGGGTGGACTGGTACGTTCTGAATTGTTTTGGAAAGAAACCAAACATTTGGTATTCTCTCGAAGCTAGCACTTTGAATCTCGGCCGCCGTTCGTATGTGGATAGCTAGTAAAGGGCGTTCGTCATTGGCAGCGCTTTAAAGATCGATCAACATTCTAAAAGGTATATTGCAACCGAGGTATGATTTAGTTTTCATAGTTTAAATATTTTAATGAAATCAGATTCGGATCCTGTTGGGGTTTTTTCTCAAAATTATTTTGAAATTTCCGCTGCGTATGAACCTCAAACTCCATCAGACGCCTAGGTGAGTGTTCCTCCCATTTATCCCTCGTCTGTTTCGTCTCTCTCTTGGTAGTTTTATTTTTCTCTTTACCAGTCTGCCAACTCGACTCACTGCACACATTTTTCTCACTCATTTCTAGCCACCGTGGGGTCATCTTCGACCGGGAACTTGGGCGTAGGCTACCCACGTAGGTCTCGACGTTCCCAGAGGGCTTCACGTTCGGTGGGTGGGTCACTTTTTCGACGAGATAAAAGGGCCATTTGCTCACTGTTTTAACATTTTTGTATGGTTTTTGAGATCATTTCGGTCGTTGTTTTGGGGCTGTCGTGGCTAGTGGGACCATCCACGGTCAAGGCTGATCGGAGTAGAGTCTCCAGCTACTCTGCTGGCCGGATAATACCTCCATGTGTGACTGTTTCATAGGTGTGGTATGGGCAGTAGTGTATATGTGACAGTTTGAAGTGTGTGTGACGGTTTTGGAGTGGGAGTGTGTATGCATGAGGTGTACATCTCACTGTGTGTGTACGCCTTAGTGGGGTGTACACAATAGTTGTGTGTGCGTGTACACCACAGTAGGGTGTACACAACAGTTGTATGTGCGTGCATTGTGAGAATCAACTAGTGTGTGTGTGTGTAGTTGGGGTGTATTTAGGTGTGGTGTGTATTAATGCATGTGGGTTGAATAAAAAGGAAATGGGGCGTATGGACACTTTTAATTAATTGTTATGGACTTGTGTTAAGGCCCCAATAAGGGCCCAACATACACATTACATAATAGAGGCCCATAACAAATATAAATGATATGCAAATGGGTTGTGTTAGGGCCCAACAAGGGCCCAATAAAATAAGCACACCTTAAGGCCCATGACAATGGTATAGGATTAAACTAATGGGATTGAATAGCTAAGCCCAACAAGGGTCCAATAAGTGACACATTTAAATGATTATGGAGTTAGAGTTTGGGCCCAATAAGAGTCCAAAGAGGGACAAGAATGTGTCAAGCCCAATACCTAAGAAACTATGAATAGGTTAACCGTATCAGAGGGTCATTTCCTAACGGTTTAGTTCGCCTTAACAAATGGGTTTAACACGAACTTGTACTAACCACCTTAGGACTAAATGCTAGTCTTAAACTAATACTCGGGATTCAAACCTATAACAGGTAGTCGGGGAACGCGTTAGAGTCTTGGAGTAGTACCGGGTTGCGATTAGTCAGGTAAGTACATACCTGCCTTGTATGTGTATATGTTAGTAGGCCAGTAAGGAAATAACATGTGATATATACATCCTCTATTCATTGATATTGTTGAATTGATCCTTTGTTTGAAGTTCCATTCTATTTTCTTGGTTGTATGTTCTTGGCATGAATGTGTGTCTCGAAGGTATTATGTGGTCCCGCACTAGCTGGGACAATGAGGGTGCCCTCTACGGGGGTAATTGACCACCCCTAGTGTTGTGTGTATTGGGTACTGGATTCGAGAGTTGTTGCGTTGCCTCTCGATTTCAAGCTGCGCTAATGTTGCGACATTGCCCAGGGAGATCTTGCGAGGTCTTTGCCGTATTGCTGTGAAATTAGACCATTCATGGGTCTCTTTTGAATCTTAGAACATGCAAATTTTGATTGTTTATCTATCAGTCTGTTTATCATGCATTTGATTTATTTACTTTCTTGTTATTTCATCTCCACATGATATTTAGACTGCTTTGTTGTTAAATCATAAATTACTGTTACATTCTTCTGGCACTACTTTCAATTTCTTCAGTTGCTCACCGTCTAGTTTGTGACGGTGGGTGCAGATACGGTGGAGAGCAGTAAGGGCAAGGGGCCCTGCCTAGGAGACCTATTTTGAGGACTAGTAGCGGGATCAGAGAGACATTATAGTAGGCGTTTATGTTTTGTTGATTTGTGTATCGTTTCATATTGATATTTTTGGGATTATTGAACTTGACATTTTTGATGAGATTGGGTTTTCCACACTTATAGAATTCATATATTTCCCTTGATTGAGCTATTTCCCTTTGTTATAATTGTATAGCCTTCCGTTGTGTATTATTACAATAACTCTTTCATAAATTACTAAATTGATTAAATAGGAGGCTGACTAGGCTCGTCAGGTTGTCAAGTAATAACTTTGAATCTGCACGGGTCTAGGCCGGGCGTACCCAATTGTACGGGGAAATTCGGGCCGTCACAGCCCCCATATAGTATAAGCCCCAATTTAGCCATGTACAAATATTAGTATATTTTTCTTTTTTGATGAACATATTTGTGTATTTTCACTTAATTACTAGAAATTTAACCATCTTATTTGTGTGCAATCTATTTTTATCGCGTATGTATTTTGAGGCACATTGCACGACACACAAACAGATAAGTTAAACTTATGAGTTACAATTTACAAAAGCATTTATTATATTTTTAATCTTTTTCTCACAAAACTGTAGGGAAGAAAATAGGGCTTATTCGTTTCTCTTAACTCACGAATGCAACTTAATTATTAATATATTAGATCCTTACTATCAAGCGTACAATCAGTATATTAGATTCTTGTAAAATCTGCTCTCTCTAATTTATATTTTTTTATATTTTAACAAATGTATAGTGTGTGTACTAATAATGCTTGAATTGCGTATATTTTATACAATTAAGATGGATGACTTTTTTTTACTTTTAGGAAATTTAGATAAATCTTTACTTCAAAAAATATATATTGATGAAGCTTAGATAATCTTTTACTTCAATAAAGTATTGTTTAAAGTCATGATAGACTATAAAACTAATAAAATTTATATTTATTTTTCAGCGAGCTAGTTAATCAAAATTAATATTATAATAATTTATTTATAATTTTGTTAACTAGAATTATATATTTGCTCCTTATAAAAAAACATGTGCAATTTATAAAATTTTATAATGTTAGAGTAACACAATTAGATACACTATATACAAAATACTTTTTAAGACAAATAAGTATTGTAGTAATACTTATATTAATTGACATATAAGTATTGTTAATTTTGAAAAATCACATATTGACATATCATAATATATTACGTTGGTAAAACTTAATCAATATATAATTTCTATATCATAACATATTATTAATTTTGAAAAATCATATGTAACGATTTACTAAATAATATATAAACTTAATAATGCAACGACCAACATATATTTAATTATATGATAAATTTACATAATAATATTTTTATGTATTAATTATGCATTTAATATATGTTGATAATGTAATTATAAACAACAGTTTTTATGTAGTGTTTTTCGGCTTTAAAAATTAAAAAATATTTTTTAAAACAAAAATTGAAAAATATTATAATGACAATGAGAAGTCGCATTCCAACATGTATTGCCCATACAAGTCGTCTACATGGCATCAGCCATCGTGTTATGCACTGAGATCTGTGTGTACTAATATCCTGAGACGTGCACAAACGGTTAAAAATTCTAGAGTAACTTTCTCGTTGTCATTCTAGCACTTATCTTAAAATTTTATTAGAGAATCAGGGAAGTAATAATTGACTAAATTAACCATCATAGTCCGAAGAGTATATTTATAGTAGACAAGGTCTAGCATTTCTACTAGTTCTATCAAAGTTCAGGTAGTGTGTGGAATGCAAATATTTAATCAAAGCCTATTATGGATCTTTGTAGAATAATCTTGTTATGGATCTTGATAGTTATGACATGGCTTGCAATAAAAGCTGGTACGAAATGAATACAGGTATGCGTTTGTACAATCCCCTAATAATGACTAAAAATAGTGCCCATACTCTGGACCGTACCTATTCATGACATAAACTTTTTTTTTTTTGTCAAGTAAAGTTTATATTTATAAATATATAGGAACTTCTGCCAAAAAATAAAATATATAAAAAACCCTTTTTGTTTGATCCATTTTTCAATGTAATGAAATGTTTTTTTTTCCTTTTTTTGAAGAGAAATCAAAATTTCATTAATTATTCATGGCTCAATGTAGGATTGAACATAGAATCAAGTACATTGATTCGCTAATCCTATTTTTTCAAACGAACTACCAATAATTTGGTTGTGAAAACGATTGTGAAATTGAAACAGTTTGACAATTAAAGACTGTTTTCTACAACATTGAAACTCATTACAATACACAAACACCACTACAACCACATAACGAATAACAAAACTTACTAATAATGAGAGGAAAATCTCAAACTTCCCAATGAGGAAAAGACAAATCAAATACTTCTAACTAGGGAAGAAAAACTAACTATAAAATGAAAAACAAGACAAGATTAATCCAACACTTCACACAAAATTCATGCAACGTCATTGATGAAGATGCACTACAACAAGGATGGTCCAATCTCCACAAATCTAACTAAATATGTAGTTTATTGTATGAAGATACACCACAATAATAATGGACCAATCAAATCCCTTTTACCCTAATTATTTAAATAAAAAACACAACTTCATGTCAGTATCAGTGTAGGCCGCTTTAGGCGAGGCAGGCTTCCCATCGTCCAGACTTAAATAATTTAGGCAGTGGGCCTTAAACTAATTGAAAAGAAATCGAGGGATGTGTTTGTAATTTTGAAAAGTTTTTACTTAAAACTAAAAAATCCAAAACCCTACCTCTTTCCTTCTCCTTCGCAATCGTCAACCACTTCCCTCTCCTTATTCACGCCGACCTCTCCCCTCTCCTTCTCCTTCGCGCAGACCTCTTCGCTTCGGTAACTCTCTCTCTCTCTCTCTCTCTCTCTCTGTAGCATCCCCTAGCCTAATTAGAGCAATACTCAGCCTAAAACCTTAATTAATCCCCCGGTAAATCAGATCAGTCCTAATTAAAGTCAACAGTCTTTCTTCTGTTCCTGATAACAACTTGTATATATTGAAAATCGATAAACAATTAAATCAAAACGCAATGGAAATTAAAATTTTTTTGACAAATCCAAAATATATGAAACCAACATAAAACCTCTGTATTAAAATCATATCCCAAACCTAATTATTACCAAATCATAATTCAACATATATATATATATATATAATAACATGGGAACTTATTACATCGCAGAGAAGATGTTAGACTCCTAATCTTCTCCCTTCCCAAGTAAAAGCGCATGTCCATAACTTGAAAATGTTAAGGTGGGTGAGCTCCTACATGCTCAGTAAGTGACTCTCAAAAGTATATCAATTATCAACTAAATATAAAGGAATAATGCTTAACAACATGAATCCAAGTATATCTAAAAAGGACATTGAAATAATATAAAGAATATATAATTGAATGCAAGTCCATAGTCATTTGCAACTATACGGTGACTTATATGTTAGTTTCAATATCAAAGTAGAGTCGCACTCCCACATCCCTACATAATCCAACCACTGATCATCTGATTGGTTCATGTTAGATGTGCCGCTAATTCAAATGGAAGCATTGATCGGGATAATCGAGGTTACTGGGGGGCAGTATTGGTTGGCCGGCCCGACACTGTTCCAAACCCCAGATCAATTTGTCCCGCCAAACCTCTTTCCGGATTCAATTGCATTTATAAAACATTTATAAAACATGGTTAAGTCACAATACATTGCCTCATCCTCAATCTCTAGTACTATGAGCTCTAACAGTACTAATTTACATTGCATAATTGATGAAAAACATGAATCTCATTTACTTGTGATTAGCTTTCCTAACTCTTACCGACTTGTACGACTCCCCGAAGTCCTCAAACTTTTTTTCTGTCAATTCATTACGTAAAATAGACCAACTGTTATCGATTTAAGTCTAATACTTATTTATTAATACTCATAAACTAGTCCCATTTGAATGTGAAATCTCGGGACGTAGTCTTCAATTTATTTTGACCATTTCACATTTTACGAGGGAAAAACCCTGATATAAAGTCCCAATTCCATAGAAATCTATCAATTCTATTTATTTGGTCAAAATACTATTTTTCTAGATTTTTTTCCTATTTTTCTGGATTTATCTTTAATTTTTCCATAATTTTTTTCTCTTTTTTTTATTGTGTCGGGTCAACCCTGACGGGTCTGACCCGATCCTGGCCAGGGCACTTAGCCTAGCTCGTCCTATAGGCCGAGCCTGATCTAGGGCCCACTGAAGGGACGAACACGCACAACGTGTGTGCGTATCCTTCCTCTCGGACGAACAGAGGACGAACTCTCTGTTCGTTCGAGTTCTTCATCATCATTTTTTTTATTAGATGATCTCCATCATCTACACCTCAACCCTCATCTCTCCAACAAGACAACAACAACAACAATCGAGCACAATACTAAAACCCACCCATCAATTTCATCAAGGAAAGTTATAGAGAAAGCAATTACCAACAAGACTCAATGAAGAAAATGAACTAATTTAAGGCTCCAAATTGACTCCTCTGACCTCTCTCTCTTTCTCTCTCCCTCTCCTCTGTAGATTTTTTTCTTCTCTTCCCCTCTCGTTTTCTCAATTTTACGAGAGAAGAGGCGTGGTTTATTTTTATTTTATTTTATTAGTTAAATGACTAAAATGCCCCCATGCTAATCTATTTTCCATATCTATTCAGCTGCCCTTAAGGAAATTTCACATTTTTCTAATTTTAATTATATATATCGATATCTTCGCGCCTACGATTCCGTTGTGCGTGCCAATGAGCACCCTTGGACGCCCCACGCTTGTCACCTCGCGACCCATTCACGATGTCTAATGTCTCACCATTTGTTTATTATTTTCATTTCCATATATATTTATATATACATACCACAATATATATATATATATACATACGCTTATAATTACGCCTACAAATACGCGATACACGCCAACGAGCACACTCGGTGTATACGCTACCCCATAACTCATATGTGTTACCCATGACCCACACAGGGTATCAGGCATTCCATAATTTGTCATTTTATTCCTTTTTATTTCCATCAACAAATAGTATTACATACCAAACAAACATAATACGACATGCTAATCGTAACCAATCGGGCTTAACCACAAACCTAACTCATATTAATTAGGATTCGATTAACACTAATTACATGCTTAATGTGACGGCTCCAAATTCTCAATGCATTTGGGTATGCCCGGCCTAGAGCCGTGCAGGTCCCGAGTCGATACTCAGCGAGCCTGGCGAGCCTAGTCAGCCTCCAAGTAATCAATTTAACAATTTATAAAAGAGTTATTGCAATTATACGCAGCGGAAAACAAAACAAGTATTTGGAAATAACTCAATCAAATGAAAATTAAGAAATCTATATAAATGTGGAAACCCCGAGTGTTCATAGTATCCATCTCAAAAATGATCCCCAGTTAAATAACCAACCTCGTATATATAAAAACATCATACAATCAGCAATAAGTGTAAAATAAAATCTAACCTAATCCTGAAGTCACGCACTCTGAGAGGTCCTCAGAGCAAATCACCAAGTAGAGGGCCCTTGCCCTTGCTGCACTCCGGGATATCTGCACCCACCGTCACAAACTAGACGGTGAGCAACTGAGAAAAATAGAAAGTAATGCCAGAAGAATTTCACAGTAATTCATGAATATCAAATAAAGCAGTCTAAATATCATGCGGTAATTTAAAGACAGGAATATAAATAAATACAAGTGCATGATAGGCAGACTGATAGATAAACAATCGAAAACATGCGTGTTCTAAGAGTCAAAAAAGGCCATAAGCGGTCAATATTCACAACAATAACCACAACAATCCAGTGCCCAGGTTCACACAACACCAAGGGTGGTCAGGCACTCCTGTAGAGAGTGGCTCGCGTTTCCCCAACTGGTGCAGGCCACATGACACCTTCACAATCAGTACCCAGGTTCACACAACACTGTGGGTAGTAGTAATTTCGATAGGAAATACCCAAGTTTCCCCAACCAGTGCGGGCCACATGATACTATATCAACACACTTACGCCAAGAACACACATACCAAACAAATAAGGGAATGTGAATGCCAACAATGGATAATAGCAAGAATAGCAGTAAATGATAATGAATCGCATGAGAATTTCTTAACTGGCTTACTAATGTACACAAGCTTTAAGGCAAGTGTACTTACCTAAACTATCGCAAATCGTATCCACTCTCGCGAATCCTAACGCGTATCCCGAAT
Organism: Stephania japonica; assembly: GCA_039657345.1. Taxonomy (NCBI): domain Eukaryota; kingdom Viridiplantae; phylum Streptophyta; class Magnoliopsida; order Ranunculales; family Menispermaceae; genus Stephania; species Stephania japonica. Next base: position 42,085,808 of record CM077561.1, read on the forward strand.
TTCCCGCTACCTGACAAGGTCGAAAACTCGTATTAATATATCAAGTCGTTAACTAACCTAAGTTGAACCCCTAGTATTTTTCCAGTGTTTCAAATGACTTGAACAACTTGACAATTTAATAGAAAATGAATACTCTCTCTCTCGGGTTTGAAAAACTATAACACAAGTAAGCTTACTCATAAATTCGTAAGCTCGGCTCGGTCGTGTATGAGTCACGTCATGGTCTCAAGGACTGTCGGCGCAACCACGATGTCATCACTAATAATTTAAGTGGTTTGGTCATCGAGCATCACGAAAACTCAATAACCAAACACCAATCAACAACGAAACTTTCTCGGCTACAAATTGATATTGTCCGATATTGGGAAGGGGTTTCCTTGGCATGAAATGGCTGGGAATACCTCACTTAATCGGAGTTTAAACTCTTTTCATAATTAAAACTCAAACTCAACACTTATATAAAAACATAACTATTATATCTAACTTGTTAAAATTTTTGACACGATTAAGGGTTGCGAGACCTCAACCAAGGTTAGGTGAGACTCTCGACAACCGTCACTGGTGGTGGTCCAACCGGTAGCACTGCCAAAAGTGGCAGTTTTCGGCAAGGCTCCACCACCCCTATCACATTAAATGACAATACTTTAACACTCAATGGAACTGTTTTGACCGCTCGAAGGCTGTGGGACCCATATAGGAGGTTGGTGGGGTCCCCAACAGTATCCCAATCATGGTGGTCCGACGGTGGCATCGCCGGTTACGGTGGCATTTTAGCGAGTAACACAACAACACACATAAAATGAATAGGGAACAAAAGCGAGGTATACCCACACAACTCGACATCACTAACGTTTAATGCTGTGAGGAGGTACTCTAGGTTCGTCGGAGCTCCGGTGGTCCACCATTCTTCCCCTCCGACGGGGACCCATTCACGACAGCCACCACAAACAGTCACATACCTACAAAAATCTTTAAAAAAAAGTGAGACAAAAGAGATAGAAAGAAAGAGACAGCCAAGTGAGGGATGGAGAGAGAGAGATCTACTGTGAAAGAGTGAACTTCGACCACCACTAGCTCAGCTAGGAGTGGTGGTGCAGTGAGCATGGAGGTGAAGGCTGATAGAGAAAAGAACCGAGAAGGAGAGAGAGATGACAGCCGAGAGAGAGAGAGTGGAGAGGAGATGCATACCTCCGGTCAAAACGTGACCTCCGACATCTATTCCGGTCACCGGCGAAGGGCTGAGACGGTGGTGAGATGAGGGAGAGGGATGGTCGTGAGTGAGAGTGAGTGAAGAGTGAGAAGAGAGACCGTGAGAAGAGAGAAAATGAGAGAGGGGGGTGTGTGCATGGAGTGTATGGAGAGAGAGACGTGAGTGATGTGAGTGACGTGAGTGATGGGGTGGGTGGTGAGGTGAGTTGAGTTGAGTGATGGGAGTGGGTAGGGTGTGAGGTGAGTTGAGTGATGGGGGTATGTATGTGTTTGAATTTTTAAATGGGTATGATAGGTATGTCCACCCATTTTTACTAACCCACACATCTCAAAGTTAAACCCAAGGGTTCCCTATTATTTGATTGTGTCACTTTATGAATTTTTAACCCAACACCTGTATTCTCCCAAACATTTTTCCTGACCCAGCTCGCCTCAGCAGTCCGTATTTCCCGTCACATGCATGTTTTTGCCTTGTCTCGTACAGATAAATAATTAAATTATTAAATAATTCTTTTAAATATATTTTTGTTGTATTTTTCTCCCGTTCATCTATGCGAAGCCTCACTCAGTCTAAAATCGCCCGAACAGCGCAAGACCTGTAATGAACTACAATACTAATACATACATCACCGAAATATAATATTACCTTATTGTTGACTACCGAAGCTCAAAATACTGTCCAGTACCACATAGCCGAGTCACAGTCCTACATAAGTCAGTTCAAATTTGAGGGTTGTTACACTTAAGGTAACCAGCCATTACACTCTCTTTCTCTCTCTACACTACAAGAAAAAATATTTTTTACGACATCGAAAAATGTTGTCATATTCTACATTATTAAAAGTTATTTACTATGTAATTAATGTGCAACCAAAATATCTATAATTAAAAAAATAATATATAATGATTTATAAATTTAATTAAATTCTTTATTTTATAATATTTAATCAATCATTAATCATTATTTTTTATCTTGAATAATATTTAATTATATGTTAAATTCAATAAGTTTTAACAGCGTATGGTATGACAACATAATTAAGTGTTGTTAAAGATCGATTTTCTTGTAGTGTCTTTATTTTCTATTTCTCACTTCTTTCTCTCCTCTCTCCTCTCTTTGTCAAGGCCAGCCCCTCGCATCCCTGCGACTGCTCGGGGCACTGCGACAGCTAAAATGTGCAATTTTTTTTAAAGAAATTTGTTGAAATGCTTATTTTCTTTTCTTTGCTCTATATTGAATCATTGATTACAAAAGTATGTTATGAAAATGTGAAATTGTAGAATATGGCTTTACGTGAAGATGTCGAGTTCGATGAACATGGATCAATGAATGTATGCACACTTGAAAGACTTGAACTATAAGAACAAGGTGAGTTGCAATTTTTGCGGAAAAGAGATCAATCAAGGGATTAATCGAATGAAGATGCATTTGGCTCAAATTGTTGGGAGCGTGGAACCGTGTAAGAAGGTTCCAACACTTGTTAGTTGTTAGAGATGAGGTTTGAGAGTATTTAGCCAAAAACAAATCTGCAAGGGCTAAGAAGAAGAATGAACATAGTGTTGTTGATTCATCCTCGTCAGTCCATTGACAAAAGTAAAATATGGATGATGACGATGAGGAAGCCGACGTCGTAGTATTGTCAAATGCTAGTGAAGATAGAACATCTAAGCCTCTTAGGTGAAAATGGCATATTAATAAATTCTTGTCTCCTGATCCAGCTGAGTCGCGTAATAAAAAATACAAGCAACCAACCATCGAAAGCCAACTCAAGAAAGAAGAGAGGAAAAGAGTTGTACAATACATTGCTTGGTGGATTTTATCAAGTGGGGATTCCACTCAACACAACAAAACTGAAAAGTTTTAAGATAATGATTGAAGCGATTGGACAATTTGTGTGACAATCCCAATTTCACTACCTTAAACTGGGCCCCGTCCTGCCTGGACTTATGTAGACCCCGAGTCGACACTTGCGCAGTCAACGCAAGCCTAGTCAGCCTTCCTTACCATTTACTATTAACTAAGCAATTTTAAATGTAATTAAGTGAGTTATTTCAGTTAGTAAGTTATCAGATCATAGCGGAAGCATTAAAATCTCAAACTAACCCAAAACAACTCTATGACATTAGTCAGGACAACTTAGAGTGTGGAAACCCCACATATGTATACATCTAAAAGTATAACAAGTTAGAAGAAATTCAAATACTGTATACATGTCCCAAAATCTCACAAACCCATATCTCAGTGTTTCCAAAAACAAATACGTAAGTAATACAAAGAACTTACATTATAGGCAAGATGAGGTCACCTGGCTATCCTCAACGTCAATCGCCTATCTCTAGTCCTTTTCTCCATTAATCCTGCAGTATGACGGGTCTACACCCACCGTCATAAAAAAAGGACGGTGAATACAGAAAATAATAGTAACAACCAAGTGGAGTCTCAATATAATCTCAAATGCCAAATAAACGGCTAAACTAGTATCATGTGTGAATATCACAAAGATAATGAAAGACTGCATGATAAGTAAATCATTGAGATATCAACGATAAATGAGTGTCGAGAGCACAAAGCAAAAAACATCTAAGTGCTCCAAGTCCATCAGATTACAACACTTAGTATACAACCTGACTTCCAAGACAGATTATCGACCTAAACAAACCACCAACAGTTTAGTATGAATCAGAATACCGTAGCCCACATACAGTTCAACTCACGATCAGACTCCAATCCCTAAACATGCAGGTTTAGACACGTCCATAATCCGTGTAATCAAGGTAGTGAGAGAGATCACTAAGCAGACTCACCGAACCCGTGACCACCATATTGCCCACTTAGACCCAAAAGACCACTCATTTAGAATCTAAGACAAACCAAACCGATAATCCACCAAGGATAGATAACACAAATGGAATTCAAGAAATCATATTTCATCAAGAAATACTGCTCAAGAAAGACAACAACCCAATTTAAATGTACAAATGAAATAATATAAATACTCCCATTGGTTTTACTTATTGTACAACGAGAAATTTCGCGCTCGTGGCTCTCAAACGTCGTCAAATTGATCCCATACGTTCGTCATGAGTCCACTAAGCACCTGGTATTAGTTCAGATCCAATTTGGTCATGTTAGAGTCTTATTTTGTATTTAATTGTAATTTCCATTAATTTTTTCCATTTCCACTATTTTGGGTCAATTCCTCAGTTATTAGGTCATATTCGAACCCATTTAGATACCTGAGAAAAGTTTTCGAAGTTTTCAAAAAATTTCAGAAATTTGGTCATGTGAACAGTGCCACGTAGTGGGGAAAATCCCTGGCAGCGCCATTTAAAACGTGGGATAGGATAACCCCTGCCCTAGATGTCGTGGCCCCACGGCGTCCCTTACGGAGTCACAGACAAAATATAATTGCCAGGGTTTTTCGCAACCTCAATTTGCGTCGTTGTGTTCCGAGCCTATCCCAACCTCATATGGACCTCAATACCCATCAAACTCCACCATAAAATCATAAAAATCAACCTACTACGAATCTGACAAATCGAACGAAAACACACAAAACACACGCCAAAACGACGATAACTAAACGAGGAATCAAGATCTCACCTCTGTTCGTGTCGTGGCACGATCCCTTGGCATCAATCCGCGTCGAAATCAGTCGGAACCCCTCATTCCAGCTCCGTTTTCTCATGAAGAGAAAGAAGGAAAATAGAAGTGAGGGTTGACTCACCTATTTATAGGTGGGTCTCATCTTGGGTTACTTTCATATCTCGAGGCATATCTTGTAGCCCCTAAACACGCCAGCCTCAACCACTCTTGTACACACTTTGGGCCTCCACCTTGTCCTATCTTATTTTACACCAATAACTAACCATTTCTCAAGCGTTTTTGTGCCTGGCTGCACCACGAATCGCACCGTCGCTCGAATGGATACATTAACAACCCGAACATATTCCCAAATTAATTTATTATTGTATTTTATTTTTCGGTCGTCCACAAAAATCGTTTTTCGGACCCGTGTATTCGTATTTTCATCCGCCTGATACCCATTCAACACGTTTTCCTAGGTGAACACTACTCGCAACTCAACGTCACTGTCCTGTCATACAAACACGAGTATAAATAGGTAATACACATCGTCGCACAGACAACATATTTTTCGAGTCGTTACAATTTGGCCCTGGTTTGAAGCCCCCAAGCTACCATGAATTACGGTCCCTTTGCTTAAGGATGAAGTGAAATGTATTGATGACCTTTTAATTCTTGTAAAGCAGTCATGGTCAAAGTCTGGTGTTAGCATCATGACTGATGGTTGGATAGACAGAAAATCAGACTTAGGTCATTGATTAATTTCTTGGTCAATAGCCCAAGTGGTACTACTTTCTTAAAGTCTATGGATTCATCATCTTATGTGAAGACAACACAAAAACATTTGAATTATTAGATGGAATGGTCGAGAAAGTAGGCGAGAAAAATGTAATGCAAGTGATAATTGACAATGCATCTAATTATGCATCGATATGGAGAATGTTGATGCAAAAGAGACCTCACTTGTATTGGACTTCGTGTTCAACCCATTGCATTGATTTGACGCTAGAAGATATTGGTGGACTCCCCAAAGTCAAGTGTAACGACCCGTTATCTTAAGCATATAATTACTGTTAATCTGAATTGTAATTAATCTGAGTTAGACTCGTGGTTAAGCCCGATTTGTCACGATTTATGCGTGTATGGATTTGTGTGATGTATTGTGTTTGTTTGGTGTGTAGTAGTACGTACATGTGAATAAATGAACAATCGGACTAACGAGGGAATGCCTAATACCATGTGTGGGTCATTAGGACACACATGAGACGCGGGATAGCATTGACTCCTGAGATTGCTCATTGGAGTTAATTACGTAATTATAGGCGTAATTATAGACATAAATATATATATTTATATATTATGGATATATATAAATATATATTGAAATAGAAAATAATAATAAATTGTCGAGATCAGTGTGATACGCAGGATCACGAGTGACACGCGTAAGACGTACGGTGGTGCGCACGCCCGAGAGTTCTCGTTGGCGTGCCAACTGGAATTTGAGGCGCAATATATCGATAAATATATATATTTATATATAAATCGGTATATATAAATATATATATAAATATATAATAAATTAGAAAATGAGAAATTAACATTAAGGGTAGTGAGTTTGTAAATGAGGGGATAAAATTAGAAGGGTATTTTGGTCATTTCCCCACCAAAACCGCCTTTTTCTTCATTTAAATGTGAAATCGAATGTGAGAGAGAGAGATCGAGATGAACAAGGAGAGCCGAGATCGGGGAGAGGGAGAGAGAAGGAATTGAGAGCTCGACGATGGAGAGACGAAATCAATGTGAGCTTATGTTCATTGTTGTTATTGTTTCATTTGTTATAGTTGGTATGGCTTCGCCATGGCCGAGAATTGAAACTGACCGAGAGAGGTGAAGGCAAAGGAGTAGTCTCCCTTGCCAGTTTGAGTTGGGTGAGAGCCAACCCAACGATGAATAAAAAAAAAGAGAACAAAGCTGTTGCTCTGTTAAAAATCGAGAGGAAGGGGATGACCCTTGAACCGAGCCGGTTCAGGGGGCAACCAAATTTAAAAAAAAAGAGAAAAAGGAAAAGAAATCTCAAAAAATAGGAAAAAATATGAAAAAATTAATATTTTGACCAAATAAATAGAAATTGAGTGATTTCTATGGAAAATGAGAAACTCGAAAGTCGGAGGAGACTTTATACCAAGGCTTTTACATCGAAAAGTGTGAAATGGTCAAAATAGGTTATAAACTAGGTCCCGAGATTCTAGATTCGAATGAGACCAGTTTAAGAGTGTTAACAAATGAAGATTGGACTTAAGTTAATGACAATTGGTCGATGGTAGGTAATGGACTGACGAGAAAATGGTTGAGGACTCCGAGGAGTCGTACAAGTCAGTAAAAGGTAGAAAGCTCAGGACAGGTAAGTGGGACTCGTACTTTTTATCAATTATGCAATGTAAATTAGTATTATTAGAGCACGTAGTGTTCAGGACTGGGAATGAGGCAATGTACCATGATTTGGTTTTGTTTTGTACAAATTGTTTTGAAATGAAAAATAATTTCGGAAAGAGGTTTTGATGGGACGGATCGGCCTGGAGTTTGGAATTGTGGTGGAGTTGCTAACCATCATCGCACCCCCAATGATTTGGAAATTATCTCGAACAATGCTTTCCAATATAGTTGACTGCTCATCAGTCATAAACTAATCAGATGAGTAGTGATTAGTTTAATTGATGGTGAGGGAGTGCAATTCTATGCTTTTATGAGTTGGCGGCACATTGACAAGAACTGGTTAGATGCCCAGTGACTGGTTCTTGAATAATGTAAGAGGGTTACTCAATTTAAATATTGTGATTGAAAGTACAAATCATGGGTACATTGCAATAGACCAATGACTTGCATCTGTTATATATATACTGTTTATATTGATTTAAATGGTCCTTTAAATATGCATTTTGTTCATGTTGTTATACATTGCCATAATATTAATTGATAGTTGATGGTTGGTATGAGAGTCACTTACTGAGCATGTAGGAGCTCACCCACCTTAACATTTTCAGGTATGAATGTACGCTAGGATTTGGAACTCACGAAAGGAGAAGACCAGAGGTTTATATCTTCTCTACGGTGCAGTGAGTTCATGTTATATATATATATATTGTATTGCTTTATGATTTATAATAATTAAGGTGGGAATAAGAGCTTAATACCGATGTTCATGCCGGTATTGTATATCTTATGATTTATGGAAAAAGTTTTAAAATTTTTCGCTGCGTCTGTTTTATTTTATTTATGAAGTCTCAAGATATACAGGTTGTTATCAGGAATGAGTATAAGGCTGCTGGCTCTAATTAGGTCCGATCCGGTTTAACAGGGCTTAGTTAGGGTTTCAGGCTGAATGTTCTCTAATTTAAATTAGGGGATGTAGCGGCCCTAAATATATCGGCCGCTACGGCGTGCACCACGGAACCACAACTCTGCCAACTCACCATCCAGCTGCTCACCATCCAGCTGCGTCCCACGGCCACTTATTAACCATTACCAATCAATTATGGCTAACTTAATGTCATTTTCTTATATTATAGTTTAAGTTAGCTTATGGACTAGTTATATCATTTTTCTTTAAAATATGCAGCGGAGGTCTCAAATCATCAATTATACAGCGGAAGCAAGTTTGATAATCATAAAGTCTAATATGGAAACCATACTAAAATGTAATCACATATATCCACATAAATGAGATAAAGGTCAAGTATACCCCTTAAAATTCCCAAACCCAAATGAAAACGATATATATACATACATGTACAAACAAACAGGCGTACAAGAGGAGTAGTCCACGTTTTCAGTCACAGATAATCTTCAAGCGTTTCCTTGTCCGTGCATATATCAAATCCTGCACTCAAGTCACCCAACAAATACGGTGACGAGTCCAACGAGTAAATTCCTAAAGAAAACCATCGAGTAAATAATAAACAGATTCAGAAGCCAATGTTAGCTACACATGCAGAGATTATGGGCATCCATAAATCCCTGCGTGTGTAAGTAACAAGCGTGCAAGATGATCAACGAATAATCATGATGACAACAACAATCCCGATAAAACCAGACAGAAATAGAACGCAAGCTCACAAACTAGATCATACTTCATCAATTCGAGCGCCCAAAGGAAACACATCACACCTGGATCCACCCAGACCACTAATGGTGACCGGAAACACTCACAAACCCACCGGACACGTGCACCCCATGGCTCGGGTAGCGATCTACCGGCGGCGCAAGTACACGTGCTACAATCTAGCATGCTTGATCACATGCCACCACCGTCCCGAATAAACTCCTATAGTGAAAACAAATTCAACACCGACCAATAACCAGACCAACACATGATCACAATGAATATGTATAGCAACAACAGTATACGCAAGAATTGAAAGAATTAAATACTCCAAATGTGTTTCTGTTGGGGTTTACGCACCTATATCGTACTCTAATTACCCGGTATCCGTCCTGTCCAAACTCGTTCTTGCCTCGAAATACGCGTCCGATACCTGACTATGTTCACCTAATTCATTTTACTGTGTTTAGTGTATTACCATTGAATTAGATATGCGTTAGGGTCAAAATACCCAAAACAGCCTTAATATTGGCCTCTGTCCTGCACTCAGCGCGTTGGAGGGAATGCCAATACACTGTGATCATCTTCATTTCCTAGAAGCTGTGTACTGGCACTTTCTACCTAGAATTCTAGCAGTCCAGATTGAGTTCTAGCCTTCAAACCCCACAATCACAACATCAACACCATACCTACAACACCAAAACTCATTCCATAACAGTGGGCATACACCCATATCCAAACCATCATTAAAATCCATAAAATTTGTATCAAAAGATAGAGAAATTAGAGAAGATTTATGATCTAACCTTGGTTTGTTGATCCAATACCCATAAGGCCTTCAAATCCTCAAGTGAAACACCTCAAACCCTCACAAGTTCTTCTCATTTTCGTCCAAAAAGAGAGAGAGAAGGGAAAAAATGGTCAAAAGTTGGAAAAATCATTATTTATACTTATCTCTTCATCTTAACTCACATACACATCTCAATACTTGTTTGGATGGCTAGGATGGAGTCAAATGGTCTCCACAACATGCCAAAATTGACTTCATACCCATTCCTTGTCTTATTCAAATGGCACAAATTATTTGCCTTCCTGGGCGTTCCAATACTCGGCTCCAAACGTCGCCCGGTGCCGTTCACGCATAACGACATTACTGACCATCTCAACATCATTTATAATGAATTATTTAATGAATTTTATTATTTATTGAGTGTATCTAGTCCCCTGTCCTATTGTGCTAACTATTCGCCACCGGGTCTACGTGCCTATGTGCCCGTCGTGGCGAAATCGCATCACACCACCTCACTCGTCAATGGACAATATAAAAACACATATTGTGATGCCATTTAACTAACTTGGACCTATACATCACAACTTCACCACAAGAGCACACAAAACGGATTGTAAACCCTATCCGGTCGTGCTCTGTCTTCATTATGGAACCCACGAACATCTCCGCTGGCGTCCACGTCTGAAATTTCATAATCAATAACGGCCATTGAAAATCGAGCCGTTACATGTTACATCAAGTCATTGATTAAGAAAGCCACAATGCTTATTGGTTTTGTTTATAATCATGGCTTTGTCCTGAACTTGATGAGGAAGCATACTAGTAATGCAGACATAATTTGCCCTGCGGTTACGAGATTTGCAACGTCATTTCTCTCGTTGCAAAGTCTTTACCAAAAAAAAGATGCATTGAGGAAACTTTTCATTAATGACAAGTGGTTATCTTCTAAATAGCCTAGGGATATTAAGGGATCACAAACAAAAAATATAGTACAATCAAAATCATTTTGGGATGGAGTTGTTTATGCATTGAAAATATCAACTCATTTAGTTCGTGTTTTAAGACCCGTCAACGTTGAGAAAAGACATGCTATGGGCTACATTTATAAGGCAATGGATAGAACAAAGGAAGCCATTAAAATTGCATTGGAAGTGAAAAAGAGTGTGTAAGTAATTAGATTGAATTGAAGCATTTAGTTTAATAGTTTCACTTTCATCTTATTATGTGAATTACCTATTGTTGGGAAATGCAAAATAGACATTTTTTTTGGAAGAGAATTCGAATTTTCATTGTAGTTTGTTTGCATAAATAGGATTAGATAATCAATGTACTTGATTCTATGTTTGGTCCTGTATTGAACCATGAATGATTAATGAAATTTTGACTTCTCTTAAAAAAGTATATTTTGCATTTCCCATCAATAGGTATTTGCCGATTTGGAAAATCATCGATATTAGATGGAACTTACAACTCCATCATCCACTCCATACCACTGGCTACTTTTTAAATCCACAATTTTTTTTTATGAGAACAAGGTAGAGAATGAGAAGGAGGTGATGAAAGGGATGAAAGCTGTCATAAAAAGAATTTCCATGAGTACGAACCATGAAGACCTTTTGACCAAAGAATTAACTGTTTATATGCAAGCCAAATGCGATTTTAGTTCGCCTATTACAATAAGGCAAAGAACGAAACTAGCATTGGGTTAGTAAGTTTTCAATTAGTTGCGTTATTCATTAGTTTTTTTTAGTTTAGTAACTTTAGTTTAGTTCAAAATTTTAAGTTACTTGCAATAAGTTAAGACTTATTTTAAAATCATTTATGTAGTTAAATGGCGGTGTCTTTATGGAAGTTCAGCTCCTACACCCAAGCAGTTGGCAATCAAAATCCTTGACTTAACATGTAGCGCAAGTGGGTGTGAAAGAAATTGGAGCATATTTGAGAATGTAAGTTGCACTCAAATTATTGCTTTAGTATATTATTGTTGAAGCCTTAAAGATGTGTATATTATATAACTATATACTATTCGATATACTTTATAGTTATCAAGGGATTAATTTAATATAACTTGTCTTCTTTATGAACTTTTAGATCCACATAAAGAAAAGGAATAGATTGGAACAAAAGAGGTTGAATGATTTGGTGTACATTAGCTACAATCAAAAGTTGGTTGAGAAGTTCAATAAGAGGGAGAAATTGAACTCACTTACATTATCAAATATTGATGGTTGTTGTGAGTGGCTTAGTGGAAAAATGCAAGAGAAAGAGTTGGTTCGTGGTAATGACAATTTAACCTGGGAGCAAGTTGGTAAAGCCATTGGTGCAGATGAACCAAGATACCGCACTAGATCATATATGTCGAGGATGAGGTTGATATTAAAGTGCATGATAAGTCAGTATTTATAAGATTTAATACTCTATTTTAGTATAGTTTAGTGTGGAAGTTTATAAAATATATATCTAATTATATTTACTTTTGGTTTTCAGGTGAAACGGAGTGTACGGTTGAATCCGGGGCAAAAAAATACTCAAAATAGAGTATTTATTTGCATTAATCGGATACCGGGGGAGTTTGTCTCGAAATATACACCGATAGTGGGATAATTGGGGTCCAGCATTGCCATGTGTCAATTCATTATTGGTCCAGCGTTAAAACATACACCAGAAGTGCCACGTGTCATCGTGTAATTCATCTAGAGAGCCACATGTCGATCCGTGATTCGTCAAGCCGCGTCACACATGCCGTTTCCGCTAATCACAGAGCGCCACGTCACCTGTCCAACAGCTTCTCAACCAACCAGCAACTGCCACGTCATCTCCCACAGCTTCTCTTCTTGTCCAAGCTGTTTGATCTGGCTCGGGATGCGTGCAGGTGCTGTCTCCCAGATCTTCGCACGAACTCACGCAACTTCTTCCCGCCACTCTGACTGCCACGTGTCGACACTGCAACCCCTCACAACACGTCACAGATTCCAGTCCCAGCCAATCCGGTCTTGCCACGTCAGCCACGTCATCACCTCAGCGCCAATCAGCACGCGACACGTCAACAACGCACAGAAAAAGCCCAATGACAGACTGACACGTGTCAAGGACGAAAAACACCCAAAAATAGTTTTCTCTCTCTTCCATACACCAATTTTAGTAGTTTTACACATTAGAACTTTAGGTATAAATAGAACATCTATTATATTAGGTTTTGGGGTTCATGCGCAGCGGAGATTTCAAAAACAATTTTGATAAAAACCCCAACAGGATCCGAATTTGATTCCATTAAAACATGTTTAGACTATGAAAAACTTAATCATACCTCAGTCGCAATGTACCTTTCTGAAGGTTAATCGATCTCTAAGGCGCGCAACAACGAACGCCTCTATCGCGATCACACACGAATGGCGCCGAGATTTGAAGTGCTAGCTTCGAGAGAATAGCAAACCTTTTTATTTCTCTCCAAAACGATCCGAGCATACCAAAAACCTCTAAGTCGTTTCTTTTTAAAACGAAAATAGAGTTTCAGCCTCTTTTAAATCTTTCGTACTTGTATTCTAACTCAAAGCGTCTATTTATACAACCCTTGTATATAGACGGTTAAGTAAATTACACATATACCCCTACTTAAAGAAGTATAAGTGTAATACACTACAAGGACGTTTCGTCATGAATTTTATCATATAAAATTCATTTTTTCGAACCATCTTAAAATCTCGCAAAACCATTCTCGGTGTGCGACCCAATAGGCTCATACAACGTTGGCGTGTACCAAAACACATTTTGGTATACAAGTCATAAGCGCCTCTAACAAGACATTATGACTACCCAAGTTGTACGAATATCAAATCGATATAACCTAATCAATAGTGTATATAACATCCTTTTTTCACACTATATCCTTTTGATCAAACATAAGGCATGGAATTGTCATCCAACATGTTCAATCGTACTAGTCTCGATTTCTAGGTAGAAAACATCTAAGTGACATTGATCAATATCAATTCACTTAGACTAGGCCTTTTAACGAGCCTAACACATCGAGGATCCACTGGATATCTCTCTTTATATGAGAGGGACAAATTCTATCTCGATTACACAACTTCACCACATTATTCACACAGTAACCAATCACAACCTTTATAATCATTCGGTTAAAGACAACGTTTGATTGCGTCAAATCACTGTATTCCTAATGTTGAAGTCTCGGTAATCTCAAGTCAGAGGACTGAAAAATATACCTATCATGAGAAACAACTATGACTTAATCCATGTGATGTTCTCATAGCGGGTCGGTCCAGTACTTTGTTCACTAACAAATACTCATGATCTTGATTCGTATTCCTATACGTATGATCATCGTATGATCATCAATCAAGACTCACACTAGTCTTAATTTATTATAGTTCCCAGTATAATAATCGACTAGGGACATTTAGGATATTTTTGTAAATACCCATGGATCTTATTATAATGTAAACATGCAAATCAATTATAATAAACAGCAAATGAAATCCTCTATTTTATTAACTAAAATGTATTCATAAAGACTGTTAATGGATTGACCTAGGGCATATTTCCCAACATATTATTCATTGAAACTCTCTCTCTCTCTGCATTATTTTGTGAGTAGCCACGTCCGGCTAATCAAGTCATTGCCTAGGTCGGAGGTGAAGCAATTCAAGATTATGGATTCATGGCATAACTTGTGAGATCTCTTGTAACGGCCCAATTTGTAATTGCCGTTAATTATGACGTCATTGCAGACGTGGACGCCTGCGAGGACATACGTGAGTTCCACAGCGAGGCTGGAATGCGTCCGGATTAGGTAAATAGTATTTTGTGTGTTGTTTTGTTTGATATTGCGATGTTTATGTTAAAATAGGTTAACGGCATCGCGATGTGTGTAATTGTATTTTAAATTGACGTGGGAGATTGTATGATGAGTATTCGCATCGATATGCGTGTCGACGCGGGTACTGGGTAGATTAAACAAGAAATTTTAAGTTAAGGAAAATATTACACACATTAAAATGAATTAAATGTGATAAAAATTGTAAATTGGTGGTGCCTTGTAAAACGCGGGGTCGTGGTCGACACGCGTGGATGGTACGTTAGTGTGCACGCCCGAGTACACTCGTTGGCGCGCACGACGAAACTTTAGGCGCGAAAGTATAGGCGAATATATATATATTTATATATATATATATGTAGATAAAGAATTTAATGTATATATATATATATAAATATATATATTAAAAATCAGGAAATTAAGGAAATAATTGTGAAATGACCAAAAAGGGTATTTGTTTGTTAAGGAAAAGGATAAGAACTTAGGGGCAAAATGGTCATTTCACCCCAAAATTTGATAAACACCACCACCGTCACCACAGTTCCTCATTTTCCCCAATTTTGGATCGAAATCGAAAAGAGGAGGAGAAGAGAAATCGGGAGGAAGTGGAAGAGAGATTAGGCTTGTGGTGGAGAGACCAAAGAGGTGAGTGATGTTGTGGTGTTGTTTTTGTTGTTTTTGTTGTTGTTGTATGTTGTTGGCGGGAGTTGGTGTGGTGGTGGTGACGGTTTAGTGGTGATGGTGGGGAGGAGCTCGGACGAACGCAAGAGAGCAGTTCGTCGAGGAGGAGACGACCACAAGTCGTTCTCCCTCTCCCTCTCCCTCTCCTTATCTTCCATGGAAAAAAAAAAAAAAAAAAAAAAACAGAGGCGCGACATTGCGCGCCTCTGTTAAAACGAAGAAGATGACCAACCGGGTCGGGTCGACCCGCCGGCCTCTGGGCGGGTCGACCGACCCGGTTGGCGGTCCGGTTCGGTTGGGCGAACCGGACCGGGTGAACCGGTCGGTTCACCCCAAAAAAAAAAAAAAAAAAAAAAAGAGAAAACAGTTTTAGAAAAAAAAAAAAAAAACTGGAAAATTCATATAAAATAGGGAAAAATTAGAAAAAAATATATTTTGATCAAATAAAGGAATTTTGGGATTTTCTCGGAATGTTGGCGAGATAAAGTCGAGGTTTTTACCTCGAAAAACGTAAATTTGACATAATATGTCAAATTAAAGCTAATTCAATGATAAATAATCTTAGGTACATTTGGGGATATAATTTGGATTATCGGGTGATTATTGGCGCTAGACGGGGTTTGATTTTCGAGACGAGGAGTGCGATTTGAGGTGTGTAGTATCCCAATTGAACTTCACTTTAAGTATTTACCGTTTGATTTATTTGAATTCAGTTCCATTTATTCTTTACTCCATTTCATTATTGCTTTACGGTGGCCGAGTACTCTCACTGGTGACTTTACGGTAGTGGAGTGTACTCCTACTGGTGTCTTTACGGTGTTGAGATCACTCCCCACCTGGTGCTTATTCGTTACGGCCATAGAGTCCACTAAATCATAGCACTTGTCTAGGTATACGCCGGTGAATAGGCTACCGGGTATGGTAGGCTTGTGTGGGTGCGTCGTGGGTCTACGCCGCCACCACCAGAGGTCCAGGGCCAACCCATTAGTGTGTTTTCATGGGCCGTGCACGAGGAAAGCCCGAAGTATGATTTAGTTTGATTTTTATGTGCACGTACTTTGTTTCGTCACTATATTTATGCATGCGATGATCTTTCTTTTACGGTTGTCTCGTATTATTTCTTGTTCGCATGTTTAAATTATAGTATTTAAAATTCAAGAGTACTTTTACTTTCGTAACTACTTGGTGAATTTCCTTGAGATTACTCACTCTGGACTCGTCATCTGTCTTTTTGTGATGGCCGAGTGCGAGATCCTAGTACTGAGCCGGGGGAAAGGGCAAGCTTGAGGATTTCATCGATTGACGGCTCTAGCCCTACTCGTACGTATGTTTATATTTACTCGTTTTATATTGGGTTTTGGGCTTGAGAGATAGGTTGTATATTTTGATATTTTGAGGATTCTTAGATGATATGTATATGATGTACAGTTGATATGGTTTCCACTTAGACACCTTGCTCATAATATACATGAAATTCAGGTTAAATATTTATATTGATAGTAAATCTTCCGCTGCGTAATTTGAGTTTAAATAACATTAAAGAAACAAAAGTTAACTCATAACATCAAAGTTAACCGGAAATTGATTAATAATGGATAATTGGGCGTGGGACACAGCTGGCGGTGACGTGGACAGTTGTGGGCCCGCGTGGCCTCCCGTGGCGGACCAATGTGAAAATTGGGGCCACCACATCTCTCATTTTATTATTTAATTTAATTTAACTTCTTCTATTTCATTGTTGTTGATTTTAATGAATATGGTTTAAAACTTAAGGTATGTATGTGGCCAGTGCATGCTTTTAGGTGGATAATCTATAGTTAATTGACTCATTAGCATCCGTAATTGTACTTTTGAGACAATATAAGTAACAAACATTCACCCAATTGTCATCAAAACCTTTCGGTTCTTGAGTGTGCAACAATTGAATCTAGGTTAAATCGGGAGCGGACGCGATTCGGTTATCTAGGATTAGTATTCCCATAGAAGTTTATTACTGCGGTTAATGTGTTAAATCTTATGGCGGATGTATAGGGTTATGCATTAATTAGGGAAGTAGTTAGTAGCGGATGTCCTAGCTATCGAGATTAGGGGAATTAGGAATTTAGGCGGATGTCAATTTTCCATAGCTAATCTAGGGGAACTTGAATTAATAATTATTTTGGGAAAGATTAACGACCATGATATGCCATTGAATCTTGATCTTGTCTTGTGGAACCATAGACTTAGGTATTTAAATTAATTGTTCGTAGTCTTAGATATTTATTTTAGTTATTTAATTTATTAGTAATTAGATTAATTAATTAAGTCATTTTTCTCTAAACCCCCATTCTCCTTTCTTTTAGAACCTTAGAAAGACTACCAATCTCTGTGGGATCGACCCTTTGCCACTATCTGCAAATAGTTGGTTTAAGGAAATATTTTATTGACGTGTTCGGCGCGCGTCAATTTTTGGCGCCGTTGCCGGGGATTGGTTTTTCTTTCTTTGGTTTTATTTATTTATTTGTAGTTACTTTATATCCTTGTCTCTAGCATGTTTGCAGATAACTCCACGATGGCCTCCTATTCCGACAATTATAGTCAATTCAAAGACTCATACTATGAAAGTATGAATGGAGTAGGTATGTCAAATTATGGACGTGAATTTTCTAATTGGCCTTCTTTTGTGCAACAGGTTGAGGTTTGTAGAGTATGCGGAGATAATACTCATCTTACCGATGTTTGTCCTTACGAGCCTGAATATGAGCGTTATCCTTATTGGGGTAATGCATCGCCACAACCCGACTTGAGTTATCCCTTTTCCAGCCCACTGACTCCTCGACAAGATGAGCAATCTCTTGAAGATATGTTCAAAGAATACTCCTTTGCCAATCAAAAGCTCCATCAAGACATCTTACAATATCAGGAAAACATGGAACAACTCTTTAATGACATAAATTTGAACTTTCGAAGTACAGAAACTCTTACTAGTAAAATGAATGATACACCTAATAGATTGCTTGAAGAAGAAGAGTTTCCCGTGCTATTAAGTTGTGATGAAAAAGAGACTTTGAATGATGTCACACTAAAGAGTGTTGAAACAAATGAGCATGTCATGAACGAGTACTTTGCTATTGATGGACTTACACCTTGTATATATGAGTATTGGAGTGATCACGAAGAGTTGGAGGGGGAACTTGAAGTGTCTCAATCAGAGCCGAAGATCATTATGGCACAAACTTACGAAGAAGAAGCCGAAAAAGAGATTGAAGTCACTTTAACAAGGCCTGAGGATCTACAACAAGAGAGCAAGGACGACCAATCCTTTGTATTGGTAAACCCACCCACCCTCCCGTATATATTTAATGATTTTGACATAGAGGTGGAAGAAAAGGAGCGTTCGAAGACTTTTTGCACCGTCGACACCTTTGTGTTGGACGATTCAAAAATTATAGATTCATATGTGCTAGAAGTCCCGGATAAGCTCATATTTCTGAACAGGTGCGTGTCTGTTTCACTGCCCAATGCTAGAGGAGAGTGTATTATTCTTGGATACTCATTATTGGAAGGCATCACGTGAAGACATCATACACCAAGTCGAGCCAAAGACTTTAAACAAAAGCGCTATTGGGAGGCAGCCCAAATTTTGATAAGTATTATTTAGTTTTTTTATTATTATTATTATGCATGAACTTATATCATTTCCTTCTTCTTATCACTATCATTCTCTTTCACCATTTTTTTTTTTTTTTTGGTATTTAGACCACTTGACTTGTTTTGAACCTTGAGGACAAGGTTCATAATAAGTTTGGGGGTATTTTAGGGATTGTGGATAGTGTTGGATGGATTTTCTTGTTAAAGACCACAGGTATGATCGTTAATTTAAAAAAAAAAATATGCGGTTGAAGGATGGTAATGGTGGTGTTATTCTCACTCTTATTTTTCCATCTCTTTTTCTTCTGTCCTTAATACTTCCATATTCCATTTCACTAGGACATGATACATTTTCATGCATGCATTTAGTATAGTTTTATTAGGAGTAGACATGTGTCTATCAATGTTTGTTCTTGCATTTAGACCTTACATAATGTCATAAATTGTCATATGTTGCATTTAGAGTCACCCGAAACTTTAGTTCATGCCTTTGGTTATGGATGAGTATATTATGGTTGCTTTTTGACTTGAAACTCAGGAAAAATTAGGAGAAATATTTAATCAAGCCGTAGCTTAGCATTTTTATGATTTCATGATTAGGGACTTAGTATGATGGTTAAACTTTGTGCTAGATACCAAAATGGGCAGACGGTCAAATTTGTGCAAGTAATAGTGCTTTAATTCATATTTGATAATCTGCTTAATCATAGTGAAAGTGAGAATGGCTAACAGGAGTTTTCTTAATATAGAGAGTCCCACAGGATTCTATAGGAAATGGAGCAGGGAATCTTGTGGTGGGAAAAAGTGAGAAAAACGGTCTGTAGGAAATGGAGCAGGGACCGTACTACTTGAAAAAAAAATATATTATGGAGAAAAAAATAGAAAAAAAAATATATTATGGAGAAAAAAATAGAGTGTATTTATTGAATAAATAAAGGCGAAAGTATATGAAAACTCCTCAAATAAAAAAGATTTAGCTCGAGTGTTTTCACTAGATTAAGTGAGGTTTTAAACTTGCATGCTTGAATGTATAGACTAAGAAAACTCATGAGTAGTTGATGGCCTTTGTTTTGACTAAATTTATGTCTTTAAAGTCTGATCTTAATTATATTTGGGTTGCGAGTCTTGACATATCATAACTCTGAAATTTCTTGAGTGGCTTGTTACTTGGCAACTATGTAAATCAAAGGTACTCCATGAATTTTGAATCGGGTATAGGAATAGGTATAGGTATGGTTTAGGTTTAGGATTAGTTTAGTTAATGCATTAAGAGTCTAGTTTAGTTTGTGTTGTCAAATATACCTTTGCTCGGGACGTGCAAAGTCTTAAATTTTGGGGTATTTAATAACTCAGTATTTATAAGATTTAATAGCCTATTTTAGTATAGTTTAGTGTGGAAGTTTATAAAATATACATCTAATTATATTTACTTTTAGTTTTCAGGTGAAACGGAGTGTACTGTTGAATCCGGGGCGAAAAATACTCAAAATAGAGTATTTATTTGCATTAATCGGATACCGGGGGAGTTTGTCTCGAAATATACACCAATAGTGGGGTAATTGGGGTCAGCATTGCCATGTGTCAATTCATTATTGGTCCAGCGTTAAAACATACACCAGAAGTGCCACGTGTCATCGTGTAATTCATCCAGAGAGCCACGTGTCGATCCGTGATTCGTCAAGTCGCGTCACACATGCCGTTTTCGCCAATCACAGAGCGCCACATCACCTGTCCAGCAGCTTCTCAACCAACCAGCAACTGCCACGTCATCTCCCACAACTTCTCTTCTTGTCCAGTTGTTTGATCTGGCTCGGGATGCATGCAGGTGCTGTCTCCCAGATCTTCGCACGAACTCGCGCGACTTCTTCCCGCCACTCTGACCGCCACGTGTCGACACCGCAACCCCTCACAACACGTCACAGATTCCAGTCCCAGCCAATCCGGTCTCGCCACGTCATCACCTCAGCGGCAATCTGCACGCGACACGTCAGCAACGCACAGAAAAAAAAGCCCAATGACAGCCTGACACGTGTCAAGGACGAAAAACACCCAAAAATAGTTTTCTCTCTTTTCCATACACCAATTTTAGTAGTTTTACACATTAAGACTTTAGGTATAAATAGAACATCTATTATTCATTGAAACTCTCTCTCTCTCTCTGCATTATTTTTTGAGTAGCCATGTCCGGCTAATCAAGTCATTGCCTAGGTCGGAGGTGAAGCAATTCAAGATTATGGATTCATGGCATAACTTGTGAGATCTTTCATTTTATTATTTAATTTAATTTAACTTCTTCTATTTCATTGTTGTTGATTTTAATGAATATGGTTTAAAACTTAGGGTATGAATGTGGCCAATGCATGCTTTTAAGTGGATAATCTATAGTTAATTGACTCATTAGTATCCGTAATTGTACTTTTGAGACAATATAAGTAACAAACATTCACCCAATTGTCGTCAAAACCTTTCGGTTCTTGAGTGTGCAACAATTGAATCTAGGTTAAATCGGGAGCGGACGCGATCCGGTTATCTAGGATTATTATTCTCATAGAAGTTTATTACTGCGGTTAATGTGTTAAATCTTATGGCGGATGTTTAGGGTTATGCATTAATTAGGGAAGTAGTTAATGGCGGATGTCCTAGCTATCGAGATTAAGGGAATTAGGAATTTCTGGCGGATGTCGATTTTCCATAGCTAATCTAGGGGAACTTGAATTAATAATTGTTTTGGGAAAGATTGACAACCATGATATGCCATTGAATCTTTATCTTGTCTTGTGGAACCATAGACTTAGGTATTTAAATTAATTGTTCGTAGTCTTAGATATTTATTTTAGTTATTTAATTTATTAGTAATTAGATTAATTAATTAAGTCATTTTTCTCTAAACCCCCATTCTCCTTTCTTTTAGAACCTTAGAAAAACTACCAATCTCTGTGGGATCGACTCTTTGCCACTATCTGCAAATAGTTGGTTTAAGGAAATATTTTATTGACGTGTTCGGCGTGCGTCAGTGCAACAAGAGCCATTACCTAATGTTGATTCTAAACCTGATGAAGATGAAATAGATGAAGAAGTGTCCAACTAAGAACTATC
This sequence comes from Stephania japonica, assembly GCA_039657345.1. Taxonomy (NCBI): domain Eukaryota; kingdom Viridiplantae; phylum Streptophyta; class Magnoliopsida; order Ranunculales; family Menispermaceae; genus Stephania; species Stephania japonica. The sequence continues at coordinate 42,107,739 of CM077561.1, forward strand.
TGACAAAGATGTTTCTGACAATGAAGGGGATGATATTGATGATGCAATTCTCTTACAAAAAGTTCAACTTCAATCTGATGAGGATGATTATTGAACTATGATTCAATCAACTTGAGCACTTAAGCTTGATATGCTTTCACCCCTTTTTGGATTTAAGCATTTATGGTTGTAGTTGTAGGCTTGTAGCCTTAATGAATTGTGTTTTTGGTTTGGATGTTCGTTTGTTTTATTGTTTTTTAGTTTGATTGTGTGAGTGGTTAATGATCATGATGGTTAGGGCCTTGTTTGGTTTGGGGGTAAGTTGAAGGAAGTGAGATAACTTCTAGGGAAATTTCAACTCACTTTGTTTGGTTGGATATTTTCAAAAAACTTCCCTAAAAGTTTGACCCTCAACTTTCCCCACACAGGGGAAGATAACTCACTTGGGTTAAATGAGTTATCTCCCTGAGAGGGAATTGACACTTTTACCCTCATTTAATGTTCTCCCTCTCTCCCTACAATCTCTCTCTAAAAAATAATAAAAATAACATTTATGTTAATTACATTATTTTATTATTTTTAAAATATGGAACTTCCCAGGAAGTTCAAAGTTGAACTAAACATGAAAAGTACAACTTCCTTAATAGTTAACTTTCCAAGAAATTAAACTTTCCTGGAAGAAAACTTCTCTAGAAGTTAGTAAAATGAACCAGGAGGCCTAGATACTTGATTCAATCAACCTGGGCTTACTATTCTCTTCACCTTTTGTGAACTTAAGCATTTATGCTTGTTTAATTACTATAGTTTGGATGATTTTCTTTTTTTAGTTTGATTGTGGGAGTGGTTGATGATCATGATGGGTTTTTTTTTTGAGAAAATGAACATGATGGTTAGATACTTGAATTGTTGCTTATTAATCTATTATTAGTTTGCCTATTTGACTAATGCTTGTTTTATTTTATTTTTTATGCATTTTTCATATTAATTATTGAAAATATTATTCATTCATTTATTTTAAAATTTTATTTATTTATTTATTTATTAAAATATTATTTATTTATTTATTGAAAATATATTTTTTTTCAAAAAGTGTAAAACAACGTGGAGGTGAAAATATGTTGATGAGAATATATAGGTGAAAAAATATGCCCCTTATTGTTGAGGGATCTCTAAATATATTAAATTATTTCTTAGCGAGGTATTTGTAAATATTTTGTCATCCGCCTAGGCCTCGCCTCAACTAGGCAGTACTAAACCGTCTTGTCGCCTTAAAAACACTGGTCACTATGCATCCAATTGCTACAAACATGACATATTATACAATCAAAATCTTACTTGGATTTTTTTTTTCATAAACCTCGATCCTTTTTTTTTAGGTAGAGATAAGGCTCTAAATAGGGTGGGAGGAATTACATTGTGTTATCACACTTATCTTGATCTAACAAAATTGAAAATATTGTAAGGGCACTTTGGACAATCGATTGACTCTATGTGGTAACCCAAAAACTTCCTTAGCTAAATAATCAACGCTTCTATTAATTTAGGAAAAATCATGTCCCAACCAATTAATAGCATATCCAAACACTTTCTACCTGACTTTAGCTATATGCTGGTCCGTCGAACCTACTAAGCTAGCATAACTTCATGGTTAATAATTGACAAAGAGCATTTCGTCAAAAAAAAAAAAAAAAAAATGACAAAGAGCAAATTAATTGGTTAATTAAAATAGCAGGGAAAAAAATAACAGTAGTTTGTCAATGTGAATCATGCATAAAAAAAAAAGAAAGTAAAAAATCCAAGGGACAGAGCTCCTCGATCATCCTCTCAAAACGTAACGGCGCATCATATCCGATGCCCAACAACACACCCTAATAAGCAAGACTCCAATCCAAATAACTCAGCTCCAACGTCACGCTCCTAATAAATGTGCGCTGGCAACCCCAGCTGAGTCCCGAATTGGAGCTGGCGAGATCTCTTTCACTGCGAGGGGCGCGAACTTTTTCGGATTGAAATCGCCGAGCGACACATCACGAATCTACCTTTGTTTCCGTTCGATTTCGTCTCGATTGGACCGACAATGGCTTCGAGCATGGAGCTACAGAACACCGTGAAAGAAGCCCTAAACGCGCTCTACCATCACCCAGACGACTCCGTTCGAACGCAGGCCGATCGATGGCTCCAAGACTTCCAGAGAACAATCGATGCGTGGCAGGTACTATTCATTCTTGTTTGACGATGTTGATTACTTGATTTGCTCGTAAATTCGATTTGTGCTCCGTTTCGACTGGGATTTCGTTTCGATTGATGCTAGGTTTTGTTTCCATTGCGTTTGTGAAGGAAGGGATTGTTGGCAATTGTGGATTGTTTTAGTTTGAATTGTTAGGGTTTTTGTTGTTTGCTCTACATTAATTACGGTTGCGCCAAAGAAGTGGTTTTTGTAGCCTGAATGAGTTCCAAATTATTATTTTGTTTTCATCAGTGATTGCAAGGCGGGTCACCCAAGCGTTTTGAGGCAAAACCGCGTTTTTCGAAATATTTTTTGAAAAATTGAAGTGGTAAATTACAATTGAGTTTGGTGCTATGATACCAACCAAACAACTAAACCCTGACATAATAGTTAATGTTGCATAAGGACCTAAAAAGCTTATTAGTATCCTTGAAGTATATATTGAATGTGGAATATAGTGACTATGAAACATTATTGTTAATCAAGGACCTATAAATAGATGAATAATAATTCATGGGCCTCTAAATAAATTTTTTTTGGCCAACTAGGCATCGCCTAGGCACCGTCTCACCTGGGCCAGAGAAATTGTCTCAGGATCACCTTGACGCCTTGCAATCCTTGGTTTTCATGGTTCCTACCATTCCTTTTTAGAAGGACAAGTTCGAGTTTCTGATTCCAGAGAGGAATTAAAAATCGGTTTCCTTGGTATGAGGTATTTTGAGTAGGTTTTTGTCTTTCTTTTTATTTTTTAGGATTAATTTGTGTACCCCTGCCGTGCCTCTAGAAGAAAAGGTTCGAGTTCTATTTGATAGGATCATTTGAAATTATTTGAGGTTCTTCTGTGGACTTGCCGATACTAGTCCATTGTCTGTACAAAGCCTTGTGGTTGGAGATCATCAGTGAAAGATAGAGGGATTTGTTTGAGAAGTTTATGGATGTGCATCTTCTAAAGTTTAATTCTCTAAGATGATCGCCATTAAGTTAGTATATGCCAATTTCTTTAAATCATATATGCAATGAAGTGCATTGGTTGTTTAAAAATATACTTATATACTTATTATATGCATCGTGTTTCGATTGGAATCAAGAAGTATAACACACCTTTTCTTTCAAGTGTAATTGGCCTACTGCTGGCCTTCTCAGTTTCATTTTGTCGTTATCTAGTTTTCTTCTGGAAAGTTCTTGTTCTAACTCCCTCCATCTCTCTCGCTCTTCTCAGGATTCTCCCTTAGTTTTTGATTTGCGAATTTCTCATTTTATTTTGTAAAAAGAGTTTAACCATCATCATAAAAAGAAAATATAAATAGGCCCTGCAATTGCATCCGTTGTCTACTTCTCTTTCAACATCTGTTCAACTCTTTTTCCTACACTCCTAATCTATTTCCTACTTTCTGCCTCATTAATCTTGTAGCTATACCTTTTCTTCTTCCTCAATTCTCCTTTCCATATATGACATTGAAATTATAAAATGTTTTCTCAAGAACCTGCTTATTATTGGCATACTCTATTCCATTTTCATTTTTTTGACTTCCTAGCCTTGTTAGCTATTGCTTTTTGATAAGCAAAAAAATGTTAATGTATTATTTTGCATGAGGTTCTAATATGAGTAACCAGAAGGAAGCCTTTATCTGGTCCCCAAGTTAATTTCAATAATTGGCCTGTTAAGCTTGTAGATGGAGAAGTTATTTATCTTTTATCTTGCATGTGTGTGTGGGATTTATTGTCTTTGTGTTGATGTGCGTGTATGATTTCAATACACTACTGGATCATCTATTTGAATATTATGACAATCTTCTCTAAACTTAGATCTATGTTTCAATTGACCTTAATGCTTATCTGCTTTTGCAGGTGGCTGATAATTTACTTCACGACACCAATAGCAATCTAGAGACACTTATGTTTTGCTCTCAAACTCTTAGAAGCAAGGTATCCTTTTCTTCTTACATTTTTTTTTTCCTTTTGATATCAGTGCTTTTGCTTTGCTGTCTGTGCGTCACAAATGGATATTATTTGGAAATTTAGGTTATATTTATATGAGACAATATTTCGTTTGATTTTAAATTTTATTCTTAGGTGCAAAGAGATTTTGAAGAGCTACCTTCAGAAGCATTTCGTCCTTTACGCGATTCCTTAAATGTAAGTGAATTCTACTTAAACTGGAGATGCTTTTGGGCAGAATTTGCTATTGAAATTTGCATGATTCCTCTTGTACTTTTTTTTTTTTTGAAGATAATCTTGACATCTTTTGCTGTATCCTTAATCGTACGAGTCTTCATGGGCCATGTTTGGCGTTTATTTAATGTCTATGCATTTTATGCAAGCCCGGTTTAATTTTGATAGTTGTGGTTTTTTTGTTTTTAAGCACATCATTTGGGATTTTTACGACAACAGCACAAAGCCTCAGCCCCAAAGTTGGTTTTGATAATAATCGAAGTATTATTTTTTGGAAGATATCTTTCCTTGGAATTAGTACATAAGTTCCAAGAAAAAATCAACTAGATTGATGACACCTTAAATTTGAAAGAGAGATGGTTTTTGATGCCAGGTTGCTAGTCTCATGTTATAATGATTATGTTTCCTCAAGTGAGAATTGGATAATAGTCTTAATGGATACTAGGAGTTAGAGTTGTTGCAGGGATTTGTCATTTTACTGTATTTTTAATCTCTCCTTTTGTATAATAAACAAAGAAAAGCACTTCTAGATTTAGCACAAAATGCAGCTTTGCTTTTATGCTCTCGTACAACCCTAACAAACTTTCAGGTTATAGACTGTCCATAAGTTATAAGAATTAAGCTGAGAAATATGTCTTGCACTAACAAATAAAAGTAGTTTGCGGATTTCACGGTTTTCGCTCCATCATCCTATCACAGGATTTATGTGTTCAGTAAATGAAGGTTGGTGTGAACTTATATTTTTCTGCACTTTCATGCTCTCGCGCACAAATATTGTCTTGTAATTTTTTTTTCATAGAATGATTTATCTTGATTTTGAAAGAGAGTGAGTCTCCTGTAAAAGATGTTTGAAATGATTGTGGATCACGACTATTTATATTGTCTTGTGGAAGATAGTGACTTTATGAAGGTATTTTGTCAAACTTAATAATACTCTGTTTTCTATTGGCAAGTTCTTCCTTATATGGTTTCTGGTGGAGTGCGGGTGAGCTTTCTAGTTTAGATAGTCTTTTCGTCAGTGGCCTTTTCTTGGTAGCTTTGGTAGTATGGAGATGGTTCAAATTGCACCATTCATTCCCAATGGAGAGCAAAATGTAATGAGGGGAATGCTACTTAATGTTCTCTTTGAATATGGATTGTGGTACGTGAACAATTTTCAATTGTTTTTTGTCTGATGCAGAATATAGCACAGAGTTACCATTTGATTCGTAAAAGAAACATAGTTGTCAAGATCTTTGCTTGTCTTCTATTTTTTTTTCTCCTTTTTCTTTTTCTGAGGTTATCCTTTTTATGAGGCTTATTGTCACATGTACAAAGTTCATTAGGCTCTGTATCCAACATAGACAGTATTCCGGAAAAACCTTTCATTTTTACTGGAATCCAGTCCTTTGTTTTTATATCATATATACTACTCATAACTGGGTTTTCATGTTTTGTTTTGCCTGTGATCACTTTTACCATCATCTTGTCTATGGGTTCTGATTAATACAAACATGATGAATGCAGACCTTGTTGAAAAAGCTGCATAATGGGCCCTCTATAGTTAGAACGCAGGTATTTTCAAAGCCATTTTTCTTCATAACTTTGTTGGATGAGGATTTGTCTTCATGGGATTATTTTTCTGAAACATTATTACTTTTAATTTCTTTTTAATGGCAATGAAGTTATCTTTATAAAATGACATAAATGTGCCTTTGGTTTTTGAGATAGCAATTTGCTATTGAGCTCCGATATCATGCTTTTTAGATCAGCGTTGCAGTTGCAGCATTGGCTGTGCATGTTTCGGCAGAAGACTGGGGAGGTGGTGGTATTGTGTATTGGGTTAGAGATGAAATGAAGTCCCATCCAGAATGCATAACAAGTTTCCTGGAGTTAATGACTGTTTTGCCACAGGTACTCTGCAAGAGGTGCTTCATGAAACTTTATTTTCTGACTTCCCCCATTGTTTGTGGTTGTCCTTTCATCTAGTCCCGCGTTCTGCATGATTTATGCGCTTCTTCAATAATTTGATGTTTATTTGCTCCAAACAATTAGATAGCTGGCATGGGAGAAATTATTGCTTTTGTAGCTTATTGCTGGTTATTATTATTTTTTAAAATATTTTTACTGACCATGATCAAATGTGTGAACTAGGCATATTTTGGAGGTTATACCATGGTGCATGCCATTTGTGGGCGCCTGGGCGGTATTGTTTTAAGAAACGGAGTAAGAGATGGAGTGAATTGAAAGTAGAGCTAATTAGAACTTTGGAGGGATACAATATAGTCTAAATGCTCTAAGTTATGTAGGACCGAATATGCATCCGAATATGCGTGAGAGTTTAAGAATAATATTGACCGAGATAATGTAGTAAATTTATGAGAAGTAGAAGTTTCAAGGGTGAACCATTTTAGATATTTATGATCAATCAAACAAAAGCATTGCCATATTGAGGATGGTGTTAGACATAGAACTGAAGAGGATGGAAGAAGTGGAGGAATGGAAGTTTTGCGATATATGATTTGGATAGATCTGTTATACACTTATACCTTGTACCAAAAGAAATATTCTTTAAAACCGCAATTAGTCCAGTTTTACTTTATGATAGTAGATGTTGGGCAGTATAGTAACTAATAACAATCATAAAATGAGCATAGCAGAGATGAGATTACTTAGGTAAATTTGTGGTAAGCCCTGCACGGATGGAATAAAGTACGATTCAAAGAAAAGTAGGTTTTGTGGGAACAAATGTTTTGAGGTTTCTAGATCTTTTGGGCTTGTAAAATTTTAGTCTCTACTTGCCTTTGGTATTCAAAAATAAAAAGTACATATGCTCGCCATTTCTTATATATAAAGAGAGATTTCCTTATAAATAATGCTTTTGGGAGTAAAAGTCATCAATTATGCAAATACCAATTTCAAGCGCGCTTTTTTTTGAAACTTCTATTATCATTGATTCGTTATGTTGTGTAGTAGCTCTTGCTGTTACTCCTACTTGTGCACTGGACAAAGTGGAATAGACGTGTACTTCATGCATATTGTTTGTGTTGTGAGACAAAAATAAAAATTGACTTAAATTTCATGTTAGTCACTTAGGCTGCATGGTTTTAAGAGTTGCATCACTCTATTTTCTATTTGATTTGTTGCGTCACTTCGCATGGATAATTTTTTCTAGGAAGTGATATTCTGACACAACCAAGTTGTTTACATGAAACTGCAAAATATCAATAGGTTTGATGAGAATGAATCCAAATTAGTATATCTTCATTCCGAACCCTCTTTTCAGTTCTTTTTTCTTTTTAAAACAAAAAAAAATTTGAACTTAAAAACAATGTTTGCTGTTAATTCTCCGTGCTTGTCAGGAAGCATTTAGCCACAAGATTGCTGCTCGTCCAGAAAGACGTCGTCAATTTGAAAAGGAACTTATTTCATCAGTGGGGGTTGCTCTTGATATTCTTACTGCTTGTTTAAGTCTCAATGAGCATAAAGAGCAGGTAAAAGAGAATCTACTAGTACCATTTGAATCTGTTTTCTTTTTTTCTAATGATCAAGGTACATCATTCAATTTTAGTCTTGGTTGCCTCTATTGTTTGAAAATAAAAACTATACTGTTGCTTTCGAAAAAAAAAAAAAAACAAACTATACTGTTTGTTGTTAACAAATAAAAACATTAGAGGACAAGATATCTTCATTACTGTCAATTTTTTTTTTTACTTACTGGCCTAATCCCTGTGAATCTCAGTTGTCAAAATAGTATGTTACTATGTCAGGGTGCATGCCCTGAAGTATAAGCTTGTTAAATGTTTAATTGTGCCAGTGTGGTGCTCAGTTTAAATCATATTTTGTCAGAGTTTTATCATTACTTAGATGAAAATAATTGGGTGATTAGTGTTGCTAATCGTTTAAGTTAAGTATTTGCTTTACCATGTCTACTGATAGCGTTTCTTTAGCTGTTGCATTATTTCCATAGAGTTTGAATAAAACACCATGTTTTTATCTTTGACAACAACAACAAAGCCTCAATCCTATTAGTTGGGTTAGCTACATGGATTGAAATCTTCCATATTTGTTTGATCCATCTAATAAAAAGTGATAAAAGTTATGTACCAAAAAAAAAGTGATAAAAGTTTTGATGTAGTAGCTATGTAGGCCTAAGTTGATGTATATGATAGGGGTAAATTATTCTTTATGTATTAGGGTTTCCTTGTAAAAGGTGTAAACACAACTTAATTGTTAGCTTTTTATCAAAATGAATCAAAGTTGAGTGTTGAAACCCTGAATTGGGTGTTCTTTTAGTTATCTTCTTCGTGTTCAATCCTTCCAAACAAACTCTCTGCATCAAGCTTTACATTGGCTGTCAACCTCTCGTAATCCTCCCCCATTTTTTGGCTACCCCCCCCACCACCCATCCCATTTTATGGGGATGGAAAATGGACTTGGGACCTCCCTCCCCATTTTCTAGGAGTGGAAAATGGGATTAGGGGCCCTTCACCTTTATCTGGACTTGGGATCGGCTACGTAGCCCATACAATGTTCTACATAGGTGGAGTTATGTTTTTATCTATTATTACTAACATATTGGGTTTTCTTTTGGCCAACTAACGTATTGGGTTCAGTATTCTACAGAAACTGCTAATCTGTAACTATCATTTCTACGCCATGCTCCTTGCTGTAGATTCAATTATTACTGCCATCTTGTGGAACTCTAAGCTTATGCTATGTATTTCCCTAGTAATATCATGCACTATTATGCATGAGGGGGGACTGACTGCATGCTGAATCTTGCTTTAGTTTCACCTAGTTACTATCAAATTGGGCATATGTGAAATGTTAGAGCTTTGTCTTGGAATGCCAATGCACCAAAGCTTCATTTGTTGCTCCATAATCCTCTCAAAAGTTATTTTTCCTATCAAAGTTTACTACTTCCGAAAATGTTCTAGGAGTTGCCTCATTCTTCACAAATTAAGATTGTTAATGATTATATGTGACTAAAAATCCTTAACCACCTTCAACTCACAAGCATGGGTTTTTACTCCAAAAGGCTTTAGTGCTATTTGGGGAGAGTAGCACGTATACATCCTTCATTTTAAAGTCATGCATATCCAATGTGGGACTATACTTCGGTCAACACATCCCTAACAGAAATGAAGAGCAAAATGCAAACAAATAATTAAATAAAACAACATGATGTTTTGGTAAACCTACTGCTTAAGCTTTATAAACCATGTGGCTTGTTCCTTGTCAAACTGTTGCAAAATCTGTACTGTGAAGCATCGAGTGTTGTGACTTGTATTTAATCTTTATGATGTTTATGATATGGTTATTTTAGTATTAACGCACTTGATTGTGAAATGCTAAACTGAACGTTTTTCATTGCTATTTGATTTGATTTTCCTTTTCTGTAATGTTATATGTTACTGTTGTGATCATGACAGAGTTAATGGGTGCTCTTGTTCATTTGATTTTGTATTTGTTTACTTGTAGATTTCCTGTGAACTGTACTTTTTAAGTGGTTTTTTATGATGTAAGTTTTGTGATCTTGATGGCAGACGTGTCACTTTTTATTTGTTTGTTTGGTTTATTTTCATGGTTAATTTCCTCAAAATTGTGGTATTTGAATTTTTAAGCATTTTTCTGTTCGACACTTTTCTGATGTCTGAAAATTCTATTTACTTTGTTTGGTAGGTTCTTGAGGCCTTTGCTTCCTGGTTACGATTGCGGCATGGGTAGGTCTTTTGCCAATTTACATGTGTAGGTGTAGCATGTGTAAAACAATTCTAAGATATATGTACACACAATGAGATATCATATGGCTTCTTCATGCACGATATCATAAAGAGTTCCATGACTTCTCTAATCTCTCTCTAGTTTGGAGAGTTTCCAGAACAATTTTGATCCGTGGTAAGGTTTAATTGAAAGGCGTGCTAGGACATACATTTAGTTGCCATGTGTTGCACTTAGTTGAATTTGAACATACATGCATGGCAGTCATGCCAAGAATGCATGTTTCACCTTTACATAAGGCTGTTCTTGTGCTGGGGCTAATTGAGAAAGTTCTCTCCTATGAATAAGTCATCTGAAATTTTCTACAGGTTACCTTCTTCAACACTTGCTTGTCATCCTTTGGTGCTTACAGCGCTTTCAAGTTTTAAAACTGAATTTCTTTCAGAGGCATCAGTAAATGGTACGGTGAACTGTGAACATTTTAAGCTTATTATTCCTTGATGCAAACTCGAAACAATGTGATAATTGCGAGTTTTTTTTTTTTTTTTTTTAATTGTGATATATATGAGTAGTCAATATAGTTTTAGGGTGTTCGTAGTTTCTCATTAGTATGGCCCCCTTATTTCTCGTTGGAAATTATGTTATTGACATTAGCATTTATTTGTATTTATAGAAAAAGCAAGTGGTATGTTATTGTTCTTTCATGGGATAATTAACGACAAATGTTGTTAGCATAAGGAATTCATGGATATGTTATCTTTAGCTTAATTTAGTTATTTTATATTTCAAGTTTCTAATAATTTTTTTTCTCGGTTTTTATCTTAGTTTGTTGTTTTTGTTGTTCTTTTCCCTTCTTTGCAGTTATTTCAGAATTGATACACTACACCGCCTCAGGAACCTCTGGTGATGTGTCGGCACAAATGCCCTTAATTCAGTTGCTTGTTCCTCAAGTTATGAGCCTTAAAGAGCAGCTTAAAGATTCTTCGAAGGTACTGTAGTTGCTAGTTTGAGGTTCTTGTTATTTATTAGCTCATGCTCATGTATTGGACATGATATTACTATCTTGTCATGCTTTTCAGGAAACAGGAGATAGTTGTCTTGTTAAAAACAATTATTTGTTAATGTAGCTATATATTTTTTTTTCTTCTTTCCTTCGCCTCTTTGATTTTCATTGGCAACTGCTTGTGGTTATAATTGAAGGACAAGAGCTTCCTTAGTAACTGAGAGTGCCTAGATGTTTTTAGGCCTAGGAACCTTTGATAAGCACTTTGTGTTTGAGCAGTGTTACGTGTGCATTGACTAGGCTCCCGTAGTGATGTATTAGGGTATAATCAACAGTAATGCTAATATCAGTTTATACTTTATAGTCGTTCTCTTTAAACCCGACCACTCAATTACTTCTTAAAATCTATTGTGAACTCTACTTGCTAGGGATGTTCAAAACGTTTCGACCTGCAAGACTTCCGAGGTGGTTTGATCCAATTAGATTTGAAAGATGAGTCCCCACGTCATTTAAGACATTATCTTGAACATGGTGACGAGTTCAAATATCTTATTCATATTTTATAATATTCTTATTTTTACGATATTAGGAAATGACTTTGTATGATAATACATCTATTCTATGTCATTTTTTATTTATTTTATAAAAAATTAAATATTATATATTTGTACTGTCAGTATAAAATTTTTCGTTAGCTTACTTAGATGTCCCTCTCCTTTACTATGGATGGGAACTTAAAAAGTTCCCATAGTGTGGGAACCACTATTTTGTTTCAAAATTTGAATGCATTTATAACTCATTTAATGCACAACATCAAACACTATTGGATCTTAATCCAATAGTTAACCAATAAAGTTTCTATAGCATGGGAACTTTTTTAAGTTCCCATTGTAAAATTACCCTAATATATATGGTTTGTTTGTTTCTCTTTTTCGAGCTTGCACGGGTCAAAGTGTATGAGAGCTCATTTGCTCTGTATTCTCTTTTGCGGATTATTTCTTCAGATTCTTCTCGTCTTCGTGTTCATTGAATTGGATCAGAGTAATTGTTTTTCTTTGTGCGTCATCGGGGGTCATTACTTTTCTTGCAAATAGTGTCTGATCCTAAACTTCCTTGACCTTGATTTGGTTCTCACATTTTGTTTCTAGGATGAAGAGGATGTGAAAGCCATTGCTCGCCTATTTGCAGACATGGGTGACTCTTATGTGGAATTGATTGCAACAGGTATGCTTTTTCTTTTTGAAGAATTGGCAGAATATTTTGATATGGAAACAGACGACACCGTGTTGCATTAAAAATACTTAGAGAAAATGTTTCTTCAATTTATTATTTTCCCCCCAACTATTTTCTCGTTTAGCACATCTGTTAAAGAAATGCCTACCCGCACAAACTCACAAAAATCAATCTGTTTTCTTTGCACGAAATAATGTTTGTATATCCTAACTATCTTTCTTTCTAGGATCTGCGGAGTCGATGATGATAGTGCAAGCATTGCTTGATGTTGCTTCACACCAGGATTATCTCATTGCTTCAATGACTTTTAACTTTTGGCACAACCTTCAGGTCAAGTTGACTGAAAGGTATGTGCTTGGGATTCTTCTTACTTTTGCCACGTTTGTCGAAGTATGCCTTATTTGTTATTAACCTAATCTTCCAGGGATTCCTATGTATTATATAATACAGAAGCAGCTATTGAAGCTGAGAGAAGCCGGAGGCTACAGATTTTTCGTGCATCATATGAATCACTTGTGTCCTTGGTGAGAAAATTTTTTAAATCAAGTCTACTTTTTGATTGCCCCTGTGTAGATATAACCTGTGACAGTTGCAGACTATGGATATTTTGTTTTATAATTTTTTTGTAATGATGGATGGTTTGCGAAATGCATTTCTTGTAAAGGTATTTTTTCATGTAGAAATGGAGGCGATAAATAAGTTTTGATTTGGAGAAAAGGTATGAGAAATGAAGGCGAAGTGCAAAATATCCTAGAGGCTTCTTGTATTGTTCTTGCAGAGATTTTTTTAATGTAGTACATTTTAGTAGAAAGAAGTAATCTCTGAATACTCTTGGTTTAATTCAAAGAGGAATCTGTTTTCAGTATGCTTATGTTGTTGGAATTGCTGCCCATAGTTCTTAAGAACAAATTATGTGTGGAGACCTTATACTTTCCGCAAAACTATGGTGGGTTCTCCATGTATGCTTACCGAGGTGCACTAATTCATTTTTTTAGCCTCTAAAACCATTTTTAGCCCTTGGAAGACTTTTATATGCTTCTAACGTTTTCGTTGAATTATTTTGAGCACTATTATCTATATTGATTTTACAAGTATTTTGGTGATTTTTTTTTGTTTCTTTTTTTCTATTCTGATAGTACTAGAGGTTCCTTAGGAGTTGAAGTCTTCATGCGCAGGTTAGTTTCAGAGTTCAATATCCTCAAGATTATAGAGATCTTTCAAGGGAGGAGCTCAGGGATTTCAAGCAGACTAGATATGGTAATGGATGGTTGTTTAATTTAGGAGTTCATATCTTGAGCATTTTCTTATTTGATATTCTGTGAAACAACTGCTTTATACTTGGAGCATTTTTATATTTGCTGATGTTGTGAAAATCTTGAAACTGAGAATCCATTGGGTGCAAGCCTGATTTGTTTTTATTTTAAGAAACAAGGATTTCGTTGATACCATTGCAATACAGGTTCATGGGTCTATGTGATCCCTCTAATACATGGAACAGCCCTGCTCAAACATGTAACATGAGAAGCAAGAAGGCCAGATTTTTGCTTCATGTGCTTAGCCTATCATCTAATGAGAAACCCATGGCAAACTCACTCCTTGCTAATCAAATGGAGAGAACTTGAGGTCTTAACCTTGAATGTTTATCTTTCTCTGCCTTTTATGACAATGCAGCATTAGAGATTCTCTTGTAAATTATTTGGAGTTTTTATTATTCTGGTTTTGATGAGAACTCTCCAATTACCTTTTATCGGTACTTTGTCTCAAACTGCCTTTACGCTTGTGGATTTGGTGTTGAGAATGCTCCCAAGAGGCTTTTGACTGATTTATGTTTGTGCGTGTGCAATGGTCTCTGTGCTGATTGATGTATTCTAGAATTTTATCAATTATAATTTATGTTGACCAGTCCTTGTTCAATTAGAAATCTCCGGGTCTGACTTCTAACTATGTGAAATTCGAAGTTCAGATGCAATTCTTATTGTGCTTGGCTAGATTATTTCATTGATTTAATAATTTATGGAATGTGGTGTGCATGACCAATTTTAAGTTGTTGAAAGATGGCCTGTTATCTATCATTGGTACGCTTGGAATATTAAAAAAACCACTTTATTGTTTTTCTTTTTCATTATTTTTGATGTAGTGCAACTGTGAACCCTGGATCTTTAAGCAACATATAACTGTCAGGATCTTCCTTTATTGAATTTTTCTTTATGATGAAGAAAAGATTTTGACTTCTGGCATCTTTATGATACTAAGGATTATTCCTTTGCCAGCTGTTGGGGATGTGTTGACAGATGCAGCCTCAGTTTTGGGCGGAGAAGTGACACTAAAAATTCTTTACATGAAGCTTCTAGAGGTGAGGATTTTGTGTTTGATGACCTGAGGTGCAATTCCAATCATTTTATTAATTGAAATACTAGTTTAACTTACAATTGCCTACTGCTCTGATGATTGGTAACTTTTTCAATGATTCAATATATAAACATATCACTTTTAAAAAAGCTGTAAAAGAACATTTGCATTCCAAGTGTGAGTTCATTTCAGGAGCTACTTCCCTCTTCCTTGGTAGTTTGTTGGGTAAGTGTTCTCCAGATCAGCTAATCCATGCAGTTTTTTTCTGATATAGGTCCTACTAGTTACAGTAATTTCAATGTTGTTTCTTTGCAATTGCTGCAATATACCAGTAGTTATACTGAGTTATGATTTTTCTTTTTTTGGTTTAAATTTTATAGTAGATATTAAAATATGGATATATCCTTGTGTAGTTTAGTTATTCTTGAGCCAATGAAAAGAAAGTACTTCTGTTCCTGCTCAACTTACATCTTCTGTCATCAGTCTATAACTGCATGTCTGTCCAGAAAACTGATCCTTGATAATGGAATATGATTTATTTAATGTGGGACTAACAGAAATGTCTACAGGACCATTATCCAAATTCCAAAAACAAAAAATGTCTACAGGGATTATCCTTATTGTATCTCTACTTTTTCAAAAAAGTTATTACATTTATTTGGTTCTTCCTTTATGTAACTTATTGGAAATCTTTGTGCTCTTTATTTTCAATATTTTTAATGTCTCTCTTACAATTTTTTTGCCTGGTCCCATTTTATTTCATATTTCTACTAAATTTTAGCTTCAAGAATTTTATACTTACATCACATATCCTGTTTGTTTATGTACTTTGGAAATTAATTACTAGTTCGGGTATTTGACATTCCAAAATTCTACTGAGAGTTTTTCCTTAGCTAGTGAAAGAATGCACAGGAATCAAATGTTTTGAGGATATCGAGAGAAATTTGATTTGTTTACACAATGCGTGGCTTGTAAATCCATATTATGTACTGTGTCATTGGTTTATATTTTCTTTTGTTTGTTTTATGGATGATTGTTTGAGTTTTTTTTTTTTTTGAGGTATCATGTGTTGAAGTATATAATCTCACATCGGAAATATAATTTAAACCCTAAATATAATAAGAGTTGGTGTGATATATAAGTGGTGTAGATTGGATCCTAGTACATGTCAATTGATTTTGTGCAAGATTGGCTCCAACACCATTTGTATACATACATGTGTGTGTGTGTGGCCTAACACTCTCCAGGCCCATGGATTTCTAAATGGTATCATAGCGAAACAATCTGGGCTCGTATTTGATGACCTGGTTGGGCTAGCGGTGAAGTCTAGACCAGTTTGTGGACCTAGAAACCTATAAGAGTAGACCTAGGTATGTTTGCCCGGACCCCTAAAAGTAAGTCTGTGTTTGGCAAGTGATAACTAGTCCAGGCCTAGTTGCACTTGAGGGGAAGTGTTGGAGTATATAATTCCACATCGAAAATATAATAAGAGTTGGTGTGGTATAGAAGTGGTGTAGATTGGATCCTAGCACAAACCAATTGGTTTTGTGTAAGATGCCTCCAACCCCATTTGTATACCCACATGTGCGTGTGTGGCCAAACACTCTCTGGGCCCATGGATTTCTATAATATGCAAGGTGATTGAAGTATCACTTGGCCTTAATTGGTCTAACAAGATTTGAACTTGGGTTTGTGACCTATGTGCATAAAAATGTTTCAAGTAATTTTGAAGACTCTTACCAAATCTTTACTATCATGTATACGTGTATGATGTAGGTGTTGGGGAGGTGGGTAGGGCGCTATTATTATCTTTTGATCAATCAGTGATCTCTTGTTCGAGTGGTCATGCACTACTTGCAAAGTTGCAAGTGCTGCAAACATTTTGGGATCCTTATGAGCATTGAGCTGATTTAATTTTTGGATTAAAACAATTCTGGCTAAAGAAAGGGTAGGGTGTATAGGCTTCATGACTAATTCTTAAATGAAGATTAAGAGCAAGACAGTCTGCACTATGTTCCACCAATTTCTCAGTCTGCTGATTCCAAATTCAGGACAGTCTGCATTATGTTCCACCTATTGCTCCAGACACTCTTGTGACTTGTGAGTATCAATGTATCATAAGCTTTCCCCGCTGTCGCTCACCATCCAGCAGTACCAAATTTTGGAAAGTTCTAAATCTCTATTGAACTCACATCATGTTTTCTTTCAGTGCTTCTTCTATTTTCGTCTGCCGAGTACTCCATGAGTATGCTAGAATAGCCACATTCTAAGCTACTTAAGGCATACCTGACGGGCTTCTCAAGCCTCTGCCACTGTGATAATTCCGAAGGGTCTGATGGTCTTGAATAAATGTAATTTCCACTCCTTGGGAATGCCCGTAGAAAATGAAAAGATGATCTAATTATTTGCAGTCTTGTTGACAAATAGCACAACCAATTTGGAGATATACTAGAGAGTAGGGCATTCAATATTGGAGTTCTTCGTTCTTTTGAGAAGATGCACTCTTTCTTTATTGATCCTTCCTAAGCATGAGATGAAGAATCTCTTATAGTTGATTGGATTGTTTTTGATGTTCTTTATTTTCCATTTGGGTGTCTTAGGCAGTTGGCAGCTCTACAACTGATCAAACTTGGGAATGGCGCCCTGCCGAGGCTGCATTATATT
Organism: Stephania japonica; assembly: GCA_039657345.1. Lineage (NCBI taxonomy): Eukaryota > Viridiplantae > Streptophyta > Magnoliopsida > Ranunculales > Menispermaceae > Stephania > Stephania japonica. The sequence continues at coordinate 42,125,069 of CM077561.1, forward strand.
GTATGAGAGCTATATCAAGTTATGTTCCTCTTGTTGAAGCTGAAGTAATGCCCCAGGTATAATTCAAGTACGATTTCTTTCTTGGTTTAGGTGTTAGATATCAGTAGTTATATCATGCACCATTTTGTTATTGAGATGTGTTGGAGGTAAAAAGAAATTCAAGGAATTGAGAAGAAAGATAGATGCATATAAGCTTGGAGTGAAATCTCTAGAGTGCCTTGGCATTTTGAGAAGCACTACTCTCAAGCCAAAGTACACACACACACAACTAGTCTCTCCACACTCTTAAGACATAGATGGTCCTAGACATTGTTTCTTACTTATTCAACAATCTTTATTTGCAAATTCTTTATTTCATTTAATGTTTACTTGTATAGTGACTAGTGATACTATTTGATTTTTCATTTTCAGTTGTTTGCAATTTATCCATCTACATTGTTTTTCCACCAAGACACCTGAAATGACATTGACCTTTGTGTTCATTGCCCCTCTCACCCCTAGATATTTTTTGATTGTCAATATTGTGCATGTATTTCATTTTGGTCCTATCATTAGCCTTTGTATATGTTCAATTTTATGCTCTAGAAATATTTCTAGGACTTGGATTTTTTCTTGTTTCTTTTTTTTGGTGGGCGGGCCCCTTTTTTCATGCGTTCATCAGTGTTTTCAAGATGAGGAGGTGGTTATGAGTAGTTTTCTCTTGCCTAGACAAGTCGGAGTTTAGGCAGGGACTAGTTGGACTAAAAAAATATTTACTTAGACCTCCCTAGGAAAGAATATAATTTATTTAGAGACCCCTCAGCTGTAAGGGCCATACACATACACATTTTAATCAACTTATTTTTACATCCACATTTTTCCACCCATTTTCACTCACATTTTTAAATAAAAAATTTATTTTTAAAAATTAAACACTCAATTAAGCACATGATTCATATTACATCAAATACATAAAACCGAGCATCGGTAAAAAAAAAAAATACTAATATGTATATTGCATATTCATTTGCATAAAATTCAAGAACAACGAATGAAGTATCTAACCATCAACCACTCACAATCGAACTATAAAAAACTAACATCCAAACCAAAAACAAGTCATTAAGGCTACAAGCCTACAAACATAAATGCTTAAGTCCACCAAAATGCTCGACTGTTCTCCATGGAGAACAGTAGCGATAGAGAGAGTTATTGTAGTTGAGAGAAATCACCGGAGTTGGTGAGGAGTGGTAGAGAGATGGTGAAGGAGGGTTAGGGTCTAAATATGTACTATTAAAGACTTTTGGTTGTTACAAAGACCTCCTTAACATATTTAAAATTTAATTGCAGGCCCAACACCTGCCTAATTTAGGCCTAGGTGGCGGGCAGCCTAAACCGCCTAAGTTGGGGACTAGTCGGTGCCTTGAAAGCACTAGTGTTCAGTTACTACTTCAAAGATGCTTTTGTTTATTTATTTATTTTCTTAAAAAAAATTTTGATGCTGTAGATTGTGCATGTCTTTGAATATTTGTGAAAACACGTCTCTTTGATTTAAACAAGGATTGTCTTAAGTTTTTAATCTTACTCTTCTATTTTCTTTTGCCTGCTTTGGCACATTCATGTTCCATGCATTGGTTTTATTGCCTTTTCATTGGCACAAATCTTCAATCCATTGATTCTTAAAAACCTGGATTAGAAGAGAATAACTGAAAATACTTTTGATTCTTAGAAGTCCTAAGTAAACAAAAAGCAGGTGTCATCCTCAAAAAAAAGTAAGCAAAAAGCAGGAGATTCGCACAGAAAACTCTTCAGGTTTTACTATGCACTTTAATCAAACAAAAATTACCACCTTGAAACAATGAGCATAATAATGCCTTTCGGTTTGCTCAGAAAATGGTCCAAACTTTTTTTTCTCTATAAGATTAAGCAACATGACTTGTATTGGTGCTACTATATAAAAAACGATAAAAAATGAGGAGTGCTAGGGTGACTCACTATGGACATGCTATGAGCACTTACCTTGTTTTATTTATTTATTTATTTATTTTTTAACAATTTTGTAGTCGTAGTGAGTGTCCGTAGTGGGTAACCTTAGCATTATCCTCAAGCACAAAATTGTAAAAAAAAAAAAAAAAAAAAAAAAAAAGAAAAAAACATGGTGCGTGCTCTTATTGAATGCCAATAGTGGGTCACTTTAGCATTTCTCATAAAAATAACTTGTCAAAGTCCTCAATTAGCCAATTAGTATTCATCACCTAATCTTCATATGGGCATCCGTTTACCCCCTAAGAACCTGGCTGATGCCCAAATCTGTGAGCTATTGAGTTCTTTATCTTCAAAAATCTTGTGATTTTTCTCCATTCAAATGGTCCACGATGTGGCCATCATATTTTGCCTGTCAAGTTTTTTTTTGTGCATATTATGAGAACCAAATTGGCTGTTAAGTTTGATTTTGTGCACACACATTTAATAGAGTGGAGTTATTGTTCTTACATATTTTGCCTGATTCCGAATTGTTTCACTTCTTGCCCTTTGCTTGTCTTATTTACTGACTTGTAGTTTCATTTATCTTCTTGCATTCCACCTTGTTATGTTGACTTGTTGACCTCATAAAGATGCTGTAGAAAATTTAGAGCCGAATTGAGAAAATTCTGGATTGATTTTCTGTATGACTAGGACCTCATAATCGAAACTGATAATTGTTTCAAAGAAAAAGAAAAAAAAACATAGATAGATTTATTTATGTTATGTTACATGTAAGTTTGAGACTAATGTGCTGCCATCTGGCGTTTCTACATCTACAGGTTATGAATTTACTTCCCAAACTTCCTCTACAGCCTCAGCTACTTCAAACAGGTTCTTTTGGATGGTTTCTTATTGTTGTCATTTAAACCAGAATTGTATAGTATTCTATGTAATCTGATTTTGACATCTCATCTCTTTCTCGTCATTTCTTGAATTGCTAGTGTGTTTAACAATTGGAGCATATTCAAAATGGCTTGATGCTTCACCAAGTGGATTCTCTAATTTGCCTTCAGTGATAGATATCCTCATGAGTGGAATGTGCATATCTGAAGACTCTGCAGCTTCTGCAGCTTTGGCTTTCAAGAACATTTGTAATGGTACAAAAGCTTCCTTCATGGTGGTTGTTTTGGAGTCTAATTGTGTTGAAGTTGTGCCGCGGTTACTTATCAGCATGCTTAGTACCTGTCTTTCTGCAAATGAAGTGCCAAATGCTACTGCTAACGCTAGATGACGATGATGCTTCTATCTTATGCTTTCTTACTTTTTCTTCTATTCATAGCTGTTTCTATTCACTCTTTGTTGTGCTTCTACTAGTGCACATGTCCTTTTATTAGACCAGCTTTTCTTTTCAATGAAAAATATAAACATAAAATAATGTAATTTATGGCATCTAACCTAGAGGAATCAAAGGCAATGCTACTTAACCTTGATATATGAAAATATTAAACTTGAAAACATATGCACAAATGTTCCTCTGAACTTGGGTTTGGGTAGTCAAGGGTCCTGTTCCTGTTACGCAATCCTGTTATCTCAGAAGTCTTAATGTCAATTACAATTGTTTTTGTTTATACAACGACCATTGAGGTATGTGCGATGAATCTTAAAAACTCCATGCACAACTTTGAAAAAATCCCAATAAACTTAAAATGTTTTAAAATGACGAGAAACAGTGTTCACTTATTCAGTTTCAAAATTGGAATAAAGCAAATTCTAATCAAATCTATTAAGTGGAGGTAAAAGACCCTGAAGTTCATGCAACTGCATGCTAATGTTGGGAGTTAGAGTTAGTGTCTACACATGAGTTCCTTATTTTAACAACTATTTTATTAGTGTGGAAAATTATTCTGTTCAGTCAACGAAACATAACTTGTTAGTGTATGTTGAGTCCAAAATTGTTGTAGTTGAGCTCTGAGCAAGCAATAAACAGTTTTTCTTAAATTACTTCGTAGACGTCTGGACATTTTTTCAGTTCCATTCTATTGTTTATAAGATATAAGATTTCTTGTCGTTGTATATATGTAAATTAAAAATGCAATATGGAATTTTGTTGTTGATGGTGTAGCTTTGTTGCTATCTTGGGGAAGCTCGAGTTGGTTTTGCATGCCACAATAAGTTCACGTGGATTGTTGATAAATTGTCTTTTAATGCCTTTTGTTTTACTTAAACTGATGCCTCATGCCCTTCAAAGGCATATATTTGTATCCTGTATATTGTTCTCTGATTAAATTCAAATTTTGTTTGTGACTCCTGGTTAGATTGCCGCAGAAAACTCTGTGGTTCCCTAGATGGTCTATTTCACATATACCATAGGGCAGTCACTGGAGAAGGTGGATATAAATTCTCTGCTGAAGAATCATTATATTTGGTTGAAGCCTTGAGGTATGCTTTCGACATTTATCTTTTAAAATCTACTTAATCTTTTATTTAGTAAATACAATTTGCATATTATAAAAGTATAAATTTTACAAATAGGCGGAGGACCAGTGGTCCTCACCAGTCATAATGTGGTACTCCATTATAACCATTTTAGCATGAATACACCTCCCACAATGACAAAACAAACCCATGACAACATCTTTTGGTGCGAGTAAAACAAGAAAAAAGCATGATCTAAATAGATGCAAACAAACTCCATAATATACAACCGATTTCACTAAAATCTACCTAATCTTGTAACTTCTCTATTTCTAACTTTCTTGTAAAACTGAACATAATCATTTTATATAATTCTAAGATTTTCTTTGGCAGTATGGTTATCACAGAACTTCCTCCAGATCATGCAAAGAGAGCCTTAGAGATGTTATGCTTGCCAGTTGTGGCTCCCTTACAGGTTTGCTCATGTATTGATGGAAATCTAGCTATAATTTTTGTAAATAGGTATGGTTTTACCTTTTTTTTGGTCTGATCTAATAGGAAATAATCAATCAAGGTCCTGGACATTTAGAAAAAGTAATGGCACGTGAGCTTACCATCCATATTGAAAGACTTGGAAATATTTTCAGGTACAAGGTGCAATAGATTAGTCTATTCTGTTATAGGTAAAGGAGTTCTAATTATGAGCCAGTGAAATATTTTTAGATATGTAAATCATTCTGAAGCTGTGGCTGATGCGATTCAAAGGCTATGGCCAATTCTTAAAGTTATCTTTGATCAGTAAGTTCGTTTGCTATATTCTTGGGCTCATTTCTTGGTGGTGTGTGCTTGTCTTCTTGTATAATCTGAGATTGAACTTCTTGTTCTCAGCCGTGCTTGGGATATGCGGACAATGGAGGCACTATGCCGTGCCTGCAGATATGCTGTGAGTTTCTGTATCATGTTTTCCTTTCTGATTCACGAGAACACTCTTGTTTTCCTCCTCTTGGTCTTCCAGTTCTTTTCGTTGATTTCATAGTTTTCTCAAGAAGGAACAATATGGTCTGGAGGAAATTCTCACCAAATTTTATGTGTTTGTTTCTTTTTTTTTATAGTGAACAAGAATTTTAAAGTCAGAAAAGAATGACAGAATGGAATAATTTTTATTCAACCATTTTGGCGTGTTTAAATAGAAAATTACAGAGTAAATGCTTTACATAAAAATAGCAACTAATTGATCTTAATTGATCCTAATTGATCCTATGGTATCAATTACAGAGTAAATGCTTTACATGAAAATAGCAACTAATTGATCCTAATTGATCCTAATCTTATCAAAACAGATTACAGCTATTAAAAAATCGATTATACAGCTAATTACTTCTAATTCTAATTAATTACAAATAGAATAAATATACTAAATAACAATCCTAATAATTATGTTAATATTCTCGACACCCCTCAAGCTGGAGAATAGATATCGATCATTCCCAGCTTGGATAGAAACCCTTCGAACATAGCAGTAAAAAGTCCCTTAGTAAGAACATCAACGAGCTGTTCAGATGAAGGAACAAAGGGTATGCAGATATCGCCGTTTTCCAGTCTCCTTGATGAAATGTCGATCTATTTCGACATGTTTTGTCCGGTCATGCTGCACAGGATTTTGAGCAATATTGATTGCCGATTTGTTGTCGCAGTACAACCTCATCGGTTTATGTCCTTCAACCTTCAGCTCCTCTAAGATCTTCCGAAGCCATAACTCACATACTCCTTGAGCCATAGCTCTGAACTCGGACTCTGCATTGCTTCGAGAAACAACTGGTTGTTTCTTGCTCCTCCAAGTAACTAAGTTGCCCCAGACAAAGGAGCAATAGCCGGTGGTAGATCTCCTGTCTGTAGAACTTCCGCCCCAATCAGCATCAGTGAAGATCTCCACTCTTCGGCTCCCATTCTTTGAAAACATAATTCCTTTACCCGGACTTCCTTTCAAGTAATGAAGAATCCGATGAACAGCCTTGGAGTGTTTTTCTGATGGACAATGCATAAACTGACTAACCAAGCTCACTGCAAACGCAATATCTGGCCTTGTATGCGCCAAATAAATTAGCTTCCCCACCAGCTTCTGATACCGGTTCTTGTCCACAGCCTCAGCACCATATTCTTTTTCGAGTTTCTGATTCGGATCGACGGGGAGTTGCCACCTTTGGTTTACATCCGAGTAATCCAGTCTCTTTCAAGAGATCAAGAACATATTTTCTTTGTGAGATAACTATTCCTTTTAGGGATCTAGCCACCTCCATTCCAAGAAAATATTTGAGTGTCCTAGATCTTTGACTTCAAAGCTGGTTGGATAAGAAGTTCTTCGGTGACTCCAACTCTACTATGTCATCTCTGTCATCACAATGTCATCTACATACACAATTAAAATAGCAATTTTACCATGATTGTGTTTGTAGAACATCGTGTGATCTCGAATGAGCTTGAGTGTAACCACATTGTTTCACAGTTCTCGTGAATCTTTCGAACCATGCCCTCGGAGATTGTTTCAATCCATATATGGATTTCTTTAGCTTACATACTCGCCATCCTTCTTTAGCTCATCAAAGCCTGGTGGAGCTTCCATATACACCTCCTCCTCTAGCTCGCCGTTTAAGAACGCGTTCTTCACATCAAAGCGTCCGAGAGGCCAATCCAGATTAGCGGCTAACGAGAGAAGAACACGTACGGTGTTTAGTTTGGCCACAAGAGCGAAGGTTTCCTCGTAGTCAAGGCCGTATGTCTGAGTGAAGCCTCGTGCTACGAGTCGAGCCTTGTATCTCTCAACCGAGCCATCAGCATGGTATTTTATGGTAAACACCCACTTCTTTGCCTACACAATTTTTTTCCTTCGGGTAAAGAGGTAAGATCCCACGTGTCATTCTTCTTCAGGGCCTTCAACTCCTCAAAGACCGCCTCTCTCCATCTCGGAACCTCTAGAGCTTCATGTATCGACTTAGGTAGTTCATCATCCATAATCCTGGTGGAAAAGGCTTTGAAATCTGGTGAGAGCTTATGATAAGATACGAAATTGGATATTGGATGTTTTGTGGTACATGATTTGACACCTTTGCGTAAGGCTATGGGTTCAAAGAAATCTGTAGAAGGTTCTAAATTTGGAAGATAAGTAGGAGAGAGAGCAGTTGTACCTTGGACCTCGGTCGAGTTCGATGATTGGCCCACCTCGGGAGCTGGTGGAATATTACTTGGTTGAGTCCTTTTAGAATAAACACGAAGTTCAGTAGGTGGTTCCAAGTTGTTTTCTACCTGGGTCTCACGAGGTTGTGAATTTATAGGTTGTGAAATCCTAGGATTAGTTACAGAAATAATTGATTCCACTGAACTATTTTCAACCGATTTTGGCAAAGATATTTGTTCCCAAAAACTCATTTTAGAATCATTCTCACCCAGAATTGAGTTTTTTTCAAAAAAAGGTTGTTTTTCAAAAAAAGTGACATCCATACTTACGTAACGTTTTCCAGATTTAGGATCAAAACATTTATACCCTTTTTGTGTTGGTGAAAAACCAAGAAATATGCATTTATGTGCCCGGGGATCAAGCTTTCCTCTATTATGGCCGTGTATATGAACAAAAGCAATGCAACCAAAAATTTTAGGTGTTAAATCAGTAAACGATCTATTTTCAGGAAACATATTCTTTAGTGCTTGCAAAGGAGTGATGTAATTAAGAACTCTTGTAGGCATTCGATTAATCAGATAAGCTGCAGTTAAGAGCGCTTCATTCCAAAAACGATTAGGAACATTCATAGCAAATAATAACGCCCTAGACACCTCTAATAAATGCCTATTTTTCCTCTCAGCCACTCCATTTTGTTGGGGAGTATCAACGCAAGAACTGTGATGAATAATTCATTTTTCTTTCAAAAAATCACCTAAGATTGCATTAAAATATTCTCGGCCATTATCGGTTCTAAGAGCTTGAATATTAGTATGAAACTGAGTATTAATCAAAGAGTGAAAATTTTTGAAAACATTTGCGGCCTCGGATTTTTCCTTTAGAAGATAAATCCATGTGACTCTAGTGTGATCATCAATGAATGTGATGAACCATCTAGAACCTGAGGCAATTTTTACCCTTGAAGGGCCCCAAATATCACTATGCACGAGTGAAAAAGGTTTTGATGGCATATACTTCAAAGAAGGATAAACAGATCTATGATGTTTTGCCAACTCACAAACTTCACAACAAAAAGATGAAATGTCTTTATTTTTAAAAAGATTTGGAAACAAATATTTCAAGTAATTAAAACTGGGATGGCCTAACCTATAATGTCACAACATTATGTCATTCTCACAAGACAAGGTAGTAAAACATCTTGGTTTCTGAACTTGTTCATCTGAAGGATTTTCCGAGACCAAGTGATAAGAGTCCATCAACTTCCTTAGCATTGCCAATCATCTTCCCCGAACAAGGGTCCTGAAATTCAAATCCAGCAAATGTTATTGTAGCAATACATTTGCAATCATGAATAATACGACTAACAGAGATGAGATTGCAAGAAATCTTTGGAACATGCAGGACATTTAGTAATGTAAGAGATGGAGACATAATAAGAGCATTTTCCAGCAATAGAGGTTAGAGAACCATCGGCAATTTTAACTTTCAAATTTCCAGATAAAGGATAATATGAAGAGAATATGGAGGAACTACCAGCCGTATGATCGGTTGCCCCTGAATCTATGATCCAAGGGTTTAATTTTGAGCCGACTGTGAAAGTTGTAGGGTAAGTACCTTTTTGAGCTAAAGAAGAAGAGGCAATGTAAGATGATGAGTTAGGAGTGTTGGATACAATTGAATGAGAACTCATTAGTTGATACAATTGCTCTAGTTGTTCTTTGCTGAAGGCAGACGTCTCTGAGGCAGACTTCGGCTCTTTGGAAGTGTCTTCGGATGAGGCATGAAAACCCTTTGAATCACAAGGATTTCGGTTAGATGAAGGGTTCTCATTTTGGCTTTCCATGCGAGCTTCCAACATTTGGCCTTAACATGCCCTGGCTTGTTGCAATGCTCGCAGATTGGCCGGTCTTTATCGCTGCGACGGTCGTTGCGCCGTGGTGGCTGACTAGAGAACAGGGCAGAAGGCTCGGTGGGAGCTTGTGAGTGTCCTCCGAGCATGACGGTCCGCCAGCTCTCCTCTCTTCTGACCTCGGCAAAGACTTCTCTAGTACTCGGTAGTGGATCACGACCAAGAATGCGTCCTCTCACTTCATCTAATTCCTTATTAAGGCCGACGAGGAATTTGAATACACGTTCTTTTTCCACCATTTTTTGAAACAAAGCCCTGTCCTTCGCACAGCTCCACTCATAATCGCTGAACATATCTACCTCTTGCCATAAGGTTTTTAAGTCAGTATAATATTGAGTGACAGTTTTCTCACCTTGTTTTAGCTTCCATAGCCGAGTTTTTAGCTCAAACCAGCGTCCGCATTCCCGAGATCGAATAAGTCTCATTCACGACGGTCAAATGTCATGAGCGGTAGGTAGGAAGAGATAGGTTCTTCCTACACTCGAGTCCATAGAATTTATGAGCCAAGACATGATCATCGAATTCTCTCGCGCTCCCATTTTGCGAGAACCTTCATCTTTCTCGTGGGTTTCGCATTGGTACTGTAAGATAGTCGAATTTTCCACCTCGAATGAACAGTTTCACCGATTGGGACCACTTGTAGGAAATTGTTTCCATTCACTTGTGAGAAGTGATGGAAAGGTTTTGGAAAGATTCAGTGGTTAAGGGAATTGAGGGTGAGTGAATAGAGCTCATAGAATCGATACCAGAGGTATAATCGATACCAGAGGTATCATCAGAGGGTTTAGCCATTTAGGCTCTGATACCATAAAGTCAGAAAAGAATGACAGAATGAAATAATTTTTATTCAGCCATTTTGGCGTGTTTAAATAGAAAATTACAGAGTAAATGCTTTACATAAAAATAGCAACTAATTGATCCTAATTGATCAATTACAGAGTAAATGCTTTACATAAAAATAGCAACTAATTGATTCTAATTGATCCTAATCTTATCAAAACAGATTACAACTATTAAAAAACCGATTATACAGCTAATTACTTCTAATTCTAATTAATTACAAATAGAATAAATATACTAAATAACAATCCTAATAATTATGTTAATATTCTCGACAAATTTTATTCAAATAAAATGAGTGTTTGAGGACCAGTAGTCCTCACTTGCCTTTTTTTTTTTAAATAAGAAACTTGCTTTTTCTATTTGTAAAGAGATTTTGCATAATACAAAAAGCAAAGAGCTAGTAGCCCTCACATGCATGGTAACAAAAATGTTAACATAACAAAACCTGTGAATACATGTAAAGACTTGAATCACTAATTTATGCTTAGTCCTCCATGCAATCCACTGCCAATGGAAGTACCAATCTGTAACTGAGCGCCTTGAGTTAAATTTGCTGCAAGATGCCCATCTCGCTGCCATCAATTTTTAATTTTTTATGGGCATGTTTTCTTTGAAGTGGAACATTGATAGTTACGTCTCTGCTCTAAATAATTAAATGGTGACTCTCGTAAGGTTAAAACTTCTGGAAAGTTCATGGGCATCACAATAGGAGCCATGTTGGAGGAGATGCAAGGGCTATACCAGCACCATCATCAACCGTGCTTCCTATATCTGTCAAGTGAAGTAATAAAGGTTTGTTCAACTCGCTGAAAATCAATCAAGTTATCATCTTGTTAATATTCATCAGTAAATGTGTCTATACTGGATTTGCAGATATTTGGGTCCGACCCATCTTGTGCAGACTACCTTAGAAATTTAATTGAAGCACTCTTTAGCCACACGACACATCTTCTAAGAACGATTCAGGTACATTAATTGAATGTGTGCTGCACTAAGATGATAGAATTGAAGAGGATATCAGTCCCATACCTTCAACTAAAATTTATCTATAAATACTGTGCAGGATTTTACAGCTAGACCAGATGTAGCGGATGATTGCTTTCTGTTGGCATCTAGATGTATCCGCTATTGTCCTCACTTATTTGTTCCTTCGGTAGTGTTCCCACCCTTGGTTGATTGTGCAATTATTGGGATGACAATACAACACAGGTAATTGAAAATTTTCCATTGCAGCTCTATTTTTAATAGTTAAACTTTTTTAAGTCATTGACATACAATGAATTTGCAATCCACAATCTATATCTATATGTATTTAGAGGAACATCTTTTGAGAAATTAAACAAGAGAGTGACAAGTGGCATCACGACGTATTTTTTTTAATTGTGCGCCTAAATTTTTGGATTTTTTTCTTTTTTTATATTTTCTTTTCATTTTTCTTAGTTGTTTGCCTATCTTTTTGTTTTTATTTTTCTCTCTTGTAGGACCCAATTTCAGTTATTGGTTATATTTTTGATATTTTTATCCTCCTGCCTATTAATTGTATTATAATACAATAGGATTCTATCGCCTATTTTTTGATTAACTCTCGATTAGTATTGTGTTACAACTAGTCGGTTTTTTTAATACATATTTTTACGTAACACAATTAAGATTCGTGGGGCTATTTTTTTTGGGATTAATATACCCCAAAAAATTATCTGTGATAATAACTCAAAAAAATTATCAACGGGCCTCAAAAAAATTATCAACGATTTTATCTATGCTACTAGCACAACTTTTTCAACCATTTTTTCTGGTAGTGAACCAATTATTAACACAACTAATTGTAATAGTATTAGCCATTTATTAATGCTATTTAATTGTTGGGTTTGCTACAAGTATGTGATTCATCATGGCCGCTGGCACAACAACTATTACACGATGGCAATTTCTTTTTTAGCAGCAACATATGCAAAAAGGTTTATTATTTTTTGAACTACAAAATTGGATAATTATTGTTCTTCTCTTCGAGTAGTTCCGAGTCTATCAAAGTCTACATCGTAAGTTCTTTTTTTTTTCCACTATTCTTTTCCTCATCAAATTAATTTGACAAAGATTATCTTTCAGTCTCACTAGAAAACTTGATTGAATAAAAACTGAATAAATTTGACGACTTACGGGTGGACCAAAGTTAACTTGGGACGCATTAATTATGAGGGATTTAAATGGTTTGGATAGCTCTCCATTAATTGCACTAAATCGAGCACAATGGATGAGTTTGATCCATGTAGCTGACCCCAATTAATTTGGGATTGAGGCTTTGTTGTTGGATATATATGTGTCATTTGACCAAAAAACCAAAGATTTTGGATGATATTGTTCTTTACTTCGAGTCCATCGGAAATTATATAGGAAGTTCTTTTTGGTGTTGCCTTTTCCTCGTAGTAAATTTCTTAAGGATTATCTTTCATTCTGCTCACCATCAATTGCACAAAATAGAGCATAGTGGAAGAGTTTGATCCATGTAGCTGACCCCAATTAACTTGGGACTGAGGCTATGTTGTTGTTATTTTTCATTCTCACCATTGTGTGATATTTTTTATGTTGTTTTACTTTCTCTTTGGATGATTGGCTTCTCTTTTACTACTAAAACTTAGTTAATTTTTATGAGCTTTCTAAATCTCTGTCACCGACACCATGGGGGACAACAATCCATTATTTAATTATCAGTGACAACTAAGGTTCAAATATAATTTATTTATTTCTAAATATTTTTATTACATTTATTTGTTTATAATTAAAATTGTTCATATAATTAGTTAGCCTTTAGGCTTAGGAAAAAAATTGTTGATGTAATTAATATAATTTTTTTCTTGTTACTGAATCATGTATTAATGTCGTGTGTTTTTCTAATACTGTTACTTGATTTCTTTAAATACTGACTCAGTAGGTATATAAAAAATAATATTCTGAATTATTGTCTCCTTTTTTCTATTGAGTAATTAGATGATATTATTTTTTTACTTTGAGTCTATTGAGGATTACATGAGGAATTCTTTTTTTTTTGTCAATTTTTATTTCTTCATCAAATTTATTTTTATTTATTATGTTGATGCTCGGTTTTCCTTGAGCGCAAAGCGCGGATGCCGATTAGTTTTCAATGATATTTGTACTCCGACCAATTTCCCTTGGCGTAAATTGTTCTTTTTGTGTCATTTCTTGATATAAGGGCACCTCTATAGAATGTGTTGACGTGTTTCTTTTTTTTTTTTCTTCGAGTTTGTAAATTAAGGAATAAGATAAATTGATAAATTTATCAGGTTCTGCAATGATGCTTGTTTAAAAGCGTTCATTTTGTAAATCTTTTTTTTTTCTTTATTATTCTGCAAAGCCGTTCTACTTATAGACTTGTAGGCTTGTAGCATTTTATTTATTATATGAAAGCTTTTTCCTAAGAAAGAAAAATTGTTTTCTTGGATTCTATCAATTCAGATCAAGATTTGTGAACGTGTAGTTTGATACATAATCCAACAAATTCAAACAAATGCATTGCATGCTAGGAAATCATTTTCTTCAAAATATTGTCTTCCATGGATGGGGCACACTCTTAATAATCCTGCCGGAGATTTTCCGCTCAAGATTTTTTCTTCTTATATTACTTCTTTTAATAGAACAAATTGCAAGAGGTCCTTCCATGTAGCCGACTCAAATAATTTTTGATTGATGCTTTGTTGTTATTGTTGTTGCTTCTGTTGCTTATGTAAAATAGGAAAAAAAAACTGAAACTGGTGATTGACCGAAATATTTCAAACTGATAAATAAATTAGCTTCTTATAATTGACTTGTTTGTTGGAACCATCAATAACTTTGCTGGTATTTTCTTCCAGCCAAGTCACGAATATTCTTTGTGGGAATGCTATCTGTTCGTATCCTACTCTGTTATTCATGTCTGACTTGAGTTTCGCCTTTCCTTCATCCCATTCTCAGAGAGGCCTGTAATTCCATATTGACATTCTTGTCTGATGTGCTTGATCTTGGAAACTCTTCCCGAGGAGAGCAATACAAATCTACCAGGGATAGCGTGATGATTCCTCGCGGCGCTACTCTAACCAGAGTTTTGATGGCGTGCTTGACAGGGGCACTACCTGGTTCTCGATTGGGAGTGGTAAATATACTTCCTCTCTCGAGTCTTGATCAATGCACATTCACATGCACAGGCAGACTTTCGCCACTCTACGATTTCTACCTATGCATATAGGTTTTCTTATGTACATGCTTGCACCATGCTTAAACTCGATGCTTCTTTTCCTCAGGTAGCAGACACTTTACTTGCTCTAACAAGGGCATTTGGGCCCAAGGCCATTGAGTGGGTCTCGGAGAGCATTTTGCTGATTCCTTCCACCGCTCTTACCGACATTGAGCGTTCAGCTTTTCTTCAAGCTGTGTCTGCAGCAGCATCCGGGGCTGATGTTTCTGTTCTAACGGTTCCAGCAGAAGAGCTATCAGATGTTTGTCGCCGTAACAGAGCTGTTCAAGAAATTGTTCAAGGTGCGTTGAGGCCACATGAATTGAATATTTCACCAGTTTCCTCATAACGGCCATGTGGGATTTCTGTTAGTCTTTTCTTTCGTGGTATACGTTTATTTAATTTACAATCGGTTGCCCCTGTATCATCCTTGGTTTTTTCATTGGTTGTATATTATTGGGATTTGGTTCAGTAAACATTGAGTGAAATCAAGGGTGGCATTTTTTCTTCTCTCCATCCTTCCGGTTGGTGTAAATCAATTTTATCTGAGGCCCCTTGAATATTTGATTTCTGTTTCTGTGTTCTGGTTTAGATTTGAAAATGTACGAAATCAGTTTCCAATTTGTAAGCCTGATTAGATTTTTCATGTTATGATTTTAACTTTGATTAGAGTTTTCTTTTCTTTTTGAAAGCTTAAAATTATGAGCAGCTCTGGTGAGATGGACTAGCCATCATTTGCGAAAAGATAAGGTTTGGAGAGTGGGTTTGACTCCCGTTGAAATTAAAAAGCAAAAAATTAAATAATGGCAAATTAAGACTTGGGTAGATTTAAGATCATTGCTCCGCGATCTATTTATGAGGGTGGCAATTACTGTTATCTGTTCGAAGTGTACTCTTCTAAGACGGGTGAGTGGCGCAGATCAGAGGCGTGTAAACTAGAGGTTTAAGGTTTAGAAAGTAAGATTAGTGTTTATAATAGAGGGAAGGTGTATTGGTTGATCAAATGTAGCGAGGAGGGTGGTAATTTGGGTCATGACACGATTAACACGACATGACACGACATATAATAAACATGTAATGGGTTTGGCATAAGTAGGTGTGAGTCATAAATAGGTTAACACATTTATGCACCGTTAATAAATGGGTAATTAATATGTTAACCTACTTAACTTGCTTATGACTCGTTGAACACGATTAATAAATAATGTATAAATAATAAATATGTCATAATAAATAAATTATTACAAAATTCATCTATTTGATCAAAACGGGTTAATAAAATGATATATTTTTTATTTGTAGACATCTTTAACCATATATTTTATTTTTAGAGGAAATATTTATCTTAATTTTAATATGTTATTTACATTTTACATTTTATTAGTAATTGTTTATTAAGAAAATATATAAAATTTTTCACCAAAGTGAAATTTAGTTGTTTTTTAGAGGATTGTATTAGTCTTGTATATATTAATTGTTACGAGTCATTTTTTCTCTATTATTAACATTAAAGACTAAAGACTAATAGACTTAAATGAAAAAGTAAAGTAAAACTTAAGACTATAACCCAATTATATTTTATTGGCTATTGAATTATGTTCATTTAAATTTATTCATATAGATATATTTAAAATGTAGTAAATAAATTATAAGAATTTAAATAAATTAAAAAGTTTAAATAAAATATTTAATAAGTAAGTGACACGAATACCCGACAAGTTTATAACACGACCCATTTAGCACGAAAACGATTAACACGATTAATAAACATGTCATATCATGGGTTTACATTGTATGGGTTATGGCTTGTTCATGATACGACACGACATTTTTACGACTCCCTGACGACAGATTGTCACCCCAGTCGTAGTTTGACATTGAGAAAGATATTGTAGGTGTTTTTCCCCTCCGAACACGGACAAACATGTTTTCCGATTATAGATCCTTCCATTCACCAAGGCTTGGAATATGTAATGAATATAGCAATGGAGGTACGGTAAGTTATAGTGAATCGACGAGAGAGGGAGATATTAAGTTATGGTTGTTGAGGACGCGGCGCCAACAACTAGTTTTAATTGATATCGTAATTAAATCGGTTTACTCGAATGTTGTTTTATCTTTTAGTTTGTTTTATGTGTGTGATCGTCATATTAGTTGAGAGAGGAATAGATTCTGTCGTCGTGGTTATATTTCGCAGAGTATTGTGGTTTTTCATGATTAATGGTTGTTGATGGATGGACAGACTCTTACACCCATCCCTCCGACTACTCGCGGGATGTCACTAATGGTAAAGTAGGTTCAACTCTCTCTTTCAAGGGTGTGCGAGACATGTGATTCTGAGGGTGTTGAGATATGCGAACCGAAATTATAGTCTCACATTGGAAAGTAAAACTTCTAAATGAAGTATATAAGTGATTATTCCCCTCTAATAGTACCGAGGCCTTTAGAGATAAAACTCCACACCTAAAAGATGAAGGGTAGTTAAGTTGGGACAATATCGGTACTGGGGAGATTAATGGCTCACGAAGAAGTGCTGCGGGCGGCCACTTGTGGGTAATGTACGACAAGACGAAAAAAATCAACATGGTATCAGAGCCGACGGTTCAATCAAGACCTGTCGAGAAAACCCCCTTGGATGGATTTTGGTCCAAGGTGGAGTGTTGAGATGTGTGGACCGAAATAATAGGTCCCGCACTGGAAAGTAAAACTTCTAAATGAAGTATATAAGTGATTGTCTCCCTCTAATAGTACCGATGCCTTTTGAGATAAAACCCTACACCTAAAAGATGAAGGGTAGTTAAGTTGGGGACAATATCGGTACTGAAGAGATCAATGGCTCGCGGAGAAGTGCCGCAGATGGCCGCTTGTGGGTAAGATGGAAAAATTTAACAGAGGGAATGAGTTTGAGTGGGTGATGAGGCACAATGTGAGATTGCAAGCAGTTTTGGAACAGAAGTGGGGGGATGGCGGCAGAGACATTATGTCGAAAGTTTTGATGGTCGATCCTTAGCCATATGTAGGTGGGGAGGAGGTCTAGGTTTGGGTGAGTCTTCAAGATTGGAAAGGCTTCTCTCAATCAACACAACAACTGGAAAAGGAAAATGATAATGTAACACATTTTGGGCGCACACTTTATTTTTTAACTATTTTATTGTGTTTTGTTAGATATGAGGTGTGCGTCCAAAATGTATTAGATTATCATTTTCCACTGGAAAAATTGTAAGTTATGTTTGAAGGCTTTAGGAGGTCCCAGATGTGGCCTTTCACACCTTCTCTTCTCCCTTGTCCAACTTAAACAAACGTGAGATGTATTTAACTACAATAAGTTCTTATTGAACAAACCACCTCATTCTTAAGTTGGCTGCAGTTTAAATTCAGGTGCCCTTAATTTAATGTTTGCCTTTTTTATTTTGTTCAATTATATGTTGAATTCTTAAATTATCTCTTTGGAGACATCCGATAAAATTGGAACCATACATAGAAGATTAACATAGCCCCTGCTCAAGGAAGACACACAAATCGAAAAAAAAAAGAAGTTGAATTCTTAAATTTATTACCTTGGATTTAAAATTTAAATGTAATTTTTAGATGCATATATCCAGATTCATTACAATCAGTCAATCACCCAAAACCAAACATATTCTGTCATGGAGGAAATCCATGTTCCATTCACATATTTTCCGAAGTCGGCCGTACATATTAAATAATAAAAAAATAAAAAATAAAAATTGAAATTCATATTCTATTTCATTTCACTTTGTACTCTTCTGTTTCACAATTTCACCTTATAAAGTGATCATTAATTCACCATTAAAATTTTATAACAAGATTAAATTATTTTCCCATAAATGACTTTATTTATTATATATAGTGTAAAAAAAGTAATTGATGGTATCATTAACTAAATAGAATGGGGTAAGAATTGGAAATGAAACATTAATATTTCCTTGATTTCCTAATGTGACGCATATTGTAAAACAAAAAGTGTTCAAAATATGACATACTCCCTCTAGTCACCTCGGTTACAAATGTAGGTCGTTTTAGCTTCCCTAATTTAAACATGTAAGTCGTTATCTCATTCCTAAGATCATATTTTACCTATTTTGCCCTCATTAATGAAGCTTTGAAAATTGGATTAATTTTTGTCTACTAGATCAATTTTTGTCTACTACTGTACTAAGTTGAATATCTCTCGTTTCACTCAAAAGGACATTAGTAAAGGTAAGAGTAATATAATATTATTTCCTCACAATTCAATCACTCTTTAATTCTTGTGTCTAGCCTTTCATGACTTACAATTGTAACAGGATGGATATTATAGAACGGAGGAGTAATAGGTATGGTGCATATGAGTCTATGTGCTTCGTCATTTTAGGGGCCTAAGGTGAAATAAAAATTTGGGGCCTTCAATTATATTTGATTTCCTTAAATAATTTTCTTTTGTGCATGTAGTTACAATAACAAAAACCAATTCCAAATTAGTTAGGTCGGCTACATAAATGAAACTCCTCCATTTTACTCAATCTAGTACAATTGAATGTGTGCTTTTTGTACTTATAGTTGAGTTTAAAAAATACATATATAGTTAACTATTCTTTTACTCATATTTAATTTTTAGAAAAACTATTCTGATTTTGGTTTTATTAATTTTTTTTTGATGAAAGTAAGTTGTATTTGCTATCAAAAAATAATATTTACAAAGAATTGGGGGATACAATGTATCCAAGTTTTAAAAAAACCCCAATGTCTTCAAAAGACCCATGTTCACTGCGTCTCATCCAACAACTTGGTTTTATTAAATTTAGTTGGTGGAAATCTAGCTAAACTTTATTTATTTATTTAAGAATTAAGACTAAAACATTATTTATTTTAAGAAAGAACGACATTTAAGTGAGTAAGAGAGAATATATAAAAGAAATGATTGTGACATTTTTTCTACATACATTTACTATGTAGTTATTGGGATCCACTCAATATGTTTTTTTCTCAAAGCACTCAATATGCATTGAGATGAGTGATAGCATACTACAATAAATTTTCAATGAACCCAAACAAGCTTTGTAGCAAAGATGCTAATCAAGCAATATCCCTACCATCTCCAAGTTGGGTCTCATTTAAAATAGTAATAAAAAAACAATCAAGCATAATTTTGTAACATGACTAGAATATAGGGGGCCTTGGGTGGAGGTGGGGCCTAGGGCAATCGCTTGCTCTACCCATGCCTAACACCGGCCTTGCACATCAAAGTTACACTAACAATTAGGGGTGCACACAGATTGGATCCAATCCAATTAGGGTTAATTCGCAATCCAATCCAATTATTGCGAATTGGAAAATTACAATCCAATCCAGTCCAAATAATTCATCAATCCAACTCAATCCAATTTGCAAAATGCGAACCGGATTGGATCAAGTTCCACGGATTGATGTTTTCTTATCTAAAATTTATGAAATTAGACTTAATCAAATGAATTACAAGAATTATATATCTCATGAATCACAAATTTACAACATACATTCCACAAATCTATATATAGCATATTTCCCACAAAATTGTTATCACAATAACCTTCAAAATGTAAGTTCTACATAAATAAATGTGTCATCCACAAATCTTCACTATACACCCTCACAAAAGAACAAAAAAAATTGTACGTTGAACATACACAACCTACAATAAAAATGTCGAAAACATAATAAAAAAAGTTAAGAACAAGTATAATCTTTTAGATATTATAGTTTAGAGTTGATAGTTTGAGTTGATGCTAATTAAGCTATTATAGTACATATGATGAAATATGTATGTGTTGATGTCCTAAACGGACTAGATCGGATTGGATCCGTAGTTTTTTAATGTAGGATCCGTAATCCGATCCAGTCCAGCCGGATTAGTGATTTTTCAATCCAATCCAATCAAAAGGATAAAATAATTGATCCAATTAGTGACATGCTCTCGATATGTGTTTTTGAATACGGCTGGTTTAAAAGAAGTACCTTCATTTGTGCAGTTTGCTTACAACAACAGTTTATCGGCGAGTACCCAGATGGCAAGGGCGCATTTCAGGCGCTCTGGCGGCAGCCTCAGATCACCTTCATTGGCCGGAGCCAGAGTGATGTTGCGACAAGCTTGGTCCCGAGATCAGTTGTTGATCACACCAGAAGGTACGGCAGATTCGTCGCTAAAGTTTCAAGAGTGCCCAAGAGCCGCAAAGAAATACTATGATCAAGATCACGATTGAGCTTCAAGAGCACGACGCGATGCACTATATACTGAAAGTCTCAGCTTCCGGTGGTCACAAACGCATTCTGGAATCAAAGTGAAGCTTGCTCCTAGCATTTAGGCCTGGCCCTTCAAAGTCAGTGAAGAGGGCTCAGTGAAGGTTGTTATCGCTAGAGTTACTTCAGCGCCGCCGCCAAGCATTCATCCAAGAGGTTTCACATTTCAATGTCGCCACTTGCAAGTCGTGCAAGAGTGACGGCATCTGGACAAAGGACCCGAGAACGATCGAGTTGCAAGACGATGCCACCGTACGAGGAGCAGCCTAATTCAAATTGTCGACCGTAAAGTCAAAATACCGAGGAACAAGGAAATCCCTTCCGTTCTGTAAAATGGCAATTCCACTCGGGACGAAGAGCTAACTTGGGAGCCTATCACACATGCAAAGAAAGTTAATTCCCCTATTCATTCGATTCCTGCAGTTTGAAGTTTAATTTATTTATTAGTAAATTTCTGAGGACTAAATTCTAATAAGTCAGGGGGAGATCAGTAACATCCCTCAATTTTTAACCTCGATTTCAGGACACGTGTCAGATCGCGTAACCCGCTTACGCGATACCGGACCGTATTTCGAACCTCGGGAGTCGACACCGAGGTAATGTTATGATTCTTTGATGCGTGTAATAGTATTATAGTTTAAATGCGTGTCACGAGCCATATTCGGGGCGATTTTTAAATGAGCTGCAGTTTTCGCTGTGTAACCTGGGGAGAAAAATATAGTAAAAAGATAATTAATAATAATTATTTAACAATTATATAGTTCAATTGTGCGAGATAAAAGTAAAAGTGTGCACGTGGACGGGAAAATACGGTCGATGAGGTAAGATGGGCCTGGGAACCTCTCGTGTTAAAGTTCTCGAGACGCGGGAATGCCTGTGAAATGGGTAGACACAACTATCATACCCATTTAAATATTCAAACACACACCTTACCACATCACTCCACTCACCTCACCACCCACCCCATCACTCACGTCACACTCATCTCACCATCTCACTCACGTCACCCCCCATTCCCCACTCATCTCTCTCACGTAACCTCTCCTCACTCTCTCATTTCACTCATCTCTTTCTCTCACTCTTCACTCTCCTCATTTCCTCTTTCTACTCGCTCTCCTCACGTCCTCCCTCTCCTCATCTCACCACCGCGCGTTCTGCTCTGCACGTGACCGACTCAGTGGACGTTTCTGGAGTCGCCGCGTCAACCGAAGGTATGCATTCTCTCCCTTCTTCTCTCGTGTTCACTCGTCTTTCTCTCTCGTTCTCACGGCTTATCTCTTTCTCTCTCGTCTCTCGGGCTTGCTCTCTCACTTCACGAAAACCACCTCTCCCACTCGGAGATGGTGGCGGCTTGGGGTTCACTCCCTCACCGGAGATCTCTCTCCATCCCTCTATTTCCTTCCTCCCTCCCCTCTCTCGATGGATCCATTGAAACAAAAAAAAAAAAAAAAAAAAAAAAAAAGGATTGAAACAGAGCGCCATGCTACGCCGCCTCGTTTCGATTCAAAGGAGATGAAGTTGGCCGGTCTGCTCCTCAACCGCCTGCCTGCCTCAACCGGCCGGCTCGGCCAATGGCCGAATCGGTTCGGCTCCGAATCCGGTTTCAGGTTTCGCCGAACCGCCCATAAAAAAAAGAGAGAGAGAATAAAGAAAAAAAAATGGAAAAGAAAATCCGTAAAAATAGGGAAATGTATGAAAAATTCGTAAAAGTCCAGTAAAATATGAGAAATTAAAAAAATGGTTCACAATCGAGTTTCAGCCAGATGATTTTCCGGAATGTCAAGGATGTAATCTGGTTTTAGCCCCGAAAAACATAAAAAAATGATATAATATGTCAAATCGGCTAATTTAATGACTTGACCTCCATTAATATTTAGTTTCCAACCTTGTCGCAACGGAAAACCTGGGTATCGCGTTAGAGTCGCTGAGTGTCATACGCGGACACGATACATCGTAAGCACATTTGCCTTAAAAAGCATTTGTACGTTAGTAATGCGCTTTTAGAAAATATCATGTGATTCATTTTCACTTTTGTGTTTGTTACTATCAAATTATTGGCTTTCCATTCCATATTCCTTGTATGTGTGTTCTTGGCATAAGTGTGTGTCTCTATAAGTACATGCGCCAAGCACTGGCGGATAAAACGCGGGTTTGAATTGAACCGGATCCGCGGATTAGTGCAATCCATGTGCACCCCTACTAACAATATTCTCCTTAAATCTGTTGTCCATTTTTTTTTTTCTAATATGCGGATTACTATCGGGCCCTTCTCACTGGGCGGGCCTGGGTGGACTTGGTCTGGGGTGGGCTCAGGACAACCCAATGTAAAATTCTACTGTTACACATTGGGCTCTACACATGTTGGGGTTACTCAACCCCTTCGAAAGATGAAGGCAAAACCAATCATTTGGTCCCTTAATTTTATATTTTTTATGCTCTTGGTCTCGAACTTTTATTACTACATATTTGTTCCTTGAACTTTCACAAAGGTCTACATTTAGTCATTCATCATTTAAGTGTTAGATTTCGCTAACGTGAGTAACAAAAATACCGCGTGACTAGTCAAGAAGAGTAAAGTGGTTTATATTACTAAACCGAGCGACTCACATCGACCAACAAAAGTTGAAAAAATTAATTAATTTGCCCAAAAACATAAAAACTCAAAGTTTAGGGACCAAAAACATAAAAACTTAAAAGTTCAGGGACCAAATGTACAACAATAAAAGTTAAGGGACCAAATGTACACTAATAAAAGTTTAGAGGCTAAAAGCATAAAAGAGTCAAAGTTCAAGGACCAAAAAGTATGTTTTGCTAAAGATGAAACAGATGAATACCAAGTTCCACCAAACCACGATCAATGCACAAAATAAACACACCACAATGCACGCAAGATTTAATGTGGAAAACTCTCTAAATCAGAGGTAAAAACTACGGGCCAAACTCAGAACAATCTACTATGTGAATAAAGAGTACAAGATGTCTCAATTGAATGAGATTCACTAATAATGGAGTAATACAAAAATACCTCTTCCAAGATGAAAATAAGTATTGTACGTTTCCTGGTATTTGCCCATATAAGATTGCAAAAATTGCTTGAATCACAAGATGAGCTTCCTCATTTCCGTTGAAGTCGTTCTTGTATAAGTGCTATATATAAGTTGTAATGAATCTACATGATAATATTTAAAATCTAAATTTATAAACTCAAATTCATTAATATATTTAGATGTATCAGCTCAATCCTAAACTCATATGTACATGTATGTCAGTAGGAAATCCGGGCTGGTCTTTATGGAGTTGTAACCATTCTATTAGTTCTCTCATCTATAAAAAAAAAGATAAAGCAATGCTTAGGCTCAAACTTTTTCAACAGTAATACAGATAGGGTCAAGTGATGTCTAGGATATATTCTGTCCATATTAACTGCCTACTCTTCTTAACATGTTTGTTTCTAATACTAATTAAGGTTTTTTTATTGGGTTTGATGAAGATGTGATCTGAACGCTTGAAACAAAACTGTAAAAGTAAAAGTTTGAGGACTGGAATGGCAAGACTAAATCAGTTGACAACTTGGCAATGCTCATTGTGCCTGCTAGAGTCCAACTTATTCATCCACCCATCATAGCTTCTTCGCTTGGTAACAAGGAAATCTCATTCTTTCCATGCATAAACAACTATTAGACAAAAAAAGGAATAGATGATCAAGTTTGCTACTTTTTTGCCTTACATATTGTTACAAAACACTATTGACGGGATGCGCAAGCAATTAATGCTTGGAAAGACGCAAGGTATGGTTAAATTGTGTACAAATGTGTATCCAATGTTTGAATTTCTGTTTTTTTCTCCTTTCCTTGTTTTAAGTGAAACGTCGTTTGAATTGCCACTTAATCCGTAGACTGTTGTATTCTATTCTAATAGCCTAATATGAAAGCTTGTGATTCACTGGTCCTTGTTCGTAATCTTTATGCTTTGAATCGGATCTGGAATGACATAGGGATATCTCTTCATTATTGTTATGAATTCAAATTAGATTCAATTAACATAGTTTTTTAGTGCTTTTCTGAAAATGTAGTTAGGCCACATATTTATTGTATCTCAATTTTGATAATGGCCTTTCTTTTTTTTTTTTTTTTTTTGTTTATGGCAAGGTTGATAATAGTTGAATTAACGCATGTGAGCGCAACGGGCGGGTCATATCGTGTGAAGCACGTTCACATAACTAGTTCTCATAACTTGTTCCGCACGTGCTATGCACATTCTACATAAATTTAAATTTAAATTAAAATAATTTTATAATATTCACAATCTTACAATTAAAATTCAATTCATAAAAGTTAATATAACCAATACATTTCATTTAACTGTTAGTCATCCTTAACATCACGGATCCAATCTCACTATTAGAGCAAGGCTACAAGTGCAAGTCATGGGACATGAAATTATTCAAAAGTCTACTTGAAGCTTTTGTTGGAGGCGTCATACAAGATAAAATCCACGATCACATCATCTGCACTTGTTGTAGGAAAACAAAAAATACCCAAAAAATTAGAGTACAAGGAAAAACTGAGATCTATTGCAAAAATAAAGAGCTCTCTAGCTTATTTGAATATATATCACATTTTGTTGTTATTTGTTAAATTACAAGTCTTTAATTTATTATTAGAGAGAGATGAGTTCCCGCTCCGTTTGTCGCTTTGCCGGCGAGTCTGTTGAAGAACCACCAACAAGAGTAGATCGCAAAGAATATGGTACGAAAGAGTGAGGATTCTGGTATGGAGGTTAATCATGGGTCATATAGAGATAGACTATTGGCGGAGAAGACGTACACGTTTGTAGAAAAGATGGTTTCGGAAGTGGGGGACATCAGGATTGATTGAGATGAAAATGGACCTTTCATGGTGATTACGGATAAGTTGAACCATTTTATAGATCAACAGATGGAGAAAGCGATCGTTAAACTCATTGGCAGAACAATGGGGTATCAGATGCTTCATAACAAGATAAAAACTCATGAAATCTAAGGGATGAGTTCACTATTATGGATCTGACTAATGGTTACTATTTGATTCATTTTACTTGTGAGTACGATATAGAGAAAGTTTTGAATGAGGGTCCGTGGTACATTTTAGGGCATGTTTTGTCAGTACAACATTATTATTCCTCTTTTCAAGCAACTGATGCTCCGTTAGTTCGAGCAGCAGCGTGGACCAGAATTCCTGATTTGCCTGCTAAGTATGATTATGAGCCAATCCTCACAGGTATTGATAATATGGTGGGAAGAACAATAAAACTAGACCTCAATATTGAGATAAGTCAAAAAGGTCAGTTTGCACGCATTGCAGTGGACTTGGATTTGTCTTAACCCTAGTGTCGAAGTGTAGATTAGAAGATGTATGACTTACTGTTGAATACGAAGGCATTCCTCAGATATGTTATTCATGTGGTCGGGTTGGCCATAATGCTATTGCCTGCCCTCTCAAAAAGGAGGTGATGTGAAAATCGGAAAGGGCACAAGGAGGGCAAGAGGGAGCTAGTTCATCTTCTGGCAAGGCTACTAATTCGGCTCCAAATGAAGCGGTCGGAGATAATAAATTTGGACCCTGGATGATAACACAACACAACCCTCGCTGGAGACCGATGAAGGAAAGCCCGCAAACTTATAAGGAAACAATCACGCGAGGATCTAGGGATTCTCACCCCATAATTACGGGTAATCGTTTTGGACGTTTTGATTCTAATGATGGAAAGTCATCAATAAGGACTCATTCTAAGGAAATCAATCCCTCAAATCGTGGAGTCATTTTGGAATTTTAATTCTAATGATGGAAAGTCATTAATAGGGGCTCATTCTAAGGAAATCAATCCCTCAAATTGTGGAGTCATTTTTAATAGCCAGCATGACAAGACAGTTTCTTAGTATGCGGATGAGAAGAAGGATAGAAAAGGAAAGTTTAAAGCCCCTACTGGATCATTAGTGGACATTTCTAACACGGCTAATATCATCAATCGACCCACCAAGGCAAGATCCAAGACACGAAGATGACATCCCACCAGGCTTCTCCTATTTTCCTTGCTCCCTCAGATAATAATGTCAATCTCGAGGCAAAAAAGAAGAGATCTAGAGTAGGAGAATTGTTTTGGCAGGAGGTTAAGCCAACATCAAAGGAGAGTCATTCCCCGATCCAAGAAAACAAATTAGTAGCATGGTTATTGAGAATCTAACATCTCTAGAAATCCAAGGTAATTAGTTAGTCCCCGTTAGGGGAGGTGCTCCATTTCACTAATTTTGTTAATGATGCAGGGTTATCAAAGGGTCCTGATTCTTCAAACATATAATTAAATATGTATTTTATATCCTAAAACTGTCAAGGAGCAAAGAGCCCTAAGTTTCGAGTGAGCATCAAAGAACTTATAAGAGCTAACAAGCCCGATGTTGATGCTAATGGTTTCTCTGGTGGGATATGGCTTATATGGTCTACTTCTAATATACAACTCTCTATTGAAGGCTTTGGTAGACAATGGATCTACACATCTTGAAAAAAGGGGACATGAAGGGCTATTGTACTTTTGTCTACGACTCACCGAACTATAGAGTTCGAGAGAAGCTGTTATGGGAAGAAGTATCTGCATTGCACATTCCTAACTCTCTACCATGGATGCTTTTTTAGGGATTTTAATGTATATCTTTCGTCTGATTAGAAAACAGGGGGCTCAGGTCAATTCTTCTAAATGTAGAGAACTATTTGAGTTCATGAATCTTAATACCTTAGATGACATGGGTTTCAAAGGCTCAAAGTTTACGTGGGTTCGAGGAAGGTCCACCGGGCGCAAGTAAGCATGCTTGATCACGTGGAGCAACTAGATCATGAAAACAAATCCAACACCAACCAATAAGAGGACTATGCAATGGAGAGTAGTAACGCACTTATACCGCACTCCGATTACAGAAACCAAAAGATATGTTTTCATTTGTGAGGTTTAATGATCAATTAATGGGAAAGTGTTATCTTTCATCTACCTAGCTAATGAGACTCAATCAATCATTATCGTCTTCAATCTTCTCCCAAATTTGCTCCACTACTCAACCCATGTCATACCACTCTCATAAACATTAAATCTCAACATGAGTGTTTTAAGGAGTTTGATTTCAAATTCTAACCCACACCAAAAATCTCATAAAACTCAAGTTTGATGAAACAACTTGTTGTGGATGCCACCAATCACTCTTCCGCGAATCTTCTCTTCATGTGGTATACTTGATTTTCATCAAGTGTGTACGCCATCTCGAGGCAAATCTGGTGATCATTGTTAGTTTGACACTAGCCACCCCTGTTGTGCATCTCGAGGATAGTTATAACTAAGCACTTTACAACTTCAATTGGCCTATATAAATTACCAAATTCACTCAATAAATTCCCATAATTTGTAAATAAGATAGTCCCCGACTACCCTAAGCACCTCGTGCCCCGTGTTCGACAATCCAGTTTGGAAATACTCGTCAATAAACTATTAACACACATATTGTGATGAAGTCTAACTAACTTGAACATTTTCATCACAATTTACCATAAAAGCATACAAAGTGGTATACCTAGTTCGGGTGTGTTGACCTTTTGGGACCCACGAAATTGGCGTCCACGTCCGCAATGACGTCATCAATAACGACCATCGAGAATTTGGGCCGTTACATATGTTTTCCGAAAGTGTTATCTTTTCTTTGGACAACTCATGAGGGCTTTAAGGAGTTTGTCAAAAATAACTGGGCAAACAACATAGAGTTTCATGTGGTGTCAAAATAGTTTGCGGATAAGCTCAAGTGGTGGAATACCCATGCTTTTGGAAATATTTTTTTGAGAAAGAAGAAGTTACAGTAGAGGTTGGAGAAACTTGATTGAAGCCTGGATAGAGCCTTCTCAACTAACCTGCATAATCAAAGAACTGAACTACAAAAAAAAACTTCAAGATGTTCTTCTCCAAGAAGAGATACTCTGGTACTAAAAATCTAGAACCAAATGGCTTAAGTTTGGAGATAAGAACACCAGATACTTTCACTAGTGTACAATTACTAAGAGAAAAGGGAGTCGTATTCTGGCATTAAAGAACGAACATGGGGAATGGGTGAATGATCAGGAGACCCTCAAGGCAATGACAATTCAATTCTATAACAAACTATACCTTGATGATGGTATGCGACCTCCTTCACTTAGTTGGAACCACAAATTTCCAAACATGCTACTTGTAGACCAGAACAATTTGATGAAGGCAGTTGATAAACAGGAAGTCCAGAATGCATGTTTTGATATGAGGGCTTATAAAGCTCCTGGCCCCGATGGTTGGAATCCTATATTCTTCCAGTCATAATGGGAGGTGGTGGGTGATACAATTACTACTATAGTGAAAGACTTCTTCTCCAATGAAGTTCTCTCACCTGGTTTAAACGATATCCTACTTGTTCTCATTCAAAAAACTATTTCCCCCGAGTCTTTTTCAGATCATCGACCGATCAGTTTATGCAATGTTATATATAAACTTATTACTAAACTAATTGCATACAAGTTGAAACCCTTGTTAAACAATATGGTGAGCAAGAATCAATCGAGTTTTATCCCTGCAAGAAATCTATCTGATAATAGTATAATCGTACATGAGATTATTCATTCAATGAGAAGGAAATCCGGTTCGTGAAGGTTGGCTAGCCATCAAAATTGATTTGGAGGAAGCATATGATAGACTACGTTGGAGTTTCATTGAAGAAACTCTTGTTATTGTTGGTTTTCCTAATATGGTGATCGACAGAATTATGCATTGTATATCTATACCAAAGATGCAAGTGTTATGCTTTCTCACCATCCAGATGAATTCACTGAGGAGACTTCATCTCACCTTACATCTTTGTTCTCTATATGGAGATGTTGGCTCATGGTATCCAAAAAGCGGTTGATGATAAAGAATGGTGTAGAGTTCATCTAGGTAGAACTGGTCCCATGATCTCTTACTTGTTCTTTGCGGAAGCTAACATGTCACAGGTACAAATAATTCAAAAGATTATGGCAGAATTTTGCGGTTACTCTGGCCAAAAGATCAATGCTCAAAAAACAAAGCTCTTCTTCTTTAAGAATGTGGCTGCACATGTGAAAAGGTAAATCAACACTAAGATGCGCTTCCAGATGATAGAGAACTTAGGAAATATTTTGGTCTCCTATCCTCCATCAAAGATCGAAGAAGGACACCTACAAGGACATGTTGATAAATTGAGGGCACGACTCTCAGGGTGGAAAGCGAAACAACTCTCGCTAGCAGGCAGGGTGACGCTAGCCAAGGCATGTCTTCAATCTATACCTGTGTTTCAGATGCAGACCGCAAAACTCCCTCTAACGGTATGCGATGAAGTTGATAAAATTGTGTGCAGTTTTATTTGGGGATCTGACGTGAAAAGAAAGTCCACCTAGTTCGATGGGAGTCTTGTGTTCTAATAAGTCCCTGGGGGTTAGGGTTTAGAAAGGCGAGGGACAACAATGAAACCTTTATATGGAAACTATGTTGGGACTTTTATACTAAAAAATAGTGCTTAAAGGCCTAAGTCATGAGAGGGAAGTATTGCAAGTTAACAAATGAGGAACCTTCATTGAGAGCGGGCCGCCCTGCTTCGTTGGTATGGAAGAGTATATGCCAATCTTGGCTCATTTTCAAGGAAGGCCTTACTAAGATTATTGGAGATGGATGGAGAACTTTATTCTGGAAGGAGAAGTGGGTGGAAAACATGGACTCTCTCCTACCCTATGCTACTACTTCACTTTTCGATAGGGATGTAGAGCAAAAGGTGTCTCATTATACTATAACATCAGGAAGTTGGGACATCTCGAAACTTGCACAGATTCTACCTAGTGAGATATGCAACAAAATCTTGGTAACTCCTCACCCTAATAGTAGCAAAGGAATGGACAAGATCTCCTGTATGTACAACAAGTCTGGGAAGTTTTCAGTTAAGAAGGCTTATGAACGAATCGCCAATGAAGATATCCAATCTGATGATACAGGCAGGAGGTCAGTGTGAGATTGGGAGGGTCTGCAGAGAATCAAGACTTTTCTATGGTTGGCTAGACATGATCGCCTTCCTACTAACATGTTGTGTTGTAAAGCGCCAAATTAATACCTCGATATTTGTAGGAGATATAATGCAAAATCAGAGTCGGTTCTTCATGCCCTTAGGGACTACCTTATAGCAAAGACGGTTTGGGATAATCTTTTGATGGGAAGATAGAGTCCTAACTTCTTTAGTGATAACCAAAGAGAATGGTTGAACTCTAATATGAAAGAAGGTGCCTCTTCTTGGAAGACCCTGTTTGGTGTCACGTGTTGGGTTCTTTGGTTCACAAGAAACAAGTTTGTCTTCAAGGGTATTCAGGCGTCAGTTATGGAAGTGATTTCTTAAGCTCGAGATAGAACAAATGAGATAATTGATGTGACACTCGAACACGCACCACTGGTCTTGAAGGGCAAGCTAAGAAGGAAACACGATGGAGGAAATGGATGATGGTTAGGCAAAACTGAATTGTGACTGAATTGTGATGGGGCAGGAACGAACGACCTCGCATGCTCATCCGATGCAGGGATGTTACGAGATGACAGAGGAAAGTTCATATCTGGTTTCCAAGTCAAATTGGACAGTTGTCCACCTTTGTCAGCAGAAATTTGGGCGTTATAGTATGGAGTCACATGGCAAAGGAGAAAGGACTCACTAAGGTGGTGATCGAGACAAACTTATTAGAAGTTGTTTCGCTCATGGATCCTCGTCATACTCTGATTTTCATGGACTACCAGATCGAGGAGATTCAATGAACTCTTTGTCAGATGGAGGGTAGATACATTAGATACATCCCCAGATGTACTAATGCTTGTGCAGACTTCCTAGCGAAGAATGTGCTCGGATTGCAGTATGAAGTTCATAGATTAGACATAGAGCCTCATTGTATTTTCCTCTTGTTAGCACAATATAAGTGCGATAGCACAATGTAATTCTCGACCCATTTTTTTGGGTCGTGTTCCTACCAATATATATATATATATCACATTTTTTTTGGGTAGGAAATATATCACATTTTAATAGAATACAGAAGCTATAACAAAAAGGAATTCAACTTTATAAGTTATTGAAAGCACAAAGAATTTCACATCTTTTGGAACTAAATCAGGAATAAGAAGAAAAAACTAAGTTTACCTAAAATTGTTCATTTTGTTTTTTGATTCTCTGGTGTCATAAAAAAAAACTCGTTTTACCCAAAATCAGCTCATTACAATATTTATTCATTACATGGGAGTTCACCACCAAATAGCTAATCATATGACCAACAACTATATAGAACACCTTTGAAAAATTTCTACAACTATACGTTGTTGGAGCTTGAAAAATGCTTCAAGTAAGTTTGAATAGAAAAACTCTTTAGTCCCATATTGCTTACTTGAAAGAGTACAAACACTTTATATACAAACATCTACTTTAAAGATTTGCTTTAAAGAAACCTAATGGATATAGCTCAAATTGGCACCCATTGGGTAATAGGTGTATAAATATATATATATATATATATATATATTTATATTTAAAATCAAAGATGGGGGCTTTGAGCTTAGATTTGGTAGCCTTGTAAAATCAAATAAATTTTTATTTTTTATTTCGAAATTAATTTTGACAATTAATTTCGTTATTTTGTGAACAGGTGCAACTATTGAATCTATTGTTTTTCAAACTTGAACAGACACATTGGTTTGAACCAGTGCCTCAAGCTCTATTTAAGTAGAACTAAAAAACTAGACAAATATAAAATATAAAATTTCATTTTTTCTTAGAGAAGGAAAATCACAGTTTGGTAGACTTTTAAACTTGATGATTTTTGGTTCGAAATGGCATCCGATTGTATCCTGGGGGCAAATCTTTAAAGAAAACTCAATCACCGAATTCAAGGAAATTTCTGTCTTAAGACATTGCTTCTGTGCAATCTTCGGTTAGAAATTTATTTTCTTGATTGATTCTATTATTAATTATTTGTAAAACTTGTTTGTTCATATATATTAGTATCATTATTTATTGTTCCGATCAACATACGTAACACCCTTGAAAAATTTGATCTCTAACCAATTCTCTTTTGTTTTGTCCCATCCTCTCCTTTAGTTCTCTTTATGAAGAGATAATTGTCAACGAGCCAAAATTTAAAGTTATTTAGCTGGTAAAAATTTAGTTTTATCATGATGTACAAAACAACAAACAACAACAACAAGCTTCAATCCCAAATTAGATCGAAGTATCATCTACCAAACTGAAGCTGGAAATGAAATCAACATCAAATCAATGATTGCCAACGATCTAATATCCAAAGCTCTTCAAGCAACTCTAATGGACAATTTAACTTAGACCAGGTTAACAAAAAGGAAAAATGATCATTCGACTAAAACTTCATTTTACATAGATTTATAGAAGCAATTATTAGCAAGTAATAAAGAAAATCAAGTAGTAGCCTCAAAAAAAAAAAGAAAGAAAGAAAAGGAAACTAAGTAGAAAGTAGTGAACTTACCCCTAATTCAATAGAGCCATTAGTTGAATCTGCTCTTGTAAATCATCTCGTCCCTCATGAAGTATTGGTTCATGCCACAAAAGTGTTCTAGAAATCAGGATATGATCATCTAATTGGCTATCCCTCTTGTTTATTCCATTCTAGAATTTTATTTCCCGACCTTGCTTGCATCCTTAAGCTTTAAAATAAGGTCCTTTAGTACAAGAGGTGACCTACAATTCCAACTCAAAAAAAATGTTTGGAAAACAAATAGAAACATCATATTTTCAAAGAGTGCTCCCACTACAAAAAATACTAATCAGATTAGGTGTGTTCAAGTTTCAGATACCTTTGGTCATACATGAGGATATATGGTATCAATAAAATGGATATGGACATCAGTTGCAAAAAAATTGGATCATTTACTTTACAGTCACATTGTCCATGTAAGCCCCTTCGTTTAGGAATTATAATTTTTGTCTATTCAACTAAAATTTTGTGTATTTCTAACCTTCAGCATGATAATGCTTTGCTGCTTTGCAAGTAAGATAGCGTCTATTTTCATGTCTAAGCAATTGCAGAAAAAGAGAGTTATTTACTCTTACAGTCACATTGTCTAGGTAACTTACAAGTTTGTGTATTAACTAATTTCAGCATGATAATAACTCATTGCAAGTAAGGTAGTGTTTCTTTTCATGATTAGTTTAAGAGTCAAACATCCTATTCACCATGTACTTGGATGCATTTAAGAACTCACTGTCGATTAGGGAAGACAATGTGGAGGAAGGTGTATAGAGAGAAGTTTTGTTTGATTTATACCTCCAAGTAGATGTCTGCTGATATGTAGATTGTAGACATCATCAAAAGAGTCTCTAGAATCCATAGGGCGGGACCACGGGAACCACTTAGGGCACCGAGATAGGTGCCTCGAGTGGGTCTACAATGCACGATGTGCCTCAAGAAGCACACACGAGGCTTATAAATACACCTAGAGGGTACCTATATAAACACACCTAGTAACTAGGTGTGTTTATATAGGTGCCCAAAAAGGATTAGAAAATAGATCATTTTCTTAATTTATAAACTATCCTTCTTGAACTTGCTATCCTATTCGGTTGCAATTCAAGCCAAGCCCTGACTAGTCCTGAATTTAAAGAGAGAAGGGTGGTAGACCACAAGGGCTAGTCAAGAGCTTTAAAGTTTTTTCATTTTTAGAGGATAATGAGATTTCTTATGTAATACGTTTGAACAAAGAGCCTAAAAACTTGACGGCAAAGATGGTTTGATGAGTGGGAGCCAAAAAAAGAAGAAGAGAAAAGCTACATTAACTCAAAATCTAACCACTATATATGCACTATATACTAATATCACCTTAATTTAGAATTATTTGTACTACTTTTTTATTTAAACTTTGAAAAATGTTATACTTGAATAACATCCTTACAACATACTCTTCAAAAAAAAAACATCCTTACAACACAACATAAGGTGCCCCACCAACGGTGTTATGCATATCGAGATATGTAAGATCGCATCTTGAAATAAACATGAGTAGTAGATGAGGGGTGTGTGTTTTGTTGTTCTATTTTTCACTTCTTAAAAAAGTTTTAAAGTTCTTATATTTTATATTTCAGTAAATGTTAAAGTCAAAAAGTAATACAAATTATTCCAAATTTAGTAATGTAATGAGGTGAAATCATCATATAGTGCATAAATTGGGTTAATGCAGCAAACAACAACAACTAAAATATAGCCTCAATCCTAAATTAATTAGGGATGAGTACATGGATCAAACTCTTCTGTTATTGTGGCGGCCCCAAATTTCGGGGTCGCCTCGTGCAACAGGTACCTCTCCAGCCCATACTCTAGAAGTACCTGCCACGTCACTCATCCGTCACTCATCTTTACATGTCCTAATTTCATGCCATTTAAATTAGTAATTCAACATTTTCTTGTTTTATAGTTTTACATCGGAAGCCTTAATACCACCAAGTTATCCTGACATACAAATAATTTATTCAACCTATCGTGGAAAACCCGGAAGTACTCAGTATACAGGCGACAACTGCTATCAACGCATGTATATATACCAGTATTGTAAATGTATGGTCTCAAGTTCCCAATAATAACAATTTAAAACATCTTAATACCAACAAACATACCAGTAGGTCCTCGACAATGAATATGTGAGGATGTGTTGCCGTGACCTTCCTGCTCCTACTGATACCCAAGGTCTGCACTCAGTTATCACAAGAACCAGATAACGAGTCTAGTAAGTAAAATCCCAAGGAAAACCATCGTGTATCATAATTAAGAATGTAATATCAGCCAATAAACAGTGTTAAATAATCATGCGGAAAGAAGGAAAATGCAGACAACTGCTCAACATGAATCGCATGAATACAAAACACCAAGATAACAAAGGGTTGTGGCCTAGCCGAAGAAGAAGTGAAACCTAGAACCAGTCGCCTGTCGGAATTACAGCCATCGACTCCACCATTGTATCCTAGATTACACTCCCCGAGCCATCTCCACAACCTCTAGATACACAGACTCAGATTTTCAAGAATGAACAGCTCAAATGATATAAACAATAAGTAAATGCAGTGGTGATGTTCAATTGGGTTTTATATACCTCAATCCGCGCTCACAAACCCCAAAAATACCCCTGGTCTGATCATCCACT
This sequence comes from Stephania japonica, assembly GCA_039657345.1. Classification (NCBI taxonomy): domain Eukaryota; kingdom Viridiplantae; phylum Streptophyta; class Magnoliopsida; order Ranunculales; family Menispermaceae; genus Stephania; species Stephania japonica. The sequence goes on from CM077561.1 coordinate 42,161,087, forward strand.
AATCCCCCGACTCAATTTTACTGTCTTGGGATTCCTGGAATTCATTTATGAGGGTTAATGGTCAATTAGTTAAGTGTTGATATCAGTTAGTGTTGATATCAATTAGCTAATTGATCTTCATCATTTCATCATCTTCTTCACTCAGCGTGATTAGCGCGCTAATGTCTCTAATTAGCGCGCTAATTGCTCGCTGTCCAGAAAATTTTCAATTTAAAATTTTGAACTCCAAACAACTCACAAACCCATAAATTCAATTCTCATATTTCCATAACACATCAATAACCTCAATTACACCATTTAAACATGAATTACCATAATCAAACACCAAAATCTATAATTTACAAAAATTTCTATTTTCAAACCCATTTGTAAAACTATTCCAAATTCTCTCAAACTTGATCAATTACACAATCCATGTCATACCAACCTCATGAACACTAAATCTCAACAAAATACAGGATTAAATTCTTCAACAATTCGGATTTTCTAAAATTTCCCACCAACTCCAAAATTTCATAAACAACCTAAGTTTGATGAATCCATACCTTGATCTTGTTGTTGTTGGCCTCAAATCCCTCTCCAATCTCCAGCTTTCCTTCTCTTCTCCCCTCTCATCGATTCTCTCCTCTTCTCTCTCAATTTTTCTTCTTCTTCATTTGTTTGATCGGTCAACATATATATATATATATTGATTTTGATTAAGTGTGTACACCCATCTCGAGGCAAATCTAGTGATCACTGTTCACCTTGTGTCACTCCAACTTCTTGACGCCTTATCTTGACACTAGTTGCCTCAAACCAGCCTATTGCGCATCTCGAGAACAATCAACGGGTGTTGATTATTCTAGCCACAACTATAGGACTTTACAATTCCAATTGATTTGGCCTATATAAATTGTTAAATCCACTCAATAAATTCCTAAAATTTATAACTAGGGTCATACTAGTCTCCCGACCACTCGACACCTAGTGCCGCGTTCGACACGCACCCCGAAGCGGTCCCACACTTAGTGTACTTATCGATTTTTAGCCTAATGTATATTTAAATCTCATTTAATTGTATTCCTTAACCTTAATCACATTTTAATTATTGAATTTAAACTCAAACCCCAACCCCAACGCCCAGTTTTATAACTTTCGAACCCCTGCGTTGGTCTGACTCATGCCACGAAACCCCGACGCTCAACCTTGCCCGACAACAACTTACACACATGTGATGTTTATATAAATAATAATAACTTTTCCATCACAAAAATAAACAAACAACATGCACAAATAATATAATAAAACCTGGGTACTCCTATCCGAGTCCACCCAGCTGTCCACGTAATGCCCAAATTACCCGTTAATCCTCGTGATTAATACTAATCATGATTTAATTAATTTGGGCCGTTACAGTTGTGTTCGATTTAGTGTCATAATGATGAGCTTTCTAAGTTATTCAAATCCTTCATAATTAATATGCCCCAAGTTAACTTCGGTCTACCCCTACCTATGGAGTCAAATTTTTAGTGAGGGCATTTATAGACGATCTTTACTGGTGTCCAAACCACCACAACCATCCTTTCATAATCTCTACGTTAATTAGTGCTATCCTTAACTACTTTTATTTAAATTTTTATGATTTTTATTTTATCTTTACGAGTTTTACCATATATCTACCTTAGAAAAAAAAAATAATTAAGGGCCCTTTTTTGGAGTTTGAACCTACAACTACCCTAAACTTTGTCTTTTTTTGACAAGTTATGTCTAGTCCATCTCCACGTAAATACTTTGACAATTTGTTTTCTGTCACAAACTTTGTAAATACTTTGACAATTTGTTTTCTGTCACAAACTTAGGCAATTATTTGAAGGGGACCTTTTAGCAAAAGCAAAAAAAGGAAAGAATATATTTAATGAGCCGGGAAGATCTCTTTCTTCTGCCCCTTGTCACCGTATTTAAAGGAAAATAATAATAAAAGAAAATGTTAGGGCTTGTCGGAGCGATTTCTTTCTGCCAGACGGTAGAGAGGTTGAAGAAAAAGAGCCAGTTCGTCTTTGGTGTCATATATAAACACAGTAAGTCTAATTGTATATCTTCATCTAGGTCTTTCCTTTGTGCATCTTTTTTTGTGGGTTGTTCATTACTCTGTATGCATACTGTTGCATTAGGGTTCCCTTGTTTTCTGTGAGTATTTCTGATGCCAGTTTGCTTCTATTGTGTGAGATAATAATAATAATAATAACAATAATAATAATCAGATTTAGCAAGATTGAATGTGGTTTCAAGTTTACAACTTATTGGGGATTTTCTATTTTCTCGAAAAATAAGTGTACTTACAAATTTACAATGGAGGAGAATAGGAACAACAAGTTAATTACAATGGTGGGTAAAAGGAAAAAGGTTGAACTTCGCGATGAAAACTCGACGTTTGGTGATATTGATGAAGAGCTGGTAATGCTAAACATACTTCCTCGTTTACCAATCAATCAAATCTTCAAATTCAAATTGGTATGCAAGAAATGGTGCAATTTGATTTCGCGAGACTCCTTTGCCACCATCTACAACTCCATTAACAACCCGAGGAACTGCCCTTCCTCTTCAAGCTTCTACTACTTGGGTGATATAGACCGCGTGATCTCCTCCAACGACCTCCACAATCAGTTCAAATTGCCCCAGCCCCTTGGTGTGGTCCTAAAGGGGACATTCTTTGTTGAAGGTTCGACTAACGGCTTTCTTTATGGCCAATGTTACCATGACAAAAGGGAAATATTTGTCTGCAATCCAATCACCAAACAAGTGGTCTACATCCACAAGCCGAAGGACCTACACATGGTGGGATTAGCTTATGATCCACACTACACCAATGGCCTTGGTGGATTCAAGATCGTTGGTGTATACGCATTTTTTGATCGTCATAACAAGCAGTTTCAGTTTGAAGTTTACTCATCCAAGACAGGCGAGTGGCGCACTTCAAATAAGCCGAAGTTAAAGGTCCCATTGTCTGATTCTTATATGAGACATTGTGGTTCTGCTTATAATCAAGGGAAGGTATACTGTTTATTCATGGTAAACATAATTTGGTTTGATGTTGAGAAAGATATTGCAGGCATTATTCCGTGCCCTGATATCGAAGGAAGAAATATCTCTCTTTGTCCTGCAGCTCTTGGAGTGTGCCACGAGTATGGCAATGGTGGCGAGATTAGTTACAGTCGGATGACAGTAGAGGGAGGTATTAAGATATGGTTGTTGAAGAATGCCAAAGGAGGGGATGAATTTGAGTGGGTGATTAGGCACGATTTAGGATTGCCTGTAGTTTATGAAGGGATTTGGAACATCTCGACTAGGATTCATGGAAGTGAAAGTGTGAAAGCTGTCGAACATAGCAAAGTCTCCTTTCCTATTCCGTATCTAGGTGGGGAGGAGTTATGGTTTTGGTTGTCGTGGAAGTATCACAAAGGAAATCTTTTTTCGATCAACACTAGATCTCAAGAGCTGAATTTTATTAATTGTGACTTAGTGAGCAGGTATGTGTGGCCCTTCATACCCACCCTTCTCCCTTGTTCAACTTAAACTTTGTTCGCAGCCATTTAGTTATACATTTATCTCCTCAATTTCATATAATTTATTTATGTCTTAGAATATTTAACAAGTACTGTTTTGATTGAATCAAGGTGTTCATTGGTGCGTATTGCTTTCATATTCTTCTATCGCATTGCTGTATTTATCCTGCCTATTAATTTTTTTTTCAAAGATGGTCTTGATTTACTCTTTTCTTAACTTCACACATTGATGTTGATACACATTTGAGTTGTGTCTTAGCTTACACATTACAGGCCAGCTCTTATAGTTGTTAATCTAAGTTTCAGTATAACCAAGGTGGCACGGCAAATTAACCTTGTATATAGCTGCTTTGGCTGAGCTTGGTCGAAGCTACATCACGGCAAATGAACGGAGGTTTTTAGCTGCAATTCTCACACACCGCCAAGTTTGATGCTTTGGCTTCAGTTTTAAGGCTTCAAAGGTTGCATCATCAATTGCGAATGAATGTCTTACATGTTAAACTCAACTTGCAATCTAAATTTGCAGTTAGATTATGATTTGAATATGGTTATTGTTATTTAGCACTTGGGTCCTGATATCAAGACCTATCAACATTTATCTAGATTTCTAGATAGCGAGTGCATTGTCGTGTCCAGATATCGCAGCACAGGAATTCTCAGATAAAACTGCTTAGCTTTGCGTAGTTATGTTGTTTCATGTGTATAAGGGAAGCTTTCCCTGATGAAAAAAGTATCAATCCCCTGCATTATGTTGGGGGTGGTGGGGTCCTCTTAAGCCGATGGAGTGCCGAACTACTCTAACGCACTTAACACATAGTCGTTGGTAGGGAAGATGTGCTTTGCTCACTCAACATAACAACTGGAAAGTTGAAGATGAACTCTCTACATTTCCTGGTTAACAAGTCTCTGTGACCATTCATGCTTAACCTCTCCCTTGTCCTACTTAAAAACTATGGTTGAAAGTTGAAACTACATTGCAACTAATGAAGTAAGGTTTAGCTGTATTTCCCAAACACTATTCTTACCTAGTTGGTGCGTTGGCCTCTGTTTTAAGATTCCAAAAAACACAAGGTCATGGCTACGATGCGTATTAACAATAGCATTTGGAGTTCATTGGATGGACTTTCTTGAAACCATAGAAAATAAAACAGGACATGATGATGCCCTTAGAAATCCTAACATAAATAGGTAGCTGCTTTGCCTAAGCTCTGGTTGGAACTACATTACAACAAATAAGAGAAGGTTTAGCTGCGATTCTAGCGATTTGGAGAGCGACAATCACTATGATCATTGTATCTTGGGAGATTATAATCATTAAACCGTAAGCGCTTAGCAAGGCGAAATAGTCTTGAGGGCATTGAGTCTAACTCAAGCCTCAATCAATTGTATTAAGTTTTCTTGCATTTTGCTCAAAGTTTTTTCAAATTCCTCCAATATATTCGCGTTGGAGCAAATTGACTTCCTTGATGGCTCAGCCTGCCCAACTTAAGATAAGGGTGGGCAGAGACTTTCAAAGAGTAGAGTTGGACTTATAGCAACTCTTGCTAATCGTTAGGAAAGATGTACAACAACAAGAATAGAACCGATTTCACATATATGAATATATATATATATATATATATATATAATTATTGTATAAATAAAACACAAAAAAGTGATTGAAACCACTATGGATCAAAGGAGAATATTACGGTGTTTCAAGACTTAGAATCACTAGAGAACCAAAGAAAAGATTTTAGGATTGAGAGCATTGATAGGTCCCATTAGATACAAAATATTATAATATGTACACACATATCTCGAAGCATAATCTGATGAAGATGTCCCTGGGTTGCAATAAAAGTACGTTTCCCCCATTACTATTTAGGGTGAGCTGAAGGTTTCAAATTGCGTTCTGGGATTCCTTGTTCTCTCACATCCAGTCTCTCGGACGATCTTTTCTTGCAGAGCCAGAACAGAACGCATCGTTCTTCGTCTTTCTTGACCGTATAAACATAGTAAGTCTTCAGTCTATTTATATACAGTAATTCTTCTAGGTTTGTGTTTTTTCTTTTGTAACTATTCTGATGTTGTTTTGCTTTTATGTCCAAAAATTGTGACAGTTGCAATCAAATTTAGCAAGACTGAATCTAGTTTCAAGTTTTCAATAATCCCCCATTAAGTCCATTGAGTACTTTTTGAAACCAACTCTTCCCTAGAAGTTAACAATGGCGGATAGAAGTAAACGAATTGATGAAACTGTTGTCCTTCGCGACGAAAACTTGTCGTCTGGTAACATTGATGAAGAGCTGATAGTGGATAACATACTTCCTAGGCTACCCGTCAATAAAATCTTCCAATTCAAATTGGTATGCAAGAATTGGTGCAATTCAATTTCACAAGACTCTTTCATAGTCAAGTACAACTCCATCAATAACCCGACGAATTGCCATTCCAATTCAAGCTTCTACTACTTGGCTGATACCGATCGCTTGATCTCCTCCAACGACAGCCGGAATCAGTTCAAATTGCCCCAGCCCCTTTGTATGTTCCTAAAGGGAATACGTAAGAAAAAGAATAAGGGAATACCTTCCATTAGAGGTTCAACTAATGGCCTTCTTTATGGCCTTTGTGATTATGGAGCCGGGGAGAAAATATTTGTCTGCAATCCAATCACCAAAAAAGTGTTCTACGTCGACAAGCCAAATGACCTACGCATGCTGGCCTTAGCTTATGATCTGCACAACAACAATGGCTTTGATGGATTCAAGATCTTTGGTGCATTCTCAATTTATCATTTTGAGAAGTGGTTTCGGTTTGAAGTTTACTCATCCAAGATAGGCAAGTGGCACGCATTAAATGCGCCAAAGTTGAAGGCGCCACCACCACCACCTTTCAGTCATTTCTATCCACCGCATTTTGGTTGCACGCTACTATCAGATTACGGTTTCTCAAGAGATTCTAATTTTGCTTATAGCAAAGGGAAGGTATATTATTATTATTCATCCATGCAAACCATAATGTGGTTTGATGTTGAGGAAGACACTGCTGGCGTTGTTCCATGCTCTGATATAGAAGGGAATCATCTTTTTGTTTATCCGCCGACTTTAGGAGTGTGCCACGAGTATGGTAATGGTGGGGAAGTAAGTTACAGTCGCGTGACAGTTGAGGGAGTTATTAAGATATGGTTGTTGAAGAATGGTGGAGGATGGAATGAATTCGAGTGGGTGATTAGGCACAATGTGAGATTGCCGGTAGTTCCTGGTTGGGATTGCGGCAATTTGTCAGTAATTGAAGGGAGAATTGCGGAAGCCTTATTTCCTCTGCCTTATCTAGGTGGGGAAGTGTTGTGGTTTAGGGTGTTGTATGGGACTCACAATGGAAAACTTCTTTCAGTCAACACAAAATCTCAAGAACTGAATTATCATGCCTTGAATTGCAGGTCCGTGTGGCCCTTCATGATACCTACTCTTCTCTCCTGTTCAACTTAAACTTTGGCTGCAGTTTTTTCAGGTTTAGTACAACTTCTTGGTATACATTTGTCCCTTCACTTTCATGTAAGATATGCCTTATAATTTTTTTTTTTTTTGAAGAATGCCTTAGAATATTTCAAGTACTATATATTGATTGAATTAAGGATTTTTTCCCCACTTTTTTTATCTTTGATATAAAATTAGGGAGCACTATTTTTGTATTACTTAAAAAGTGTTCATTGTTACTATATATTTGTCCTGCCAATTATTATTATTTTTTTTCTCCAAGGGTGTTCTTGATTTATTCTTTTCTTAACTTTACCCATTGATGTTGATACACATTCGAGTTGTGTCTTAGCATATTCCCAAACCTTGTCATTTGGGAAAAAGTGATTCTCATCTATCTCACCAAAGATGCTTTGGCGAGCTCTCTGGAGTTGTTAATCATAATCAAGAAGGTGGCATGACAACAAAATTGCGATGCATATATCTGCTTTGGCTAATCTCTGGTTGAAGCTACATTATGACAAATTTGATGGAGGTTTCAATTACAATTCTTAGACACCACCAAATTTGACACTTTGGCCTTAGTTCTAAGACTTCAAAGATTTAATCATTAATTGCGAATGAGTGTTGTACTTGTTAAACTCAATTAGCAATCTCAATTCACAGTTGAGTTGATTGTGATTTGAGTGAGGTAATTTTTGGTTCACAAAGAATATGGTAATTGGTCTTTAGCACTCTGATCCTGATATCAAGAGCCGTGTCAACATTTTGTTCAAGAAAAAGTTATGGTAAAAAACTTCACTACCAACAATTAACAATAGATTGGCCCAAGAGGTAAGGAACTTGGTACCCTTAAGCAAGGTCTCGTGTTTGCCTTTCGTTGTGCCATGTTTTCTACTCTCACTTGATTTTGATTAATCAACATCTCGGCTCTCATAGCTAAGTTTCTTGCATCATGAACACTCAAAGCCATCTGAATACGAAACTTCTCTCTAATTGTTGGTTGCAACCCTCTCAAGTATCTAGATGTCTGTATTGGTGTGCTTTTTGCCAAATTATTGTGGGTTGCCAATCTAAGAAATTATGATGTGCATTCGTGGATGTTCTTGCTTTCTTGTATGTAGTTTTGATAAGCATCAAACAAATACTCCCTCCGGTCAATATGCGTAAGTCGATTAAAATAAAGACACAAGAATTAAGAGAGTTTTAATTATGAGTGTAATTTACATATATATCTTTTGATATTAAATGAATGGAAGAATTGAAGAATCATAAATGTTTAGATTGCATAAGAGTAAAATGAGTAAAAAAACAATAAATACATTATCAAATTCGAAAAACGACTTATAATTTGAATAAGGAGTTTTTAATAAAACGACTTATATTATTGACCGGAGGGAGTATTATTCATAATCTGGAGGTAAAAATCTTATTCTTAATAGTTGCTTCTTTTTTCCCAAGAAGACACGAGCTTGCCCTTCTCTTCTATTCTCTTTCGATTGAGTCCACCATATAGAAGCTCCTACCTTTAACCTATAGGCAACCAATTTTACCTTCCTCTCTTTTAGAATTTTTGTGTTCAAAGAACCCATCTACTTCTTCTAACTAAATTCAGGAAGCCCTCTATATTAAGGTCACCACTGAAAGATGGAATATCAACCTTCAATTTGTATTCATGGATCATGGCCACCTCCTCCTTGCCAACGTTGACAGTCTTCTCTTTGTATAACTTCTTCATCACTGGAGTCGTCAATTCTCATGATAGGCGCTGCTGGAATTTGAGGTCTTTGTGCAGGGGCAACTTCCCTGACTGCTTGATCGTCGGTTCTTTGATTATAGTTACCCTATAATAAAGTTTGCAACTGCCCAACAATTTTAGTCAATTGTTGTTCGATGTTGCGATTTGATGTCCCGTGTTCTTCAAGCTTTCTCCAAACATCAGGTAATCCCTGATCATTATCATTAGGATTAGTGGACACTGTCAGTTTGAACAAGCTTTGTGAAATTCAAAGCTTTCATACCACTTGACGCAACACGCAAGTGAAATAAAAACACAATTCCCAAAACCTAGAATTGCAAAACTGATTTCAAAGATCCAAGTTTATTGAATGAAAATATTGAATTAAAAAGTCTATCTAAACACCAATAAAATCAAGTATTTATAATCCTAAAATGTACTAATAAATTAGGAAATAAAACAGCTATTCTACTCAAGATAGTAATCCTAAAACAATTAGAATTGTAATACAACTCTGTTATTTTGATGCTCCTAAGATAATTAGAATTGTAATACAACTTTGCTATTTCGATGCCCCCATTAGAGGGCAATCCCATATGAGACCTGACAATGTCCGAGCGTGGATTAATCAGTGTGGTTGGCGTTGGACACCACATAGGAAACAAAAAAAAAAAGAACTTCACCTTAACGTAAGATCCAAACAACACTGATGGCTTTGAGTCTTACAATTGGGATGAATTTCAAGTTTACTCACCGTTTGGGTAATGTGAGTCCATATGATGGGAGACCTTCCCTTCTCAACCTTTTCCATTCATGAGAGTCTAACTCGGAACCCACTTAAGAGAATCAAGTTCCTTGCCACTTAGACCAATCGATTGTTGATTAATATACCCATATCTTAATCTTTGCACCCCACTTAAATCCACCTCCTCATTTTTCAAATATCCAATCATCTGTCTCCCTGATGCCTTCCTCCTTGCTCGTTCAGACTTATCGTGCCTTCTTAATCTTCCACCAAAAAGTGACTACCAAAGGAGTCAAATCCCTTCATCTTTGCGTGATCTACCAATTAAAGTTTTTTTTTTTGTGTAATCTACTAATTAGGGGTTTTTTCAAGCCAGGCGAACGTGAAGCTTGAGGTGATTGATTGGTAATTTCTTCGTTAATGTTGTGAATAATCCATAATAAGTTGACCACTATTGGCCTGTTTGGTTGGTTAGTTTGTGTCAAGCCAGGCTTGAGAACGTGAGGAGCTTGAGGTGATTGATTGGTAATTTCTTCGTTAATGTTGTGAATAATCCATAATAAGTTGACCACTATGCTCTGTAATCTATCCTATTCGGTTGATTCAACCTCGTAAAATCGAGCACCGAAAAAACTTCAAAATTAACCTCAACTTAGCTACAATGATATCAGCAATACATATAAAAATGCATATCGGGCCATTGAGTCGTCCATGCGCGCCTCATGATTTGGGCCATGTATCTGGAGGAGTATAATACGATCGTTATGGCCCAATTAGGGATGTAAATGAGTAGGGTAATATTCACGGATGACAGTGATTTACCCTAACAAATACGGGTATGAGATTTTAAATGGGTGTGACGGTGGGGATAGGATACGAAATTTCATACCTACACGGGTATGGGTATGGGTATGGGGATGGTGGTACCATGGGTAATTTTCACGGAGATATCCATGGGTGACCCCACAGGGATCCTGATACCCAATAAGGATAACTATGTGGATTACCTACAAGGATCCCCATATATCAATTATACATCATATAATATTTATTTTTTATACACCATATGATATTTATATATAAATATAATATAATATTACATAGTTTCCACTCTAAACATTCATTATACATGTGACAAAAATCCTTAATGAAATTTTGAATTGTTAACAATTAGAAGTTAGAACTTTATTGCATGATATGTAATACTTTATTTTTGTTAGAATTTCAACAATTGTGTTGTTATGTATGTATATTTGATTCCTTATTTCTTACAATTATTTTTTTGAGAAAAATTAAGTGGGATCAAATAATGTAAAAGCATCACTTGCCAAGAAGGTAAGTCCTCAAAAGATCGTGGTTCGATTTCCACTGAAGTAAAAAAAAAAAGTGGGAACAAAGAATATTTCCCCACAGAAATTTCCTATCTCCGTAAAAATTCATATAAAAATCCCTACGAGGATCTCCAATGGGGAATGAAATGGGTAAAATATTTTACCTATAGAGATTTTTTATACCCATGGGGATTTGATGGGTATGAGGATAAATACAAGAATTCATCCTCAGATGAGTAAGAGTATGAGTATGTGTTATAAATTTTTTAGTGGGTACGAATATGAGAATGAGGTCCCCATCCCCTACCCTACCCTACCCATTTGCATCCTTAGGCCCGATGTGCATTCTAGTGTGCCTTCCAATGTCATTGTATAGCACCTTTTTCTATTTCAAAATTTCTCAACAATTTCTTTTTAGTTAACCTGGACCTTTTTTGAAGTAAAATAGAAATTTCATTAATCAATCAATAAAGACCAAACAAAGAATTAACTGCTCTAATAAAAATTACATTAATTTACTAATTATATTTGTTCAAAGAGTAATGCTATGGTGACTCACTATAGATACTCTTATGAGCATGCACTTGATTATTTTTTAACAATTTTATAGTTGTAGTGAGTATCCGTAGTGGGTAAGCTTAGCATTATCCTCAAGCACAAAATTGTAAAAAAAGTAAAAAGAAAATTAAAAATCAAGTTACGTGATTTTAACAAGTGTCAATAGTGGGCCACTTCAGCATTTTTCTTGTTCAAAACAACATCTAATTTTCATAAAAGTTGACATGAATGCGACATATTGAAACAATGTGACGTTCAAAGACGTTCTCTACACACATTATAAAGTTTTAAACACATAACATGACTTAAACACCATTCGAAACCACATAATGAAAATTAAAAACTTCCAACAAGCAAAGAATACTTAAGACTTCTAATTAGAGAAGACATACATATTAAATTAAAAAAAAAAAAAAAAACTCAAAAACTGTACAAATCTACGGATAACCGTTAGGAAAAATGTGGTTTTAGATGGATATGTAGTTTATTGAATAAATAAAATACAAAAAAGTAATTGAAATCAATGTCGATAAAAAGAGAGATTCAATGTGCTTGAAGATTTAGAATCATGAGGGCAGTGACGAACCCAACTACCGCTTGCCCTGGGCAACAGCTCAAGGAAACTTTTTTTTGAAACCCCGTATATACATATGCCCATCTCAAAGAAAAAATTAATTAATGTTTGTATTAGCCCAGGGCATGTTTTGTCAAACGACCAAGTGCTAGTTACTACTTTTAGCCCTAACAAAAAAAAAGTCCACCCAAATAGAGTCAACAATAAAAGAGGACAAATTTATCATCTGGTACCTTAGATGATAAACTGAGTTCGGCTAAGTGCACTTTATTTTATGTGGCAACTCAAATTCAAATTTTAATCTTTAAATGCACCTCACATTTTTATCAAAATATTCTTTCATCAGAATCAAAGTACCTAACTCCAAAATCTTAGTTGAGTCATCTATTTTAAATTTGGTGACATGTAGTCGAGACTTATCCACTAGACTCGATGTTGTCCAACTGAATCTCTTTGATGAGATTTAGTTGACAACTGCCGATCTAAAAGTTTGTGAGTTCGACCGACTCTCCAATTAAAGGTTCGGCAAGTTGTGATCGACTCTCCAACAATATATTCGGACCTTTTAGGTCAAACCTCGCAATGATACCTACAAATCATAAAGAAGAGAGTGTGGTGCACTTAGAAATTGTATTAGGGTGAACTAATCACATTGAGAGGCATAAGAGTCATTTTGTAGTATGATTGATATTTTTTAGTTTGATTTTTTTGAGGTGCACTTAGTAACAGGTGGGGTGCACTTAGCTGGACTCTAAACTTTTTAATGACTTGTTTATATCAACACTAGACTTTGAAGAGAATTAAGAGAGTTAAGAAAAGCGGCGATTAGGGTTTGGAGCATTGATTGTTTTTTTTAATGATTTTTTAGTTAGAACCATTGTCGATTTTCTCATTTGATTGACGGTGGTTCCAATAACAATTTTTATTTTTTTAATACAATAAAAGTCGGATCTATTTAAATATGAGATATTTAATTTTTTATGGCATGCAACAATTGTTAGATTCATCATCGGCACCACTTGTAACGGCCCCTAATTTTGTCTAGGGCACCGCCCGGCCTAATTCTATAATTAAGTCCTAATTTCAACACGTAGGACCTAACTACGTATTAGTCAGCCTGTACTACCTATTATCTTGTGAATTGGGTTCAGGGATAAGAATTTTCCCTATTCTTTTATAGAATTATCAAATTAGCGGAAGTCTTTAACGTATTAGCGGAAGCATTTTATATAAATCATAAATGTGGAAACCAGGAAATAACAATCACAATATCAATATAAAATAAACGACGATCATATAGACAAAGTGAAAGTCCAAAAGTCGGGTGAACTAACTCTCGTCCCAACAAAACAACCCAAGCAAAAGACGTATATAAAACATAATACAAAAAAATATATGACCTACATGTACAGCAGCTACGCGCTACGAGCTCAGAGGTAGTCGCTGATCTTCTTCTTGCCTGGTCTAGTGCTGTTTGACGGACCTACACCCACCGTCACAAACTAGACGGTGAGTATAGTGATATTTAAGTGATAACCGGGGAATTCTATACTTCATTTCCAATTTAAAGACAGATATTTAATTGCATAATATAGCAGAAAAATGTGATGAGAAAGTAATGCATATAAATATCACAGTTAACCAAGTTAGATAAACTGACACAGGCTAAGTCGAGATGATCTACGTCCGGTCGGCGGTGAGAAATATCAACCAGCCTTTTTTTCACTATCGTATGGAGATACTCTCAACATACTTTGTAAATTTTTTTGAATATATATATATATATATATATATATATATATAGAACTTGCCGACAACCCCGTAGTTCAAGCTACGTGATGCCACCTAAGTAATAGTGGTGAGTGCCGAAAACCCCGAGGTCCAGTGACCCCGTGAATCCACCCATCTCTCGTGCAATGGACACTAGATAATCTCCAATTTTTGTTTCAAGGATTTTCATTTCTAAGGTTCTACGATATCAACAATAAGTTAAGCTACAAAGCCTCAAAAGAAATGGAATACAAATCAATTACCACAGTAACCCTAATGCATGCATTTCTAACATCAATTATAACATTATTCATAACCAAATATGGCACATTAGGAAAGGAGTCAATGAAATCATCACAAGACATCATGCTATTTCAACATTCAACTTGAATAGAGAAAGGAAAGCATGATGGTAGATTACTAATAACAAGTCATCAAATTGACTGAAAGAGAATTTAATATGAATGAAATAAAGTAGGGAGTTCCCACAGTTTCACTTACAAGTCACAGGATAGCTATGGCTATCCGGCCTCGCGACACTCCGACTAGCGCTCTTGAACTCCCGTAACACCCCTAGGTCCCTGAAAGATTATTTCATATCATTCGTTTACTTATTTACTTATATTTTATTACATAGATATATTTTATGTATATATTCATATATGTGTATATGTAGATATATACATATATGTGTATTTGTATATATATATATATATATGTATATGTATGTATACATATGTATATATATACATATTATTATTTCTTTTATTATTTTATTTTATTTTTGTAGATATACATGTGTATGTGTATATATAAATATACATACATGTATATTTTATGTATACATACATATATATATATATATAGTATTTATCACTATTATTTTTATTTATTTATTTATTTATTTTTTATTTTGGGGCTGGACTGGGTCTGACCCGGTCCAACCTGGTTTGACCGGGTCCCCCTCTTCTTTAGAGAGCCGCAACTCTACTTTTTTTTTTTTTTTTTTTTTCTTTTTTTTTCTTTCTTTCTTTACTTCAATCCAACACAACAACAATTCCAACACCAACATCAACATCATAGCATCAACCATCCACCATTAACACATTGATTTCAAAAAATCATCTTCATTCAATCTCATCAACATCACCATTAACGTCTATCACAACAATGACAACATCAACAACAAAACTTACCTCGCTAATGTCGCCGTCGTCTCGATCTTTCGATCTCTCCTTCTCTCTCGGACTCTCTCCCTCTCTCCCGGTTCTTCTTCTCCTTCTTCCTTTTTTTGTGTGGTGGTGGCGTTGGGGGTTTTATTTGGTGTTTTGGGGTCAAATGACCATTTTGCCCCTGCAACCCTATCTTTTTCCTTGTAAGCCAATGCCCCTTTTGGTCATTTCTCAAATCCTCTTTTTTTTTATTTATAAAATGTATATATATTTATATATATATATATATATATATTTAAATATATATATATGTATGTCTAATTCAATTTAATTAATTTAGGGCTAAAGCTATGATGTAATGTACATTAATTTGATTATATTATATTTTACTAAGTTTAGACTTACCGCAAGTCTCACTATTCGATACCCCGACTTGCACGCAACTCGAGGCATGTCCCCAACTACGTTTTGGCGTCGATAACTGCAAATACTGACTTAGTCAGCCTACACACATATAAAACACTAGGAATACATCAAAACAAACATAAAATTTACCTCGGTCACATGCCTCGGTCTTTGTGCGCATCTCATGCGGGCCCCACGTCACGAGTCGAAAATCCTGATTAAACAGTTAATCAAGATTAGCAAAATTGGGCCGTGACACCACTATCCTCACCTCCACACATGCATATGCTATTATTCAATTTCATCCACACTTCTATATGCTCATGTATGGATTTGCGCTAGTTGTTGGTTTGATATTTTCACTAGATTTTCTTTTTCAATAAGTTGTTTTTCCTTGTTGGAAGTCTGTTTTTTGTCTTCCCTCGTTGAAAGTTTTTGTTCGTCTTTCCTTGTTGAAAGTTTTATTTTCTGTTATGGTTCTATTGTTGTAGATGCAAAAGATAAGTGTATAAGTTGTACATAAGTTTGCAAACTTTTACAACGTCGATTTGATCTCATCAAGGAGAGGGAAAAAACTGCTATTGATGTAATTTCATTGTTAAATTAAATGTAATAGCAATTTCTATGGATAAAAATATTTTTTCATAAAAAAAATTATTTTGGTGTAAACAGTGATATTAATATTATTCACGTCTCCAACCTATCAACATTATCTTATTTTTATCATTATTTTATTTAATTTATATTTTTAAATTTAATCTTGTATATATTTTAAGTCATCAGTGTATATCATGTTTGCGTTTAGAAAAATGATAATCTAACACACTTTCAATGCACACTTTGGGCGCACACCATTTTCTTTTAGTGGTTTATAATATTTTGTCATATGTGAGGTCTACATCTTGAGAGACAAGAAAGAGTCATAAATGGCTAAAAGACAAGATTACGTGCGATGAAAATATGCTTTGTGTTATTTTATCATTTTCCTTGCATTTAACACGTGTTTATTTGTTGGACTACATGTAGGTTTTTTTTGTTTGACTATGTTGAACTTTTATTATTTTAATGTAGTATTTTGTATGTTATTGCTATTTACACATGTCTTTAATTATTTACAATTTAAACTTTTAATATATAATTAATGTTTTAAAAAATAATATAAATTTTTTTAAGAAAGAAATACAGTAATTACAAATAAAAATGTATTAAAATACAAAAGATCATCGAGTAGATAATTAGTATTTTTTTGAAAACATAAGTAGTATGTTTTAAACAACAATTAGTTTTTTTAAAACAAACAATTAGTTAATCAGTCCAGCTATGTGCACTTTTTACAAATTTTTTTTTTTTTTTCACTCTACTTCTAAAAATGTCCTTCCTTCTCATGTAGTGCACCTCAAACAAATGTCACCTTCGACTCAGATCCCTCCGACCACCGGCGACGCGAACTTACGATTTCGGAGTCCATTACCATCGTAAGAGTCGATTTATTCATACTTCTTGCTGAAAAATCATATTTCTTGAATGTATTTTATAGGGTTTGAACTATTCTTTTTTGCCTTGCTAAGGTATTGTTTGTTTGCATTGTTCGGTGGCTAGTTACTATAAATAACGAAGAATGGACTAGTAAGAGATACAAATGTGTAAGATGGAGATGTATCTCTTGAGTTTTCATTCAACTTTTTTATTTTCTTTTTGTGTTCAAACCAAGGATTTTGCCTCTAGTTTGACCTCGCAAACCGAACAAATGGTTTTTGCTCGGTCTGTCGAGGCCGATTGAAACATGTTTGTTCGGTCACCTATGACTGAACAAATATTCATATTTTTTTTTGTTCAAACCAAGTTTTGAACACTACAATGTGGTTCAGTCTTCAAAGACCAACTAATATGCATTATTCGATCACTTTCAACTGAACAAAGCACTGTCAATCGGTCTTGTGTCACCGATTGAGCGTCGACCATCAACAGTGCACAAATCGACCAACATATTAGATCAAAAACAGTTACAAACACACACAACTACCAAAATTATTCAAAAACAATAAAAAAAAAATTGATAAAACATCTATATTAATGAAAACAACACTAAATTCCTACAAAAAAAAAATCTTAAATCGATCAAATTTAGTCGCTGATTGCGCGACGACCGTCTGAAAGCAAGATAAAATAAGACCTAGGGTGAGAACGAAGATAAACAGAGGCGACGCGAAGATCGACCGAGTTGATGCGAAGATGAATCACAACCGTTGGTGAACATGAAGATCGAACTAGGGTTTAAGTGTTTTCTCCTTCTTCTTCGAGTTAAAGGCAAGGGCATTTTAGAAAAAGATAAAAAGTGATTTGACCTTAGTAAAACGTGGATCGCACGTAGCGGGGCGTTAGTTAATTACAGTAATTGATTAAAATTTGAACACTTCAAAAGAAAATTGATTAACGTTTGAAAAAAAAAAAAAAAAAACCGTTGTCCTCATATGTCGATGAGTTAATTGCCTCACAGCTCACTACACCTTGCGGTCGGAGTCGAGTAGCCGGCCCTAATTTGAGCGTTATTTGCGAAGTGTATTAGCTGTCCTTTCTCTCACTGGCACAGGGCACAGCGCACAGCGCATAACTTTTTTCAGGGAGACGCAACACAACACAACGCAACGCCCTCAATTCTTTGCGCGAATCAATCACTGAAGGCGTTCTCCCATCCAATCCTCTCTCTGCAATCTCTGCTCTAGAACGGTCTCTTGAACAAAACTCATTGTTCTTCGTCTTTCTTGGCTTTCCTGGCCGCATAAACATAGTAAGTCTTCAGTCTGTATAATTTATCCTTCTAGGTTTCTGCCTTTCTTTTGTTACGTACCATTTCTTATGCGGTTTTCTTTTGTTTTGTTTTTAGTTGCAATCAAATTTAGCAACATTGGATCTGGTTTCAACTCTGCCCTAGAAGTTAACAATGGCGGATACTGGTGTTCTTCGCGACGAGAATTCTCATTCTCCGTCGTGTGGCGGTGACATTGATATTGACGAAGATCTGATACTGCAAAACATACTTCCTCGTTTGCCTATAAATGAAATCTTCAAATTCAAATTGGTATGCAAGAATTGGCGAAATTTGATTTCGCAAGACTCCTTCAGCGCCATCCACAACTCCGTCAATAACCCGGCGAAGACGAATTGGCATTCCAATTCAAGCTTCTATTTCTTGGCTGATATCCACCGCGTGATCTCCTCCGATGACGGCCGGAATCAGTTCAAAGTGCCCCGGCCCCTTGGTGTGCTTCTAAAGGGAATACCTTCCATTAGAGGTTCAGCTAATGGCCTAATCTATGGCCTTTGCTTTCACGGCGCGGGGGAGGAGATATTTGTCTGCAATCCAATCATCAAACAAGTGGTCTACGTCGACAAGCCGAAGGACCTATGCACGCTGGCCTTAGCTTACGATCCGCACATCACCAATGGCTTTGTTGGATTCAAGATCATTGGTGTATTCTCATATGTTGATCATCATGATGAGAAGCGGTTTTGGTTTGAAGTTTACTCATCCATGACAGGCGAGTGGCGTGCATTGAATGCGCCAAAGTTGAAGGCACCACCACCATCTTCCGGTTTTGGTTACTCGCAGCTATCGTCGTTTGGTTTCTTGGAGGAATCTAGTTCTGTTTATTGTAAAGGGAAGGTGTATTATTCATTCATGGAAAACATGATTTGGTTTGATGTTGAGAATGATATTGCGGGCATTGTTCCATGCTCTGATATCGAAGGAAATGATCTTTTTCTTTATCTGCCGACTCTAGGAGTGTGCCACGAGTATGGTAACGGTGGTGAGATAAGTTACAGTCGGGTGACAGTGGAGGGAGTTATTAAGATTTGGTTGTTGAAGAATGTTGGAGGAGGAGATGAATTTGAGTGGGTGATTAGGCATGATGTGGTATTGCCAGTAGTTTCAAGATTCAATTTGGCCCACTTGCCAAACATGAATACTGGGACTCATGGAAGCAGAGCTGCGAAAGCCTTCTTTCCTCTGCCGTATCTAGGCGGGGAGGTGTTGTGGTTTAAGGTGTTGCATGGGATTCACAGGGGAAGTCTTTTTTCAATCAACACGAGATCTCAAGAGCTGAATTATCATGACTTAAAGTGCAGCTCCGTGTGGCCCTTCACACCTACTCTTCTCTCTTGTTCAACTTAAACCTTGGCTGCATTTTTGTAGGTTTAGTACAACATCTTGGTATGCATTTATCACTTCACTTCATGTAAGTTTTTTGTATTTTAGACTATTTTGAAGTACTGTATGTTGATTTGAATAATTGAATAAAGGTTTTTTCCCCTCTTTTTCTATCTTTGATAGAAAATTATGGACTATGGAGAGGCATTTTGTAGTACTTAAAATGTGTTCAGTGGTGCGTATTGCTTTCATATTATTCTATCATATTGCTATGTTTGTCTTGCCAATTTTTTATTTTTAATTTTTCCAAAGATGGTCATGATTTTTTTATTTTATTTTTTTTTTTTTGTCAAGGAAAGATGGTATTGATTTACTCTTTTCTTAACTTACACATTGATGTTTGATACACATTCGTGTTGTGTCTTAAGTTTATGCATTACGAGTGACCTCTCGAGAGTTTTTTCTTTTGACTTAAATAGGAGTCGAACCTACCTCTCTCCAAACCTTGTCTTTGGCAAGTGATAACTATCCATCCACCAGAGATGCTTTGGAAAGCTCTATGGAGTTGTTAATCGTAATCCAGAAGATGGTTAACAAAATAATGTCGTATATAGTTGCTTTGGTTAATCTCAGTTTGAAGCTACATTCCAACAAATGAAAGAAAGTTTAGCTGCAATTCTCAGACACCACCAACCAAATTTGACACTTTAGCCTCAGTTATAAGGCTTCAAAGATTGCATCATCAATTGTGAGTGAGCGTTGCTGCATGCCCTGATGGGAACGATCAACTTCGTTTTCTCAGTTCATTATCGCTCGGAGTGTGTCATGAGTATGGTGATGGCGTGCAGGGAGGTGAGTTACAGTAAGGTGTAAGCACAATGTGAGTTAGTAGTTTTTTAACAGAATTTGTAGACTGCGTTCAAGATGAATATTTGGTTTATTAAAAGTGAAACTGAAGAAGGTTTCCCATATGGCGCCAGAGGCATCTATCCTTCGCCCTATCTATGTGGGGAGTTGTAGTTTTCAGCAAACCCGCAGTACCACATGAGAAAGGAAAGCTTTTCTCAGTCGACATGAGAACTCGAGAGTTGAAGCTGATCAAACATGAGTTCAAAGAGTAGATCCGGTTGGCCCTTTGTAACTACCTTGTCCAACTTATACAGGGGCTACAATCTTACGAGTTGAGTCCAGAGTTTTATTTATTTATTTTTAATCTTATACAATGAATTCGTATTCTTAGATGTTGTAATTTTATTTTATGGCTCTCTAAGAGTTCTGGTGACATTTTCGGTGGCTTTGGGAGAAGGTTCGACATTCTTCCATCACCTTTGTACAACCCATATTATTGTATTGTTTAATAATATTATATCTTTTTAATTATTTTGTTTCTAACTTTTTTCATTTTAGTAATTAGTATGTAACAAAGTGTCCCCTTGAGCACGTGGTTTCTTTTTTTAGATGTTGCAATTTTGTTCTATGACTCCCTAAGAACTCTGTGGCATTTTTGGTGGCTTTGGAAGAAGGTTCGACATGCTTCAAAACAATTAGAATTATGATTTTATACAAAATTGTTGAAACTTTATTATCATCCTATTTCCCATATTCCCTACGTGAAGTTAAGGTTTAAAACAACGATTTTTAGTCACAATAAGCATTGTGATAGCACAATGATTATACTCGGCTTGTTTACTTTCAAAACTCTTAGTTTGATTATTTGTATTAAAATGGGTAAAACTTCATTATAGTTCGATTTCCCACGTTCCCAATGTGAAGTTAAGGCCTAAAACAACGATTTCAAAATAAGCGTTTGTAGATAAAATATATTTATACTCGGCTTGTTAAATTTTAAACTTCGTGGAATTAAGATTTTATACAAAATCGTTGAAACTTCATTATCTTCCTATTTTCCATATTCCCTACGTGAAGTTAAGGCTCAAAACAACGATTTCTAGTCACAATAAGCTTTCTGATAGCACAATGATTATACTCGGCTTGTTTACTTTCAAAACACTTAGTGTGATTATTTGTATCAAAATGGGTAAAAACTTCATTATAGTTCGATTTCCCACGTTTCCAATGTGAAGTTAAGGCTTAAAACAACGATTTTTATTCAAAATAAGCGTTTGTAGATAAAATATGTTTATGCTCGGCTTGTTAAATTTTAAAACTCTTAGAATTATGATTTTATACAAAATCGTTGAAACTTCATTATCGTCCTATTTCCTACGTTCCCTATGTGAAGTTAAGGCTCAAAACAACGATTTCTAGTCACAATAAGCTTTGTGATAGCTTAATGATTATACTCGGCTTGTTTACTTTCAAAACTCTTAGTTTGATTATTTGTATCAAAATGGGTAAAACTTCATTATAGTTCGACTTCCCACGTTCCCAATGTGAAGTTAAGGCTTAAAACAAATATTATATCTTTCTAACTATTTTGTTTCTAACTTTTTTTATTGTAGTAATTAGTATATATCAAACTGTCCCCCTCAAGGGGTAATGAATGACTATTGATGTATTGTTGTCTATATTTATTTCACATGTAAAACGAATGAGAATTTTTTTTAAAAATAAATTGCGCTTTCACTATTCCTTTATATTAAAAGCTCAGTAAGTCCAATTAAAATTAGTAACCGTTGAAATATATTTATTAGTAATAGATGATACATTCCTACAAGGAGTCAAGGTCTATAACCAATTAAACTTTCCAATGCAAAATATGTATAACATTCCACTAAATATTCAAATACTCCATTAATCCTCTCATCTTCCCTATAAATACAATATGTACAATTAAAATTAGTAACGGTTGAAATATATTTATTAGTAACACATGATATATTCCTACAAGGTGTCAAAGGTACTATAACCAATTATAGTTTCCAATGCAAAATATGTATAACATCCCACTAAATATTAAAACACCCCATTTATTTCCTCAAATTCTCTATAAATACAAAAGTGTGTAACTCAATTGCTAATTCTTAATTAAACATCTCAGTTAATTCTCTTATAATTAATATTATTACTATTATTATTATTATTAAGTTTTACATGGTATTTATTTGTTAATGCTAATACCATAAAAGATTTGTTAACTAGAGGAGGATCTAATCCACTTATATTAGAGAAATTCATAACTCCATTTCTACATAAAACCCATCAATTCCCTATAAATAAAAAAGTTCTATAATTTTATGGTAGTATATTAAATTATGCTCGAATTAATTAGAAGCTTTTGGTATTCCTTTTTTTTGTAAAATGAATTTCTATTTAGTTTGTAATTATTTCATATCTATATTTATATTTATATATTATAAAAACTTTATCTCTACCGAGCACAAAGAGCGGGACAACGACTAGTATACATATCAAATGAAGGTCTTGAGATGCCACATGGTTTCTTCTCATGCTACCTTTGTGTTTCACCATCAACTCAAATGTCACATCATCAACTTCAACTCTAATGGAAATAAAGTAACATCTTCGGTTGCCACGTGGTACCTTCTTCCAATAATATTTCGCCATGTCGTTCTCAATTTAAGATCACAACACCTTCCATTCTTATCTATATATATTTAAGATCATATAAGACGTTTCAATTCAGTGGTAATTGAAACCAAACAAATTTTCATTGATTTATTGAAATTAAAGTCACATTATGTAAGCAATGGAAAATGGTTATTTAAATTAATCATTTTTGTTAGTTGAAGTTTTGCCCTTTTTAATACAAATAATAAAACTAAGGGTTTTGAAAGTAAACAAGACGAGTATAATCATTGTGCTGTTACAAAGTTTATTGTGACTATAAATCGTTGTTTTTATCCTTAACCTCTCGTAGGGAACGTAAGAAATAGGACGTTAATGAAGTTTCAACAATTTTGTATCAAATAATCATTCTAAGAGGTTTAAAATTTATCAAGCCGAGTATAAACATATTTTATCTACAAACGCTGATTTTAAATAGACAAAATGGATAAAACTTCATTATCGTCCAATTTTCCATGTTCCCTAAGTGAAGCTAAGGCTTAAAACAGATTTCCTACTGGAAGTTACAATATACATCAATTAATTAAAAAAAAACTGAAATGATTATTGGTCGCTTGATTTCCTTTTAAGAGTCACAATATGCATTAATTAATAATTAAAAAAATAAAACAATTAAATTTTCTTTAGTATTAGATCTCCCAATATATAGAAATAGCATGTATTTTCTTAATCATTATTTTCAATTTTCTTATTATTACATTATATCTCCAAACAAAAAATCTTTTGAGTTATAATAGTTTTTTTATTAAATATGGTCAAATGATATATATTATTCTTAACTTTGAGTCTTTTGAAAATTACATAAGAAGTTTTACTTTTAACTTTTTTCCCATTAAATCAATTAATTTTTAATTAATATATTGGCACATAGTCTTGCCCGTGCGCGAAGTGCAGTACTCCGACTAGTTACTGATAAATTTAAGTCTTTTCTTCTTTTTTTTTTTTAAGGCAAGTCCTCTTCTTCTATTCATGGAGAAGTCGGATTGGAAATTTAATCAATCTCAATGAAGAATACATTTAAATAAATTTTAGCACACTTTTGAAAGGGTTAATTATTTTCACTAATCTCTTAATCTGTTTGTAGGTCAAGCTTGGGCGGGCACGAGTCGAGTCTAGGCCTAGGCCTAGGCCTAAAATCCTTGGTCTAAACCCAAGCAACGATAAGAACAACATTTCCTCAATCCCAAATTAGTAGGGGACGACTACATGGATCAAACTCTTCCAATTTACTTAATTCATTGCAATTAATGGTGAGTTTTCAAACCATTTAAAATCAATCTATTTAATGTGCCCTAAGTTATCTTTGGTCTACCCCTACCTTGTCGAATTTCTTCAATTTTTATTGAGTCGAATTTTCTAGTGAGATTATTTATATACCGTCTTTGGAGGTGTCCCCACCACTATAATCACCCTTCATTAATCTTTTTGTCAATTAGTGTTATTCTCACTTTCTTTGAATTTATGAATTTCTAATTCTATCTTTAAAAAGTTTACCACACATCTACCTAGACATCTTCATTTCTGCTATGTTTATTTTACGTGATTGTTGTTTCTTTACAACCCAACATAAAAGCATAGTTGGTGTAATTGTGGTTCTATAACATTTTCCTTTTTACTTGGTAGGAATATTTGATCACAGATCACATGTGTTGTATTCCTTTATTTCTTCCATTTATTAGAAAATTAAGAAAAATAAAATAATCACATCTTTTCTCGTTAATGTTATTTGTGCATATGCATATATATAGAGTTTACATATTAGATCTAGATAACTACAAATAAAAAACAAATTACATAATAAAATCTAAGATAATTACAAATAAATAAAAGTTAAATAAAATATCCTAACTAATAAATGATATTTATCCGTAATACCATTCCACAAGCTGGAGAATACAAACTTTGGATTCCCAGGTTGAACAAAAACATTTGAATCTTGAACAAGAATGTCTTCAATCAAAGTAAATGAGTCGTGAAGGAAAAACATAGTAATTTGAGATCGTCGGCTAAGATGTTGACATCGATCATCAGAATCTGAAAAACCTTTAAATTGAAGAAAAAACATCCAAAAAAGAATGATGATAGAATTAATAGGACCCTCAAGTCGAACGGGCAACTAGCCAATTTGAATGGGCATACTAAGCCAACTCAAATCCGACGGGCATAGGCCAACTTGAGACTTGACATCAATGGATCAAAACGAACTTTAAATAGAGAAAACATTCAAAACGAATGTTGATTGATAAACAATTCGTTGTTTAATAACGGACTGGACACCGGTCGGCTACAAGTCATAACGACCAAGTGAAAATAAAAAAAAATGATTTGATTCTGAATGAAGAGAAGAAAACAAGACCATATAATGATCTTTTGGTTGAAAAAATGAAAGATAACATTCTGACTTTAAATAACAAAGATCAGAATGGAATGAAAAAATTATGACAAATCAAAGTGTAGCAAAACGCTCTGATACCATAACAGAAAAATAAGAAAAATAGAATGATCAAATCTTTTCTTGTTAATGTTATTTGTACATATGCACTTATATATAGGGTTTACATATTAGATCTAGATAACTACAAATAAAAAACAGATTACATAATAAAATATAAGATAATTACAAATAAATAAAAGTTAAATAAAATATCATAACTAATAAATGATATTTATCCGTTCCATCTTAAATTATATGTGTGACATCATTCTTAATATTACCATCATTTTGTATAATGATCCTAGATATCTAAAGTGGTTCACCTTAAGAACTTCAACTTTTTTAATTTTATCACTCCATCATCTTGATGTCTAGTACTTCTAAACTCACAATGCATATATCTAACAAAAACCCACAAGCCCACTTATATTTTTATATTTGATAAATATTTTTTTAACTTAAAAAAAAAATTCTTTGGTGTACTTTACATGACAAAATTGCATTTAAAGCTAATAAAAGTTTGGGTGCCGCTAAGTGTACCCCACATATTTATAATGGTAAGCCACAATTTTTTTGGCCCCACAATTCTAATTGTGTCTCATAAGAAATTACCCACTTACCTCTTAAAAACCAAACAATGCCTCCATGTCCTCTTTTTCTCTCGTTGTGCACCCCACCCTAACCTATCACACCTCGACTATGAAGACTATTTTCGACCACCGACAACGCAACCTTACAATTTTAGAATCTATAAATCTTTTTTACTACCGTAAGTGTCGTTCATGCTGTTTTGGTGATGGGGTGCCCTTATAAACCATAAAAAGTAGTTTAAGACATCAAACATTACAAAGGGATGCCCAAATAGATACTTGGGATACCTAAATCTAATGGCTTGCCCTTACAAATATGTGGGGTGCATAATGACACCCTAAAAAAAGTTTTTGTCAAAAAAAAAAAAAAGCTAATAAAAGTCCACACTTGGGGCCTTGGCCCAAGTCCGACTCAAATTGGGCGAACCTTGTGGTTTAGGCAGTTAGCACGCCCAATAATCTCTATAGCTTGTAAAGAGGTCACAAAACTCAGTTTTTGCAACCTCGCAACATCATGAATATCATCATGTTCTTTTAATGTGGCTTGTCAAAGCTCAGATCTTCCTATTGCAGCACTCAAATATTGTTGTTGTGTTCTTTTTTGTATCAAAGAAACAGTTTTGTGTTTTTTTATTTATGGGAAATGGTAGAATGACAACGAAAAAATTACAGCCGTACGGTTATTTTTTTTAAAATTCGTAAATTACTATAATTTTCTTTTTTATTCTTTAATTAATGTATATCGTGTTTTCTAAATGCGTAATTGGGGTGACGTGGAAGGGTGATAGTATCAACTACACAAATGGCGCCTCTTGGAAAGGCGCCATTCAGATGGCGCCTTTCCAAGAGGCGCCATCTCACCACACCTCATCTCACCACACCTCACGTCTCCCACACATCTCCCACTATCTCGCCACACCTCACGTCTCCCACACGTCACCCACACTTCTCCCACACGTCCTCGCCACACCTCACGTCTCCCACACTTCTTCCACACGTCTCCCACGTGACGCCACACATCCCACACATGCTGCTCCCCCCACATGCACACCACGCATGCATGCACTGCATGCGTGGTGGCATGTGAGACCACGCATGCATGCATGCGAGACCACGCATCTCGCATGCATGCATGCGTGGTGGCATCCCACGCGTACACAACTTCATGGGTTAGACTTCACGGGTTAGCGTAGCAGAATCTCTGCAAGCACCGCCCCCTACAACCCCTATCGACGACCTAGGGTCATCAATGGGTTGAAAGTTGGTTGGGGACGGTGGGGAGATTTAAAATAGGGAGAGGGAGAGAGGCAGTGAGGTTTTCATGAGGAGGGAGGTTTGAGTAAGTGTAGAGCAGTGAGAAGAGAGAGGAAGAAAGTGTAGAGAGAGTGTGAGGGAGATCGAGAGAAGCGGTGTGAGGGAGAGGAAGAGAGTGTGTGGGAGATCGAGAGAGGATCGGCGACGGTGACGGCGGCGACGGCGAATGCGACGTGTAAGTGGAAGTGTGTGTGGGTTGAGTTTGTGAGCCGAAAAGAGAGAGAGGGAAGCAGAGAGAGGAGAGAGTGAGAGAGAGAGAGAGAGGTGCCAGAGGTGTCGTGAGAGAGAGAGGTAGGGAGTGATGTGGAGGGTGAGAGTTTGCCGAGAAAGAAAGAGAGAAAGGTAGAGAGTGTGCGAGAGAGGGTGAAGTGCGAGTGTGAGAGTGTGAGAGAGGGGGTGAGAGGTGCGTGAGAGAGAGAGAGAGGAGGGTGAGAGTGCGTGAGAGAAAGAGAGGGGAGAGTTTGTGAGAGAGAGTGAGAGAGTGAGAGGAGTTGTGTGAGAGAGAGAGGTCGAGACGGTGAGAGAGAGAGAGAGAGAGAGAGGACGAGATAGAGAGAGAGAGAGAGAGAGAGAGTGAGAGGGAGAGGACGAGATAGTGAGAGAGAGAGAGTGAGAGAGAGGGAGAGGTCTTTGTGAGAGAGAGAGATAGTGAGAGAGAGAGTGAGAAAGAGGGTGAGAGAGAGGGGAAGAGAGTGTGTGAAGAACAGAGAGAGAGAAGGAAAGAGTATGTGGTATTGGGTTTCGATTTGGGATTGTGTTGAGTGTGTTAGCTGAGAGAGAGAGGGAACAGTTGAGCGTGAGAGTGCTTGTGTTTTCATATATTTAGCAAATGATTCGTTGTTGGGGGAACGTTTAACCGAGATAACCGATATTTTTTAATTATTCTTTATATGAATACTTTATTATTGTTTAGTTTTCATTTGAATAAAATAACAAAATTTTTTTTTTCACAGGGAATATTATTTTTTTTTGTAGGTAAAGGAATATCAAATTGAAGAACAAACCGGAAGAAAAATAGTAAGAACAAAAATTTATTTATTTATTTATTTAATATATTTATAGTGTAATAGATTTTTTAAGAAAATGTGTTTATTGCATGGTGTGTGTAATTTAAATGTTTTATTTTTAAATAGCTAGTAAAGAATGTGATCATAGTTAACAAAATGTTACAAATATTAAACCCCATAGAAAAATTAATTTTTTTGTAGTAGTGGTCGTAGCTTATTGTGTGTAGTGATAAATGCTTGATAATTATTTGACATATTTTACAAGTGAGTGACAAATCGACCCAAAGATAAATATTATCTGTGTTATTTATTATCAGTGTTTGATTATTGCGACAAGATATCAATTACAAGTTAGTATTAATGGAGTGTCCGGTGTATACACTATTAGTCGCCTCACCATCTCCAACAACGACAAGAAAGAAAAATCTTTTACTTACGAATTTAATTTGTAAGTAAAAGTGTTAAAATTGTAAGTAAAAGTTTTTACTTACAAAATGTCGTTGGTAAAAACATCGTAAGAATAGAGTCGTGCGTAAAAGTTTACACTTACAAACTTAATTGTAAGTAAAGAGATCCTTTTTTACTTACGAACCCACCATCATAAGTAAAAGTGTATAATATCTGTTAATAAAATTTCTATTCGTTTTCAATAATATTTATTAATATAACTAGATTTTTCATTTAAATATTATTTTGTTTAATTTTTGTGCCTTTCATTATTTTTTCACGTTAATTTAATGAGTTTCGCTTTGGTATAAAAAAATTTAATGAGTTAGAGAACTTAAATAAAATACAGTTAAAATTAAATAAAATACAGTTATTTATTCTTGATTATTATTCTGATCACTTTTCCATCAATTTGACAAACTTTGTCTTATTCGGAAGCCCAAAGCTAGCTAGAGTAGATCTAGCTGGGTAACCAAACAATTTACCAAAGCTCCTTCAACCAACTAGAAAGAGAAGAAAAAATAAAGTTAGACAGTTTAAAATTCATTTATAATTTTCTTCATTAAAAATTAAAGAAATTAAAAAAATTGAATACAACTTTCAAAAAAGCCATAGGATGTTTGAAGCTTGTAGCGACTTTCCAATAGGCTCATGCATCTTACATGCACCCAATTAATATGAAGAAAATAAGTTGAAACGTATAGAATGCATTAGGATTAATCAACAAATGTAGGTAAAATGCAAATCGAAACCTTTGTAGAGATTGCATGTACTGACATGGATGAACCCATGAAATTAAGAGACGATGCAGAATCGAGATGAAGTGCAAGGCGCAACAATGTTAAGAGGAACTCTTTGATGATTTGCGACGTGATGAAATAGAAATTAGTTGTGAGGTCAACGTGAGAGATACGACCGTGAGCCTAGGAGATAGGGAGAGAAATTGTTGGGTTTTTAACTTATTATCTTTTGAAACAACGTGTGTGCATTGGGGGTAGGATGTGGGGGGTTCCGGGTGTGTGTTCCACGTCCGTGTTCGAGTACGTAGCAAGATCCTTATCTTTTTTGTGCCTATCTTCTTATTTTTGATATATTTTTGTGCCTATCTTTTATTTATTTTAGATTTATCGAAAAAAATAAAAACCATTTATTTATTATTTACTTGTACAAAAGACAAAAGTCAAAATTAAATATTATATTACTGTTTCGTCCCTTTTTATTGAAAGCTTAATTAGTTAATTAATTTTATTCTTCTTATTCATCTTTTTTTTTTAGTTTGGTAGTTTCCTTTTTATTGAGTATATATATTGTAAGTAAAAATACATATTTACTTACAAATCTATACACATTACTTTCCTCTAAGATTCATAAGCAAAAGTTAGTATTTTTACTTGCAAACAAAAGTAGTTTATATAAATATATTTTTGTGAGTAAAATAAATCCTATAACTCACTAAAAACTATTGCTGAATTGGGTCGATATTCAATAATTATTAGCTTTTGCTTAGAACTCATGAGTCATAAGTACAAACAATATTTTTAGTTACAATTATATTAATTTTTTTTACAAACTTAAGAGTCATAAGCAAATATGGACTTTTACTTACACTTTTTATATTCGTAATTGAAAGTTTTGTAATTAAAAGTCGAATTTCTTGTAGTGAACATCAGTAACAAAATACGTAATCTCGCATTCACAAGTGTCCTCACTCTGCTCTCTAGTCTTGACGAGTAGACTATAGGTCTTTGCCCGTCAGGATATAGTTATTTCCAATTGTTCGGTCAACTATCGTAAAATGAAAAAATCATGCCACTACTCATCTTTGAATACGTCGAGACCATTCTTCTCCCTCTTCTCGGCCACGACCATGCAAGGAAGTAGCTAACTTGCTAAGCTTGTGACCGCAATTGATCATATTCGAACTCACTATCTACCACTTGAAGCTTCGATAACCAGCGATTAAGAATAATAACATTATAGACGATATATTTAGTAAAAACAATTAAGCATTAGTGTATAACATGACCCTTTTACAAACAACATGTGGCGGCCCCAATTCCCACATTGGTCCGCCACGGAGGTACACGTGGGCCCACAACCGGCCACGTAAGCGTCATTTGTGTCCCACGCCCAACTAAGCATCATTATCAATTAATTGACCTAAGTTAGTCATTAATTAACATTTTAATATTTGTAAACGGCGGAAGCTTAAAATATGTCATTTTCTCAAATTATAGAGCATTAATCCTATGTGGAAAACCTAGGTAAAAAGTACACTTTGTATTCAACATAACAAAATGTGATACACTCATGCACTGGTATCTCAAACAGTCCCCATAAACCCAAAAATAAGTCAATACAGCAAAATAAAAACATACAAGACGAACTCCGTCGGTGACAAGGTCACAGATAGTCTGCAAGAGTCTCCTTGCCCTGGTCGTAGTAGATCCTGCACTCAATCATCACAAGAAGTAGATGACGAGTCCAGTGAGTAAAACCCAGAAGTACACAAACCAGCATTTATAATAAAGGAAGCCAATAACTGTTAAATAAACATGCGCAGTAAAACAGGCAACTGTAATTAAGACGCATGCATACATAACATCGATAAACACCAATAATGGATGTGTGCCGTGTAGCAGGACTGAACCCTAATCCAGACATCGGCATTCCTCCGGTGGCTTCTCCAACCCCCTCACTTGGTCAGAACCCTTATTCGTCCCTATTGTCCAGCCTACCCAAGTCCGCCCACATCATCAGAGTAAACCGAGAAGATCCGGTGGTGAATGACAAAACCAACCGTGCAACATATGTATGAACATGGAAATAGAGTAAACAACGATAAACAATAATAGCTCGAATCAAATGAAATCAAATAAATAAACACTCGAGTGTGTTACTTAAGGGTTTTACTTACCTCAACCGTACTCCAATTACTCGATATACGTTCCGATCTGATCCCGCTCTCGCCTCGAGATGCGCACCCGACACCCGACTATGGTCTCCTAAGTCCCTGGTGTCCGAATAAGTCATTTTATGTGATTTAGCATCAAACTAATTGATTTTATATCGTGACAATAAAAATTAGAATTTCATTCCAATTTTTAGTTGTAGCACGTTCTTTCGAGTTACACCGGGGTGCCAACCACCCCAAAAGTCTTGAAATTCACTTTTTCAACCATTTTCTAATTTCTCACATTTTCTCTGATTTTTCAGAATTTTTCCATAATTTTTCCTATTTTTCTGGATTTTCTTTTCCATTTTTCTTTATTTTCTCTTTTTTTTTTCTTTTAATTTAAGGGCGGTTCGGCCGAACCGAACCGGTTCAGGGCCGAACCGGCCCGGTTCAGGGCCGAACCGGCCCTTCTTCTTCTTCCTCAAGAGCAGAGCGTCTGCTCTGCTCTTTTTTTTTTTTTTTTTTTTTTTTTTCAACTGGGGTTGGCTCTCAACTCCAACCCCTCCTCTTCTATTGGCATGGGAGACATCTCCCATGCCATATACATCCTCGGACGAACTGCCATGGCAGTTCGTCCGAGCCTTGCCCCCCCCACCGAACACCACACAACATACAACAATAACAACAACAAAAACAACACCAACTCACCTTGTTCGCCTCGATCCCACGAGCTCGTCGCCTCTCCTTCTCCCTCCTCGGCTTCTCTCCTCTCGGCTTCTCTTCTCTCTTCACTTTCGATTGATCGAAAATGGGGAAAATGGGTGTCGGTGGTGTTTATCAACAATTTTGGGGGTGAAATGACCATTTTACCCTTGCATTCTTATCCTCATTCTTCATCATCAAATGCCCTTTTTGGTCATTTCACAATTTTTTTTTATTCTTTTCTGATTTTAATATATATTTATATATATATATTTTAAATTACTTATATACATATATATATAAATATATATATTCGCCTATATTTTCGCGCCTACAATTTCGTTGTGCACGCCAAACGAGCGTACTCGGGTGTGCACACTACACTACCACCCACGCGTGTCGACCACGACCCCCGCGCGTCACTAGCGCCCACCAATTTACTATTTTGTCAAATTTATTCTATTTTTATCAAACTAAACGCATTCCCAGGCCTAGTGTTCCGTCGCTCGTCCTTAGGTTCCGCGTACGCACGCATTTTTAGGCGAATACCCGACACTAAATCTCACCCGATCTAAACAATATTAAACCACACTGCGATGTAATGAGTCATAGTCTAGTCATTATCATCACGATTAGTCAAACAATCGATCAAAAATAATATTTCCTTGACAGGCGTATCTTCGCCGATCGTGGTGTCTCCGTGGACCTAAGTTGGCGTCCACGTGCGAAAATACGCAAATAACGGCCTTAATAAAATTTGGGCCGTTACGGTTCTTCCCAACTAGGGGAAAATTTCGTCCGAAATTTGTGTAGACCTCCCCATCGAAACACGAAACCGCAACACCGGCAAAAATAAGCGATATCGCCATCTCATCCGCGACGATCTAGGCCATACTACGGTACGTCGGGATCCCACTAGTGTACGCATCACCTGGCCAATCACCTAGAACCCATCCTACAGGATCCCACCGGTGATAACGCCTGATCTAGTCAATCACAGATAGTCCTCGCTATGGCCTAGTGTATCGCGTGATTAATCAAATCTTCATCAACATCCTCGGTGAATACATCAACCGTCCTCAATCGCGTAGGTAATCAAACAATAGGTACACCTACGAAATAAAACAACAAAATAAGTAAATAAACTTATACGTACCCATGACGGTCTGTCTAGTCTCCTCCCGGATCGACGGTGCAACAACATGGACTCTATCTACGGCTGCTGCAGCTCCGGTGGTAGTGATGCTCTCCCGCAATCCGCTCGGAGGTGTCCAATCGACCGCAACGATGACAACGACGTGTCTCGGTCTCCTAAACTGTCTATCCTTGGATCTCGACCCCAAGTCCGGTCCCTTTGATCCTGGTCTGTCGTCATGCGATTGTCTCGGCTTGTTGTGCAGGTATAGGTACAATCTCATGTACCACACTGGCGATCGTCATTATTGAATTGATCATCGATCGATCCTGGTCGTCCTCGCGACTCCAATCTATCGCTCGTCATCATAATCGTCGATCGTTTCTCGAATCACGATCATTAATGAAATCATGATCTGTTGCCCGCCGAACCCTGCGTGCTCGAAAATCCTGCTCATTTGCTAGATTGAGCTCTCCGTCTCTTTGGTCTCGATCGAATGTGAACTCGGCGGACTTATCCCCAAGCTCACCCGGTGTCGTAGGTATGTCTCGCGAGCCAATGCCCTATCATACACAATCGCAGCGTCTCGCACCGGTCGCGACTATCACACCTCCGATCCTCTCATCTAACCCCGGATGAAGTAATAGATCGAAGTCTCTCGGTATTCGCCACATCCATAGCATACATCATGAGATACGGAATCGGTCCATGTCTTGTGATCCGACATGGTACCTGTCGTAAACCCAAGAAGCTGCTCTCTCGGCCTGCGCACCTCGGTAGGAATGTACTCATCGAGAAATAGCTGTCGAAACTACGCCCGCGTCGATGGTGTAGAATGTATGTCGGTGTAAGTAGTCCACCATACCGCCATTGCCGACCTCTCAAACAATACCCCGAGATACGCGCACTGGTCGCCTCGGGTACCTCTAACATTTGGTGTAGTCGTCGATGTGTCATCAACCACCGCCGGCAACCTCGGGATCGCGACTCCAGTGAAGTACGTAGGATTAAATCTCATAAAATCCTTCACCATCTTTTTGCCTTTGACATCCTACTCTGGCGGTCGAAGTCCCTACTTGTTGCTCTGTAGTGGTGGGTGTCACCACCGTAGTCTCTCTTGGTACCACCACAGGCTCAACCTTCTCTATGCTTGTCTCGACCCGTCGCTTTGTGTAGCAACGGCCGGTGCTAATGCGGTGCAGTGGTAGCAGTGCGCGCAGACGCTCGGCGGTCGGTGCTTCTCTTTGGCGTCCTCGAGCTCGAATGTACTCCATCAACTCGGCCATCGAGCTCTTTGCAATAGCTCGCTGCTGCTCTCTTGAATCAAGCTTTGCTGCTCAGTCAATCTCGCATCATAGCTCGCAAATCGGCCATGTCACTAGTGGTATGATCACTAGTATCTCCAACCTCTGTGAGTAGTGGGCGGAGTAGTAGAACTGTCTATCCATCCTAAAGCTGCGCACAACCAACGTGCAATGGATCAGACTCAGTACATACGCGCATATTATATAGTATACAATCAAAACATACGCATATATATATATATATATAATTTCCTGAATCTACCCGCCTCGCATCACTTCCCAAATAGAGTTCTAGGTATCACTTCGGGTTTCCACATCTAAGTTTATTTAATTTTTATACTCTTGTTTAACTCCAATTCCCGAGGTTTACCCTCGCTAAAATGTGGCGGTATCAGAGGTAACCATAACCCACACCTCACTCCCTGGGTTCCTTAAACCTAAGCTCTGATACCAAAATGTGGCGGTATCAGAGTTAACTATCATCATCATTTTATCCTTTAGGTTCCTCAAACCTAGGCTCTGATACCAAAATGTGGCGGTATCAGAGTAAATAATAGCCCAGACCTCATCTCCTTAGGTTTCTCAAATCTAGGTCATATCGACTGCTCGATAAAATGTGGCGGCCCCAATTCCCACATTGGTCGCCACGGGAGGCCACGCGGGCCCACAACCAGCCACGTAAGCGTAAATTTGTGTCCCACGCCCAACTAAGCATCATTATCAATTAATTCAGCCTAAGTTAGTCATTAATTAACATTTTAATATTTGTAAACAAGCGGAAGCTTAAAATATGTCATTTTCTCAAATTATAGAGCATTAATCCTATGTGGAAAACCGGTAAAGTACCTTGTATTCAACATAACAAAATGTGATACACTCATGTACCTTTGGTATCTCAAACAGTCCCCATAAACCCAAAAATAAGTCAATACGACAAAATAAAAACATACAAGACGAACTCGTCGGTGACAAGGTCGCGAGATAGTCTCTGCAGAGTCTCCTTGCCCCTGGTCGTAGTAGATCCTGCACTCAATCATCACAAGAAGTAGATGACGAGTCCAGTGAGTAAAACCGAAGTACACAAACCGGCATTTATAATAAAGGAAGCCAATAAGCTGTTAAATAAACATGCGCGAAAAGCAAAATTGTAATTAAGACGCATGCATACATAACATCGATAAACACCAATAATGGATGTGTCTTAGTGTAGCGGGGCCGAACCCTAATCCGGACATCGGCATTCCTCGGTGGCTTCTCCAACCCCCTCACCGGTCAGAACCCTTATTCTGTCCCTATTGTCCGGCCTACCCAAGTCGCCCCGCACATCGCGAGTAAACCGGAAGATCCGGTGGTGAATGACAAAACCAATAGTGCAACATATGTATGAACATGGAAATAGAGTAAACAACGATAAACAATAATAGCTCGAATCAAATGAAATCAAATAAATAAACACTCGAGTGTGTTACTTAAGGGTTTTACTTACCTCAACCGTACTCCAATTACTCGATATACGTTCCGATCGATCCGCTCTCGCCTCGAGATGCGCACCCGACACCCGACTATGGTCTCCTAAGTCCCTGGTGTCCGAATAAGTCATTTTATGTGATTTAGCATCAAACTAATTGATTTTATATCGTGACAATAAAAATTAGAATTTCATTCCAATTTTTAGTTGTAGCACGTTCTTTCGAGTTACAGGGGTGCCAACCACCCCAAAAGTCTTGAAATTCACTTTTTCAACCATTTTCTAATTTCTCACATTTTCTCGATTTTTCAGAATTTTTCCATAATTTTTCCTATTTTTACGGATTTTCTTTTCCATTTTTCTTTATTTTCTCTTTTTTTTTCTTTTAATTTAAGAGGCGGTTCGGGCGAACCGAACCGGTTCAGAGGGCCAGCCGGCCGGTTGGCCGAACCGGCCCTTCTTCTTCTTCCTCAAGAGCGGGCGTCGCTCGCTTTTTTTTTTTTTTTTTTTTTTTTTTTTTTTTTTTTCAGCGGGGTTGGCTCTCAACTCCAACCCCTCCTCTTCTATTGGCATGGGAGACATCTCCCATGCCATATACATCCTCGGACGACGCCATGGCGGTTCGTCAGCCTGCCCTCCTCCCCCACCGAACACCACACAACATACAACAATAACAACAACAAAAACAACACCAACTCACCTTGTTCGCCTCGATCCCACGAGCTCGTCGCCTCTCCTTCTCCCTCCTCGGCTTCTCTCCTCTCGGCTTCTCTTCTCTCTTCACTTTCGATTGATCGAAAATGGGGAAAATGGGTGTCGGTGGTGTTTATCAACAATTTTGGGGGTGAAATGACCATTTTACCCTTGCATTCTTATCCTCATTCTTCATCATCAAATGCCCTTTTTGGTCATTTCACAATTTTTTATTCTTTTTCGATTTTTTAATATATATTTATATATATATATTTTAAATTACTTATATACATATATATATAAATATATATATTCGCTATATTTTCGCGCCTACAATTTCGTTGTGCACGCAGACGAGCGTACTCGGGTGTGCACACTACACTACCACCCACGCGTGTCGACCACGACCCGCGCGTCACTAGCGCCCACCAATTTACTATTTTGTCAAATTTATTCTATTTTTATCGAACTAAACGCATTCCCAGGCCTAGTGTTCCGTCGCTCGCCCTTAGGTTCCGCGTACGCACGCATTTTTAGGCGAATACCGACACTAAATCTCACCCGATCTAAACAATATTAAACCACACTGCGATGTAATGAGTCATAGTCTAGTCATTATCATCACGAGTTAGTCAAACAATCGATCAAAAATAATATTTCCTTGACGGGCGTATCTTCGCCGGTCCGTGGTGTCTCCGTGGACCTAAGTTGGCGTCCACGTCGAAAATACGCAAATAACGGCCTTAATAAAATTTGGGCCGTTACACAACATCTCGTTAGAGAAGCATAAAACAAGAAGTGATTGTTGTCCATACAAGTATATAAATGATGTAATGTGTGTTGGCGATCAATCATACAACACCCGTTCAAGAAGTGTTAACTCCTTCCATTATAAATTAAATCAAAGTTAAAGTGAAAAACAAACCTCCGTTTCTCCTCCTCGTGACCAAACTCGAACAACAAGTTCTCAAGCAAAATTCAAACACGAATAAGACTTCTCACCGCCCAAATGCCGTAGGCACCATCTTCCTCTTTGTCAAATCGAAATCACTTGTACATGGAGTGCTCAAAGTAACTAATGTAACACGGAGATGGAGAGAAAAGAAGACCTTCGAGAGTGCGAGAGAGAGAGAAGTTGTTGAAAAATTACTACAAGATGCTCCATTTTGATATAGGAACAAGAATAATTTTTGATGAGGATTTATTGAAAAGTTCGGTCGTGCCTCAAATCCTCATTTTGATCATTTCTTCGCTTGATATATATGTAATTTTTTTACATTATCAATGCGGTAAATTATGTAGGTCATGGAAGGTAGGAACATCCCGTTTCAATTTTATGCATTTGGAGAAATTGTTAAGGTTTCGCAAGGCATCGAGTACAATGAGACCCCATCAATGACCATGATTATTAAGTTTGGAACGAGTAAACATGAGTTGATGGATCACGTGTATAACGCGTTTGGTATTTCGTCCCTTTGAGACTCTCATTACGATGACGTATCGTCACGTAATAACTCATCCATTAGGTTCACAATATTTTATCCCCGTGTCGTTGCAAGACGAGACCCACTTCGAGTGATGATGTGGTCAACGTGGCGAATCTACCATTATCGGCGAAGGTAGAGATTTATTTAACCTTCGAGCCAATCGAGCCTTATCAAAATTCTACGTACATTCACAAGTGGTAGAAGAAAATGTGGGCATGACATGCCCCGCATCAATGATGGAAAGATTACGTATGCAATCACCTATAGGTGATGTTGTGCAAGATAGATTTGTTACTTCGATTGATGATGACATTAGTGCCCCCGGTGATGACCGTAACGAGGACCACGACAACGACATTGACGAGGACGTATGTCCCCTCGAGGATCTTTGCGCCATCTCGTTAATTGGGAAAGTATAAATGTTGTTACGAGACGACC
The DNA here is from genome assembly GCA_039657345.1 of Stephania japonica. NCBI lineage: Eukaryota > Viridiplantae > Streptophyta > Magnoliopsida > Ranunculales > Menispermaceae > Stephania > Stephania japonica. Next base: position 42,199,997 of record CM077561.1, read on the forward strand.
CAACCTACGAACCTCCAGGGGCGGAAAACTTGCAAGATGATGAGCAATTTGCAATTTGCAATAGACGAGGAGGAGTGGATGGAAGAAGCAAGCGATGAAGAAGATTACCAACCATTGCCGATGTATAATGAAATTGATTGGGAAGTGGCTAATTCTACTGCAACCCAACATTCTCATCATTCGAATTTGGATGGGACATGCCTAATTTTGAGTTGGAAAGAGGAATGTGCTTTGACAATAAGAAAGACTTGCGAGCATGCCATAAAAGTGTGGCATGTTAACAACTATTGTCAATACCTTGTTATGGAGTCAACTACAACCTTATGGGCATTGAAGTGCAGAAGTGTGCCGAAAGCTGGGTGCATGTGGCGTCTTCGTGCATGTTTGCGAAAGAAGAAACAATTGTGGGAGATCACTCAGTTAGACGAGCCGCACAGTTGTATAAATCCCGGCATAGAACGCAGCCATGCCCAACTCGACGCCAACATGCTTGCACGTGAGATACAAAGCGTTGTCGAAATAGATCAGGCAATTGCTATCAAGGCCTTGGTAGAAATGATTAAGCTAAAATACGCAAATGAAGTTCCCTACAAGCGAATGTGGGATGCTAAAAGGAAAGCAATTGCAAATGCATTCGGGGATTGGGACGCGTCGTATGCTACGTTACCAAGATGGTTGGCGAAATTTGTACATAATAAGAGCCCGGGGACAAAGATTGAGTGGTCACATAGACAATGGGCTGCAGATGAGATCAGGACAGAGCATCCTCAATTTCGTCGTGTGTTCTTCGCATTCTAAGCATCAATCGAAGGGCTCAAACATTGTAGGCCTCTTCTACAGATTGACGCGACATTCTTGTATGGCAAATACAGTGGTAAGCTAATGATTGCCTTATCTGTTGATGGTAATGGACATCTACTTCCAGTTGCATTTGCAGTTGCGAAAAATGAATCAACCGACTCGTGGGGGTGATTTTTGAGAATGTTGCGCAAACACGTGACCGATAGAGATGGTATTTGTATTATTTCTGACCGTCACTCTGGCATTCTCGAGGCTGTTAACATACCAGCAAATGGTTTTTGTCCACCAAGAGGATACCATCGTTATTACTGCGACACTTGACCAGTAATTTTAACACGCATTTCAAAAATGATTCGTTGAAGAATATCCTATCTCGAGCTGCAGGTTAACATCAAGTGAGGAAATTTGATGCATGCATGGAGCGTTTTGCTTATTTGTCATCAGGAAGTCCTCAATGTCTTCAATATGTGAATACCATTCCCAAGGAACTCTGGACTCAATCGCATGATGGAGGCCTGCGGTACGGATGGATGAATTCTAACGGGGTTGGTATGTATTCGATAGTAGTTATGTTTGTTATCCTATATGTGTTTTCATTGTGCTGATATTACTGACACTGCATTATCTTACCATTGTAGAATGTTTTAACGGTGTATTGAAAGGGGCACGATTCTTGTCAATAACAACAATGGTTCAAATGATTTACTACAGGTTGGTAACATACACCAACCGACGCAAGGAGGAAATCGATGAAGCAATATCGCACGGGCTCAATTACACGAAATATGTCATGGATAAAATTGCACATTATCAACAATCTGTAAGGAGACATTACGTGAAATTGATAAATCGCGACACTGGTGAGTTTGAGGTGCTCAATGGACGTCATGGTGATCGTATGCATAAAGGCAACAATACACAGATTGTTATCCTGAGGAACTGGTATTGCAGCTGCAATAAATGGCAATCGTTTGGTTTCCCTTGCTCACACGTGTTAGCTGCATGTGCCCATATTCGAATTGATTATACACAATTTATTGAGCAATACTACAGGATGGACGTCTACGCACGATGCTACTCCTCTCAATTCAAATCCATCCCCGATGAGAAGTATTGGCCGACTTTTGCGACAAAGATTTTACCAGATCCTAGGTGTAGACGTGGCCGAGGGAGACCAAAGGGAACACGAAGGCAAAATGAGATGGATCTTCTTAATGTTTCGAAGACCTTGCGATGTGGCATATGTCATCAAGAAGGACATAAACGAAGAACATGTCCGAATAGAGATCGTGGTCGAGTCCCTACTTGGAAGAACCGTTGCAGCGTTTGTCGTGCAGAGGGACATAACAAAAAAAATTGTACATCCATATCTCAACCCCAACCCCCCAATCCAAACCAATGAGAGGATTTGTATTTTGTTTGTAAACGGTGTCAGTTGATAATTTCATAACATTTATATTAATATAGTATAACCTTATGTTACGTAAAGTAATAGATACGTATTTGTTAATGCTATAACTCGTAGTAATGATTTGTTGTGAGTTTTAAAACTACTCGACCAATTTGTCTAATCACACAGTTGTAGCGAGTACACATGGAACCAGGACCATCTGATCCATCTCTTCTATGCCTCCAATCTACACACAGGTCATCGCAAGTCTGGAGGGGTCAGGTATATACATTTAACATGTATGTGCATAATATTTATGCAAAAACGTTTAATACACACACACACACATATATATATATATCGACATATTTTTTAATTGTAAGGTACATGATACAATGCGCGTGCGAAGAAGACTGGGTGTTGTTGATCGATGGATTAATTACCATTCTCGAATGATCCCTTACCTACGATCTAGTGGCTTTTATGGTGTTTCACGCGTAGGATTTTTTAGACTTGAGTGGGATTTGATCACCACTTTCATTGAGAAATGGCGTCCAGAGACACATACGTTCCGCATGCGTTGTGGCGAGTGTACGATAACACTCCAAGACGTTGAGATTCAGCTCGGGTTACCAATTAATGGTATGCCTATGACTGAAAGCACAGATGTCGACTATCTCGCGGTGTGTGAAAGACTACTTGGTGCAAGACGAACCGCTTCACCTTTACGGGAATAGAGTTCGTGTTTCATGGCTCGAAGACAATGTGCCACCTATAGAGGATGACAAACAATGAGGAAATGGTTCGACGTTATGTTCGTTCATACATTCTACAACTTATTGGTGGTTGTGTGTTCGGCGACAAGTCGAATCAATATGTACATTTGATGTTTCTTCCGTTGCTCGAGGACCTTCAAACAGCTGGACAATATAGTTGGGGAAGTGCATGTTTGACATATTTATACAGGGAGTTGTTTCGTGGATCTCGCTCTGGTTCGCACGAAGTCGCTGGTGCGACGATTCTTATACAACTATGGGCCTGGGATAGATTTCCATTTATAGCACCAAGGCGCAAGCCTATTCCTAGAGGTCGACCTCGAACGTGTGATGGAGTATACATGCCCAATGACGTTCCTTTGGGATATCGGTAATAAAAATGTTTCTCATGTTATTTTTAATAATTCATTGGGTCTTTTTAATTTACGACAAATTTATTGTTTTGTATACAGATGGATAGTTGCATTTTTGGTAACTAGGACTGCCACACACGTTATATCATCATTTCGTGATGCACTTGACACGCAGAGGGAGAATGCCGTGGAGTGGCAACCATACGCTAATGTCATCGAATCACTTCCACAATTATGTACTCAAGGTCACGGGAGCTGGCGTTCGACGTGTCCTTTAATTTGTTTCTATATAGTTGAGTGGCATAGACCGGAAAGGGTAATGAGACAGTTTGGACCGACACAGTCGTGCCACCTCACCGTGATTTTGACACACACGTGCACGCACCAGCGTCCAATTGAGAGGAAACCCTCAACAAAATTGGGCAGTGTATCACAGAAGATATATAGAGTTGTGGAAAAATCGTAGTAATACGATAGCCACGATAGAACAAGAAGGGGAACATGATCACGAAGAGTACATGAGGTGGTACAGATCTATCACCAGGCGATACATTGGACATGATTGGGCTCTGCGAGAATTCTCGATAACGTTGAAACTATAATGTTGTTATCCTCATGAGTCATATTTAAAATTGTTAACCAAACACTGCATTTTTTTGTATATTAGTCTACATTTGCGCGTCAATTGGAGCGAGTGTTCACTGATGACGGGGTCGAACAAGGCATGGTTGCTTTACATGAAGGCATCAGAATCTTAGATGAGGATGAACGACAAAGGACTACTCTGTGGAATGATGAAAATGTAGTTGAGCCGGACATACATGACGAAGCATCTCAAGAAGAAGAGGAAGAACAACAAGAAGAGGATCAAAGCCTAGCAGATAGAGGGAGGAGAAGAAAAACAACGACTCAGACTCCGGGTGAAAGCGATGAGACGTTCTTCTCCACCACCTCCAACTCGTCCAACACCAAGAACGTCGAGACTATTGGTGAGAAGCGCAGACGTTCTCCTTCGCCACCTCTAACCCGCCCTTCTTCTTATGGGTACTCTCCTTTTCGGCCCCAACGCAATCGGATGCGCATATGTTTTTGCCTAGGACACCGAGCATGAGTGTTCATCCATATCATTTTGATCCATATGCTCTTGGGCCATCATCTTCGTACATGGACCATAGAATGCCTACACATTCAATGCATGGTTCATTGCCTCAATACATGCCGAGTCCATTTACACCGCCATATTATAACTACAATATTCCATATAGTGGAGATGGCTCATTCAGGCCCTTATTAGGCATGCCACCTCATGTTCCTTTCACCCTACCACATACAGGAAGTCAGTATGTTGGAATGATTCAACCCCCTATCATTGATAGCACTGGTAGTAGAGGTCAATCGAGCCAACACGAGGAAGAAGTTCAGTCGAGTCATCGAGCTCAATAGACTCAGCCGGACGTATAAGCACGGAGAAATCCACGTCGAAATAGAGTACGACCGGTTTGCCGTCGACGCCGATAGAAGTGCATCATACCTTTGTATGAGTGGGTTGATAGGAGTGTTTAGGGTCCCTTAGATGTCATGGAGATGGGGTTGTACATTTGGATGAAAGGCAAGAACTATAAATACAAACTCCTAGCCTTTTTGCTTCACATTTGCATGTTGTTTTCAATAAAAAAAAATGAAAAAAAAAATTCAGAGCTATTGGGGACTTTTATTTGCTGGAAATTGTAGTCCTTAGGAGGTTATTCATCATCAAGAAAGCGATCTAGTTATATACAATCAACCATCAACCTTAAGGTATGCTCATATCCACTTATTTGCATAAAAGTGAGTATACCTGATGATACTTTGAATTGCATTTCATTTCCTTTTATTACTTATTCATTGGCAGTCTTTGTGACTATATGGTGCCTTTGTACTCTAATATATTGATATTTGTTGATAATCTTCACTCTTTGAACTTGTTCATCATGATATTGTTTTGTTGATGCTTTCATTGTATCCTTTCGTGTGCTCTATGTCTTCATTTGATGTTTTTAATGGTAAATGAGCTTTAAATAGCATGCTATTAGGATTAGAGAGTTTATGAATGAGACTATGGACTTTGTACTCGACTTGATTAGTCTATTAGCTTGTCCATATGCCTTTACCATTCTATACGGAGTCATTTTTGAATAAATAAATTAGTGGTTGGTGAAAATAGTGACAACGAACCATGACATACTCATTTAAGTAGGTTTAAGAAATCAAACATAATTAGTAAATTTAGTTACACATTTGTTTGTTCATTTCGTAATAATTGATTATGACATTTACATTTGTTTCTTACTCTTGAACCTTAAAAAAGTCATGTCAGGCAGAAATTATGCATCGTCATCTGGGGACGGATCTAGTGGACGATCCAGCAGACGATCTGGTGGTCGCAGAGATCGTCCATCTCGCGACTTGGATCGTTCGCTACAACAATCTCCCTCTGATGATGCCGAGCCTCAGCAGCGTCAAAAGCAACTCACTCCGCAACAGCTTGCTCAATAGCAATTAGCTTACTGTCAACAACTTTTTGTCCGAGAAATGCTTTCTCAGCAACACCATCAATCACAATTATATCAGTATTCTCGTCCGCCTTATGCGCAACACCCCCACCAGGCCACTCTCATTCAGCCATCAGGCCCATCTTTATTTGGCCCCGATGATCCAACCACTCTACAGGCTTACTCCTCTCAATTGGCGTCACAACTCCCTCCACCTATCGCTGGTCGCGTAACTTCTAGAGAATCTACCCACGCATCTCCCTCCCATCAGCAGTACTACCAGCATGTCCCGATCGCTTCCTTCGACTCTAGTGTGCATGCCTCCCCATCGAGGAGTCATGATCATGTTGAGCATGCATCACATTCGTCCAATACTTCAAGCCACCCTTCGAGTGAGCCATCTATTAGTGGTGCCTCGCGTAGATCACAACAAGACGATGAGCCAACTAGGGCCCCGAGACGTAGAAGTAATGATGACCGAGGCGCGGGGCGAGTGTTTTTTACCGTAAAAACTACGAAAGAATTGTAAGTCAATGAAATATTATTACGTATATATACTTATGTTTAATGAACTTACTATAATATTGGTCTAACTTTTTTTGTAAAAATGTAGTGGTACTTTCTTGCATCCGTCATCCGAAGTGTCAAAGCAAATGACGCGGATATATAAATTCGATTTACATAAGGATCGCTACTGTTGGGATACGGTTCCCAACCATATCAAGGAGCAATATTTTAACGATTGGGCGGTAAGAGATTTTTAAATAAGAAAATTAAGTTTCTTTTACTTAGCATATATTGAAGACTTGACTTTCTATTACTACAAACTCATTTCGATTGGAGACGATCAGATGACGCTATGGTCAGACGTTTGTACGACAGGAAAGTTGCCACTCGTTACGTTGACTTTGTTAGTAAGATGGTGAGGAAGCCGACAAAACCAGCACATGTATCTCTGGAGGTTTTTGAGCATTACAAGAAGATGCGGTCTACTCCATAATATAAAGCAAAGTCAGAACAAGCGAGCCGAAACAGAAGATCAGAGGTGGGGGGACCTGGTTCGGGTTCGTCTGTGCACGGAGGTGGAGCCATATCCATCTATGAGCATTCGTTGAGACTGGTATGTTTTGGGGCATACATACATAGATACATACATACATATGTATACATTAGATTCATATAAGTTTCAAACTTAATTTTAAGTTAAACATATTTTATAGGAGAAGAAATTCGGTAGAAAGCCGACTGCTTTGGATTTATGTTTATATCTCCATACAAGGGATCATGATAGCGTTACTTTCTTGGATCCAGAGAAAGAGGCGATTGCCGTAAGAAACTACTTGACCATAAGCTTGTTTTTTGTTAATTATAGGTATCAATGACTTATATGACTTGTCAATGTTTAAATTCTTAATACAGGCGGCTATACACGAAAGGACTAGAGAGCTTTCACAGTTGCAGCCAGACACTCCAATTGATGAAACATAATTATATTTGGAGATTGTGCAGGGAAATGATAAAGGCCGAAGATTTGGTCTTGGCTGGACACCGTCAGGGTCTAAGATGCGTAGACATGATGAAACTGGATCTTCTCATCCTATATTGAAAGATGATGAGCCATTTGAGCAATTCAATAAGGAATTCGAGGAGATGCAAACAATGATACTAAAGATGCTTAATGACACGTCTGTAAATCGCGATCAATTGCTTGAAATGCAAGGACGGTTACAACGCATGGAACATGGTTTCATGGAGAGATCAGCTGCAAAAAAAAGGCAAGATGATGTTGATGATGATGATGCCACTCACAATGACTCAACGACCGAGGATGATGAATGATGATTTCTTTTTCACAACATCCAAAAAGGTTAGATTTTTTTGGTTCATTTTTTACTTGATACTTATTAGTTTTTTTATTATGAACCATTATAAATCTTATGAATTTATTAGGAACCATTATAAAAACATAAATCATGTAAACAATTTAAGTCTACCCCTTTGTCCTGTATATTTTATTTGTGCTTTATCGAAAATTTTGTAGTTGTTTAAGTTTTGTTTCTATTTGTGTCCAACATGTAGGCTATTGAATGTTCCACAAATTTCTATTTCATTTTTATAACTAATTCGTTAAGATCCTTAGTATGAGTGTCCTTAGCTGTGGAATTGGTTTATCGAATTCCAAATTAAGTTGGAACTCATGTTAATCTTTAGTATATGATCAATATACTCTGTTTTAGTATTGAAAATGTGATTCAAAGTTGTTAGTTATTTTTACCGTTGCTTGTAGGACTTAGTCTAATTTAGTTACTCTATTTTTTTGTTGAATAATTCTAGTTCAGCTCAGATTTTATTTCCTTAATTTTCTGATTTGTTGTTAAGTCAAAGCACGTTGGATATGTGTCCACAATTTGCGCTTATTAGAGGTTTGATCAAATGCCAATATAAAGGCAATCTCAGTTTATGAATAAAACTATCTTCAGAGAGTTCTTTTACTTAAATACTTGTATTCGTTATTGCTCTGTTTTTCGGTTTTACCCAATATTTAGGAGTGGACTGATTTTCTAATGCGTTGTTACTCTTAGGGCTGCTTTGTAGTTGTTTTATCGATTTTGGTGGTGGGCAAGTACTTGTTCTAGATGTAGATGCAAATATGGCCATATGCTATCTGTTTTGATATGAGCTTTGGTGGGCTAACCATGAGTTAAGTTAGTTCGCTCAATATTGCTATGTTTTTCTATGTTTGAGAAAGGTTTGCATTGGACATGTTCTCTTAAATATATGTGTATTTCGATCATAGTTCATGTTTTTATTGTTTTGTCTATAATGGTTTGGTTAAAAGCTCAACATTAATATAATGATAATGGTCTTTGGTTTCATTATTTGGACTTCTTTTATGATGGCATCAAAAATATTTCAGGAAGTCCATGTAGCATGCAAGCATTCGAGTTTGGAAGGGCTCGTGTAGTCAGGCCTAAAGGGAAGCACAAGTCACAATAGTTTGGCTACATGGCATTGGAGATAATGGTTCAAGGTACACCGATTTGATTATGCAATGTCATTCATCTACTTGTGTTAATATTGGAAAGGTAACTCAATTCTATTTTTAATTTCAAACACTTATATGGTTCCATATCTTTCTTTTGTAATAAATTTGTATACAACATTTGATTATTGTCTCTAAATCTCTTTATCATTTCATATTTGAAACCATGCTTTACAAAATGTTGATGGATCTTGTTTTAAAGGTGGCTAGCTAGGCTGCATACATTTTAAGACCTGGACTTGCAAATGCTTACTACTTGTATCTAGTAGATTCTTTTTAAATTTTGTGGTCGACGAAATGGTACCCCTTTGAATCGAACAAAGCCATTATGCGAGCTCGAATCGAACTTGTATGTTTTGAAGTTGTCAAATGGTTGCCACATTGGTGTTATCCTTATACATTGCAGCTTTGTTTGTGCCATTGTTAGTTGTATGTTTGAATTGATATAATTTTCTATTTCAACGATCTATTCATTCATGTTTTTAATAGTGTTGGATGTCTTAGATTACACGACCAATGATTGCACGGTGAGGCCTAGGCGATTTGAGACAAAATTGACTAGGCCCTAGTTCTTAAAAAGCTTATTAGGATCCTTAAAGTATATATCGCATCATCTTTGCCTTCTTCTCTGTGGTTTTGAGTGATAGTCTCGTTTTCTTATAAAGAAAAACAAATGAACAGAATGTATATTAGATATGATATGATATAATGATATGATATAATATAATGATTTATAATAAAGAGAAACAAATGAACATAATGTATATTTGGGTTTACAACCTTATATGGTAGGTGTGCAGGGGAGGGAACATTTCTATTAGATGCTCATAACAAATTTATAAGTATAATGAACAATTCTTTTATTATTAGAAGGTTATAGTAATGCTTTGAAATATTTTGAGAACTCTTTTAAAATATTTCAAAACACGTACTAATAATTAGAAGGTGATATGCGAGATAATAGTGACTTGAAAGCGAGGTTTCGCACTTGACATAATATGATATTCCCTCATGCGTCTTTGAACAGAATCTTCCTCGAAGTACTTCTCGTCCTTAGAGAATGTATGATTTAAATTTGTTTCATCTAATATTTATGCCTTTCGCGTTATATTGGAGGACACATTGGTAGTGAAGTTATCCTTGATTTTTTCCTATTGCGCGTTAAATAGGTAATGATGTGTTCTTTCCAGTAGTGGAACTACTAATTCCTTCACAAATAAGATAAAATCATACAAATGATTAAATGGGTCCTAGGAGAAGATAATTAATCATATCGAGTTTCAAACATCTAAATAATTCTAAGAATTTGAACACTTAATGTCCATTCATTTTAACTATAAGCACAAGCCATCCTAGTAACATGCATTCCTTTTCAATTGGTTAAAAAAAAGAAAAGCATCGAAAGCGATTTTGTTCGTTGATGTTAAGTAATGAAAATTTAGGATGAATCTTGGGGTACTATGTCGGTGCCCCCATGTCACACCATTCTTGTTACTTTATTACTTTGATTGGTAAGTGTTTTATCACTTCTTAAAATGCGACGTATCTTCAGTTTGGTTGATATGCAGGACAAGTATAAGTTTGGATGAATAAATGTCTGCATGTTGCATTTATTGGGAGTTTTATCTGCTCATTCTAAGTGTTGATGATTCATTTGAAAAATTGAGGGCTGGATTCATGTACGTGTTTTCGTGTGTAGGTGGGCTTGCATGTACATACACAAGAACTAAGACTGGATTCATGTACGTGTTTATTGCTTCCCATGCATTGTTTTTATGGCGAAACATAAATTTCTTCTTCGTTGGTTGATTAAGAACTGCGTGAGCCATGCATAGCGTTTTGACATCGAGAAATTCACTAGATGATGCATCGAATTTGGGTAGTGCTTTTGGTTTGTGACACTGAGCTCTTACCTTGTTCCCATGCTAATTTGTCTAGCAATGTTAGTTAATCTTAATTATCTGCTAATCACAGCTTTGTCACATTTATTTTCTTTCAAGCGCTCCCCAACAGTTTGGCAATGTCTTTCACAAAGGCGATCGATTAAGTTTCCGAAACACAATGGAGTACCCAATTGTGGATGCTGATGTAAGTGTGAGCGCACACACAATTGGAGGGTTTATCGAACACGAGTCATATGCCATCTCTAATCGGGTAAAGCCCTCAAACCACTTTAATGTTTGTTTTCAAATTCGTTTCTTTTGTGTGATATGTTAAATCCTCGCTTATAATGTTTTTCCTTTATGGGTTGTGATGTAACAAATTAAGAACCATTAGAATTGTTTGTTTGCTCGTTTGCAATAACCCTTCGAAAGAGGGATGCATAGGATTGAGAACTTAAAGTTTCAGTCATAATCCTACCAAAAAAAAAGTTTCAGTCATAGTTACTTTCTATTATTCGAAGCATTTGTAGAACTCTCTTATTGCCTAACCATTTGTAAAAGTTGATTTCTTTTGTTAACTTAATTTTAAGCATTCAGAATGTGGTTTGTAAGATTGTTTATTGTGGTCATGATTTGATGATTTTGTTTGGAATGTGAGAAACTTATCTGTTGTTGTTAGATATTTAGTTGTAACGTAGATGATGAGAAGACCAAGTTTTTTGTGTTCATTAGAGTTTTTGACAAAAATTTGGTACTTTTTGGGTTGCCATTTTGGTTGAGCTCATTTGAATTTTTTCCCTCAATGTTCTTCGATCAAAAGATATGCTATACTATTATTGATTTTTTTATTTTTGTTGGACGAGTTGCAAAGAAGAAAAGTTGCAAATTCGAATTCGAAGGTGTACTTGTCTTCTCATGTTGCATTCATATGTAATTGTTACATGCGTAGTTTTCTTTTTTTTGAAAATATATGGTGTAGCTTTTTTTTTGAAAATACATGGTGTAGCTTTTAGTTGCTACAATATTGAAATTGTTATTTGAATTTGAATTTGAATTTAGATATTGTTGGTATTTTAATTTTAGCGCAATGAATTTGATTGTTTAATATGTTGTATCATTTGAATAGTTTTTATTGATTATTTTTTATTTGTCATACAATTTTAATGATATTTAAAAATTGTCGTTAAAGCTCTTTTATGATAGTTGTTCAATGTCATTGTATAGTTACGATGACAGTTTTTAAGTGTCATTATACGTTAAAGATGACACTAAACATGTTGTCATTGTAAGTAAATACTTTCCACAACACCCCCATTCTATGACTGTTGAAAACTGTCGTCTTATACTTTTAACGTCAGTTTTTAAATGTCATTAATATGCAAATTTCTTGTAGTTATATACTAACTGTTAATTAATTTTACTTGTTGTGACTTATTTTTTCTTTTGTATTGAAATAAATATGATTTGTTCTTTATTATAGGTTATTTTCCATAAAATATATGACTTATTTATATGTGAATATCAATTTTGTATACCTCAAAGTTTAACTTATTTTCTTTTTCTTTTTCTTTTTTTTTGCAGGAAACTATGGTATATATGATGAATGGAGTGTATTTTTATGATGATTTTTTTGGAAACTTATTTTGTGTTCTCCTATTTTGATTTTTTTTTGTATTGATATGGAAATAGACAATTATTGATACACTAAGTTTATGTATTCAAATTTGATTAAATTCTATTGGAATGTATGGAATGTATTAATTCATTGGTGCCGTGAAATGTATTAAGCAACCACCAACCGAAATGAATTAGGAATGCATGAATTCATTGTATATGATTTTAGGGTTTATGATATATAAATTTTGTATTGTTGTTAATTTAGGGTTTAGTGTAATATATATGAATATATTAAACCCTAAAACCGTAAATATAAATTTTGAATGAATATATATACCTATTCCAAACCCCGCTTAGCTCCAATAATACCCGACAAATCAAATTATCACCCGAATTATACCTATTACCTGAATTAAACCCTAAACCCTAAACCCTAAATTAGCTTCAATTTGACATATTATGTCAATTTTACATTTTTCGAGGTAAAACCCCAATATAAAGTCACCCCCGACTTTTGAATTTCTCATTTTCCATATAAAATCCTCAATTTCTATTTATTTCGTCAAAATACTATTTTTTCATATTTTTCTCTATTTTTCTGAATTTTGTTTTCCATTTTCTCTTTATTTTATTTTTTTTTTCTTTTTTTTCTTTTCAGGCGACGGGGCACCCCGTCGCCAGAAAAGGAAAAAAAAAAAAAAAAAAAGAAAAGAAAAAAGAAAAAAACCCACGTGGCGCGTGACACGTCGAATGGCGCCTTTTGTAAAGGCGCCATTTGTTACACCACAAATCAATTACGCATTTACTAAATGCGAAATCCATTAGTTTTATAATTTTAAAAAAATTTAACTTATTTAAAGAATTTTGAAGAAAAACAACCTTACTTTTTGAAATAGCCCGAATGACAACAACTCACAACAGGCTTACGTGGCACATGAGTCCCATATAAAAAACATAAGCCTATATCTCCATCACCACTCTCATAACCAAATCTCCAGACCCATCCCCACGCACGTATCCCTAGACCCAAAGCAAATCACACCCCTCAATCCCTCTCCATCCCCACATTTCGAGACCCCTGCATCCGACCCTCCTTCCACAACGCCACCCTCCACCCCTTTACGCCATCTCATCCCTAGTGTCCGCGTTGATGTTGTACGACTGTCCGGAGTCGTCGTCGGCCACGAACGTGATGACGAGGTAAAATTGTGTCACGCATTGATCCCATCAATTGAATGAATCACACAACACATCCCTACACCCCATTTTATATGAGACCCATATGTCACATAAGCTTGTTGTAAAGCCTGTTGTGCATTCTATTGAGTTGCTATTGTCATTCTAGCATTTCCTTTATTTATATTCGTGGCCCGTGGGTGTTCAGATGGACCTGACCATTCATATGAGGCCAATGCAATCTGCTTGAGTGTATCCCAATGGCCTGAACAATTTTGACACAACGAGAAATCGAATTTGGGACTGTGCATTTAACCCACACAATCTCAAGTTTGTTCTAACTATTGACCTAACCCGTCCAGGTTGAAGCACTATAAAACTTTTGTTTATACTTTAGCTGGATTGAAACACTTTTGTTTACAATTGAGCTATTTTGTACTTTAGCCGGATTGAAACACTTTTGTTTACAATTGAGCTATGTTGCCAAAATTTTGCAACACTTTTGTTTACAATTGAGCTATGTTGCCAAAATTTTGCAAAGAAAGGCCTAACAATAACAAAGAAAGGCCTAACAATAAGAAGAAGAAGAAGAAGAAGAAGAAGAAGAAGAAGAAGAAGAAACAATAACAAAGAAAGGCCTAACAAGAAGAAGAAGAAGAAGAAGAATAATAATAAGAATAAGAATAAGAATAAGAATAAGAATAATAAGAATAATAAGAATAATAATAATAATAATAATAATAATAATAATAATAAGAATAAGAATAAGAATAATAAGAATAATAATAATAATAATAATAATAGTAATAATAATAATAATACTAATAATACTAATGGTAATAGTAATAATAATAGTAATAATAATAATAATAATAATAGTAATAGTAATAATAATAGTAATAGTAATAGTAATAATAATAATAATAATAATAATAATAATAATAATAATAATAATAATAATAATAATAATAATAATAATAATAGTAATAGTAATAGTAATAATAGGAGGAGGAGGAGGAGTATAGATCCTAATTAGACTATAAGGAAATAGAAATTGAATTGGACTTCTGCCAACTTTAACAATTAGTTTGTTAGATCCTAATTAGACTATAAGGAAATAGAAAAATAAGAGACGGATAACTTTCGAATAGTTTCCTTTGGTTTTCACCAAACTTTTAGTTGACTTACTTCTAATGTTATGCAACTATCATAATTCCTTCAGCAATCTTCTTTGCTCCATAAGTTTTCTTCTCGAAACCAACACTCAAGTTAATAATGGAGGAAGAAAAACAGTATGAAAGTTCGAGTTATGGTGGTGATAATAGTCTTGAAGACATACTGATTCAAGATATACTTCCTCGCTCACCAACAACAATCAACAACAACAACAACAACAACAACAGAGCCTCAATCCTAAATTAATTGAGGTCAGTTGAGGTTAGCAATATGAATCAAACTCTTTCATTGCTCTCAGTATAATGCAATTGATGGTGAGCTTTCCAAACCATTCAAATCCCTTCTAATTAATGAATTCCAAGTTAACTTCGGTCTACCTCTACTTCGTCAAATTTTTTCAGTTTCTATTAAGTCACGTTTTCTAGTGGAGGCATCTGTAGGCCGTCTTTGCAAGTGATCTTTGCAAGTGACCAGCCCTTTCCTAATCATTGAGTCAATTGGTGCTACTCCTACTTGTTTTTAGATTTATGTATTTCCAATTCTATCTTTAGAGTTTTACCACACATCCACCTAAACATCCTCATTTCTACTACGCTCATTTAATGTAATTGTTGTTGCTTTACCAACTGACATTCACTTCCATGTAGCATAGTTGGCCTGATTGCGGTCCTATAAAATTTTTCTTTTAACTTGGTAAACATATTTTTATCATAGATCACACCAGCTGCACTTCTCTTTCTTCCATCCAGCTTGAATTTTATGTGTGACATCATTCTCAATAAAGCCATCATTTTGTACGATTGATCCTAGAAATCTAAAGTGTTTTACTTTACGAACTTCTATTTCCCCTAATTTTACCACTCCATCTCTATGTCTCGTATTTCTAAACTTACAGTGCATGTATTTGATCTTTGTCTTACTCAACTTAAAGCCTTTAGATTCAAATGCATTCCTCCACAGTTCTAATTTCCTATTCATTTCATCTCTTGTTTCATCCACTAAGACAATATCATATGCAAATAACATACACCATGATATATCCTCTTGAAAATACATAGTTAGTTCATCCATAACTAGCGTAAGAGATATGGGCTTAAAATCAATCCTTGATGTAGTCCTATCGTAATTAATTCGCTTACTCGTCAATCAACTCTTCAAATTCAAACTGGTCTGCAAGAACTGGCATAATTGGATGGCAGAACACTCCTTCATCACCATCTACTACTCCTACAACAATCCAACAAATCGTCTAACTAATTCATGCTTCTATTATTACTCGGTTGTATAACAGAGGGAAGGCGTATTGGGTAAGAAAAACCCAGTGTAGTTTGATGTCGAGAGAGATGCGACAGGTGTTGTTCCATGCCCTTGGATTGATGTTGAGGGAGATAATTTTATTCCATGCCCTGATAAGAAAGGCAAACATGAATTTCTCCATCCACTATGGTTGAGCATCAGATACTTTGAGCTGGGAGTGTGTAACCAATGTGAGGTTACTGTGAGGTTGCAGAGAATTTTCAAAAAGAATTGTGGCATCATGTTAGAAATCTCAAGTTTGAGAAGTACTCAGATTAATAGAAGTGGCAATTCCAAAATTAATACAATAGTTTATCCTCTGCCCTATCTGGGCGGGAGGTAATCTAATTTTGGATCTGGCATATCAGAATGGAAAGAAAACTTTTCTCCGTCGACATAAGAACTGGGGAGTTGAAGTGGATCAACTTCAAGTTTAGTGGGAAGTGTGGCCCTTCATACCTCTACCCTTCCCCCTTTTCGAACTTAACCTTAGGGATGCAGCTTTTTGTGTAGGTTTAGAACCAGTTCAAGGTAGAAAAATAATGTTTTTGATGTGTTTATACTGTCACTGACATTAGTTCAGAAGTACAGGTGCTTAAGCTTTTTTGTTTCTTCTATTTTTGGTTAAGATGTAAGGAGAGGACATTGCAAAAGTTAAAGATGTTAAGAGGTGTATTCTTCTTCTAATCATTTCTATCTTTAATTGGCTTGTTTTACATGTCTTCTATTGACAGGCACAATTAAGCAAGGAAGCTACCTGTTATGGTATTAGGAAATCCATAACTGTATTACTTGGCTTCAGTTTAAAATTTATATCAGTAAATTAGAGAGATGGCCAACATATGTTCCCACCAGAAGTGTGTAAAGCTTTATGAGCGAAACTGAACATTGATTTCATCTTTTTTTTTTTTTTTTTTTTTTTTTGGTAGACATTTCTTTCATATTTCAAACATGGTAATTAGTAGAGAGAGTGTTAACTAATTTTGCTTAAGCTTAACTATTATAGAGCTCTAGCTTCTTAAACTTAAACATTGACGTCGATACATAAATGAGTTGTCTTAGCTTGCACATTATGGGTCCGCTCTCCTAGTTGTTGATCTAAGTTTCAATAAAATATAAACTCTGGTTGAAACTACATTAAAATGAATGAAAGATAGTATAGCTACAATTCACAAACCATTCCCAATTGATGTTTTGGCTTACTTATGTTTGGTCTAAGATTGCACACATGCACACAACACCATATGGGTGTGTGTTCAGAGCTCCAAAAATGGAGAAGAACAAGTAAAACATAAACTACATAATTGAAGGAAGAGAAATGGAAAAAGGAAATACGAAGATGATTTTCAGCAGTACATTCCTCCATAGTACCTTGTAAACAATGAGCTTTCTGTGTGAAGATTGTCTACTCCAGGACAAAAGCTTTTAGAACCTGGAGTTGGTCTGGACTCTCCCTGCTCCGACGCCAGGCATGGCAACTGCTGCCCTTTTCCGCCTCATGTATATAAATGAGCCACTGACAAGCAACAAACACAACATAATGCCCTGAGAATCAAAACAAAAATCAGTTGTAAGCCATGGCATCAGTCTCATATATCAAACATTCATAATTGTAATAAAGGATTTTCAACAAGATTATGAGAACCTAATGAAGAACACAATGCAAAGGCAAAACAGGAAATCTGGTTTTTTTTTTTTTTGTTTTTTGTTTTTTGTTTTTTTTTTTGGAAAAAAAAAGGAAAAATCAGCAGTTAGTTATGCAAGTTAACTTCAAAGTCACTTTGCAATTGACTCTGATTTAAATCCAATAATTGGTATTAAACACGCTAGTCCAGATGTTAGGATCTTCCATCATTATTTATTCAACTATCTAGATATCAAGCGCATAGGTTATCCTTATGAACTTTGTAACTGATGTGATCATAGAAAGGACTCGATAGAATTTGCTTTACTTCCAATGAATCTTGGAGAGTAGTCACTGCATTCAAATCCAACAACATAAACATTCACATCCTGACAGCACACAATCAAAACGTAAATAAATTACAATGTTACAACTTAAACTTTTCACGTTGATTCTTTGCAAGGAGCAACTATAAAGGCCTAGTAACCCTGACTAATCATGAAACATACATGCTGCAGGAAGCTCAGCCATGTCAATATGAAGGTCATTAATGGCATTATAAGAGAACGATGAAATAGCCAATCCCTTATACATACAGGTAAAGATTAAGGAATACTGAGAAAAGTACCAATGGCAGATATGGGCATATGCACTTAAAAGTAACAACCTAATTAAGTCTACCAGGAAAGATGACACGGGCAGAACTAAATAATCGGGACAACTCTCCATAAACAATTCTGTAAAACAATCAAAAGATCTGCATAAACTTCATTTCATTCAGCCATTTTTTCTTCTCATCTCAGATCTTGAAACATATTTAGATACTTCACTAGCAAGGTTTGATAGAAACCGAAAATCTCATTGAAAAAGCAATCTAATAGACCAATCCACGTGAAGTGAATCAGCAATCAGTTAATGCATACGTACCTCAAAACTGAGAACTGATAATTTCTCTTCATTCACTGCGGAAATACAACTCCGGTAAGTAATATAAGATCGTCTTCCACTTTCCAATTCCACCGAGGAAAACTCAACAAGCCACCTTCTGTCTTTTGTTTTTGCAGTACCTTCCTCTACATCTTCCATATGTGTTTCAAAACCCACAAATGATTGCTCCAAAGTGGATCGATCCTTCTGTGATTTCTTTTCATCTTTCTTCTTCTTCGAAACATCTTTAATAAGTTCCACACATTGCAAGGGGATCCGATAGCCTGTCTCGCTACACCGGTATCTCTCATCATTCTACAAAAAAAAAAAAAAAAAAAACAGTATTTTCAACATGACCTCGGCATAAGAAACTAATAAGAATCCAAAAAGCTGCACATAATAAATAGTGAAAGCTCTCTACAAATAAACTATGCTTCAATATTCACATCAACTTCATCTACTATTGATTTCAATTCATATACTCTAATGAAGGACAATTTGGGGGAAACAACAACAAAAACAGCCTCAGTGTCCCAAATTAATCGGGTCGGCCACATGGATCAAACTCTTCCATTGTGCTTGATTCAGTGCAATTAATGGTGATCTTTCCAAACCATTTAAATATCTCCTAATTAATGCGTCCCAAGTTTGTTGGGGTTTCATCTGAGCGTGCGCCGCACGGGCACGTGGATCTCCGCTAGTACCGATATTGTCCCCAACTTAACCACCTCAACATTAGGTGTGATTTTTCTAAAAGGTCCATATTAGAGGGGAGGTAATCACTAATATACTTCATTTAGAAGTTTCATTTTCCAATATGGGACTATTATTTCGCTCCACACAACCCAACAAAGTTAACTTCGGTCTAAATTCAACCTAAAAAGTTGCACCACTTCGATGCAATCTCAAACCCTAGAAGACCAAATTAATGATCTTTCCTGCGAATTCATTCATAAAAATCCCAAATTGGGTTACCTTTTCGGAGTAAAGACAGGGAACGCAGGGCCCGGAAGGGGAACACTGGAATGTAGCATTCGAGCCCTTTGGGGTTTCTCGGAAGCTCAAAGGGCGCGACCCAATTGGCCTTGAGAGCTGTGAGAGCGAATCAGATTATCGGATCAGAGCCCATACAGCGAAATCAATGGAATTGCATTGAAAGACGATTAAAAGAGAGACATGTGAACAAATTTTGATTTTGAAGTGGGAGTTGCAATAGAGAGATGTGCGTTGTACCTGTGGAGACCATTCGAGACATGGTGTGCTGTAGACGGAGCTGCAGAGATGAGTGTGACGGTGAGGAAGAGAAGGGTCGGGAGAGGAAGAGTGAATTGGTGATCTGAAGAAGGAGAAGCCATGGCTTATGCTTCGTCTGTGCTTCGCTTGCCTTTCTCATATTGGGTGGAAATTTGTAGATAATTTATATACTAAAAAAAGAGTAAGCTCATAAAAGTAAATTTGAGATGGCCGAGTTGGTCTAAGGCGGCAAGTTAAGGTTACGGTCCGAAGTGGCGTGGCTTCAAATCCCACTCTCAACAAAATTGTTTATTTTTTAAATTATATCATAAGTTTTTACTTGTTATTTTTCAAATTAATGTTTTTAATAATGCAAAATTTAAAGTTTTAACAATGTATTGTTTAACATATATTTAGTGTCTTTAAAGATTATTCTTTTTATAATGTATAACAAACTACAAAAGATATAAGTGGGAAAGTCTAATCAGTTTGATAGTAGTTAATTAACATCAATATTAGTAAATTAGTGACAAAAAATAAACTTTAACCCTAAATTCTCAAACGCTAATTTTGAGTTCAATACCTTGTTTAAGATTACACACCGGGCGAAAACTTTACCTCAAGAAAACTTAGCACGTCTTTAAAGAGTTTAAATACCCCTTAATAAATAAACGACAATTCTACAACAACAATTTTTAATTATTACAAAAAATAATATACAATGGTATTATAAGCACTATTAAATTATTTATTTTATACTATATCATAAACTAGGATTTCGGATTCGAATGGGACTAATTTAGAAGTATTAGTAAATGAATATGGGACTTAAGTTGACATCCCACACTTCACATCATAAACCAATGCAAGTATCAATATGTTAGATATAAAACTTAAGGCTAGTTTTGTTCATGCCGGTATTGTATAACTTGTGTTTTATCGAAAAAGTTTTATATTTTCCATTGTGTTTGTTTTATATTATTTATTTAAAAAAAAAAAAATACTTAAGGCCAAAACTTAAATGAAAAGAAAATGAAAATTCAAAAGCATCTCTAGTGAGATGGTAGGAGACATTACTTACTAAAAAAAAAAAAAAAAACAACGGATTCAAAACCAATAACAATATAATCTAATTTTTCTTTTCATTTATATTTAAAACTTATTACCAAAAGAACAATTAAAAAGTAAGAAAACTTCAATCAGTGCACCAAGACTATTTTTTTTTTTTTCAAAACATCAATACCATGGTTGGTTACTGCCATGTTTGGTTGGAGGCGGAGTTGGAGAAGGAGAATCTGAGATAACTTGAAAGGGAGTTGGAACTAATCTTGTTTGTTTGGTTTTATAACTTAGAGTGTGAGATATCTTCTATACCCCCTTAAGGGAGTTATCTCACACAAGAGATATTGACAAAACTACCACTTATAAATGTTTTTTTTTCATCTTAAAATATGTTTGAAGGGTATTTATGTCAATTCACGCGTTTTATTGTTTTTAAAACTTGAGGCTTTTCTATAAGTTCAAAGTTGAACAAAATATGAAATATAAACTTACAATGTGAGTTAATTTGTTGCAGTTCCAGGCCCAATTCTAGTGGTTGTGTCTACCGAAAGTTCATCCAAAGGGTCCATTCGAGAAAAGACTTCCAATTCCCCACGAAGGAGCTCGCATGTGGGGAAACGCTCTCAGCATCTTAAGGATTTCGTGAGCTCCTAGGCATCGGCCGAATTGGTTAGAAATATCAGAATTCGGTTAGGATAGTGAGAGTGATGTAGTGTATGGATGATTTGTAAGAATGGCCTAAGAGCCTAGTATATATATATATATATAAGTTTGCATACACCTTGAACCTCGATACCAGAGACGCGAATCCTCGTGACCTTGCGATCAGACCAATCATTGTTGTGGTCTGCAAAACAAATCTCAGAGTGGGGGTCTCCAGGGAAAATACTCTGACGCTTAAGTTAGTAAAAACTTAGAAGGGACTTTTTCAGGAATTTCTTACGTACCTCCCTTTGTGAGTCAGTTCCCCCTTTTTTTATCTACTTAGACTCAAGATAAGCATGTATCTCAATATTAAATCTGGTTTGATTATTGCTATCTCGACCAAATTTCATGGGATCGTCCATATCCATACAAAACTATGAGTTGTACTTTAAATAGGATAAAACATAATCGTACATTACACAATTCGTATCTCGAGGCACATATTATGTGCCTCATTTAAAAGCTAACTCAACATAAATTGTGTCCTATCAGGACTTGAATACTGCATAATGCGTATCTCGATGCACAAATGTATTGTCTCCATATCAAAGGGCATGATGAATGTAAACCCATCCCTTTCCTCTATGTTCTCCACTCTCAACTCCTCTTCTTCCTCTGATCCTTGTTTCTCTGTACTTAGTTGTTCTGTCTTGTGTGAGATCGGATTGGCCTGCATTATCTGGTGCTTTTCTTTGAGAAAGTGATTGACACGGATGACAAAAGAAATGATGACCAGATCGAAGGCCACAACTCAAAGTATCTACATGATTTGATGCACATAGCTTAGGGAACTTTGTCTACTATTCAATCAAGCTACTTTGGAACCACATGCTATTGACAACTCAGTGCCTCGCGCTAATTGGCATCTCGAGGCATCCTAAATCTCTTATCCATTTATTTTTAGTTAACAACTTTAGGTTAGATTTAATTTGTTCAATATATCTTAGAGTTCTTCTTTATATTATTGTAAGACCAATTAAACTATTATAGTTTACTCATATAATGACCTACCCGATGCTTGTAACGACCCACATCCCAATTCGGAACATCCATCGCGCTCACTCTCGAGAAAATGAGATATATGCACACATACATGTAATTTAGTAATAATCATAAAGACACGGTAATTAATTCAACCATCACTCAAAAATAACTAATTATACCTAGTCGGGCATGCCCTAGCCCTATTTACAGTGTCCACGTGGGTCTGAGCTAGCGTCCTAATAAAAAACTATCGAATAAAGTCAATAAATATTAGGTCATTACAGTTGTCATTTTATTAACTCCACCTATGCAGTACATTTTGTGCATTGCATAGCCGGTCCCAAGTCTCGGATAAAGGAGGAGAGGACTTTGACGCCTAATAGGTAAGGGTGATCCCAAACTCATTTTTTCATACCTAAAAAATGGGGAAGGAGGAGACCCATTTTTCACTATTGAAAAATGGGAGCAGGGTTGCGATAGGTTGACAGCCAGCATAAAACTTTTGTCACTCTTCATGAAATGGATCAAACAAATATAAACGTTGGCGCGTTCCCACTTAGTGACGCATTGCATCGGAGCCCGAGAAGTAGTGAAAAATGAGCAAGGGTGTATTTCACATCGTTGCCTGGGTGTGAAGATAAATGAGAAAAGGTTCCCACATATAAGAGATGTGCGGGTAAAGAAGTTAGTCCCTTCACATTGTCGTTCGGATGTGAAGAAAAATGAGCAAGGTTTCCCACATAGAGGACGGGTGTGGGTAAAAAAGCTAGTTCAAAACGAACACAAAAACATAAACAAAAACAAAATCATAGATAATGAAACTAGATCGTTTAGACAAAATAGAAATAGAAAAGGAAAATAAACACAAAAAGAAGAAAAAATTCGTTTAGGGACATAAAATATAGGAACACTTACAGGGAAGTCAATGAAATTAGTTGATACTATGATTAGAAGGAGAATCAATATTGCTTGCCTTCAAGAGACAAAATGGGTAGGAGAAAAGAGTAAAGAAAAGAAAAATAAGAAAAACACATGGTTTGGAAGTGATTATAAGGATAAGGTTTGGTATAGATGAGAGATAGATTGATCCTAGTTAAAAATAGAGACGAAAAAAATAACATTGAACGAAAGTAGGATTGAACGAAAGCATCAAACACAAAATTTAGGACGATATGGATGGATTTATGCAAGGTATATCATTAAATGAAAAAAATTATTGGAGGAGATTTAAATGGGCATATGTGGGCAAGTAATGATGGGTTCAAGAGAGTTTATAGAGGTTTCGGTTATGGTACTAGAAATGAAGAAAGAGAATAAATCTTAAAATTTGCTTTAGCTATTGACCTTATCTTAGCAAATACTAGTTTTAGGAAAATGGAGTCGCACATAATTACGTTTAGTAGTGGTCATAACAAGAGTCAAATAGATTTTATTCTAACAAGAAAAATATGTAGAGATTGCAAAGTAATACCTGGTGAAGTGCTTGCTACCTAACATAAGTTAGTAGTACTTGATATTAAGCTAAAACGACGACTTAATAGGAATAAAAGAGACATGGACCACTAGAATAAAGTGGTGGAACCTAAAAAATAGTAAGCAAGTAGAGTTTAGAGAAAAACTACTAAAAGAAAATGTTTGAAATCTTGATTTAGATGTTAATACAATGTGGTTAGAAATGAATAGTTGCATAAAAAGAGTAAAATCAAATGTGTTACGTATATATAAAGGCTTGAGACCACCACAGAAAGAAACATGGTGGTGGAACAAGGATGTCCAAAAAACAATTAAGACTAAAAGAGATCTGTATAGGAAGATACCTAGGTGTCAAAATGAAGATGCGTACAATCAAAGGAAAAAATTCAATTTGCCCCCGGTAATAAGTGAGAATATATGAGACCATTTCCAACCATAATACTCTATTTCTCCCTTTATTTTGCAGTTCTGTCACATTAAACTCTATTTCTTCTCCAACCACAAACTCTATTTCTACACCAAAACTCTATTTTTTTATTTTTTTTGTTATTTATTTTTATTAATTTTAATAAATTATTTAATCATTAAAAAATTATGAAAAAATATATTCATATTTTTTTGAAAAGGAAATAATTATTGATAATTTTTAAAAGAAAAAATAAAATGAAAAATAAAAAATAAAGGAACTCTATAATAGAGGAGAAATAGAGTATGATTGGAATAGTTTTACTCTATTTTAGAGTAAAACTCTAAAATAGAGTACCCATTGAAGTTGCTATGAGTTTTAATATAAAAAATTGGCAATCGTGAGAAAATGTTCTGCGAGAAAATTTTAGTTATCAAACGTAAAAAACTTCATCTTTCCACAAAATTCTTCATTACTTGAAACATTTTTTTTTTTCCATCCAATCAAATAAGGCCTCACTATATCTTTGTCATTAGTTCCCAAATATTGTAACTACCGTTGAGGTGCCAAAATCTCAAAATTTATTTAACACGAAAAAAATTCAAAACCCTAATTTTCTAGACGTTAGAGGGGAGGGATGTGCGGGGCAGGGTCTCCGAAGACTCCAATGATTCTTTTCATCAAGTTTCTATTTCCATCAATTTCTAGAGTTTCTACAAATAACACACAAACAACGTGATTTGATTTCAACACTTTGAGAGCGACAATGGAGTCCGTCCATCGATGAGCGCAACAAACGTGAAGCTCTTCTTGCTTCACGATGCCCAATAATGCATTCTAGATAAGTACATAACTTCGCAACCCGGTATATTTTGATATAGTTAGGATTTTCTCAAATGACTGGTTTAAGGAAATTTAGGTTTAACACGGGTTGTATGATCGAAATTGATTGATCGAATTCAAATCTTTTGACTTAATTAGTGTCTAAAATATTAGTTCAAATTTCAGATACTTTCTCATGGATATAATATAATTTTGTATGGTCGTGATTTGCTCTTTAAGCTACATCACATAAAAAAAAATTGATTTATCGTAAAGAGTTTTGCAGTTGTATATAATGCAAGGAAGGTATGATGTTAATCTTCAAAATAAGTATTGATGAAACTTCAGGATTCTAGCAAATTTAAGGTATGATGTTAATCCTCGATAATCGAACCACATTATCTTAAGTTTGGATCGATTTTGTATAAGTAAATGGAACAAATGTCCAAGCAACTAATAATAGATATATTATTAAAATTAGGGATCCTAATTTAAGACTTAATCTTTGTATAACTGGTAGGTTATTAAAATTAGGGATACCGCATATAACCTAACTATAATTAGTCGGATGAGCTAGTACAAGATTTAAGAATAAGTGTTAATATTACCTTCGCCTTAATTCAAATGACCAATGGGTAAACAAAGAAAATTGGGGATCCTAAAATAAGGATCGACCCTGGAGATAAAATAACGAACATGACAGGTATGATACTACAAGTACTATTGGTATAGAGTTGCAAACAAAGAGCAAAACAAATTTGCAAGTATTGACAAAAGAGTTGGAGGACAGTTTGAACTTTGACTATTATAATTGTTCGAGAAATCTCATGAAATTGAACCTCAAATTCCTTGATGAGGATGGAACCATCCAAAGAAGATTCTAAATAGAGTTTTCAAGGATTATCATGTATTGAGAGAAAGAAATAGTAATAATGAGAAATTAATGAGTTAGTTAACTTCATGAATATCCAAGCGGATGGTATACGAAAAGCTAAAAAGGGCTAAGAGTTAGCTCAAACATACAAAGTTGTTATATAAATTGTGTGGTTCTACCTTTAGAAAAAATTTCAATTCCAAGGTCTCAAGATTGGGAAAGTGAAGCATTACGAGAATGTGAAATGGAAATAATGATAAATGAAAAGGTATAAGGAAATTGGATGGGAATTAAGTTTAATTCTTTAGGGATCACAGTAAGATCAAGAATATCACTTTAAATGAATAAAAGTTGTACTAAAGCTTAGGATAATGAGAATTTGATATATTATTCAGTAGGTCTCGAACGAAGAGGGGGTGTGGGCACTCTATCAGGCTATTGGGAAGAAATGTGTACACGAATTCCGCGGGAAATCTCATTGCGTGTGTAACGACCCAATTTTCATTAAGCCGTTAATATGATGTGTATGCAGGATGATAGCTCGACACCACGTGGACCCCACAGATAGACCAGGGCACGCCCAGATTTAGGTAAATAGTGATTTTGTGTGATGTTTTGCATAATTTGCGATGTTTAAGCTTAAATATGTTAAATGGCACTACGATGTGTGTATTTATTGTTATTGACGTGTGAGACACTGTGACGAGTATTTACCTCGATATGCGTGGGTACCGAGTAGGCTAAAAGATAAAATACTAGGCCGAGGAATTAATACACACATGAAAATGATTAAAATATAATTAATATTGAATATGTAATGCTTATATAGTGACTAGTGATGTTGTAGTACACTTATGTTGTGTGTTGTGGTGCGAAACCAGGCGTCGGAACGCCCGAGAGGCAATTTTATATGGTTGAACAAAGGGAAAGTCATCTATGTAAGTCATCCATTTATGTCATATGTTGGAGTTGGATGGACCTATTGGTGTCCAATAGATGAGTATTGAGATGCACAAGTGATGGTAGATCACTTAAGAGTATAAATAGTCAAATTTACCAACCCTACCACCTTTTCTATCTCATTCTTTAAGCCAATATGAAAATTTGAGATAAGGAACAAGGGTTTGAGCACTTTGATTGATCTTT
This sequence comes from Stephania japonica, assembly GCA_039657345.1. Lineage (NCBI taxonomy): Eukaryota > Viridiplantae > Streptophyta > Magnoliopsida > Ranunculales > Menispermaceae > Stephania > Stephania japonica. Next base: position 42,227,295 of record CM077561.1, read on the forward strand.
TAAGGAGCTTGAGCTTGGACAATATACAAATGAAGGTTAGATCCTAATCACCTCATATTTCTCTCCATGTTGATGTTAAGTTTGTAAATGTTTGAGTATGATATGGGAATTAAGGTTGTGTCACTGTTTGTTGGGTTGGTTTTATTGATATATGGAGCATGGTTGTATTGTTGTTGAATTGTAAGTTGGTTTTCAAGTTGTTCAAGTTGTAGTGTTGAAAAGTTGGCTAATTTGATGAATTTGATTCAATATATTGGATGTTTGATTAAGCCTCTGGTTTTGTGGAAGTGTTGTTTGTTCCCCACGAGGCAAGGATGAGGTCAACGGCATAGGTGAAGGCCTCCCATGCTTGGAATAGCAAAATTCTCAAACTAGGAATTCCGCAATTCCAACAGGGGGTGATTTCCACGTTCTGAGTAGCCTTCCTATGAAGAATAGGAGCACACTCCCCTTTCAAGAGGAGCGCGTTTCACCCCTTGCGCAAGATAAATGAGTAAATTTTTGGAGAAAATGAGTTTAAATACCTAATTAAATAACATAAATATAACCCAATACACTAGTAAATGATGTTAGGTTACTTCGGGTGATATTATGATTATCGAGAGTTTATTGGAGACGATCGGGGATTGATTTTTGAGACGCGTAGTGAGGTTTGAGGTGTGTTGTAACCTTCATTGAAATCCTTTGCATATTTACTATTTTATTTATATTTGGAATTTCATTTCAGTTGTTGAATTATTCTATTTCCTGTTGTGGCTATATACACGGCTGGTAGGGTATTCCATCGTCGTGATATTCTTGTGTGTAGTCCACTAGTCCATATCACGTGTTGCTAGAGGTCTCGGTTGATAGTTCGACCCGAGTATCATGACGGGGCACGTGTCGATGCGCCGTAGGTCTACACCGACCATCGAAAGGGCCGGAAGGCTGGCCATGCTGGAGTTTACTAGTTGGCAGTGCTCGCGGAGAGTCCGAAGTATTTTGCTAGTTTGACTTAGGCTTAAACACACACTTTAAGCTTTTACTATTATTTATTCATGCGATGAGCACAGTTTTTGTTATTTTTCTGCATGTTTATTTAATAGCTTATTAAATTCATGTATTTATTTCCGTATTTACTCACTAAATTTCCTTGATAATACTCATCTTGGACTCGTCATCTACCGTTTGTGATGGCTGACTGCAGATCCTAGTACGAGTCGCGGCAAGGGCAAGCTAGTTGACTACTACTGATTTCCGACAGGCGACTTGTACGTTTATATTATATGCACTGATCTCTTTTATCTTGGGTTTTGGGATTGATACCTTGACATACATTTTGATATTTTGATACAGTTGGAGGTTTACATCACTTTATATGATGATTACGGGTTTTCCACAATAGGTTTATGCTCCAATAACATGATAAGACTGTTTATTTCATTTATCATATCTTAAATGCTTCCACTGATGATTAATGATCTAATAGATTATTGAAGTTCAATAATATAATCTAAACAACAATAATTATTATACTTTGAGATTTAAACGATATGTGGTAAGTTAAATGGTCATGGGACATAGCTGGCCTTGACGTGGCTGGTTGTGGGCCCGCATGACACCCGTGACGAGCCTCAGTGGTTTAGGGTTGTTACAAGTGTGCTTAAGCGGAGGCGAATACGAGATGTGTTACAAACGATAAATTGTCATAGGCTGACATAGATTTGAAGGAGCAAGGGCACTTGAAAAGTCAAGAATAGGCTCCACAAAGTGAAGGGATTCACTGAGGGTGAATTGAGTTTTTAAGAAGGGTTGTCTAAGTCTACCTAATTTATTCCAAATTTGCTGGGGGAAAATTTGCAATACAAATTGAGCAGGTTACATACATATAGCTAGGGTTTTGAGGACAGATGGTGTGCCAATGTTCATTATTTCGGATCAAGATTCATGTATTATTGTCATGCATGACATGGTTATTTACTACCAGGTTGTGGTAGGGATTACAAACACGGATTGGGCACCATATTAGACCTAGATATGGCTTTTTGGTTTAATATTTTAGACTGTGCGATTGATCTGAATTTGAGATATGCTCAAGTTGTATTACAACTTCGGTAGCAAGTATGAAGCATTATTAATCTTGGTGCATGATTACATATGATACTAGTTGTTAAGCTAAACAAGTATGATTCAGAATGGAACTCTTAAGGAGTGGCTTGAAAATTTTGGTTGGAAAGAACAAGGTGACAACATCCAACCGATGGAATGAACAAATTACTTATGAATCATGGAATGGAGGACATTAAAGACAAGGATGGAGGACACTATAGGTTCGAGGTGGAAAGAAACTATATCCAAAAACTTCCTTAACTGAGAACGTACTTCTTAATTTCGAGGACGAAATTTCCTAAAATTGGAGATATTATAACAACCCAAAATTATAAATTACAATTTAATCAAATCCCAAACCATCAGTGACCCTAAGTCGCTACAAAGAGTCATAGACTGGTGACATGCTCAAAAAGTAAATAAAATAATATTATTTGTGTTTGGTGTGCTATTATATATACAATAGATTATCATGACTTAACATGTTTTAATTAAATTAAGTTTGCGCAACGACGAGACTTAGATTATTAATTTATGAAAAATTGGCTAAGTAAAGGTCAAAGCAAGGTTGTGTATGCCAAGTGGTGTAATAGATAGTAATTAACAAGTAGATTTCTTGAGTAGCAAGTAACTAAAACTACTATTACCAAAAAGAGTTACTAAAATGACATAGTAATTAATAAGTAGATTATTTGAGTAGCAAGTAACTAAAATTACTATAAGCAAAAATGAGTTACTGAGTTACTAAAATGACATTAAAAAATAAAAAGGTAAGTAAGGTTTTGACTAGTCAATTAAAGCCTAAATGTAACACCCCTAAATCTAAACTTTCAAAATTAAATACATAATGGAGGTAATTAAGCAATTTGATTATGATTTTATGTGTTGTTGGCTAATTATGTGTATTATTATTGATTAAATAGAAAAAAAAAGTTACTTGAGTGAAAAGTCAAGGGAGTTAGGTTTGGTCAACTCTAACCCTAAAAATTGAAACAATATAAATAATAGCTACAACTAAGTTGTAGCCACTTTCCACCATTTCACAAGAAAGTTAGGGTTTGGTGTGAGTGTGAGAGGAGTTGTAGAGCTAGGGTTATGCACCATCTCTCAGGTTAGGAAGACATTAAACTAAGACACTCGAGGAACACCACCAAAGACTTCTTCGACGCTAAGTATTGATTTAGAGTCAATCCTAACCCTAACAATTGAAACAATATAAATGGTGGAAAGTGTCTACAACTTAGTTGTAGCTACTATTTATATTATTTCAATTTTTAGGGTTAAAGTTGACCAAACCTAACTTCCTTGACTTTTCACTCAAGTAACCTTTTTTTTTTCTATTTAGTTAATAGTAATACACATAATTAGGCAATAATACACAATCATAATCAAATTGTTTAATTACCTCCATTATGTATTTAATTCCGAAAGTTTAGATTTTTGGGTGTTACATTTAGGGTTGAGTTGACTGGTTAAAACCCTACTCGCCTTTTTATTTTATTAATGTCATTTTAGTAACTCTTTTTTGCTCATAGTAATTTTAGTTACTTACTACCTAAGTAATTTACTTATTAATTACTGTCATTTTAGTAACTCCTTTTTGGCCATAGTAATTTTAGCTACTTTCTACTCAAGTAATCTACTTATTAATTACTATCTACCACACCACTTGGCACACACAACCTTGCTTTGACCTTTACTTAGCCAATTTTTCATTAATTAATAATTTAAGTCCCGTCGTCGCGCAAATTTAATTTAATCAAAACATGCTAAGTCGTGATAATATATTATACATATAATAACACACCAAACACAAATAATATTATTTTGTTTACTTTTCGAGCACGTCGCTAGTCCATGACTCTTTGTCGCGACTTAGGACCACTAATGGTTCAGAGTTTGATTAAATTGTAATTTAGAATTTTGGGTCATTATGCTAATAACGTTCCGAGCATTCTGGTTGAACTAGTAGTTTTTTTTTTGTGCGAGGACTCCTAGCGAGCTCCACTAAGTGAACAACACACATGCCTGACAATACACCCCATTTTTCCAACGACCTAGCTACATGATTCACCAAACCATATAACTAATAAAAGGTAAATAATCATAATAAAGATAACTTAACTAACTTTGGTACGCTCATTTCCAAATTTCTAGTTGGTACTCACGAGCGTACTTCGAAATTCAATCAATGTAAATAAATTAGATATTGATTAATTATACAATCTGGACTACATTTTATAATTAAATTCACTCTTGAAAACTTTTTGAAAACCTTGATATAGACGTTAAAAATACATCGAAAAGTCCCCTTGACATTCATGTTTGTAAATTCAATTTTATTTATTTTATTTATGATTCATTTCATTCTATTTTATTTTATTTTTTAATTGATTTCAAATCCTTCATCGATTTAAACATTTTATGTTAAGAAAACTCAACAAAAATTATAGTTTCGAAACAAGTTCTTTTAAATCAATTTATCAAACACGTCGATCTATTCCAAACAATTGTGATCAAACTACTAAATAAATCAAATAGAATTTTGAAAACCTTTACCTATATTCAAAACGACGATATCCAAAGATCCTTCGTTCTCTCCTCGCTATCTTCTTAGCTCTTCCTTTCTTGTGTCTTCCCTCTTCCTCGCATTTTCTTTCCCTCAACTCCCGTAGGAAATACTTAAGGGATTTAAAATATTTAAATATTTAAACTTCTAAAAAAAGAGATTCAAACTGTTACTTTCCGTAACAGTCTCCTCAATTAATGAAAAATTTAATTCTTACTTTCCATATTGATTTGTATAAAGTAAAAAATGTTGACAATTATAAACCCTAGTGCCTCCTAGTATTAATTTGTGGGCCCCACAAGCTTTAAAGTGAGTTAGGGTTTCCTAGTTTACATAAACATGGTATATCTTATTTTATTTAAAATTAGGGTTGTCACAACCTCCCTAACTTAAGAAACTTCATCCTCGAAATTCAAAAGTAATTCATACCTTCAATGAGTTGATAGATATGACTGGATCTGACTTTGCTACCACTTTCATCTGTCCTCTGATCAAGTAGGCCACACTGCCCACCTAATGTCACTGGAGCACTCGGGCATTGACTCTGGTAGTGACTCTGCCTCCGCACTTAAATCAAGTATTTATGCCCTGAAACTCTGGTTGTCCCACCTGTGGTATCTGCCACCTGCTTTTGAACCCCTGACTCACCTGAGTCTCTAGTGCCTTTAGCAGTTTCATAACCCACATAATGACTGTCGGCGCCGCTAAAGCTACCACTATCTAGTCATCCATTCTAGGCCTCTTATATTGTGGATGTTTTGAGAATCCCCCGCCTCCATTTCCTTTACCCTCACCCTGGTTCGGTTGTACTGAAATCTGGAACTCGTTGCTTCCTCTCATTGTCACCTCGTAGTGAAGTACACTCTTCATTGCTTTCTTGTAAGTATTATGTATGGGAGCCGATACAACACCTCGTATCTTTGGTCTCATAACCTTTACGAGCATATATCTATCCGATATAATATATACATACAAACAAAAGTATCATAATACAACTTTTAACTACCCCTCCCCAACTTAGGCATTTCTTAAATCTCTTATTATTTATTTAGGTTCTTGAACCTGAATTTTCTAATAATTTAATTATTTCTCTGTGTGAGAGAAAACATAATCTTTCTTTACTTTTCAACTTTCAATAATTGCATGTGTTGATGTTGTTGTTGGTCTCGCCGAAAAACGCCCTCACGGTAGTGCCACCGCCATACCACCATGGCCAGGAGCATTTGTCGAGGATCCCACCAAACTCCTACGTAGGTCCCACAGCCTTTAGAGTGGTTGAAAATAGTTCATGTGATATGTGTGGTGGAGCCTCGCGGAAAAGCGCGCCATCTTGGCGGTGTGCTGCGTCGAACCATGACCGGTGAAGGTTGTCGAGATCTCACCTAACATTGGTTGACGTCTCGCAGCCCTTGGTTAAGTTCGAAACAACGTTGTTAATGTGTTTTCGTCGCGATTTCATGTGTTGTCAACTTCGAGTCCATATTTATGTGTGTTGAAGTAATTTCGAACTGGTGGAGGATTTTTCGGCTTTCCCATGCCATGATAACATTCCCTGATGTCGGACAACACCAGCGAGGTTCCATGTTTGTTTGTACATGTCAGTTTGGCTTCATGAAGAGTTATGCTTGAGTATTGGTTTGTATTGAAACATCGCGTGGCGATGAGTGGTTATGACGTCGTAGTCATGTTGCCGGTCCTCGAGACCATGACATGACCCACATACGACTGAGCCGAGCCTATGATTCACGATGAGGCTTATAAATATTGTGTTTTCAAAACTCGAGAGAGAGTATTCGTTTTTCGATTAAATTGTCGTGTCGTTCGAATCATTTAAAACATTGGGGAAAATAATAAGTCTAAACCTAGGTTTAGTGAATGACTTGACATATTAATACGATTTTCTGACCTTATCAGGTAGCGGGAAACTCGGGGATACGCGTTAGGATTCGTGGGAACGTTGTACGCGGGTTACGATAGTTCAGGTAAGTACACTTGCCTTAAAAAGCATTTGTACGTTAGTAACCCAGCAAAGAAAATATCATGTGATTCATTTTCATTTCTTTGTGTTTGTTATTATCAAATTATTGGCTTTCCATTTCATATTCCTTGTATGTGTGTTCTTGGCATAAGTGTGTGTCTCGAAGGTACATGCGTGTTGGGTTTTGGGGTTCATGCGCAGCGGAGATTACAAAACAATTTTGAGAAAAACCCCAACAGGATCCGAATCTGATTCCATTAAAACATGTTTAAACTATGAAAACTCAATCATACCTCAGTCGCAATACCTCTCTGTAGGTTAATCGATCTCTAAGGCGCTGCCAATGACGAACGCCCTCTACTAGCTGTCAGTGCTGAGCGGCGACCGAGATTCAAAGTGCTAGCTTCGAGAGAATTCCAAACCTTTTTGTTTCTCTCCAAAACGATCTAGAGGATACCAAAAACTCTAAGTCGTTTCTTAAAACGAAAATAGAGTTTCGGCCCTTTTAAAATTTTTCGTACTTGTATTCTAACTCAAAGCGTCTATTTATACAACCCTTGTATATAGACGGTTAAGTAAATTACACATATACCCCTACTTAAAGAAGTATAAGTGTAAAACACTACAAGGACGTTTACGTCATGAATTTTATCATATAAAATTCATTTTTTCAACCATCTTAAAATCTCGCAAAACCATTCTCAGTGTGCGACCCAATAGGCTCATACAACGTTGGCAGTGTACCAAAACACATTTTGGTATACAAGTCATAAGCGGCCTTTAGCAAGACATTATGACTACCCAAATTGTACGAATATCAAATCGATATAACCTAATCAATAGTGTATATAACATCCTTTTGTCACACGATATCCTTTTGATCAAACATAAGGCATGGAATTGTCATCCAACATATTCAATCGTACTAGTTTCGATTTCTAGGTAGACTGAAAACATCTAAGTGACATTGATCAATATCAATTTACTTAGACTAGGCCTTTTAACAGTCTAACATATGGAGGGATCCACTGGATATCTCTCTTTATATGAGAGGGACAAATTCTATCCCGATTACACAACTTCATATCACATTATTCACACAAGTAACCAATCACAACCTTTATAATCGTCCGATTAAAGACAGTATGGTATTTTAATTTACTTTCAATTTATATTTTCCCTAGGTATTAAGCCTAGCCTCTTATACCAATGTTATTAGTATCTTAACTTTTCACAATTTATATTTTAACCTCTCTAATACCACGTTGTCAAATGTCTATCATGCAACTTGTTCATTTAAATTCCTTTCTTTCCATTCCCGCATGATATTTAGGTGACCTTGTTTTATTTCATGAAAATGAATGACGGTGGGTGCGATATCGACCTAGTTCGATCATAACTCCCAACCAATTCCTAATTTCCCTTTGATTGAGTTATTTCCCAATATTTGATTAGGTCGTTGAGAATTTTCACAAGATATCTTAATTTACTTTCAATTTATATTTTCCCTAGGCATTAAGCCTAGCCTCTCTCATACCATGTTGTCAGGACCTGTTTTCTAAATGAATCCCGACCGACCTAGTTCGATCATAACTTGCCAAACTAACTTCTTCCAAACTAACTATTATCATCATTCATTATTCATCAATCAATAATATTGGAAAGGTAAATCATAATTGCAACATAATAATGATTATTAAAATTGATTAAAAAATTTTTAACATAAAGGCTATCGTGTCATTCAAAAGTTCTCAACGGAACAATACTTATCTAGTTCAATTTATTCAAAAACCCAATTCCTATGATAGAAATTATAAATAAAACTAACGCAACAAATAACACGAGAATAAACTAGGCTTACACTTGATTAAGCCTTAGAAGGAGATAACAAGTTTTGATTAAGGCGTAGAAGAAGATAACAAGTTTCTACACCGAAACTTAATCTCAAACTTGAGCAAAAAAGGCAAACTTAGTTCTTATTCAATAATTCAATGCCTCAAATTATAGTAGGGTTTACATACTTATAGGGTGTCATAAATACACCTAAATAGAAAGAAATAATAAAATTAAAAATATTACAATGAATCCCATGATTGATTGATTTGTAATTGATTGATTGAATCCTTAATTGGTTCAATAAAATCAATGCGATTGATTCATGATTGATTGATTGAATTTTTAATTGGCTTAATCAATCAATGTGATTCTTTAAATCAAGAATTGCTCCTATATTCCCCTTTAAATAAGAAACACTAAAAAATAGTAGTTTCTTATTTGGGATTTATGGACTTCTTTCTTGGACTTTTGTTGTATCACTTGGTCCATAAGATCTTGCACACATCCACATCAAAAACAAAATGATGGTTTGATCTCGAACCATACCAAAGTTAGCAGTCAAAAGACTCCTCTAGTCATTCGGAGAGTTAGCACGGATTTTGAGGAACTGTGTGGTCATGGACATCAACGACGCGTGTGATGAAGCAGGATAGTGGCGTAGCAGGGCTGCGGGACCCATGACGCACCGCGTGGTAGCTTAATTTGAGATTTGAGCCGTCACATTCTAACAACATACGCCAATTTGTCGTAGGGGGGGAGGGTTTGGCGTTGGGTTGCACTCCAGCCCAACATGTCAAACCATGCACCATTTTGGTGCATAACTACAGGAGTGCGCCAACTTTTGCACCAAAATGGTGTAAGTGGGGCCATGCATAATTTTTTTTTATTTGGGTAGGTTTTGAGGGATGAGAATAGTGGTAGTGGGGTCCACATGTTAAAATAATAATTAAAAATATTGTTTGATTTGAAATGATTAGTGTTTGGTGAAAAATATAGAGTAGTTGGATTGTATACGATAATAATATTTTAATCACTTTTTGTACTAAAATAATATAAAAGTTGTACTATTTTAATTCGGTCGGGTTGCTACAACGATAAGAGTGAGCACGAGTTGTGTGAGTTAAGCGCATGATACAAATTTAATTCTTTGGTGTGCTAAGTTTGATCGGGCCAGGTGGGGGGTTCGTTGCGCTTTGGAAACTAGTTGGGCCGGGCACGAATATCCCAAGAATATAAAAAAAAATTTGTACTACTTTGGTGTACTGCACTGGTGATGGCCCCAAGGAAAGTTGGTCAGATAAAGTTGGGAGGAACAACGAGTGTGGGGGGTGGGGCCTCAAAAAGTGCACCACTTCTTGGGGGCCTTCAAATCTGCGCCACCAAAATCCAGATCAACACAATTTTACGCCAAAAGTCAGAATTTGCGATCCCTTCTATCTCTTTCTCTCTCTTTCCTATTAGCGCTCATCGAATTTCGCAAAACCACCTCCTCTGCATCACCAAAACAAACAACTGGAAATCCAAACCAAACCTTCAAACAATATCTGCATCTCTCTGCATCTCTGATAGATCTCTTCTCACACCTCCATCAATCAGCCCGAAACCATGTAATCCTTCACCTCTCTCGCCCGCCTCGAACCCCTTCAAGGCCGGCTCTCGATTTGGTCTCTCAGTTCATGTGGGCACCTCCAAATTGAGCCCAAAATGGTGTCAAGAGCCCAGAAAATGACCCTCCAATCCATCGTCCAAGGAAGGCTCACCAAGCTCACAATCACCCCACCTTCAATTGCAATTGAAGAAGAAGGAGAAGACTTCGACTTCTCAGAAGTCTTCGGCCCCCCAACTTCCCACAATTCCTCATCTTCGACACACGCACAGTTCCTTCAAAACCCAGAAATCATTCACAGCAGATCCCACTCCTTCGTGGGCCCCTCCCCCCGTTTTGCCTCCGCGGCGGCTTCTCTCCCATTTGGGGGAGCCCCGGTCGTGTCTCAGAGCTCTGATGATGAAGAGGGGGATGAGGGCGCGCCGCCCGCGATGCCCGCTGAGCGAAATGAGGAGGTGGGGCCCCAGATTGGGCCTGGGGACTTTGAGATATTGAGGGTGGTTGGGCAAGGGGCGTTTGGGAAGGTGTTTCAGGTGAGGAAGAAGTGGAATGGGGAGTTGATTGAGGGGAGTAGTGGGGATGGGATTTTCGCGATGAAGGTGATGAGGAAGGATACTATTATTAAGAAGAATCATGTGGATTACATGAAGGCGGAGAGGGATATACTTACCAAGGTTGTGCATCCCTTTATTGTGCAGCTTAGGTGCTCCTTTCAGGTATAATTTACAGATTCGTGTTATTATTGGTTCATTACTCTTTTGGAACAAAATTTGAATTCATGTTGTGGCCTTTTTTAGTTTGTCCTCTTTTTTTTTTTTTTTTTTTTTAAACCACCCGGTATCGGGACTATCCGACTACTCTAGTTCGCCCTGAGTCACGTACCGTATAGGTGGAGGGAGCTCCCTATGTTGGTGTTTCCATTCCTAGGACTCGAACTCAAGTCACTAGTTAAGGGACAATAACCAGCTTCTAGTTGTGCCAACCAACCTTTGGTTAGTTTATGTTCATCGAGCATGCTATTAACTGCACTAAATCAATCGCAATGGAAGTTTATATTGCCGAATTCGCTTCATAAGATTCTTGTAGATTGATCGTTGAAATTTACCTCACCCAATCCATAGAAATAAACTAATGTTATTAATTATGGATCTGGCCACTAAATATCCCACGACGAATTCCTGTGCCTAAGATAAGAGGTTTTATTCCACTTAGGCTTTATTTCACATGAATAACATTCTCGCCTCTAGGAAATCTGTTAGAACAGTGAGCTATGTAGCCCGCTCCACTTTGATAGACATGCCTTGCCTCAAGGCAAACCATAAACTTGAATGTCACTTCTTAGGCAGGGCTTCGATTGCTACTGTTCCCTACTCCTTGCTCCTTGCTCCTTGATTGCCTACACTCACATCTAAGTCTAAGGTGTGAAATTTTCTTCCAAAATGTGTTACACAAATAAAAGGGAGATCTGATTCTTCCCTTACATTTCAATTCTCATATTCTAATATGCTCATTCACTTTCATTGCCTTCTTTGGTAATAATTCAGCATGCACATAGAAATGCTACAGAGTATCCCCTCCATATTGACGTGGGACTCATGTTTTAGTTCCTGCATCCCAACAATCCAATTGTCTCCAAAAAGGGTTATATGCAACTTGCTTGGGTAAAAACCATGATTCTCTTCTTTGGAGGTGTAATTGGTCGCTTGGAAAGTTGTAGCACTGTGATAATCCAAAAGTTGTTCATTTGAGCTGTGAAGATCAGGTTTTTAAGGAGGCCTTTATAATTGTTCAGTTCTTGACCGCATAGCTAATGTGGCTCTTTTGTTCTGCTGCATATTTTATATTTTTTAAGGGATATAACAACAACAAAGCCTCAATCCCAAATTAGTTGGGTTCGGCTATATGTATTAAATTCTTCCATTGCACTCGATTTTTGAAAGGGGTGGATACACAAAAGTGATTTCTGATACTAAAGTTTGGATAGATGTTCTGTTGGTTATTTCTCATACAAAAACACAAGAGCATGCTTACCAAAAAAGAGACTTTCCTTCTTTATGCGTTTAGGCCCCATATTTGCTAGTTGGCCATTTATGAATCAAATCTCTAAAATTAAAATGAATTCCCTATCTATCTGAATAGCTTTATCAGCTAATATATATTTATGATTTCGTAAGGAAATGAGTGGTTGTTATTTCGGAAGGAATTGAACCTTCTCATGGAAAAGATATGTCAAATGTTGTTGATGAAAAACACATGGAATAGATCAACAGTGAAAATTGTTGTGCCTGATAGAGGTGTAACTGTATGAGGATAACATAAGGTTAAAAATGCTGATATGCACATTTGTTATTAGTTAACTGATAGTTTCAAGATACCCTGATTATGAAAGTGGTTATATGACCGAGAGAAATCATATTTTGTCACAGTTCCAATTTCTTCATTGATTGCGTAGCATGAAGCGTGGTTTGTACAGATTCAGTATTGGCAAGAAGGGTGCATGTTAGCGCATGCTTGTATATTTGCATTTCTTCTGTTATTTTATTTCCTCTTGATATACGTTTTTAAAAAAAAGTTAAAAAAACATTTGTGTCATTACCCATACAAAATAAATAAGCAAAAAATGTTGCCTTATATGTGCACTGATTTGGCATCTCTCTTTGTGGTTTTACAGACAAAATCCAAGCTATATCTGATCCTGGATTTTGTAAACGGAGGCCATCTATTCTTTCATTTGTATAGGCAAGGTATCTTCAGGTACGTATTGTGTTTTTTGCAGCTGAGTCTCTCGATGTTCTAAAATTGCGCACATTTTGATTTTGATTCTTGGGTGTGTTGGGTAGTGAGGATCAAGCGAGAGTTTACTCTGCAGAGATAGTTTGTGCCGTTTCACATCTGCACAAGAACGGGATTGTTCATCGGGATCTCAAACCTGAAAATATTCTTATGGATGTGAACGGGCATGTAAGGCCATGTCCATGCATCCATTATTGTTGCTTGCACAATTATGAAAATCCTAGAACACTTCTCCACAATTATTGTTCATTTAATTTGACGTTTCTTATCATGCAGGTTATGCTGACTGATTTTGGTTTGGCTAAGGAAATTGATGAATCAGGCAGATCAAATTCAATGTGCGGAACAACAGAATACATGGCTCCTGAAATCTTACTCTCCAAGGGGCATAACAAAGAGGCAGATTGGTGGAGTGTTGGAATACTGTTGTATGAGATGCTTAGTGGTCAGGTAAAGCCATTTTTCTCTGCACTCAATCTCTACGCGCAGGATGTAGTTTAAATAGTTCTCATATTTGTTCCCTCTTTGTCGATAAATAGTCAGTGCGCACTCTGTTCCTTGGTTCTCGTTTATTAGTGAAATCATTAATCGATAGCCATCTAAGAAATTTGAGGAAATTGGGCATCTGACTGGCCATTATGATGCAAATGAATTCATTTGCTTTGTGGCTCTAACTATGCTGACTTCATTAGGATTCATTGGGATTTCATTGATCTTTTTTTAATGTGTTTCATTAATTAAGTTGGGGCAATCACAAGTAAATCAACTTGTACTTTTCCTTTATGTATATGTATTTATGTTATGGATTCGTAGGCATGGAACAGTCATGACCTGTTATATTTTAGCCTTTAGGGAAGCAGGTTCTTCATTTCCAGTTTGTTACCATATATTGAGGTTATTTCTCATTTGTACAGCCACCTTTCACGCATGCGAACCGGAAAAAGTTGCAAGAGAGAATCATTAAGGAGAAGATCAAACTGCCACCCTTTCTGACCAGCGAAGCGCACTCTCTCCTCAAAGGGGTAAGAGTTTATTTTTTCCTGGATGCATTCAGTTCACAATCCCTTCTTATCGCCGTAGTAATAACAGTAATTTCCGTTTTGGTGATCAGCTGCTGCAGAAGGAGCCAGACAGAAGGCTTGGCAGTGGCCATAATGGAAGTGACGAAATAAAGAAGCACAAATGGTTCAAGTCGATCAACTGGAAGAAGCTGGAGGCAAGAGAACTGCAGCCCAAATTCAAACCGGATGTCAGCGGCAGTGACTGCACAGCCAACTTCGACAAGTGCTGGACTGCAATGCCAGCCGACGACTCACCAGCACCCACGCCAACTGCAGGCGGACACTTCATGGGATACACTTACGTAGCACCTAACCCCTGGCTTTCTTCTTCAAAAAACGAAGCGTAAGCCGAAATCCAACTCTTCTCTATTGCTAACATTCTTCTTTTTTTATGGGTGCTCTTATTCTTTTGCCATAAATGTAAAACTGATTAAGGCACCAGTTGTAATTCAAGCGACTGTCGGTGCATATGTATTATGGATGCATGAATTGGTAGAACTAGTAGTACATGCAGTGTGTTAACCAATTATGCGCCAAAAGTTCAATCAAATCAATTGGTCTCTTATGGGGGCCGTGGAATTGATAAGTTCATGGTGTGGTCCTCCCTGTTGGACCTCTTTTAAATCATTTTGTAACTAATTGACAAGAACAGTGAGTACAAGATAGCAGAGATGGATTGTGTGCCGTACGTGGCTTCACTGGTTCCACGTGATTACAAGGGTGTACTGTCTCTAGGCTCACCAATGCAGTGCGCCAGAATTATCAAAGTTATGCAATTCTTCATTCTTCTATTCAGATTTTTTGGCTTCATCAAGTGTTCGACCAAAAAAAAGTGTGTTGCGTAATGTAGATGAACTCATAATTTGCAGATATAGTTTCTCATGACATACATCATCTTCTTCAAATCAAAGAACTTTCGCTTTTGAAAAGAAATAAAAATCAAAGAACTTTTCAGCTCATTGCATCGGTTCGATCATATCAAGGACTTTTGCAGTGAAAATCTGCTGTGAACCTTCAATGTAACTGACAAGGAACATTTCCAAAATAATATAATCACTTTATCATCCACAAGAACATCAATTTAAGATGATGGACCAAGTCCTGCCATGAGGAGCAGTTCATGTTGGCACGAGGGAAAGCACGTTTCTTTTGGCTGATGAAATGGCTCTTGTTCAGCCAATGCGGCATGATTTATCCCAATTCCCAAACATACGCAAAATGTGCACTCAAGCAAAGGGGAGATGATGAAATGGCAAATTAAATAGGACACTAAAGGAGCCCCAAATGGAATTGTTGCAGTGGTAAAGTTGCGAAGACGGACTTGGCAACCAAAGGTCATGAGATCAAGCTTATGCTATGCAACCAAATATTGTTGGTGTCACCTCAGTCAGTTGAGGCGCCCGACTCACTTTTGTTCTGAAAAAAGGTTTGGACACCCACAAGTACAAAAGAAAGAAAGAAATTGGGCAGTTAATGACCATTGAATCATTTTACCGCAGGCATTCACCAAAGCAAGACACAAAATGAGCTTAGATTGTTCAACATAATGTTATGATAAGCACAGCATCCAAAATCTAACAAGGGCGGACCATATTAGCACTGATTTCCTTCTTTCAGATATAACTGAATAGAGGACCATCAACAAAAGAAACTGAGATCAATCGTCCAATCACATTATTTGCAGTTAACACAGGTCACAAGAGGTATGATACCACTGTCCATCAAGAAAGCCAACAGGATATCCTGCGGTGCAACATGTGGTTCTAGCCATCTTAACGTGCCAAACATTGTTCATTAGGCTTCATGGGGACTGCAGATGTTATGGAAAAAAATTAATGATACAAGATCCCAAATTAGTTGGGGTCAGCTACATGGACGATGTATTAAACTCTTCCATCATGCTCGATTTAGTGCAGTTGATGGTGAGCTTTCCAAACCATTGAAATATGTTTGATCCATTTAATGAAAAGTGAAAAGTTTTGCGTTGGCAGTCAACCTATCACAACCCACCCTCATTTTCCAAGAATGGAAAATGAGCTTGGGGCCTCTCTCCACCATTTTTCGAGTAAGAAAAATGGTCTTTGGAACCTCCCTCCCTTCGGAGTCCTACTCCTTTATCCGGACTTGGGACCGGCTATGTAGCGTATATAATGTTTTACATAGGTGGAGTTAACTCTCCTCTCTTGACTAGAAACTAATTAACTAAGTTCATAACTCAAGAGGCTTTGGAGAACATATTAGTAGCACTTGGTAAATCTACCTAGATTGACACAAACTACATGAACTGTTTGATGGAAGGAAAATGATATGAAGGAATAAAATCAATGCTATTGCAGCCACTAGAAATCACAATGACAAAATATGGCATCATGTCAAGATCCATTCCAGATATCCCAAGATTTTATCAGATGAAAGAAAAGGCAAAATGAAATTCAGGCATTGTTTCAACAATCATATAATATAGAGCTTTCCATGTGAGCAGAACTTATGACAAAATTACTAGTTGAGCATCATGGAGTATCAAAGGATCCTTATTAAATGATGAGAATAACCTTGCATGAACTACTGTTTAAGAAACTCTTCTGTTTTATACATATCTACCTGACAAATGGAGATTATAAGAGGAAATGCCATTGGAAACCAGAATCATACCATTTTTCGCTTCACAAACTTGTGGAGAATATACAACATATAGAGGGTTCAGGGTTCAGCGATTGAACCGCGCTTCCCTTAGTCTACACCTGATTTTCAGATTCTGGTTTGTCAAATACCAGTGGAAATTCATCATACTGCTCCGAGAAACCATGTTCCTCGCCGAGGGTCTTCAGCGATTGGTAAACTTGATACATGGACCACCTGTCCTTGGGTGATGAAACCACACAAGCACACGCGACCTTCAGAAACTGCATAATTTTCTCGTCGTGACCCTTCCCACAAATCGAACTATCAATCACATCCTTAATGCGGCCGGAAGCAGACATCTGATTCACCCAATCTACTACATTACCCTTGAATCCCTCCTCCGTGGTACTGACTTCCAGCGGCTTCCTCCCGGTGACCAATTCAAGAAGCACAACGCCAAAACCATAAACGTCGCCTTTCAGTGAGGCGACCATAGTGGTGGCGTATTCGGGAGCAACGTAACCAAACTCACCAAGATCCCCATAAACAAAAGAGCTTTGTTGATTATCACTAGAGCTCATTAGTTTTGCAAGTCCATAATCAGTAATCCGAGCATCAAGATCATCGTCTATAAGAATCACAGTAGAACTTATGTTTTGATGCATGAGAGGGGGCTGATTCCCATGGTGAAGCCAAGCCAAGCCTCTCGCCGCACCAATACCAATCCTAAGCCTGGTAATCCAATCCACAACGCCATTCGCTGCATTACCAATCCGATGCAACAACGAATACAAAGTCCCATTCGGCATGTGCTTATAAACCAAAAGCTTCTCACTTTCCACAACACAGAACCCCAACAGTGGCACCAAATTAGGATGCCTAACCTGCCCTAACCTAATCATCTCCATTCGAAACTCCTTCTCGCTAAGCTCGCAATTCTGCAAACGCTTAACAGCAAGCGCAGAAGCGTCCCCCAACACCGCCTTATACGACGGCCCTGCCTTGGTCGAGATGATGACATTGGCCGGATCAAAACCATTCGTCGCCGCCATTAAATCCCCCAACTTCACCTTCACAAGTGGCTTCTTAAACAAAGTCACCTGCACGAGCCTAAAATGCCTCAACCTCTCAATCCACCTACCATCATCCTCCCCCTTCCCCCCTCCTCCTCCTCCTCCTCCTCCTCCTCCTCTCCCATCCCTCCTCCCACTTACCCTCCCAAAACACCACCACCACAGCGCCACGCCCAGCAACAGCGACACCGCCGCGCCGAAAACCCCAGCAGCGATGATAACAATCAAATTCCTCTTCTTCTTCGACGCACCGCACGACCCCAAAGGCCGCCCGCACAGTTTAGGATTTCCATCAAAATCACCCTCACTAGAACTAGAGAGACTCGACAGGAACGACGGTATCTCACCGGACAATTGGTTATTCGCTGCAACGAATTTCTTGAGCCGCGTCAACCTCGACAGCTGATAGGGTATGCCGCCGGAGAGCCGGTTGTTACTGATAACGATGTTGTTGAGGAACTTGCAGTTGACGAGGTCGGCGGGGATGGGGCCGACGAGATCGTTGTTGGAGAGATCTAGGGTTACGAGATAGGGCATCCAGACGCAGAGGTTGGGGGGGATGGGGCCGGAGATGGAGTTGCGGGAGAGATCTAGGGTTTGGAGGCTGGGGCAGAACTGGAGAGCGTCTGGGATTTGGCCTGATAGCTCCATTTGCGGGAGCTGGAGAGTGATGAGGCGGTTCTCTCTGTCGTTCCAGCACGAAGCGCCGACGAAGCTGCAGATGAACCCGACGCTGTCGTTGTTGAACTTCCATGACGACAGTCTTCCTTGCCGATCTTGTAGAGAGCTTTTGACCCCTCGGAGGCACCTCACGTCGTCTTCGACCACGGATTCCACCACGACCACGGCGACGGAGAGGATTGCAGCGGCGGCCGCGGCGACGGCGAAAGCGAAATAGACTCCAGATTTGGTCGTCATGAATGGATCATAGATCGGACGATCAGAGTGGAGATTTGTTGATTTTTGAGGCGGCCATTGACGGAGAGAAGAGAGAAAAGTAGTAGTTGTTGTTGGGAGTGAAGATGACGAATAATAGCTTGTTTGACCGCGCTCTTTAGTTAATCGTTAATTAATTGTCGTGTTGAATCGAGATTTGTGTTTTAATGTTTCGAGGAAATATTGAGTCTCGTACAACGCTGAAAAAAAAATGTTGTAACGAAAATGAAGTGTGTCAAATTTCAATTTCTAAGCCGGTCTTTTGCTGACGCGCGAACTTGACTATTTTTTTTTTTTTGGTAATAAAAATTGTTTTGTCTTTATTAAGTTTAAAAATAAAATATTTAAGGGAAGCCATTGGGTGTCAACATTTTTGAACCCTGGCTAAATGCACCTCAAAAAAAAGTCAAATTTGAAAATAAAATCAATCTTATCTACAAAATGATATTTATGTCCTTCGATGTGATTAGTGCACTCTACTACACTTTTTCTCGTTTGGTGCACCTCATCATATCCTTTCACACACTCTTCTTGTCATTTGTAGAACATTATTGAGTGGTTCGGCCTCGCAGTCCAAATCTCTTGTTGAAGAGTCGGTTAGAGCTGACCGAACCTCTAGTTGAAGAGTCGGTCAAAACCTACCAAATCCCTAATTTGAGAGTCGGTCGGAACCCACCAAACATTTAAGTCGTCAGTTGTCAATTAAATCTCACCAAAGAGATTCGATTTAGACAACACCGAGCCTAAAGGATAAGTCTCGGCCATATGTCGTCGAACCTAAAATAGATATCTCGACCAAGGTTTTAGAGTTGAGTGTTTCAGTTTGGATAAATGGGTATTTTGGTAAAAATGGGGTGCACTCATAAATTGAAATTTTAATTTTGGGTGCACTCAAAATCAGCGTGCCGTAAGTAAGACTTAGAGTGCACTTAGCCGAGCTCACATTTTTTTAAGAGAAAAAATACGTACCTGTTTTGGTTAAATGTAAATCGATTTCCATTGTATTAATGGATCTCCGTGATAAATAAAATTTACCTATTGAGCTGTCACAACCCAAAATTTTAAAATCTCATTTTAATCCGTAATCATAATCACTAACCCGTGATGTGGAACCCGCATCGAGATATGCGCACCGACCGAGGCACGTAACCAAAGTATATGTTATATTTATGTGGTGTTATCCTAGAGAATTTTATGTGTAGACTATTAAGTCACCTCTACTTATTATTTATAGGCATTGAGACGCGAGCAGGGATATACCTCGAGATGCTTATAAGCATGGGACCGGGTAGCAAGTGAAATGGTGAGTACAAACTTTAAGTCTTCTAAATTAATGTGAACAATTTACTTAATTAAAATAGCCTATGGTATTTATGTAACATGAATCAAGTTAGAAAGGCCTAAAGTTGTAAAAATTAAATAAACACCACCCTAACTCCTACCTCGAGATACAAGAGTTACAACCCATCACCATGAAATTGGTGAGAGTATTGTGTATTAGCCATCATTAGTTAGTGGAGAAGTAGGAGCCAATAGAAGCCATTAGATCTCATAGAGATTGTATGTACACACATGATGAACTAGTGACTATAAATACCAACACTTAGCATCTACAATACAATGCTACAATACACCTGCATGTTTATAAACTTGAAACAAAAATTCAGGGCTGGTTTGTTTGGGTTTTGTGTTTGGAGAGATTGAATTCACAAATGAAGAGAGCCAGTGAGGCACCAAGCTCACTCCATCAATCCACAAGCTAGGTAATCAAAGTTTTGTTTTATATTTACAATTCTAAGCATTTTTTTGATATGTAGTCAAAGGGTCTTTGTGTATAACCGATTCTAAGACTTTATAAACGTGGTTTTGATCAAATTTAAGTCTTGGTTGATGTTTCTAAGTCCAAAATTTTGAAATCTCAAACTTTTGCCCAAAATTGAAAGTTTTCAATAAAACTGATTTTTATTAATTTGAGTTGGAAAGTGAGTTTGATTTTAAAAACCAATACTCGATATCCTTGTGAAAAAACACCCAATCTATTGTCAAGAAGTTCAAAAATTGATAAGGTTTTGGTTAAGTTATGAGTTTCAAAGTTTTGTGTGTTCTTGAGGTATTTTGAACTCATGCATGTTTAAATTTGTTAATTTGATGATGATTATTGAAGTGTCCACCTTGTTTGATGTTGAGGAGTGTGTGTCGGATCCTTGGTGGTAGAGAACAAGGACCCGACACGAAGGAAATGGCCTAAATGGGGGAGAAACCAAAAAATTCGAGTTGCAAAATTTATAGGTTTCTCGGGGCGGACAACGCGTTATTGACGTTACGTTATGACGGCCCCAAATCCAAAGACTCGCCACATAATGCCCATGGGCCCACAACCCTGCCATGTCACAGCCCTATTGTGTCCCACGCACAACCAATGTTCTTTACCACGTTCAAACCTTATACCGAAGCTAACTTATATCATTTTAAAGTAAATTTAACAACTCAATTCATCTAGTTAGCCTTTCTATAAGTTAAGTTATTAATGACTCATTCACCTGTTTTTAAATCATTATTAATCATCAATTATAGTGGAAGACTTATCAGAAATTATTAATAAGATGTGTAACTTGTAATGGCCTAAATTTAATTAGTCGTTATTAATGACGTGACTGCAGACGTGGACGACAACTCAACACCCCGTGGACCTTGCAGATAGGCCAATGCGTGCCCGGAGCAAGGTAAATAATGATTTTGTGTGTAGTTATTTATTAATTTGTGATGTTTACACTTAATTAGGTTATTGGCATCACGATGTGTGTATTTTATTTATTATTTACCGTGCGAGACAGTGTGATAGCTATTCACCTCGATTAACGTGCAAACGCGGATACCGGATAGGTAAATGATAGTACATTAGGTTAGGTAGTTATACACATGGAAAATGATAAAATGCCATTAATAATTAACGTCGTATATGCGTTCGTGATGCGAGAGACGCGAGTTTACGCATGGGAGTCGGGTACGGGAATGCCCAAGGGTTTGGGTGTTGTATTGAGCAAGTTAAGGCAATGGAAGGGAATCATACACCTAAGTCACTATAAGCTGGACATATTGACTCATTTTGAGCCATAAGATGGTGCATTGGGATGTGTAAGTGAGGGGAGATGACTTAGATGTATAAATAGAAGGTTTTTGTCAACACTTTCCACCTTTCTCTCTTTCTCTTTCTCAATACAAATCCAAAAATGGGGATGGTGAATAGAGTTTTGTCAACTTGTGGAGCTCATTTGGAGGTTCCAATGAAAGGCTATCGACGATATAAGGTGAGATCCTCGATCTCTCTCCGTTTCCTACTTTTGGGGTACAAAAGTTCGGGTTTGATGTGGTTTCTGAGAGCACACTAGACTTGGGCAATGTTGCTATGGATGTTATGTTTGTATTGGAGCATTTGTTGAGGATTTGTAGAGTTGTTGTTATTGGTTTTGAATTTGGAAGGAAAAGTAGGGTTTTTGTCGATTTTATAGGGATTTGGTTTCAGACGCATTCCGTCGTGGTTTTATTATGGAAAATGGTTGGTATGATGATATGTGAGAAGTTGAGATAGGTTTGGATCGCGACGACCAGCCGAGGGGCTCAAAAACCTTATGGGGTGTCACTGGTTCAGACGCCGCCAAGGACGTATGGGAAGAAACTCCCACAGCGTCACCCGTGGCATCCAAACCAGAGAGCACCACACACCCACGCTTTTATATCACGCCATGGGGGTGATGTTCGTGGCGGCGTATGTAACATCCCCTAATCTCAATTAGAGAATATTCGGCCTGAAACCCTAATTAAGCCCCAGTAAATTAGATCGGACCTAATTAGAGCTAGCATCCTTATATTCATCCTGATAACAACCTGTATATCTTGATATTACATAAATAAAATAAAACAAACACAACGAAAATTTAAAACTTTTTCGATAAACCAAGATATACAATACCGGTAAGAACATCGCTATTAACTCTTATTCCCACTCTGATTATTATAAAATCATAAAGCAATGTAATATATATATATATATACAACAAAAAAACTCACTGCACCGTAGAAAAGATACTAACTCCCGACCTTCTCATTTCCTGAGTTTCAAGTTCTAACGTACATCCACACCTGAAAATGTTAAAGTGGGTGAGCTTCTACATGCTCAGTAAGTGACTCTCATACCAACCATCAAGTACCAATTAATATCAAGGCAATGTATAACAACATGAATCAAATGCATATCTAAAGGAGCATATGAATCAATATAAACAATATATATAACAGATGCAAGTTCCTTGGTTTATTGCAATGTATCCGTGATTTGTATTTTTAATATTCATATTTGAATTGAGTTCTCTCTCACATCATCAAGAATCAGTCACTAGACATCTAACAGTTCTTGTCAATGTGCAGCTAACTCATAAAAACATAAAGTCGCATTCCCTCATCATCACTAAACCAATCACTATTCATCTGATTGGTTTATGACTGATGAGCTAGGGCTGGCAAAATGTGCCCGGTCCCGTTTGGCCCGTTTTGTCCGGTCCCGTTTTAAACGGACCAGGACAATTTTTTTTTTGACAAACATACGGATCTGGACAATATTTTTTGTCCGTTTAAAAATACGGGACCGGGTCTGGGCAAAAATTTTAAAAAAACGGGTACCCGTTTTGTGATTAATTTGAAGGGTATATTTGTAATTTCACTGTTAAAATTGTGTCATGAACTTTTTTATGTAGTTGTTGTTGATGCATGAGGTGAAGATATACTTTGATAATTTGGATTTTGGACTATTGAGAATTTGAGGTGATATCTCTTTTTTTTTAAAAAAAACTTTTGTGATGTTTATATTGGAAATTAAAAAATTGTGATATTATGTATTTATTTTTTGGTAATTGGTGATTTGTAGTTGTAGACTTGTAGTTGTAGTTGAGGGGTTTTTTTTAAGATAATTGATAAACAAAATATTTAATCATCTTTAAAAAAAAAACGGGCAAAACGGGTCCGTATGTTTTACAAACATACGGAATTTGGACAAAAAAATAGTGCCGTTTTGAAAACGGGGACCGGGATAGGGCACCAAATTTTTGGATTTTTAAAATAGGTGTCCAGTCCCGTTTTTGTCCGTTCCCGTATTTTTGCCAGCCCTATGATGAGCCGCCAACTCAATACGAAAACATTGATCAGGATAATTCCCAAGTCTCTGGAGCGCGGTGATGGAAGGCCACCCCATCACAGTTCAAACCCAGATCGATCTGTCCTGTCAAACCTCTTTTCGAATTCCATTTTCATTCAAAACATTTTTGTAAAACCAAAGTCAAATAATGGTACATTGCCCCATTCCTAGTCCAGTACACTACATGCTCTAATAATACTATTTTACATTTCATAATTGATAAAAGCTACGAGTCCCACTTATCTGTCCTGAGCTTTCTATGTTTTACTGACTTGTACGACTTCCTGGAGTCCTCAAAACTTTCCACATCGATACATTACCTAAAATAGACCAACTATTATCAACTTAAGTCCATACTTATTTACTAACATTCCTAAACTGGTCCCATTCGAATTCAGAATCTTAGGACCTAATTTTTAACCTATTTTGATCATTTCACGCTTTTTGAGGTAAAAACCCTGGTATAAAGTCTCCTCTGACTTTCAAATTTCTCATTTTCCATAGAAATCCCTCAATTTCTATTTTCTTAGTCTAAAATACTATTTTTCCATATTTTTTCCTATTTTTTTTAATTTTCTTTTCCATTTTCTCTCTTTCTTTTTTTTTTTCTTTTAGTTTGAGTTTGAACCGGCCCGGTTTAGCACCTTCTTCTTCACGAGATGCTCTGTTCTTTTTTTTTTCTTTTTCTTTGATTGAGGTTGGCTCTCAACCCCAACCCAACTCGGTTTGGCAAGGGAGACTACTCCCTTGCTGTCTCCATCCTCGGCCATGGCAGAAGCCATGGCCGAGCTCTTCACCCTCACAACAATGGCACACACCGTGTACACCACTGCAACAACAAAAATAACAACTCAACAACACACACTCACCTTGGTGTCGCGAGCTCACCGTCCTCGATCTCCTTAGCCTCACGAGCTTCGCCTTCTCTCTTTCCCTCCATGATCTCTTAGCTTCTCACTCTCTCTGTTTCGACTTATATTGGAGAAGAAGACAATTTGGCTTGGGGAATTACTAAAATACCCCAAGCCTATCCCCTCTTCTTTGATTGGCAATTACCCTTAATGGTAATTTTACATTTTTTGATTTATTATATATATTTATATATACTTATTTATATATAAATATATGTATTTATCGATATATATTGCACCTAAAATTTCGGTTAGCACGCTAACGAGAACTCTCGGGCGTGCACACCACCGTACATCCTACGCGTGTCACTTGTGACCCCGCGTATCACTCTGTGCCCAACAATTTACTATCATTTTATTATTTTCTATTTTAATATATATTTATATATATCCATAATATATATAAATATATATTTATGCCTATAATTACGCCTATAATTAGGCAATTTACTTTAACAAGTATGCTCGGACGACAACGCTATCCTGCGTCTCATGTGTGTCTTCTTGACCCACACATGGTATTAGGCATTTCCTCGTCAGTCTTATTATTCATTTATTTACGTATTCGTACTACTACATACCAAACAAGCACAATACATCACACGATTCCACGCACACGTTAATCAAGATAAATCGGGCTTAATCACGAGCCTAACTCAGATTAATTATTATTCGAATTAACACTAATCACCTGTTTAAAGTAACGGGTCGTTACAACGTAAGCCACGATGTTAAGGATGTCGTAAGATAGTTACTCACGACGGCGCCACCCACAACGCTTGAGATAGAAAAATAAAATAAAATTTAAAAATGAATTTTTCGGAATGGGTTTAATTGGAGATTTATTGATGGATTATTATCAATAAAATGAGGATTTAAATATGTAATTTAAGGGTAAATGGGAATTGGGAAGAATTAGGAACTTGGGAAATTTATGTATATTTTCATTTGTTAGGCATTTAGATCGACTGATTGGTGTTGGTACACGCGTTTGGAGCAGTGATTGGGCATAATTGGGTTAGTTGGAGTGTTATTTGAGGAGTGTAGTTTTCCAACTGAATTTACTTTAGCATTTACTTAGTTTTGGCAAATTTGAATTCAATACTGTTATTTCATTACTCTAATTTCTGTTGTAGATTCTATATGGATGGACGTTGAGGCTCTCCCTCCATGCCATTCCGTGTGTATATCCACTGGACCATTGCGTGTATCAGATATCTCGGTGAATTGGTCGACCCGAGGATCACGTCGGGGAACATGTAGGTGCGTCATAGGTTCTACGTCGACCACCTAACAAATCTAGATATTGGCCTTGCTTGAGTGCTACTTGTCGACGGTATTTTGCGAAAAGTCTGAAGTGTGGTGCTAGTCTGACCCTAGGCTCTAGGCACACTTTCAAAGTTTCATTATTATTTATTTCATGCAATGATCACAGTTACTGTATTTAATTCCACATGTTTATGTAATAGTTTATTTAAATTCCAAGTATTTACTTTCGTGATTGCTTATTTAATTTCTTTGGGAATACTCACTTTAGACTTGTCATATGCTTTTGTGATTGTTTGAGTGCAGATCGAGTACGAGTCGCGATAAGGAAAAGCTCGCGGACTACCTGTGATCAAATACCGATACACCGGACTCGTACGTTTGTATTATATTATATTATGTTTTCATTTATAGGATTTGGGACTGTAAGACATTTCTGGGACCTATACTTACCTGTACATTGATATTTTGTAACTTTTTTAGGATACTTTGACTTACTATGTGATGATCTATGGGTTTTCTATGGGTTTTCCACACTATTAACATGACTTGATGCTTTTCAATATGAATTGTCATGATTTAAGGCTTCCGTTGAATTAATATTGTTTATTGATGCTAAAAATGATATAGAAGTGGAGGTGATTGTATGTGGGACACAGGTGGCGCTGGTAGGCCAGGTTGTGGGCCCGCATTGGCCCCCGTGGCAGTCTGTTGGAAAATGGGTTGTTACATAACTCATGTCATGCGAGCATCAACCTAATGTGGAAAACGCGGAATAGATGTAACATGTATATAAGATAACCAAAATACCTCAAAATGAATAATATACATGTACCTGTGTCTCACAACATTCCCATTTTTCCAAATGAAAATAAAATATCAAAAATAAACGTACCAGTCAGTCCAAATGGTGGCCATTCACAAGTAGTCAGCTAGCTTCCCCTTTGCCCCTACTTGTACTAGGATCTACACTCAATCATAACAACAAAACAGATGACGAGTCCAGGTGAGTAAATCTCAAGGAACTTCATTGAGTCATATACGAAAATAAAGTAATGGAAACCATAAATACTATTAAATAAACATGCGGAAAGTAAACTAACAAATGTAAATTAATCATCGCATGCATATAAAATAGTAAAGCTCAAACGTGTGTGTCAAATCCTGGTCAGACTAGCATCATACTCCGAAATTTTCCCAGGTACCCCCAATGAGTATACTCTAACTGGTTAATTTTCTAATCCTCGACATAGATCCATGACGCACCTACACATGTATGATGTAGTAGCATCGGGTTGAATATTCACTAATAACTTTTAGTACAAATGTTATGGTCTAGTGTACCACAAACACACAATGGAATAACCTGAGTGAGAATTACCTTGACTAGCTCGTCTAAATAGTAAAAACGGATATGATAAATTGAATAAATGGAAATGAAAGCAATAATTGAAGTAATTACTCGAGTGACACCTCAAACCGTGCTCTGAATCCTTCTTAAACGATCCTGTCATGCCTCATACTGTGTGTCTGACACCCAACTATAACTCCTAAATCTCTGGTTTCCTATTAATCAGTTAATTTCCCAAACCTCAAAACATTCAAATTCATGATTATAAGTTAATTCTACTATTTTTATTCGCATTATACCCGACAGTGATCCCCAGGATAGGCCCACAATAAGTCGAGAAAAATTAGACAAAAGTGTCTAACTGAAAGAAAAAAAATTTCACTGTTTCGACGTCGTCGTAGGTAAATCCCCATGGCTTCCCTACAACGTCAACTGGGCAGTGAGCCACTGGCCAAGCGCCGTTAGTGGCGCCAGACCCGTAACCCATGTTTTGGGGGGTTTTCCAAAACTCTAACCTGTCGACGTAATCCAGACCCATTTTGTCCTCCTATGGTTCTTCAAATCAATCATAGGGAACCCTCAAACAACCATTTATATCGACAAATCAATAAACCCGAAAATTCTCATCAAAATCGCTAGTAAAACTTCAAAATCCGACAAAGTCTTCAACCACCAACAAAACCTACACACACATAACTGATCAAAAACCTCTTTCAAAGTCATAGCAACACCCAAAAATTCAGTGAACCATCCCCTCAATCCCGAATTTGCACCAAAACCCGCAAAACTTATTTCAAACGATAAGGAATTGAAAGAGAAGAGTAGTTCTCACCTTTGATTCTTGAATCCTAGCCTAATTCCCTCCAAATCTCCAAGTAAAACACCACAAAACCCTCACTTGTTGCTCAATTTTCGGATAGGCACATTAAGGAGAGCGAAAAGTTGATGAAAAGTCATCAAAACACCTTTTTATACCTCCAAACTTGATCTCATGTGATATGTTGATCTCAAGGCACATCTTGTGGCCTTGATTTGGTCAACCAAGTCAAATTTGTGACTTTAATGACTGATTTGTCTCTTGGTCCTATCCATTCAAAACACATAAAATTGGTTTACTCGGGCGTTCCGATACCCAACTCACTTCGCAACTTGCACTGTTGCGCACAATAAAGAATACTAATCAACTAGGCTATGGTTTCATATTAAGTATTTAACACATTTTATTTATTTGTTATGTGTGTACCATTCCCTAACGTAGTGTACATGTTATTCGCCCTCCCGGTACTAGTATTGATACGTTTTTGAGGCGAATACTCATCACACTATCTCACTCGATAAAAATAATAGAAATATCCACGTGCGATGTAAATTAACATAATTGAATATTAAACATCGCAAATTAGGGAAAACATCACACATAATAGACTATTTACCTAGTCAGGTATGTCTAGCCTATCGATGATGTCCACGCGAATTTGACCTGGTGTCCACGTTTGAAAATAAATAATGGTAGCAACATAGTTAAAATTGGGTCGTTACATAGCGCGCTACGCGCCGTTAGCGCACTGGTGTTGGGCAGCAATTTATTGCACTTCTCTAACTCAACTTAAACCCTACTAACAAGCCTAAAACCCTATTTAATGGTCTGAACACACTCTAAAACATGTCAAAATAATACCAGGAGCCTATGGAGGAGTCTTGAGAGTTCGGGTATGAGTTTTGGGCTATCGAGAGGCTGGTTAAGCTAGGATTTTACGTGCATTTCTAAGTAACCTGTTAAGGCACTTCTCTCCATTTCATTCCATTTAATTTATTATTTTTAGTCTATTTAACTATGTTATTACTTGTAATTTGATATCATGACTTGTGTGTGTCTACTCACTTGTTGAGTTATACTTTCATGATATCTTACCATTCATTAATTCATTGACTTCATTCTTGTGCGATGTGTTTCCATGTTGTTATAAATGATGTTTTAAGTCTTGAATAGAGTGTAAAAGAGTTTATGAATGGACTTATGGATTTGTACTCTATTGTTTGTGCTTATGTAAGCGAACACTTTCCTGGAAATCCAAGCCAAGTCTTTCCGTATGAATATAAAGTAGTCCTCGTATCTAACACTTGATTGAGATGAGTGACACACGGGGTCACTGAACTCTGGAGATGTCGACACTCACCACTAGTTGCGCAACACTCGAGGTAATGGGACCCGAGATAGTCGATAAATATATATATAGTTGTATTTGGAAAAGCAGATAAGTAGCTTCAAAATTTACTTTACTTTATTTACTGTACTCACCATCATGTTTATGACGGTAGGTGCATATCCCTCTAGTAGCAGATCAGGCAAGGAGAAGATCAACGACTAACTTTGAGCCTTGAAGCGCCTCTACTTCAGACTTTGTAGGTTTTGATATTTTAGGTGCATTTACTTACTTTATGTCCTTTATATACTTTTTGGTTGTATATATTTGGATTGAGCGTCAGTTTCGACTTGACACATGTTTATCACATTGTTGTTTCGCCATATCCATTATATATCCATGTGATTTGTTATTTCCTGGTTTTCACACATAGGATTTATTTTATTATGCTTACGCTAAACTTTTTAAGACTACCGTTAAATTTGATAAACTATTAAAAAATTTTAATTAACTCTGAAAATCATGAATAACAAGAATTGAGTAATACTTATCCTGAACTAGAATAATGAGGTTAATAAGACAAAAAAACTAACTGATTGATTTCTAAATAAGGGAAGGATAGTAAAATTATTTTGGTTAAATATAAAATGACTTCTACTTCTAGTGAACGGATTTTTTTCACTAGACATGAATCATATATATTAATTGCGACAACCTATTATTACACAGATATAATTTGAGCTGCGCTATGTGCACGTCAGTCATCACTCAGGGCACCCTACGTTTTTCTCAAGGGCACCCCTGAGTTGGAAAAAATTCTCTTATTCATCAATGTGAGGCACCCCACCACCAAATCTTCTTTCGCACTCATTCCTATCACAAACACTACAAAAAAACAGCAAATCAGAAACGGAAATTTCCGTCTCTGATTTGCAAAAATTTCGTCTCTAATTGCAATCAGAAACGGAACAGAGACGGAATCAATTCTGTCTCTAAAAACGTCGTCGCTGATTCGATCAGAAACGGAAAATTGATTCTGTTTCTGATTAGAGACATAATAGAGACGGAATAATTCCGTTTCTTATTATAGACAGATTTAGAGACGGAAATTAGAAACGGAACGGAGACGGAACATAAATGGAATTTTTCCGAAGTGGTGCGTTTGTAATTGCAATCCGTCTCTGATTCCGTTGCTAATCAGAAACGGACTCAGAGACAGAAATAAGAATTCCGTCTCTAATTCCGTTGCTAATCAGAAACGGAATTAGAGACGGAATCAGAGACGGATAGTTCCGTTTCTGAGTCCGTCTCTGATTCCGTTTCTGATTAGCAACGGATTTAGAGACGGAATTCTTATTTCCGTCTCTGATTCCGTTTGTGATTGATGCATATATTCCTGGAAAATTAGAGACGGAATAGCAATGGAATGTTTGAATTCCGTCGCTAATCCGTCTTTAATTTTCCTGTTCGTTTTATTTTCAGACATAAACATAATCCAATTGGTTCTCCAACCTATAACTTGAAATTACAACCATAGGACCTACTCCATCGCCTGCACCCCCTCCAACAACTCCTTGGAGGTGCTAACATCCCACAAAAAAACCAAATTTGACATTCATACGTCAACAATATATATCAACAAATATTCAAAAGAGAAAAAAAAATGTAAAAATCAAAATTTGAAAAAGATTTATATATCCACGGAAAATTGTCTTGTATTACAAAAGCTCCAAAGTTGTAAGTATTCACAAAAACCACCAATCCTATTGTTCAACAACCACAAAAAAAAGAAAACTTACAATCCTATAAATATGCACAAAAGAATTAAGCTTAATAACCAAGAACAAGTTGCCTCTAATGTTCAATGACTCCAATCACAAAAACTCTAACATGACCGGTCGAATAAGAAGAGCAATAAGGACTCCATATAATAACTATAACGCACTTTGAAGCACTTCGATTCTCGCATCGAGGACAACAACCAAAGTGATAATGCATATTCACGGGGTTCCTTTCGAGCGATCTGAACCACAAAGAGAGCTAAATAGCGCCCAGAACAGATCCGCTCCAACGTCTCGGTAAAAGCAATACACCACACAACATCAAGAGCTTTCAAGGAAGTAAAAATATATAGGAAAAGAAGGGGAGAAATTTGGAAAGTATATGGGGTTCCAATCGTCCAAGAATCGAAATATGGACAAGCCTACCTCAAATTTTTAGTCTTCTTTCGGTCCTCGATAACATCCATAAATGAAATAATCTCCATAAAGAAGTATGGGAATCTAGTATGGTTGGATGTTTAGTGGCCCTTAAAAAATGTCCATTGCTTGTTAGCACACTTATGCGAGTGAATGATGGATTAAGATACACAAAAGGAATGCAAGCAATATATGGCACAATATGAATTAAGAAAAGTACGAGAGAAGAAGAAGAGATAGAATTGCATCAAGTCACAGCACAAAATCCTTACTTTCAGTAACTAATGGGCTTATTTTCATTTTATTGAATATGAGATGGCCATTGATGTGTTCTATTTGCTTAAATTTTGGGAATTACAAGTTACAACTCAAGGAAGAAATGCAAGAAAACACCCATCATGGCATATCAATAAGATCTATAGGTATATTTAGATGTGAATAGAAATTTGGCTTTTAAGAAGTTAAGGAAAAAGAAGGAAGAATCAATTATGGTGTGCTTTCTACTTTTCTAGTATAAATACATAGGATTAAAGTATGTATCAATAAGGATATAAATGTAAGTTGTTTATGCTCTTGTGGAACAAATGATTAATTAATTTAAAACTGGAGACAACTAATTACACTTGAATCGATCCATAAACAATTTCAAATACTCTGATAAACAGGATTGTCATGATCAATTCTTCAAAGTACGGCGAATTCCAAAAGCAAAAGGTTTTCATAAGCATGAGGTGTAGTTACAGAAAAATGAACAAAAGGTTCTGATATTTCAGATACTTCCAATAACATCCTATCTGCTGATCTATGACTGAAAATATTTATGATTGAGAATATGCATGAGCGAAGTCAAATATCGTGTTGCCCCAAAGTAGAAAGAAATCTCACCAACAATGGCAACTGAGTATCGATTATCATCCAGATTCATAAGAGTATGCAAAACAGTCATCCAGATTGTTCAAGTTATTTCAGTTCACCAAAAAAGTATATTAGCAACAATCATGATTGAGAAAATTAGCTTACTTCGGTTACTCCATATACAAATACTCCCAGAACCTTGCACTATTTTATTTGTAAATAGATATGGGTTGAATTATTGCCTTGATTGAATTCTCAGCATGTTTTCTTCTCCCAAATATTCTGCAAATATTATGTAGATATAGTATATTTTTCTTTACATAAGAATTTTTCTAGCAACGATGGAAAAGGTCAAAAAAGTAAAATCCATGATAGATTATGGAATATCAATCTAAATATGCACAAAAAGAAGTGTCAATCATAAAGTAATGCGAAGAATTGCTAAAGTTATCTACAAAAGCAAACGTTTAATCTAAGAATTTACACAAGCAACAAGTAAAATACCTATGTATCACCAAGCTGCTCATCTCTCGGAAGCCACGCTTACGTCTCACGCTCAACATTATCCCCTTGTTGTGGTGGATCGACCGGATCTATTTGCGACAGTTGTTGCTGGTCATGAGGTGGCGGTGGTGGTGGTGGTGGCGGTGGTGGTTATTGCTGAGATAGGCCTGCTCCGTCCATGTTCATCCCGAGATGCTGCTGCATGAACTCCATAACCTTTCGTAATTGCTCTGCAACGACATTGAACTCTGCACGTGGCACCATATCCGGCATCTCGGACGTGCTAGCACCAGGATCTGCATATCTCCTCTTCTTTCTCCCTAAAGACCCGAGACCGTAGACACGTCCTTTAGGACACTCACCCGCCACATTGAGGTACACCGCCTCTTCAGTTCCACTGGCATTTAAACGATAAGGAGTTTAAAAGGGAACTGCTAAAAAAATCTTAGTGAAGAACTACCATAATGGATCCCAAATTAAACTTCAATCACTACTAAAATGAATCGAAGCATATAAACTAGCATGGGAGGATTGATAATAGTTCAAACCTCACTTCGTTTGCCGCATTATTTTGACTTGTAGAGATATCTAGGATCAAAGTTTTTTTCTAAGACTTATTTCCTCAAGTGAAAATACTTAACTGATTAACTTCTTTACAATGACTACTTCTTAAGTACCTCGGTTGTTGATCTAAAAATAAATAAATAAATGGTTATAACATAAGAGATCTTTATTCCATGCGTAGGTTTTAATACTATTTATCTATTTAGTTTTTATGTAATAAACAGGGTCTTCATATAGGTTTGGGTTATCACTTGTCACAGAATGGTCAACACTTCAACTTGCTCAATAAGTTCGATTCACCTAATCGTCAACAATCCGTATAATATTTAATAACGAAACGTAGGAGCAATATCAACAAATTAATGCTAACATGATATTATAAAACATATAATCAATATAATGAACCACCCATGTATTACAAAACTATTGACCAAGAAACACAAAAGAACGGACACCCATAGAGAAACATAGTGAGAGGCTTGCAAGGACAGTTCCCTTTCTTCCTTTTTCCCTTTTTTATTATATAGGTAAACCTCATAAATTTAAATCAATTTAAATTAATAGAAAGATGTAAAGAGTTACAACCAAATCAAATTTATTTAAATTATACATTTCTAGCTTTGTCTCTTTAACAAGCTTTTTTGAACTTCAAAGTCTCTTTTGTGCAATAGCAAATTTGTGATGATAACATGTATAATCCAAAGTTGGCCTTGCTAAAGACTTAAGCATGGAAGGCTTAATTAAACTAACAATTAGAAGAGCAAGTAGAGAAGGGAAACAAAAGAGAAGAGAGTTAGAGATAATGTAGAGATTGTATTTCAAGAATTTTTATATTGTGTACAAGAGAATGAACTCCATTTATATACCCTTGATCATGATGATCATATGTACTTTGAACAAAGATTACAAGCTACACTTAGTGGACAAGGTAAATAGAAGAGTACACAAAGTGGAACAAGTAACATATAGACAACAAGTAATTACATAGTTGATGTTACAAATACATGTCGTCGTGAAGATTCATCCAAATATTTGCCAACATTGCAATCGAATTGTTACTCACCAAAACAACTTGTGTATAATAAACTTGCAAAAAAACAACTAAATACATGAAACAAAAAATTCTCACGCCCGAGTAAAAATCACAGATCATTGTAAAAGCAAACAAAACATGTCACTGCCAATTAACCAAAAACAATGTTTCGAGAGGAAAGAGGGAGAACTCACCAATGAAACACAGCGAGGCGCGGACTGAATGAGAGCACAATGAGAGAGCAGAGAGGTCGAAGAGGGGACTGAATGAGAGCACGATGTGAGAGCCGAGAGGAGCAGAGGCGCGGACTGAAAATGTGCAAGACTGGCGCTACGACCAGAGCAGGGCAGCGCTACCAGGGAGCAATGGAGTGCGAGGACGACTTGTTGGGGGTTGGGGATTTGGGGAGCGGTGACTGGAGAGAGACGGAGAGACCAGAGAGAGACACCACTATAACTGGTTGACCAACAGACGGAGAGACCAGAGAGAGAGAGTTGAGAGCAACGGAACAGAGACGAGAGATTTGTTGGGGGTTGGAGATTTGGGGGCCGGTGGACCAGGAGAGACGGAGAGACCGAGTCAGAGGAGAGACGAGAGTATAAAGGAGAGACGACGAAGACGAGGTTTTCTCGCGGTGGGAGTTAGGGCTTTCGGTGGTGGGGAGGA
This sequence comes from Stephania japonica, assembly GCA_039657345.1. Taxonomy (NCBI): domain Eukaryota; kingdom Viridiplantae; phylum Streptophyta; class Magnoliopsida; order Ranunculales; family Menispermaceae; genus Stephania; species Stephania japonica. The sequence continues at coordinate 42,262,537 of CM077561.1, forward strand.
CGAGGAGGGGTGTTAGAGGGGGTAAAGGGGAAATCTCGAGATTTGTTGCACAAATCTCAAGATTTGATGAACGGGTAGAACAAAATAAAGTTTTGGCGGGAATGTTCGCTCCATTTTTTAGAGACGGAATTAAATTCCGTCTCTAATTCCGTCTCAATTTCGTCTCAATTCCGTCTCTGAAGTTTTCGTCTCAATTCCATCGCAAATTTTTTTTTTAGAAACGGAACTTAATGATTTGCTGTTTTTTTGTAGTGAAATCGATGCCTCAATCTTCCAAATCTCCTCACTTTCTTGTTCGTTTACCCCTCGACTTGTTTTTTTATGATCGGGTGAGTGCTTGCAGTGTTTGAGAGGTGATGGTTTAAATGATGCCTTGTGGTAGATGGTTAATGTTGAATCGTATAGGGTTCGAGGGTGTTTCTCGTTGAGTTTGTTGTTCATTTATCACGTGTTGTCGTTGTCTTTCATGGGAATTTACCCATCACTGAGTTCACAAACCCGTAATGTTCGGCCACACAGGGCCAAGACTATTAAGTAAGTCTTACAACTGCATGAATGAGACTTTGCAATACATCTCGGTGCTCGATAACTGATCGAACAAGTAACTTATTTCACAATGGGTTCGGTTATCAACGAGACCAAGACATCAAAGGATGTCCCGGTTGTTAGTAACCGAGACATCTTGTTATGTCTCGGTACCTGATAATTGATCAAACAAGTAATCCATTTCACAATGAGTTCGATTAGAAACGAAAACAACCGAGACATCTCCTCTTATGTCTCGGTCTTTTATGTCCGACACTTTTGTGTATGTGGTACATTTCAAAATTATGGGAAATCTTAAACACAAAAAGGTCAAAACACACCAAAATTCATGCTACCAACCCTCAAAATGGGGTGGTGGGGTGCCCAAAGTTGTGTTCGATCGTCGACAAATATGACGAAATCGGTTGGGAGCACAAGGGTGGTGGAGTTCTGTAACAGCGCAATTTCTAATTATTGTTACTTATGACGTAATTACAGACATGGATGCCAGCGGGGACATTCGTGGGTCCCACAGCATAGAGGAGCACAACCGGATTAAGTATACAATCTGTTTTGTATATTCTTGTTGTGAAGTTGCAATGTTCATATTCGATTTAGGTAAATTGCATCGCAATAGGTGTGTTTATATTGTTTATTAACGAGAGAGCTACTGTGATAGGTATTTCGCTGCGTACACGGTGAGTAGGCACGGATACCGGGTAGCGAATGAATAGTACACTAGGCCGAGGGACTTAACACATATAATAAATGATAAATTCATTAAATAATTCATAATAAATGACATTGAGGTGGTGGGTACCGTTGTTGTGCGCGAATGGCACGGGTCGAGGTTCGGAGTCGGGTATTGGAACGCCCGAAGTGGACATAATTGGTGACAAGAGGATAAAGACAAGAATGGACATGGGAGTCAATTTTGTCCCATTTGGAGGACCATTTGACCTCATCTTGGCCATCAAACAATGCATGGTGATGTATATATGAAATGATGACATTTTCATATATATACATATATAGGTTTTCTCTCATTTTCATCAACTTTTCTCTCTCTTCAAGTGAGAAATCCGAAAATAGGGAGAAAGAAGTAAGGGTTTGGAGCTTTTGATGTGATCATTTGAGGTGCTTGTGGGGGTGAAGTCATCAAAATAGGTGAGATCTTTGATCCCCATCTAATTCTCTACGTTTCGGGATATTTTTCGGTGGTTTCAACGGAGGTTTTAGTTATGAGTTTGAACACACCAATTATGAGAGGTATTGCTATGGTTTTTGAGTTTGTTTTAAAGTTAGAAATGTGGATTTGGTGGTGTTGTGGGTGTCATTTCGATTTTTGAAGTGATTGTCGAGTTTTTGGTTGAAAACGCCGAGTTTGCGTTCTCGGACGTATGTTGTCGAAGGGTTTTGGTTTTGTGGTCCTTCATGGAGTGTTTAATGAGTTGTTGGAACGAGCGCGGATCGCAGCGACAAGCCAAAGGGGTTCGAAAACTCGGGAAAACCCCCTCTGTCGAAGACGCCGTCAGGCGCTATAACGGCCCAATTTATATATGTCGTTATTTATGACGTCATTGCAGACGTGGACACCAACGGGAATGTTCGTGGGTCCCACTAGCGAGGCCGGAGCATGCCCGGATTAGGTATAAAATTCGTTTTAGGTGCTTTTGTTGTGTAATTGCGATGTATATGTTCAATTTAGTTAAGTTGCATCGCAATATGTGTGTTTATATTGCTCATTGACAGTGACATGGTATGACGCGTTTTTGCCACGACAGGCATATAGGCGCGTGTACCGGGTGACGAATAAATAGTACACTAGGAAGGGGGACTAGAAACACACAATAAATGATAAAATTCATCAAATAATTAATATAAAATGATGTTGAGGCGATTGGTACCGTCGTTATGCGCGAACGGTACGAGTCGAGGTCCGAGTCGAGTATTGAATGCCTAGGAGTGCATATAATTGGTGACACGTGGATAGGGTCAAAGAGAACCATATGGTCAGTTTTATCTTATTATGAGGGCTATTTGACCTCACCTCCACCATCAAACAAGGCCTAGAGATAGGAGGTTAAGTTTCGATGATGTTTTATATATATATATATATTAATTTTTCATCATTTTCACCAACTTTCTCTCTCCTCTCTTGAAAATCCAAAAATTGAAGTGAAGTGAGGGTTTGGAGCCTTTGGGGTGATTATTTGAATTGCTTTTGGGTATTGGATTGTCAAAACAAGGTGAGATCTATGATTCCTGTAACAACCCTCAAAATTAACTTGACTTGTGTTACACTTGTCAGGATTGTGACCGGCTACGAGATACTAAACTGTGTTTCGAACTTCGGGAGTAGACGCCAAGGTAAATTTATGATTTTGTGATGTATGTACTAGTATTGTAGTATGATACGAGTCACGAGCCATTTGGGCAAATATTAATCTGAGTGAGGCTTCGCTTAGGTAAGCGGGGTTTCGGTAGTTGTTTAATCGGTTGTTAGAGGTAATAGACTAAGTCAAATCAATGATATGACCTTAGTTGAGGAAACATAATTTAATCAGATAAAGTATAACTTAGGCATGATTAATTAATTGAAACACTAAATGTGGAACCACCTCGAGAAGTGTGCCGGACGCGGGGCATGAGTACCGGATAGACGGGAGTTAGTATGACCTTGGGTACTATTTTATAAAGTTCAATTGATAGCCTAACATAATTTATATAATTTATTTTGAATCTAATCAATATGAGACCTATGGTTGAGTTGGAACAAAATATATTAGGCTTAGGATGAATTTTGGGATGCACAACATGAGGTAATCAAGATAGATGTGTCATAGATGGGTGTCGCTCACATTGAGGACTGGAGTTGTTGAGAGCCATCCAAGGGACCTCGAGATGAGTGTGGGATTTGAGATAAAAAAAGAAGATATAAAAAGAAACCCACCTACTTTACTATTCATCATCTCTTATTTTAGGGTATACACCATCTCATTTCTCGGCCTCCCTTCCCACCACACCTCCCCTCTCCTCCTCTCCTCCATTTACCTCGCCTGAGACCTGTTGACCCGCGAGAGCCAGTGGTGGCCAGAGAACCACCGTCGGCGGAGTGAGGCACCTCTCTCTCCCTCTCGGTCTTACGTTCTCTCTTCTCTCTTCCACTCCCCTCCTCCTCTCTTGACAGTCATCACCACCCCTCGACGGAATAGGACGGCAGACCCTCGCCGGAATCACCTCGGTCACGGAGCAAGTAAACCTCTCGACCTCTCTGTTTCTCTCTCCCTCGACTGTCTCTCTCTCTCTCAACTTTTTCTCTCTCTCTCTCTCTCTCTCGTATCCACTGTTGCATCCACACACACACACACACACTGTCCAGCCATCTTGGGGCACCTCCGACGAGGAACTTGGGCGTAGACCACCTATGTGTGTCTCGACATTCCCGGAGGACTTCACGTCCGGCGAGAGATGGTCCCCTCCCATGTGCAATAGTGGTGTATGTTATGGACAGTTTGGAGGATGTGTTTCCTTTTGTTTTGGTTGTGTATGTTGGACAGGTGAGTGGGGTGCGTGATGGTGTGTGTGTGCCTCACAGTTGGGGTATGGGGTGTGTACAGTGTGTGTACCCCACAGTTGGGGTGTGGGGTGCATTATGTGTGTGGTGTGTGACCATAAACCGTGATGCAGGTGTGTGTGTTAAAATAAAATGTGATGTGTGTTGTTAGATCATGGTTATATGGGTTTATATTAGGGCCCACTAAGGGCCCAACATAACAATTAGGTACTAGGGCCCATGACTAGTATATGATGTTATGGAAATGGGCTTAAGTATTTAAGCCCAACAAGAGTCCAACAAATAAAATATTTAGATGTATATTTTGAATTAGTGTTTGGGCCCAACAAGAGCCTTAAGAGGGACAAGATTGCATTAAGGCCCATTACCTATGAAAGTGTGGATATGTTTACCTTATCAGTGAAATTTTTCCAACGGTTTAGGTCGCCTTAACTAATGGTTTTAAAACAAACTTATGAAAATCACCTTAAGACTAAATACTAACCTTAAACCAATATTTGGGATTCAAATCCTTATTAGGTAGTCGGGAAGTCACGGGGAACGCGTTAGAGTCTCGGAGTGGTACCGGGTTGCGATTAGTTAGGTAAGTACACACGTGCCTTATATGTGTGTATGTTAGTAGGCCAGTAAGGAAATACCATGTGATTTCTACATCCTCTATTCATTGATATTGTTGAATTGATCCTTGTTTGATATTCCATTACATATTGTTTGTTGTATATTCTTGGCATGAGTGTGTGTCTCGAAGGTATCATGTGGTCTCGCACTAGCTGGGACAACGTAGGTGCCTCTTGCATGGGTAACTAACCACCCCTAGTGTTGTATGTACTGGGTACTGGATTCGAAAGGTGTTGTGATGCCTCTCGATTTCAAGCTGCGTTAATGTTGCGACATTGCCCAGGGAGATCTTGCGAGATCTTTGTTGTATTGCAGTGAAATTAGACCACTCATGGGCCTCTTTTATATCTTAGAACATGCAAATTTCGATTTTTATCTATCAGTCTGTTTATCATGCCCTTAACTTACTTACTTTCTTGCTATTTTATTTTCGCATGATATTTAGACTGTTTTACTTGTTAAATCATAAATTATTGTTATATTCTTCTGGCACTACTTTCGATTTCTTCAGTTACTCACCGTCTAGTTGTGATGGTGGATGCAGATAGGGTGGAGAGCAGCAAGGGCAAGGGGCCCTACCTAGGTGACTTGCTTTAAGGACTTAGCAGCGGGACCGAAGAGACCATTATAGTAGGTTTTTATGTTTTGCTTATCTGTATATCGTTTCATATATATGTTTTGGATTATAGAACTTGGTATTTTTTATGAGATTGGTATCATGTATCTATGCATATCGAATCGTACATGAATACCGGGGTTTTCCACACTTATAGATTCCTACATTTCTCTTTGATTGAGTTATTTTCCTTATTATACTTGTTTAGTCTTCCGTTGTATATCATTGCAATAACTCTTTCATAAACTGTTAAATTGATTAATCGGAGGCTGACTAGGCTTGTCAGGTTGCCGAGTGATGACTTAGGGTCTGCATGGGTCTAGATCGGGCGTACCCAATTGCACGAAAAAATTGGGGCCGTCACAATTCCCTCCACTTTCTCTTTCATTTGAATGTGGTTTTAGTTATGTTAGTGATGAATCCATGGGTTGAGGATATGTCACTATTTTTGCTCAATTTTTGGTGTTTATTAAGTGTTATGGATGTGGAGAAATGAGCTTTGATGGTTGGTTTTGAAGTTGGGTTTGTTTTCATGAAATTGAGAATTTTAAGTTTGATGTTAGATCCGGGATTTAATGCATGTTTGATATATTTTGTTGTACCTATGGCTTTTAGAAGTGTTGTTTATTCCCCTTATGAGGTGAGGATGTGGTCTACAGCATTGGTGGAGGCTTGGGTGGTGTTTTTCCAGTAGTTCTGCTCTGCTAAACTGTTAGAATTCGACTGCCCAGCACGTTGGACATCTGGGTTAATGATGAAGATGACTAGGATGAACACCAGTGCGCTGGGTCATCCTCCATCGTGTTGGTGTTAGTCAATTAGCCATTTTTGTTGTTTTAAGGGTTTTAGACCTTAAGCCTATACTAATTAACATAAAATATAAATAATTGATTATAAATCAATGATAAATAGAAATAGGTCATTTCGGGCGATATTTTGGATATTTGGGGATTTGGAAGAGGAGTCAGATCGGGGTTTATTTTACAGGACGAGAGTGCAGTTTGAGGTGTGTATTGTCTCAACTGAAATTCATTTTAGTACTTATTGCTTGATTTATTTGAATTATGTCCAGTTTATTCAATAATCTTTATTTTCTATTACTTTACGGTGGTTGAGTTTACTCCCACCTGATGTTTATTCATTGCGGGGCATAGGGTCCACTAGGCCATAGCATGTGTTCTAGTCATGCATTGGTGAATATGCTACCCGGGTGTGCTAAATATGTGTGGGTGCACCATGTTCTACGTCGGTCACCTAAAGGGTCAATGGTCACTCGTTCGAGGTATCCTCACGGGTCGTGCCTAACGTATAGCCCAAATTATGGCTCTAGTCTAACTTTGATTGTGCACGCACTTTGTTTCCATACTATTCATATTCATGCAATGATCTTCCACAGTTGCTTGTATTCTTTTGTTCCGCATGTTGATTTATAGTATTTTGATTCCAGCAGTTGTATTTATGTACTTACTTGGTGAATTTTCTTGGGATTACTCACTTTGGACTCGTCATCTGTCTTTTTGTGATGCCTTGAGTGAAGATCCTAGTACGAGTAGAGGGAAGGGTAAGTTTGAGGACTACCTATGATTGACCACATTTGCACTACTCGTACGTTTGTTTATATTTCTTTGTTTTATGTCAGGTTTTGGGGATGTGAGAGACTGACTTGACTTGTATATGACTTGGAGGTTATATTTTGATATTTTGATGATCACACCTAATATGTATATGATGTACATTTTGGTATGGTTTCCACATTAGGTAAAATACTCATAATACTTGCTTTGAATATTTATTTTGATAATTTAAATTATCCGCTGCGTATTTTGAGGTTAAATGATAATCACAAGCTCTAAGCTAACTTGACTCAACAATTACTAATAAACAACCTAAGTTAATGAGATTTTGATTAGTATTAAGGTTTGAGTGCTCGTGGCATACAGTGGGGAGGTGAGTTGGCTAGTTTGTGGACCTGCGATGCACGTTGTAACGGCCAATGGATTTGGGGCTGTTACACGCGCTGTGAGGTTCAAAAGCCCACGGCGCACTCGCACCGTCTTAGGCAGAGGCGAAATATGGAAAATGGGAAATGACGTTTTTGGAGACATCGCTGGGGAGAATGAACTTGGCGGCGTGGTCACGGCGCCACAGGATGCCGTAGGGGACGCCACACAGGTTAAACATGGCGACATCCACGGTGGCGTTTGGGGCAATTTTGGACTTAAATTTTTAATAAAATTTACCAATTGGGATTTGAATTAGAGACTTATATAGTCTATTTGGGATGTAAAAATGATGATTTTATCGATGATTTGAGAATGTGTTTGGTTGATCGGGGAATTTATGGTTTTAGGTTGGTTGGACGGATATTGGACACGTGTTTGAGGCGTGCATTCAAGATTAGGACCGTTATTGGAGTGCGATTTGAGGTGTGTAGTCTCCCAACTAAAATTCACTTTAGTACTTACTGCTTGATTTACTTGAATTCTGTCCTTTTTATTCATTACTCTTATTTCTTGATTGACTGCTTTTACGGTGGCTGAGTTTGTTTCCCACTTGGTATTTATTCGTTGCAGGGGCATAGGGTCCATTAGGCCATAGCATGTGTTCTAGTCATGTGCTAGTGAATATGCTACCCGGGTGTGCTAGTCATGTGTGGGTGCATTGTGGGTCTACGTCGTGGGTCTACACCGGCCGTGCCTGGCGGATAGCCCGAAGTATGGCTGTAGTCTGACTTTAACTGTATGCGCACTTTGATTTTTCTGCTATTCATATTCATGCGATAATTTTCCACAGTTGCTTGTATTCTTTTCTTCCGCATGTTTATTTATAGTATTTTGATTTCAGCAGTTTTACTTATGTATTTACTTGGTGAATTTCTTGGGATTACTCACTCTGGACTCGTGATCTGTTTTTTTATGATGGCTTGAGTGCAGATACCGATACGAGCAGAGGGAGGGGCAAGCTTGAGGAATACTTGTGATTGATTACGTTTGTCCTACTAATACGTTTGTTTATATTTATCGTTTTATGTTCGGTATGGGTTGTGAGAGATACATTTTAATCTGTATATGACTTGGAGGTTTATCTTTTGGTATTTTGAGGATCACTCTTGCTATATATGTATGAACAACATTTTGGTATAGTTTCCACACTAGGTAAAATGATCATAAAACTTGCTTTCACTGTATATTTTTCTGCTTTAAGTCTTTTATTGTATAATTTGAGGTTAACTGATAAGAACGAGTCCTTAAGCTAACTTAAAACTATAATTAAATAAAACGACATTAAGATAGTAATAATTGATTAGTAATGAGTTATGAGTGGCCGTGGGACACAGTTGGATGGTGAGTTGGATAGATTGTAGGCCCGCGGTGCACGCCGTAGCGGCTAATGGATTTGGGATCGTCACAAGTTCGGTGGTCACATATCAAAATGGGGTGGTGGGGTGCCCAAAGTTGTGTTTTTTTATTGTGGATTTGTGTTGGAGGGCATATGAGTCATTACACATATAATTGAAAAATATGGGGTGCCCTGAGTGATGACTGGGTGCACATAGCGTGGCTCTATAATTTTTGGAGTCCCTTGAAATTAGATGCTATAGATTTGAACTATTTCAAATATCAAAGCAGATTAGTTCTTACTAATTACAATAGCATTGGTTGTTTATTTGTGATTCTTTAGTTTGAACCACCATTGATCTTCTCTTTTGATCGACGGTGGTTTCAATAACGTCTTTATTTTTATTTATTCAATAAAAGTTGGATCTATTCAGATTTGAAATGTTCTGTTTCACTTGGCCTGCAACAGTTGTCAGATTCATCATTGCACCACTTGCCTCTCCTCCACACATGCATTGCTATCACTCAATTCCATCCCCACTTCTATATACTTGTGTATGGATTTGCATCAGTTGTTAGTTTGATATTTTTCACTAGGTTTTCTATTTTAGTAAGTTATCGTCTTTCCATGTTGAAAGTTTGTGCTTGTCTTTCCATGTTGAAAGTTTGTGCTTGTCTTCCCGTACTGTAAGTTCTATTTATCGTTATGGTTATATTATTGTAGATACAAAAGATAAGCGTATAAGTTGCACACAAGTTTGCAAACTTTCACAACGTCGATTTGATCTCTAAGAAAAGGAAAAGGGGATGCTATGATGTAATTTCATTGTTTAATCAGATGTAATAGTGAGCAATTTCTATGAATAGAAATATCTTTTCGTCAAAAATTTGCAATAACATGCACCAAAGAAGAACTTTTGTTCGAGTAGCTTGGTAACATCTAGGGGTGCACACGGATTGGATCCGGTTCAATTAGGGTTAATCCACAATCCAATCCAATAATTGCGGATTGAAAAATTACAATCCAATCCAGTCCAAATAATTCATCAATCCAATCCAATCCAATTTGTAAAATGCGGACTGGATTGGATCAAGTTTCGTGGATTGACATTTTTATATCCAAATATTTATGAAATTAAACTTAATCAAATGAAACACACAAATCATACATTTCATTAATGACAAATTAACAAATACATCTCACAAAATCTATAACATATTTTTCAAAAACTTGTCATCATAATAAGCTTCAATATGCAAGTCTTACATGAATAAACATGAAAATTTAGTGCATGTTGCAAACATAAAACTCACAAAAAATGGTTTGAAACATAACAAAAGAGTTGAGAACAAGCATAGTCTTTGAGTTCTTATGAAAACCTAAACACAACATACAAGTGAAGTGATAACAAAATAGGAAATAAAAACTTTCTTCCATTGCTAATCTCTATTTTCTTCAAGCCTCTTCTCATACCTTAGTTATATGCTCCCCACCTGAGTTTTTCAAATTAAAAAAAAACACACACACACACACACACAAAAAAACAAAGAATAGAAAACATGAGTCATGATTACGTACAGTAATTTCATATCATTGAGAGAAAATATATACAATGCATAGCAATATATACTTGCCTCGTTCAAGTTAAGTCATATTATCAATCATCGATTTCAATTTGAGATGATACATTCAACCCTTTGAATTCTGAAAGAAGATATATAAATATGAAGACAATATATTTTAAAATATAAATACCACAAGTTTAACTATGTAAATGAGTTACCTTGCTCAATGCTTTCATATAAACTAGCTTCTTCAAAATAATCGCATGACTCATTTGGTTCAAGTTTTGACTTTAACCAATTTTTATGAGCAAATCAAAGCTTCAACTCGTGATAGGGCTTAATGAGCTCCTAAAACAATTAAGTACACGTCCTCCAGTGCTAAAGGTGGATTCAGATGCAACAGTGGACACTTGAATTGCCAACACATCGATAACAAGTATTTATCGATGTCATTCCTCTCTGTAGCACTTTCCCGTTCTCTTTTTCGCATCACAAATTGAACCATCATATCATCAACATCTTCATCAACAACAACCTTACTCAAACTTGTTTGAGATGAACCTTGATTAACTTGAGTACTCGAACCACTCAAACTTAACTTTAAGTACTGTTGATACATTCGATGTAATGTCATTTTAATTTTTCTGATCATCCCTTGAACAACTGATTCAATAAACAACTTTTCCAAGGTGAACTTCACATACTCCAATTTGTATCTAGGATCCAAAACAGTGGCAACAAATAACATACAATTAATGTTTTCAATATTTCCCCAGTACTTGTCATATTTTGTTTTCATACTCGCATGACCATTTCCCCAACAAAAGATCTCCGAGCACTCGAATCTCATCAATCGATTTTGAATCTTGCAAAATTCACGATAATAGACATTAGAAGTGGGAGATAAAGATGCACTGAACTTCACTGTTATGTCATATAATGTCTTCAAGAATTTGACAAAAATCTTTGCATTTTCATAATCACATTTTGTGGGAGGTCCCACCCTTTTCTTTTCCCCTTCACCATTACCAAGAAAATATTTAATGAATTGACTATCTTCCTCATCCAATCTCTCCAAAGCACTCGAAATTTAATCTGCAGATTCCAACATCAAGTAAGTGGAATTCCACCTAGTAGGTACATCCATTACCAAAGAGCCCTTGCATTCACTCTTTACTTTTTCTACACAAATCTTAAACTTCAATCCTCTTGCAGGAGATGATTTCACATAATTAACGGCATTTCGAATGCTTTCCACTGAATGATGAAGTTCTTTCAAACCCTCTTTCACAATTAAATTCACAATATGAACGCAACACCTCAAATATAGAAATTCTCCATCTAAAATGGAACCTTTCCATCCATTAATCCTCTTTCTAAGATATGCAATCGCGGTATCATTTGCACTAGCATTGTCAACTGTAATAGTGAAAACATTTTCAATGCCCCATTCAAGCAAACATGCTTCTATAGTCTTCCCTATGACCTCTCCTGTGTGACTAGTAACTTGACAAAAGTTCAATATCCTTTTTTGCATATGCCAATCACAATCAATGTAATGACAAGTGAGACACAAATAATTCATCTTTTGCGTTGACGTCCAATAATCAGTAGTGAGTTAGGGTTTTTCATATGTGCTTATGTAAACGGATTGGATTGGACTGGATCCGCGATTTTTCATTGAAGAATCCGTGATCCAATCCAATCCGACCGGATTACTGATTTTTCAATCCAATCCGGTCCAAGGGATCAAAAAATTAATCCAATTAGTAATAATTGATTTGAGTTGGATCGGATTCGTGGATTATGTCAATCCGTGTGCACCCCTACTAACATCAATACATACTCCGGCTAGCTGGTAAATCATCTCGAATTAGATAAATCTCCTCCAAATTTTACTTAGAAGGTAAACTACACGACCTCACCAACAAGACAACACATGGATTTATAATAAAAAAAAAAATTACACAGACAGAAAACGTGGAGTTGTATTTTGGACAAATGCAAAAGGCAAAATTAGAATTAATATTTTACTTTTTTCTTTTTTCTTTTTTATTAGCAAAAATTAAATTAGGTCTAAGTTACTTTTGTAACGACAGGATATCCTGCTCTAGCAATATAAAAATTTGATTGAAATATATTCCCAAATCTTAAAATCAACATCACACTGAAAAACTTTATTAGACATGTGATCAGCATAGGCATTATTTTTTGAAATGTATAGCTGAAAACTACACTCTACTCTTTGTCCTGTCTCCCTTAGAATGTCATAAATAAGTGAATCTCAAAATTGGTCATGTGATGTGCCCAAAATAAGATTAATTGCTTTTCACGAGTCTAGCCCCACAACAACAACCCTCAATTAATCATCAGAATTATTCGAAAATAATAACTTTTAAGAGTCAGCAGTTGACCGTCAACAATTAGAGCAAAAAATAACTAACTAAAATGTCCCATGACTTCTACACAAAGAAACAAACTAAATAATTGACGTTCTTGGACTACATATTTGCTTCGTTATGTTTGGAATTCACATATTAACTAAATTAACAACAACGTGAAAAGACATACATTTCGTCAAAAAAAAAAAAAACCTGAAAAGACATACAACGAGAATAGATAGATTGTTTATAACTTTGATTTGACTGGGAAAGATCAACAAAATTTGGTTAAAATGAGTTGCATAAATCCACTGTCAACATTGAGACATTGAGAATGTAATCTAATTAATTTCCTATAAAAAAAAAAATTATTTGGAAAGTAAATGAGGGAGGTTTGGATAACAAAAGAGAAAAAAAGATGAAGAGAAGGGCAATCAAGTGTTTCAGATTTGGAAGTACAAATCTAAAGAGATAGATTTGTTGTGATTTGGAGTTTTTTGATGGGTGGTCCATCTGGAATCATTTAAAATGGAGAGCTTCAATTCCTTTTCATCATCTTATATTATTTTGGGCTCCCACTTGCCTACTCTTATGATTTTAGCGTAAAAGTGGGGTTTTAAGTCCACATTTTTCGCCTTGTCCCAATCAATGTGCGACAGAGTAACGCACATAATTAATCATTGATGTAAATGATGAAGTTTATGATTTTTTTTCTATTGTGGAAAATATATCAACATTATCTGGGATATATCCAACGCGCACAAATATATGTTTCACTTATTCTTTTGGGTAAAATACAAAATGCCCTATAAGGTTTGATGTAATATAAACTTTAATTTTTGTATTTTAAAAAATATGCATTTTGATCCCTCCTATAAACTTTTATCTAAATCATGGTCATGTTAAGGTAGAAAGACAAAAATGTCACTACAAAAGACAAACACAACAACTAATTAAACCCAACACCTTTTCTTAAAAAAGAAATTAAACCCACCACTTCTTTAGTTCCCACTTAAGTTTTTTTTTAATATAGAAACAATATTGGGACAAACTTTTTGTCTTTTGGATTTACACATTCTTATATTAATTAATTAACAATATTTTTTGTGTTAATTTACTTATTTTTTATAGCTTAGCGATATTTTGTGTGTGTTCTTAATAAATTATAGAATAGTAGTGTTTCTTCAAAAAAAAAAAATTATAAAATGGTGTGTAGGAGTTTAATTAATAATATTTTTACTTTTTGGTATAACAATTTTTATATATTTATTCATTTCATGTTGAAAATTAATGTGAGTTTATTAGTTTAGTTGTTAAGCCATTTTATTAAACATGATTTATCAATTTATTATTAATGAATGATAAATATATTTGCATTTGGATTATTAATTTTTTATTTCATAGTTGTGATTTTATTAATTCAAAACATATGGATGTATTAATAAATAAATATATACATAAATACTAAAATACACATAAAGAGACTAAAGTGGATTATTTTTAGATGAGAAAAATATGTACAACTTCAAGGGTATTATTGGAAGAACAAAATTGTCACGTCATCAAAAAGTAATATAATTATACTATTTTGACTCAACACTAACACAATGACGATTTTTCTTAATTAAAAGTAAACTAGATAGACTTAAAGTGCATATTTCAACAAACATAAGGAGGCATTTTGTATTTTACCTTATTCTTTTCTTCATTGTTTTAATGTGCATAATATTTTTTTTTTTTTTTTTACTTCCCATATGTGTAATGTTTATGGGGGTACTTCCCATATGTGTAATGTTTATGGGGGTACGAGCATTACTTTTCACCTTTGAATTGTTATTGACAATGGAGAAGTCACATCAAACCTTTGAACCATCCAGGCATACGTTGGGATGCGGGTATACACAGATTCTAATGCATAACACGCTAACTGAAGTCGCATGGACAACTCATGTGAATCAATGTATCTTAGGTAAAGAGAAGCGGGTAACTGGGTGTAGGGGTGGAGCAAGAAGTGTACAAACCCGCTATGTATTTGTAATTTTTCTAAACAAAAGAAAAAATTCTCCAAGCTTAGCCCATCCCATTAGAAAATATTTACACCTAAGCCCACTTCATCTTAAATTCCTGGTTTTGCCCATAGTTGGGTGTGGTTCATGTCCCCAATTAATGTCAATGTAGTTTTTTTTTTTTTTTTTCAATTGAATAATCAAATTTGGAAATTTTAGAACTGGACTAGTCCACCATTAGACTTCCCAAGTTCATCATCATGCATGTTATTCAAAGCGTTAGGGGCGTTCATATATACAAGGTGTTTTATACTTGGGCATCAATAGGAATAACTGAAAGAGTCAATAGGAATAACACACGCGCGCGCGCACACACACACAGAGAGAGAGAGAGAGAGAGAGAGATCTAAAATAAAATAGAGAAGAATGTGGAGAGTGGAGTATCTATAGAGAAGAATGTGGATGAAGCAAATCGTTGCGTGATGAAAACCAGAATCACTACTTTCTAAAGATATATATTCATCACACCAAACAGATCTTTTTTTTTTTTGTAATTCCACTTCATTTTTATGATAAGAATAATTGTTTACAATGGTTGAACCAAAAAATCAAGGTGGTGAACTTTAGGGGCGGATATAGGAATTTGAGATGGGGTGGGCTTAGGTTTAAATATCTTCTAATGGAGTAGGCTAAGCTTCGAGAATTTTTTCTTTTGATTAGAAAAATTACATATATATAGGGGTTTCATTACTAGCTCCGCCCCTGGTGAACTTATAAATTAGAGGAGGTTGCAGCCATCAGGGGAGGTGGAAGGATTGCAGATAGGGGTTCAAGGCGAAAATTATGTGTAGGAACTATACTAAACCCTCTAGGTATGTTTATTGTTTACGAAATAGAATTCAATCTATTTTGTTTATTCACAAGACTCGAACTTGAGACCTTACTTAAAGGGAACGAGTCTCTTACCACTCTAACCAACCGGTTGTTGGTTTCTGACACTTTCTTCCTTGCTACTTTTAGTCAAGGACCTCTCATGAGTAGTCTCTTTGGGCCTAATGCGATGCTTACCTCTCATGAGTCATGACCTAATTAATACGTTCAAGAGTATCACATCTCAATACTTGTAGCACAATTAACGAACTCTAATGTTGCATCTAATGTGGGATCGAGCATTTGGTCCACACAATCAACATATTCCCAGATTTTTCATAGAGGATATAGAGGAATCCAATTTTGTGATCAAGCTTTAACAAATGTGCCTGACCTAGCTAAAGAAGAATATTAATCTAGTGTGGTTTCAGGAATCCAGGGTGAGTACACAGATACTTTCTCGCCCCCCCTCTGCCTATTTAAATGATACAATATCAGCAAGTAAGTCCTCAGCTTCTTCATATATATCTAAAGTGTTAAAGGAACAACAAGAAGGTAGGCTCAATGTTGCAGGACTACACGTCTACAAATAAAAGCAAACAGTTATCTCCGGCAATTACAGGTGCCGTTGCGACATCGAAAATGCATCATGGATCACCAATGGCGATGTTGCTGCCACAGCAAGAAAATAGGCCGACCAACACATCAGAATTTGCAGATTCAAGTGAAGCAATGGTGTCTTTGATTGCAATCCAAGAAGGTCAGGATGTCAATAGCCAGGCAGATTGCTTATATTCAGAAGAGAAAATTTGAGTGGTCTAATTAGTGATGCCTTAAAAAGTAGTCCCTGCATTAAATTGTCACTTAATTAGTAGTTGTGCTCTTTCATATATAGTTAGTTAATAAATTAATTATCACTAGTAGTATTTCTGTGATTCATTTGAGGTTAATTTTCTGGCATTGCATTAAGGATTGGAGCAAAATTGTTGGGAATGTGTGAACCAAAATATTATCCCACATTGATTATGAACTATGACAAGTAAATTGTTTTTTTTTTTTTTTGATAAAGAAAAAATGTTTGCTTCCTCCAAAGTTTAAACTCATGACTTTTTACTTTCAAACACCACTTTACCATTAATTGGTAGGTTACGACAAGTAAATTGTTGAGAATGTCTTTTGTTCTGTATTTGCTGTTATTAAAAGTTACTAACTCCTCTCACAACGCAATAATACATTTAAATCAACAGTTTAGAAGTAACATAAAAGATAGATGTGTTGACTACGAATCAAGGTCTTGAGTCCATGTCGCTGATGAGATTACAAATATCAGAGCACTCCACTAGGCTGCAAGAAGGAACCAATTAACTAATAAGAAGAGCAAAGCTCAATCTGAACCAATATTTTTTTTAATTAAAAAACAGAGCATTTACAAGACATCATAATATTAGACAGAATGAAAATACTAGTAATACCCAAAATGGACACCCGAGTGTTGTTGTCCATTTATTTCCGCATTGATGTTTGTACGCGCACAAATGATGTGTATTGAATAAACACCAACAACCGAGTATCCCGGGTCACCCTAACATCTTCCATATTAGAAATGAAAGGAATTGATTACCAATATTGGCGGCTGCGAAACCCTTGCTTGAAAACTACAAGAGGCCTGGATCAAAAGCAAATGACTATTGAGAAGAAATACAGAGAATAATTTGTTCTGGAGGAATTTCTACAGTACATTTTTGGATAAAATTGGCAAAGTTTAACACATGAGATATTCAACACTTCTCGAAAATTCATGTGGCTTGATGGAATTAACAAAGTAACACAGCCCTTTAGCATAACAAAAAATCTATTCGAACTCTAAGAGTCCGGACTCATAGAGAGGTTTTTGAAATTTTTGCAAATATCGAAAATTCAGTTGTTATTTCGAAGTCATTGGCTTGATGGAATAATAAAACAAAAAACAAAGTAACACAGCCCTTTAGCATAATAGCTTATGATGTAATACTTATTTTGTCACGAATTAAAGTTTACCAACTTTACTAAATGTACCTTCTAGCGTTAAGAGGACCTTCGCCAGGGGATCCAGCTCCCCCTCGAATGCAAGTTGTGACACACTTGGCAGTGCAAGATTCCGCTTCTCTAGATTTGGGTCGCTGGATCCTCGCTCTCCTGCAGTCACCACCACTCGCACATTGATCGTCCGACGATAGAGTCTGAGGGACATCGTTAAAAAGAGAATCATCAATCGGTTGCTGAGGCTCCACTAGTCCCTCTGCAGCACAAACATCTCCCCATGTTAACAACACTGCTGCTGCTGCTACTACTAGTACTGTATATGATGCCCTCTTGTTGCCTCAAAGCAGCAATGCAGCACTGCTTCTTCTTCACATGAGTGAGACTTGGACCCCATTTTCTCTTAATTGGATAGATAAAACTAACCAAGCAGTTTCTGGAAATGGGAGTGGTTAAGGCCGAATACAACATAGCATGGCCGGAGAGCCAACCCCATCCCTTATTGGACCCTCTTATCTCTTCATTCATTGTCAACTATTATAATGTGTGGTGGAACATAGGTGAGTCACCACCACCACAAATTTAACAAACTCTCATAGATTCTACAGGGGCCCATACGAGTAATTCACAGTTTTTATTGAGTTGGTTCCTTTGCATAAATAGCAAGGAACTAAATGCATACCCTTTAAGCCCGATTAGGATTCTAATCTCAATGTGAGGATAAAAAACTTTAATTGGAAGGGCCCCTCACTATATATAGTCTTGATAGTGCATGGACCCAAAGTAGTCAAAGCAATCCACACACTGGGGTTGCAAGATGAAACAAACAACAAAACCTCAATTCCAAATTAGAGGGGTTAGGCAGTTCAGTAGAATAAAGGGAAAAACCGGGGGGATCAGACACTTAAAATAGCTCACCTCACTCGCGGCAAAAATAAGTTACAGTAAACTGAACACAAATAGTTACATTACATATAAAAATTTACATTGACAGAGGAGAAGAGACGGCTCACCGAATGGTTAATCTGAATCAGACGATTCTTCCAGTCGAGGGTTCAGCGCCTGAACCATCTTAGATAAAACCTCTCCCATATCCTCCACTTCTTCCTTTTCTAGACCCCAGCTTCGCAGAAGACTGGTACCTGGAGATCCTCTCTGAATCCCCAACTTTCTGAGGTTTCCCAAACGTTTCTCAATGTATGGTAAGACGGCATTGCTAGAGCGAAGCCTTGCAGCCATAGGGATGGAGTGCACGTCAAGTGAGCTCTTAGACTGAGACCATGAAATTGGCTTGTCTAATAACAGTCCGGATTGGCTAACACGATTCCGAAACATTGAGGGGAAAGGCAGAGGTATTGGAAGAGGGCAAAGCGCGGCTGATAGATGAGAGAATAATGGCCTAGTTGACGTACTTTCATAAGCACTGGAAATTGAATCCTTTACCTCTAAAATTGAAGCCCGGTTACCTCCTGCACGCCGAGGTATCCGTTAATACATAATGCGTATTATTGAGTTCATAATCATTCAAGAAAAAAGAGAGAACAATCATTTTCCAGAATACAAAATATATGTATATGGCCAGAAAACAAAGGTGACAGATAGGAATGGGAGATCAACAAATGTACTTTATGCACCATTATAGTGTGGCTCACGCTCACACTCACGCTTGCATAGTTGCATGCATGATGTACCACTGCAACTTGAGAAAGGGTCATCTTAAGGAGGGAAAGCGACATGTTGATGCAAAAAGGAAAAAGAAAACGCATTACAATAAATGAAAATATCCAAAAATACCTGCATGAAGGGCTCCATGAACAGTCATGGACTCCACTGCTTGAAAGTCTTCTGCATCCTCATTTAACTCAGGAGTCAAAGAATACATACTTTCTAGGAAAGAATGCTGGTCTAGATTACCTGGAATTGATAAGCTCAAAAAATTAGTCTTGTCCAATAAATGCTTTGAGGCATAACCATCAAATAGGTACCTGTCAAAGGAGGAGCTGGCATCGCAACATCCAGAGTAGCCAGGATATTTTGCCTGCCTTGACCTGCTAGTGTTGTCACAAACCTATTAAAATCTAAAGCACCAGTAACATACTGTGATTCAACAGCAGGTCCAGGTGGTTCGAAGCGGAGAGGAAGAGTTGTAGAATGTAGTGCGGCGGCATAAACACCACTGCAGTGGAACAGGTTTTCGTCATTGATATTAAGTGTAGTAGTTGCTTTACCTGCATGGTTATTTAGAACAAATACCAAAAAGAGCGAAAAAAAAGTGTCAGAAGAAGCAAAATTCACACGACAACAAATAAAGACGACATATCTATAAGTGGGTGCAACAAACGACAACATAGCCTCAATCCCAAATTAGTTGGGGTCGTCTACATAGATCAAACTCTTCCATTGCGCTCGATTTAGTGCATCTGTAAGTGTGCGCATGTTTTTTTTGGAAAATATTTTTTTAACATTCTTTTGATACATACATTTGCTACACAATGGTGTAGATTCCCTTTTAATTCGTGCAACACACATCCCAATCAAATTTACACCATTGCTTGGCAAATGTATGTCTTCTAGAATTTTAGATTATCAACTTCCTTTTTTTGTAAAGAAAAAGGGCAACAATTGCAAAGCTATGAAATATCCACAACCAAAAATTGAAGTGCAACCTAGATTTTATGCAAGAAATTATAGAGGGCACTTTAAACATGCAAGGAAACAAAGAAAAAGGACCAGAAGTAACAAATACCAAGCAATATTCTTACTTTTACTAATTGACGGCAACCCAATTGGCACAATCAGATTGCAATATGACGAAAATTTTGAGAATGAAATGGCATCATGAAGCGATCTTAAGATGGAATTGTTCCGGCTCACAGGCCTTGTGTATGAGCCTGGACTCCGTGCAGTATAAAGTAGCACAGGAGTATTGGAATATTCATCAGCTATGTTCTCCAGGAAATCAGAAGCAACACCAGTGAAACCACCCGAGTCATCAACAATGAATTGAATACCCTGTCGAAAGAGTTAAAACTTGAATGATGATTCTGAAAGGCTGAAACAACCAAGATGAAATCATACACAGATGACACTTAAGTCATGTTGACAATAGCAAGCGTGGAATTAGACCATAGACGTAAATAGTAACTGTGACTTAAAAATCAAAATGTTAAGATTATCACCAGGATTGAAAATATATAGAACAATTTCACCAAGAAAGTTATCTTACTTCTGGATTGTATATAACCATCAAAGAAGCATGCTGATCTTCCACAAGTAAACTTTAAGCCAAGAGTTATCTCTGTTACTTGGCTGGCTTAGGTAACAACTAGTTTCTTCGGGTAAACTGATAGGCCAGATTTTCATTAAGGTGTTGAGATGCAGTCATCTTGAATTTAGAATAGAATTAGATAGGAAGAGGGGAGAACTAGAAATAGAAGAGACATTAGAAGGATGAAAACTTAGAAAGAAAGAGAACTTAGAGAAGAAAGACGAGAGAAATCAGGTTTTTCACAACTTGTTTTTCTATTCTAGCTACTGGCTTATACATGATGAGAATCAAGCAAATCCTAATAATTTGACATACAACTAATCTTTGCATACCATCATTAACATCTAACTAATATATTCTCTACAAACTGGAACATGTTGGTTATGAAATAGCAAGAATTGAGAAGCTAACACAGAAGCAGAACAGAGGAAGATTTATTCTGTTAGGTTTTAAAGTTCATAGTTTATATTTGTGAATACAAAGTAAGACTAGTCTAAGAATGCGGTTGGCATATTTACATATTCTCCATACTGCGTAATTAAGAAATTGACGAAAGTAGGAAAAGAAACAAGCATATTAGAAATAATCCATGAATGTAATTTACGTTTCAATTGGCTCAGGAGATGCTATTGCAAAAATAACAAAATGATATGATGAAGGCAAGAATTTAAAACTCTACAGATAATGCTTCACAAAAAAGGTGACCGGAGAAAAGAAAGAAAGAAAGAAACACAAAATCTGAAAGTTGATCTTGTTTAGGAGCATGGGAGTACTGGATACCTGAATACAATCACATTCTTCGACAAAAAATCTCAGCCTCTCAGTTATTTCTTCACCATGCAATCCACTAGAGAAGACACCTTTGCCGATACCATAATTGTTGAAGTCCTCAGGATCAACATATAAGCCACTTACTTCATATAGACTTTGAGGGTGATAGTGCACCTTTGAAAAATCAGTCCAAAATTGGACACCACTTTGTAGACATTCAACTAGCTCCTCATCCTTGAATTTGTGAGTACCATTCACTGACGAAGTAGATTTCTCCAGCTCTTCTTCATACAAGCTTTGCAGGAACAGATTCTTTTTGTGAGGTTCTGATACCTGCCTGGAGACATCACCAGTCCTGCGTATAATAAGAGATTCGGACATTCATAAGTAATTGCCTAACAACTATCAGCTCACAAGTTATAAACTGTTATACATTGGTTGAAGCACACCATGTGGAAATATGTAAAGGATCAGATGATGGAGCAGAATTATATAAGGAGCCACGTGAACTCAAGGAACCAAGAGAACCTGCAGTGTGAATAATAAATTCATTAAAAAGAAACTAATGCATGTAACCAATTATTTTTCAGGGCCGAGGAGGCTGAACAAAAAAAGGAGGGAATGACAAAAGATAGTCCTGATCACAAATATAATAAATAATTTTTGAACCAGATGGGGAAATGAACTAGTAAGCTCAACGGTTCAAGCAAATAAGATAATTGCATATTGTGAAAACACGTGTAGTAATCATCTTAATGGACCCAAAGGCATTAAGCACAGAAGAGACTAGGCACCGTATGAAATAAGTTTTTAACTACGAGTCAAAATTACCAAGGTACAAGAAAAGAGAAAATGTCAATCTCTCATTTGCCACATAACATACAAATGAAAATTTAATGAAAATTTAAGGGAACACTGGAAAAAAAAAAAAAAAAACAAAACAAAACAAAAAAAAAAAAAAAACAAGACACAAGGGATTATATTTGGGCACAGAGTATAGGGATAGGAGCCATGGGGCTAAAAACGTGAGTTTTGAGTTTTCAAAGATGAGTAGTACTATTGGGATTGTTGAACAGTCTTGAAGTAGAAAGTTGAAATCATACACAACTTGTATGTAATACATGTTTATTTGAAGATCATGCATAGTTACAATCTCCCTCCGAGCTCTTTTTTTTATAAGAAAGAAACAACCTTGCGCCGACCGAGGTTCGAACCCACGACCTCTTACTCTTGAACCCCATACCAAACCATTGGGCCACCCAATTGGTTAGTGTGTCCCTCCCAGCTCTTTTATTGAGACCAATATTATCAATTCAATCACCCAAAAACCATGTGCCTTGGGTAGCCAAGAGAAGTCATTCTTTGTTAGCAAGCAGACTAAGATGCCACCAAATACAGAGCTAAAGAATCCTAACATCAAAGGAATTAGATAATGATCTCATGATAATTCTAGTAAGATGTGAATCAACCACGATAGAAGATATCCAAATTGATTGGCAGGACATTTTTATTTATAATTTAGATAAAGTAGGATACGTTAGTAACAAGTATAAAGACATTTGGAGAAACCATAAAAGAATTTTCATTACAATGAGACTACATCAACGATCATCTTTAAGCTCATGTCTCTTTACTTTAGTTATGGATGAACAAACTAAGCATATTCAAGAGGATATACCATGGTGTATGCTATTTGCAGAAGATACTGTCAGAATGAACAAAACGAGAGATAAAGTGAATTGGAAATTAGAACTTTGGAGGAATACGTTAGAATAGAAAGGCTTTAAGTTGAGTTGGACGAAGACCAAATACATGCCTTGTCAGTTTAGAAATACAAGAGATCAGGATGATGAAGTGATAAAATTGGGAAATTAGAAGTTTCTAAGGTGAACCACTTTAGATATTCAAGATCAATCTTAAAAAATGATGGTAATATTGAAAATGATGTTACAAATAGAATTCAACTTGGATGGAAGAAATAGAGAAGTGCAACTGGTGTGATGTGTGATAGAAATATTCCTACCAAGTTAAAAGGAAAATTTTACAGGACCCCAATTTGGCTAGCTTTGCTTCATGGAAGTGAATGTTGGGAGGTAAAGAAATAACAAGTACATAAAATGAATGTAGCAGACATAAGATACATTGTATAAAATGAAAGATGACATTTTTCTATGCACGTTAAAGAAGATGGTATTCATCTAGTAGCATAAACTAGACTTATTTATTGAATTAACATCCAGTTTCTTTGAAGGTAGTTTTCGAGAGAAGGAAAGCGGTTAAATCATTTCAGATTTTGTAGTAATGAAAGGAATTTACCTTGAAAATCAATAGATAACAAGCGGGGTGTGTAAGTAGAAGCACCCTGCATAAGATTAGAAAATTAGCAAATGGTCCCCAACAATTCGTCCATTTAAAACTCACTTTTACATAGTGCATTTACAACAAAAATTCAAGTGCATTTCAATATATTATTTAACAACTCTACAAAGTGGCATATCTGATTGTCTAAAGAGGATCATGAAAACTGTGAAAAAGAGCTTTGATAACACAAACAATAAAAAGCAACATCACCAAAGGAGCAAAACCTACATGACTCAATCTAAAAGATAGTGAAGTGAACATCACAACTTCCAAAAGGTTTGGACTTTGACTACTATCATACCTTAGAATTAAGATAAAAGGCAAACATACAATAAGCTAAATGCATGTAAATCATTCACCAAAGACAAAACATTGTGAAAAGATTTTTTCTTTTTTTTATTTGAAAAGACAAGATATTAGCACTTCTTCACTCATTGATAGACTTACATATAAATATATATATATATATATTCATCATTGATTCAATTTTTTTTTTTTTTTTGTGTATTTCCTTTCAAATAAGAAAACGGAAAACTAAATGAAAAAAGAGTAAAGGACGTGACACCTCACAATCTTTCACTTAGTAAATGAATAAATCGCTATGCACCACATTACATAAACATGGATTAATCTATTATAGAAGTAACATGTTATTTCAATTCCTTATTAAAGTGTATATTCAAGGTTTAAATTCAATTTTGAAAAAGAGCAGGAGACAATCTATCGCTTCGTGCAAGAGATGAACAAAGAAAGGTGCCGCACCTGTTGCGTTTCACCAGCACGATACAGTACATCCATATTCAACGATTGGTTCCTATAAACTGGGTCTGCATGGGAATCCTCGGCCAGCCCAAGCAGGTCATCCTGCAAAACATTAAGCACCTCAGCTAATAGCTAAACTGGAATCAATGAAATTATGACAGAAAGTATCAAAGCAAATTCTAATTAAAAAAAAAAAAAGAGTGCCTAATTTAAAGGGCGGGTGCAAGCGCAGCAGAAACAAAAACATTGTACAGGAAGATACTGTTAAAGAATAAAAAGAGAAAAGCATTCAAGAAGGTAGGAAATTCATTTCAAAGGCGGGACAGAAATATAAAACTCCAAGCAAATGAAACACATGTCAGCCCAAAGCAGAACTTTGAGGAATATAAATTCAGCTCTAAACCATGTTTCAGCAAAGTCTCCAAGAAGTACATGCTCTACTCTTTCAGATATTCCAAACTGAACTACAAAACATATACACATAGATTTAAAAGGGGGGGCACAAACGACTGCAGAAGCTTTTATATTAGATAGCGTAACTAAAAGAATGTTCGTCCGCTGTAACCTTCTAAGTTCTATCAACTAATGAAAATAGAATATGTTTCGAACGAATACTAAAAAAAAAATCAACAGTAAGATAACATTTCAATCACGCGGACATACTAAAGATAACTGGTCCTTAAGAAAAATGATAAGTAATGTGTCCTAGAGTTTTAATTTTGATTTATCATGCAATGTCTACTGGGAAAAACCTGAAAACCAAATTTAATGTCTCTTCCAAAAAAACTAACCCAAATTATTATAATATGCCTAAATTATTCACTTTTCCAGATTTCTTCCTTTCAACTCATCCAATCAATGCAACTTCGAAAATTTGTTGCATTAGATGACAAACTCCAGACTTAAAAGAAGCAAGTTTTAAGCTTTGATCAAATGCTCAACCTAAAACCGTAATTGACAATCAACAATTGGGTATTCAATGTCCAATTAATAAGGTGAGATGGAACAAGAAATAGCATTAATAAGAGCACAGAAATGCTCCCCCAAAAGAAGCTCAA
The DNA here is from genome assembly GCA_039657345.1 of Stephania japonica. Classification (NCBI taxonomy): domain Eukaryota; kingdom Viridiplantae; phylum Streptophyta; class Magnoliopsida; order Ranunculales; family Menispermaceae; genus Stephania; species Stephania japonica. The sequence goes on from CM077561.1 coordinate 42,288,273, forward strand.
ATGATGTGAACAGAGATCAAAAAGGGGAAAAAGGAAGAGTTTTTACTTGAAAGTTCCAGAAGTGAGAGCCAATGAAATTGGCGAAGCCACCAACTTGAATCGTCACGACTTCCCTCATAATCGACTCCTTGAAAGCTGCGATTCGGATGGTTTACAGAACTGAAATTCTAGGGTTTATCCTAAACCCTCTTCGGTCCAATAGGCACCATGTTAAATAAAAAGAAAAAAAGAAAAACTCACGAGAAAAAATCTAGGTTATACCTACGGCTGGTGGGGTCCACTTCGGCGGTTTACAAATACGAAAACCATAGTTGAAAGAGCTTTACCCCGTGCTACACCAACACTAACCCAAGTCCCAAATATTGAATGGTCTAGATCCAAAAAATGGAACAACAATAATAAGACACATTCACTCGCAAGAGTCGTTCTTGAGGTCTCAACCCGTGTGTTAATGCTACAATGACATCTCTTTTGACACCTTAAGTGACATCCCTTTGACGTGATGTGTGGGTCTCACTTAAAAATTGGTGCTAAATAGGTAGTTCTCGGTGCATAACATATGAGTATGTATCCCGAGACATGCATAGATGACTTCAAAGAAGGATGTGGACCCACATGTCACGTCACAGGGGCATCACTTAAGATGTCAATTAGGGTGTCATTGTAGCATTTACCTTTAAATATTTGCATACCTAGAGGTGCATACGGATTGGATCCAGTCCAATTAGATTCAATCCACAATCCAATTCAATTATTGTGGGTTGAAAAAATGCAGTTCAATCCAGTCTAAATAATTCATTAATCCAACTCAATTCAATTTGCAAAATGCAGACCGATCTGAATCAAGTTCCACTGATTGACATTTTTCTATCCAAAAATTCATGAAATTAAACTTAATCAAATGAATCACAAAAATTATGCATATCATGATTGACGTACATCCCACAAATCTATATATAGCATATTCCCACAAATTTGTCATCACAAGAACCTTCAAAATGCAAGTTCCTATATAAATAAAAATGTCATCCACAAACTCCACCATATACCAAAACAAAAGCACAAAAAAAAATGCACATTGCAACATACAACTTACAAAAAAATGTCTGAAGTATAATAAAAGAGATAAAAACAAGCAAAGTCTTTGAGAAATTATATAGTTTAAAGTTGATAGTTTGAGTTAATGCTATTCGAAATACTATAGTGAATATGATGAGATATGTATATGTGTTGATGTGATATGCGGATTGGATCGGATCGGATCGGATCGGATTGGATCTACGATTTTTAAATATGGGATCTGTAATTCGATTCAGTCCAGCCGGATTAATAATTTTTCAATCCAATCTAATCCAAGGGATCAAAAAATCAATCCAATTAGGGGTGCACACGGATTGCACTAATCGCGGATCCGGTCCAATTCGGACCAATTATCACTAATTGGTTCAATTTTTTGATCCCTTAGATTAGATTGGATTGAAAAATTATTAATCTGGCTGGACTGGATCAAATTACAGATCCACATTTAAAAATCGCAGATCCAATCCGTTTATCACATCACCACATATACATATCTCATCATATGTACTATAATATCTCGAAAAACATCAACTCAAAACTATATTGTATCTTAAAGACTTTGTTTGTTCTTTCATCTTTTATTACACTTCAGACATTTTTTTGTAGGTTGTATGTTGCAATGTGCACTTTTTTGTGCTTTTGTTTGGATATATGGTGGAGTTTATGGATAACATTTTTATTTATGTAGGAACTAACATTTTGAAGGTTCTTGTGATGACAAATTTGTGGGAAATAGTTATATATAGATTTATGGGATGTACGTTATAAATTTGTCAATCATGATATGCATAATTTTTATGATTCATTTGATTAAGTTTAATTTCATGAATTTTTTGATAGAAAAATGTTAGTCCATGGAACTTGATCTAGTCCAGTCCGCATTTTGCAAATTGGATTGAATTGGATTGATAAATTATTTGGATTGGATTGGACTGTAATTTTTCAATCCGCAACAATTGAACTGGATTGGATTGGATCCAATCTAAGTGCACCCCTAAATCTAATTAGTGATTATCAGTCTGAATTGGATTGAATCCGTGAATTAATGATTACTTTGAACAAACCTAGGAAAGTAAAGTAAAGAAATAGAAATTGAACAAGAGAAGAGATATGGGAGAAATAGAGAACTTTCATTCCAATATATGGTATCACATTACATAGGTGGAACCTCTTTATATAGGCCCTTGGTAAGACCAAAGGGCACAAGTTACATTTCAATACAATTACATGAATAAATAGCATTAAGACTAAGTAATTATATGAATTAATTTGGGTGTTACATCATGTGAAGAGTTAGAATAATAATAGGTGGAATACGTAGAGTTGTCAATCCACATTATTTACAACACTCCCCCTTGGATGACAACTTGCTAAGAGAATATGCCTCGTTAAAACCTTTACTAGAAAAACCCTGTGGGAAAAAATTTAGCAAAGGAAAAGGAGTACATTGTTCTCATCAATCTTGATATGGAGTATGATATTGATAGGATTGTCTCATTAAAAACCTTGCTAGAAAAACCCATTGGGATAAAACCATAGTGAAGGGAAAAAGAGTACAATACACTTACCAATTTTGATATGGACTATTAATATTGTTAGGATTGCCTCATTAAAAACCTTGTTAGGAAAACCCAGTGGGAAAAAACCTTAGACAAGGGAAAAAGAGTGCAATGCACTAATCAACAACTCCTTTTGATTCTCCCCTCATGTCCACATGGGTGAGACTTGTTCAGGTTTCTTTACTTGCAATGTCTTTAAGTTTACGCAAGCTAATATCGGGTCTTGTACAATTTGCAAGATACATAAGTGCACCAATTGCATTTAAATATGGTACCTCCGGACCAATTAGCTCTTCATTACTTTCTTGAGGTCGAAATGGATCCTTATCCACTTCAAGTGATCTGACAACTATTGGAGAGCTCAATGGATGTGCCTTGTCCATATAAAATCTTTTTAATAATTTTTCAATATAATTTGATTGATGGACAAGTACTCCACTTGAAAAATGTTCAATTTGCAAACCAAGACAAAGTCTTGTTTTTCCAAGTTCTTTCATCTCGAATTCCTTTTTCAAGTATTCGGATGTTCTAACGATGTCGTCGTGGTTTCCCACTATATTTAAATCATCAACATATACAGCAATAATCACAAATCCTGTTGATGATCTTTTAATGAAGACACATGGGCAAAGCGAATTATTTACATATCCTTATTTCAGTAAATAATCACTAAGACGCTTGTACCACATTCGTCCGGATTGTTTCAACCCGTACAAAGACCTTTGTAATTTTATAGAATGCATGTTATGAGGTTTTGATTTTATTTCATCAGATATTACAAATCCATCAGGGATTTTCATATATATCTCACTGTCTAAAGATCCGTACAGATATGCTGTAACGACATCCATTAAATGCATATCAAGCCCTTCAGAGACTGCAAGGCTTATCAAGAACCGAAATGTGATTGCATCTATAACAGGAGAATATGTTTCCTCATAATCGATGCCAGGTCTTTGTGAGAAACCTTGAGCTACAAGTCTTGTTTTGTACCTTGTAACTTCATTTTTTCGTTTCTCTTTCGTACAAATACCCATTTATATCCAACAAGTTTTACGCCATCTGGCGTTTGGACAATTGGTCCAAAAACCTCTCGTTTCCTTAACGAGTTTAGCTCTGCTTGAATCGCATCTTGCCAATTTTGCCAATCAGGTCTTTTTTGACATTCGTCCACTGATCGTGGTTCTGGATCATCATCATTTTCACATATTTCAAAGGACATATTGAAAGCAAATATATCATCAGGAACAATTTCATTTCGATCCCAAATCTTACCAGAGTTTAAATAATTTATTGAGATCTCATTACTTTCATCTTTTTCATCTTTTTCTAGAGGAAGTGGTTCCTCATCAGAATCAACTTGTTCTGACAAACCCTTATCAAAGGATTCTTGTGCTTTCTCAGGAGTATTTTGATTTGTATTTATTTTTACTCCCGTTTTCCTCTTTCGAGGAATTGTATCCTTTGAACCAACTGGTCTTCCACGCTTTAAGCGTTTCGTTGGTTCTTGTGCATTTTGTTGCACAGAGACATCATTTGATATATGAACCTTTTAATGCAGTTGGAACATACAATTTTGTCACTCTTTAATATTAGTAATTGCATCAAGTAATTATTTCATAATTTGCTGCTAATGAATGATTTTTTGAACTTCAAGTTCACACTGATTTGTTCGTGGATCATAATGTGATAAAGTTGATGCATTCCAAGCAATTTCGCGCCATTCCTTTTGAATTGACTTCTTATCTCCCCCTAATGGTGGGAAAATTGCTTCATCAAAGTGACAATCAGCAAAACGTGCAGTAAATAAATCCCCTGTTAAGGGCTCAAGGTATCTTATAATGGACGATGAGTTAAATCCAACATAAATCTCAAGTTTTTGTTGTGGACCCATCTTAGTTATATTGGGAGGTGGTATAGGAACATACACTGCACAACCAAAAATTCTTAAGTGTGAAATATTTGGTTGTTGACCTAAAATGAGTTGCATAGGGGAATGTTCATGGTATGCAGTAGGCCTATAACGAATGATAGATGCTGCATGAAGGACTGCATGTCCCCAAACTGAAGTTGATAACTTAGTTCTCATGATTAAAGGTCGGCAATTAATTGAATGCGTTTGATCGAGATTCTGTCAAACCATTTTGGGTATGCACATGTGGAAAGAATGTTCAATGGTAATTCCTATAGACATGCAATAATTTTTAAATGCTTGAGATTGAAATTCCAGGCATTATCAAGACGGATGGTCTTGATTGGGTTGTCAAGGAATTGTGCTCTTAACTTAATGATTTGCGCTAAAAGTCTAGCAAATGCAACATCATGGTCGAAAGCAAACAAACATGTGACCATCTAGTTGATGCATCTATCAAAATCATGAAATATCTAAATGGTCCACAAGTGAGGATGAATAGGTCCACATATGTCTCCCGAATGCGTTCTAAGAAAAGCTGGGGATTCCACAACAATTTTACTTGGGGATGATTTAACTATCAATTTACCTTGAGAACAACTAGCACAATTATAATCACCAGCTGAAAATATTTTGTGACTCCTTAAAGGATGTCCATGCGAATTATTAATTATTCTTCGCATCATTGATGATCCTGGATAACCAAGCCGGTCATGCCATAAAATGAATGTCTTTGGATCATTCGTTTTAATGTGTCTTACATATTCCAGAAGCTAAAGCTGGGAATTCGATTATCAGATTAAATCATAATATATAGAGCAAATCTCTATTATTCTGAGTAAATTTCTTCTGGTGTAAAGCACTAACAACATTTCTGAGTAATTTTTTTTCTGGTGTAAAACACTAACAACATTATAAATGTTGTACCAGATATTGGCTGAACATTAGTCTCAACTAAGTTCAAATTTGAGAAATATTCTTTTTTATAGTGTGCATGTAGCAAAATAAGCAAGACATGCATTTTCGCTTTTATTTAGCTCATGGTTTAAACACATCTCAATGTGTCAATTTTAATGAGCCATAAAATTCATAATTTTGCCTTTGATTGGCACAGTAAAGGTCACCAAAATATTTGGGCATATATGACAATATATAATCAGTGTGACCTAATATAATGGTCTTTCATACGTGACATAGCGTGTCACGATTTTGAGCATGCTCATTGTCGATAATTTCGCCCTTCATGTTTCATGTGGTGCACCACTTTTATTCCACTTTGAATGAAATTATTATTAAGACCTTTACCGAATCCCTTCACTTTTCCACGTCCATAATTATATACTTGCGACCATGGTCATTTTATAAACGCAACATGTGCTTCATGAAGCTTGAACAATTGGATGGGAGTGATATTATATAAATAATATCTCATTATTTTACTCAGCTACTATGAGACAAGGATTCAATCCATAATTAATATTTAATGGATTGACGTGCGCGCTCAATAATTTGTTGCAGTAATACATCGAGGCGAGCCACGTGGCCTTTATTTGTCTCATCAGTCATATTTCTGCATAGCCTCAACATAGAGGTAATTGAATTTGCAGAATAATAAATAATATTTGACTGATATAAATTTTGTAGCGTGAGACCCAGCCGCTCATTTTGAGCCTTTTGGAGCATCACCAATTTTGGTGTTTATATTTATAACTCCATAAGGTGAAAGGATAATATAAAGTGAAATATTCACTTTTCAAATCTCTATAGAGATATTCGGCGAATAAATATTAGTGTTATGCACACAGCCTTGCATAGATGCTTTATAATTTTAGTATCTAGTTGCCTTGATAAGTGATTTTTGTCAATAATATTACGGCACAAATTCAATCAAGTACAATACTTTTGAAAAAAAATGACTGAAATAGTTCTCCTTTTTATAAAATAAATAATATACGATTAAATATATGTTCACAACTTGATTATTAATATGCAAAATGTACTACTTGTATGAGTTGGTGGGACAACCTCCAGGTTGGGTGGTGAGACGAAGTCTACTTAAAAACCATACCTCCTCGAACGGGATAACCCGTCTCCCTTTCAATGTTTAGCTTTACCGGGGACAAGGCTTACCCACTATCAACCCAAACTCATAACACTATTTGCAATAAAAAAAATCGAGAATGAAGCATAATTAATCGTTTATAGTATAGCGAGAAAACTAGTTATGTCACATATTGACTTTTGATTTCTGATGTAGAAGATCGTACAAGACGCAACTACAGAGCATATTTTCGCAATCGGTGACGTTATAATGCATAGTATATGAATAAAGTATGCATATAAAAGTGAAGCAACCAAGACAATATAAAAATAAACCGAACTCATAAAAGTTATACCTTCTTAGCTTTGTCTCCTTAACAAGCCTTCTTGAACTTCAAGATCTCCTTAATGCTAGAGCAAGCTCGTGCTGATAACGTGTTGTAAAATTACTTTGAACAAAGCTAGGAAAGTAAAGTAAAGAAATAGAAATTGAACAAGAGAAGAGATATGGGAGAAATAGAGAACTTTCATTCCAATATATGGTATCACATTACATAGGTGGAACCTCTTTATATAGGCCCTTGGTAAGACCAAAGGGCACAAGTTACATGGGAAATAAGTTATATATAGATTTATGGGATGTACGTTATAAATTTGTCAATCATGATATGCATAATTTTTATGATTCATTTGATTAAGTTTAATTTCATGAATTTTTGGATAGAAAAACGTTAGTCCATGGAACTTGATCTAGTCGGTCGCATTTTGCAAATTGAATTGAATTAGATTTATAAATTATTTGGATTGGATTAGACTGTAATTTTTCAATCCGCAATAATTGAACTGGATTGGATTGGATCCAATCTAAGTGCACCCCTAGATCTAATTAGTAATTATTGATCTGAATTGAATGAATTCGTGAATTAATGCAATCGTGTGCACTATGCGTACCCATAGCTCGAGGCGCTTATGGACACCTTCAGTAACCTAATGTGTTTCCCTTGTGACATACCGTTTCGTTATATTTCAATGTATACCCTGTATTAGTGAGGGTATAATACCTCCACTTAAACCAAAATTTTGGTATTAAAACTCATGGCTTCAATTTGCATTCCTCCCGTTCTTACGTCGCTGGATACTTCAATTCGCCTCTCTGTTCAACTCGCGAAGCTCCATTTCCAGGTGAGCCTCTCCACTGCCACCGCTATATCTTCGATTCTCCTCTCGATCTCTCTTATGCAACAAATCAAGGGTTTCGCAGTGGTTTTGCTAAAACCCTTGTTGATAAAGTGAATTTCTTTTGTGGGTTTTTGTGTAATTTTGGTGAAACGAGTTCACTTTTTCATTCAAAGAGGGCAAAAAATAGCCTTTCTTGGCCCCTTTGAAATTGTGAGTTGTTGTTAACTTTGAAAATCCACGTTAACCATTTGGGATTCTTTTGGTGGTAAATGCCTAAGATGTTGTATTGACAATTCTGAGTCAAGACTCATTACAATTTTGAGTCAAGACTCGGTATAGTAGAATTTTATAAACATCAAAGTAACCAACAACATGCTGCATTTTTGGTGGGGAAAGTTTCCTGTGGTTTCGAAAATGTAGGTTTTCTTCGTCACATAATTTCCTTGGAATCAATTCAGCACATGATAGAAGTATTTTCTTATAACTGGAGGTACTGCTTGGCAATCAGTTTTTGATGATTGTAAGGCGAAGATGGTTCACGCTTTTGGTTTCGCGATCCTGCAAAGGATTTCTGCTCCATTATCGAGAGACTATTTTGTTTGGTCCTTTCAACTTTAATATCCAGAAGCGATGGAAGAAGCCGACGGTTTCTGCTCGGACTCGTCTAGAGGATAGAACCAGAGATCTCAAGCTTGATAAACTGATGAACCAGCGAAAGAGGTTGAAAGTTGTGCTGAAACTGCAGGAACTTATGGTGAAGCGGAGAGGTCCATTCGTGTCTGTGCAAATTATGTCGCGGTGGAAAAATATTGTTGGATTGAATATAGGGGTGGGTGATTTCCTGCAGAAGTACCCTCATGTTTTCGAATTGTTTGTGCACCCTGTTAAGAAAAATCTATGTTGTAAGCTAACGTCAAATATGGTTGACTTGATTGAAGAAGAAGCCAAGTGTGTCAAGGAATGTGAGTTGTTAGCTGTTCAGAGATTGAAGAAACTACTCATGATCTCAACAACTGGTATATTGCATATTCATGCGTTGCGGCTAATAAGATGTGATTTAGGCTTGCCCGAGGACTTCAGGGATTCTATACTTGTCAAGTATCAAGACGACTTCAAGTTGGTAGATTTAGAGACTGTTGCATTGGTCTCCAGAGATGAAAGCTTGGCCGTGGCTGAAATAGAAAAGTGGAGAGAGAAGGAATATGTTGAAAAATGGTTGAGTGAGTTCGAGACAAAGTATGCTTTTTCAATAAATTTTCCGACAGGATTTAAAATTGAAAAGGGTGTCAGGGGGAAGCTCAAAGACTGGCAAAGGCTGCCATACTTGAAACCTTACGAAAAAAAGGAAAATATCCGTGTTAGAACCTGTGGCAGCATTGAGCGGTTTGAGAAGCGGGCAGTAGGCATTCTTCATGAACTTTTGAGCTTGACAGTAGAGAAAGTGATTGATGTTGAGCGTTTATCTCACTTCAGAAGGGATTTCAGTATGGAGGTAAACGTTCGAGAGCTTCTACTGAAGCATCCTGGGATTTTCTATATATCTACCAAGGGAGAAACTGAAACTGTGTTTCTTCGAGAAGCTTATAGCAAAAGCCAGTTGATTGAGCCTAACCCTATATATATCGTCCGTAGGAAAATGCTTGACCTAATGTTGTTAGGTTGTCGAAACAGCAGAGTACCTGTTCAGACCGTGATTGAGAAAGCAAATAACAACATTAGTCGCAGTGAAGCTATAGGAGGTCCAGTGGATGGAGATTGGGTTATCCCCATTTTAGAGGGTCTCGACGATCAAGATCAAGGGAGGAATTTCACTGGCACTAGCAATAGCGATGAATATGAGGAGCTGGATGAAGGTTATGAGGATTGTCAGTTCATTAGGCAAACATCAAAGGGTCAATTAGACAACTGAAACAAGTGAGCTGGTGGTGGAAGATGCAAAATTGGTGAGCAAGTGATTGATTGTGCCCATGTTATGATCTTTCATGGCACATCATCATATATCATAGAGCGGCTTAAAAATAAAAACTTTGTCAATCCCAATTAGTGGTGGTCGGCTACATGAAAATTAAAGAATGGCTCGTTGTACTTTATTTAATTGCATTATCAAAGGGGTATTTCTGTATCTTGCCCTATCAATAGTATCTTGGCCCTTCCAATATGATCAATTAAGGTTTGTTTTCTACCAAGGTCTATTAGCATATTGTGGTTGAAATTTTAAGTCCATTGTTTGCATTATTTTTCTTTCATAATGGATAGCTTCACTCTCCATTTTAGCATCTGAGAGAACAATTTTTAATTGCACAATGCCCTCATTGTCTACATTAGAACCCTTCGTTCCTTTCAATATGTTTTCATGAACTTGAGACTTTTTGTCTTGGATTCATGGAATTTGATCCTTAATGAAACTAATTAGCTTTTTTCTTTTAGTTATTCTGTTAGTCATGAACATGCATGTTAGCAGCGGCTGGGTTGCAGCCTTGCAGGGACTACTTCATGGGGCTGCTTTGTTGCTTTTGTGCAAGTGCTAGAAAATACAGTTTTAGCAGCCAGTAAGCAGCTAGTAAGTTTCAGTTGAAGAAATGGTTTTGTAGCTGAAACCAATTACACAATTCTTGGTTCTTTGTGCAAATCCATTTGGAGTTCAAGGAAAGCTCATGTTCATGGCTGTCAACATCAGTGCCAAGTGGAAATTTCACAGGCCTATACCCCTATCACGAGCGTTTCTATTAGGGATTTGTGGAAGGCGAGAATACTGACCTGATGGATATCTAGATGAATTGTGCTTGTAAAAAATAGTACATGTTCAAACTTATAGATTGATGCGTGTAATACTTGGAGCAATATATGGTAGGTCAAAGAAATAGTGCAATCTTCATTTTTGTTTCTTTCACAATTGGAAGGATCTAATGCTCATATGTAATGAATTATGTATTTGACATCTTTGAGACTGTTTGCTTCATATTTTCTTTTACTTATTATGCGTGGGACCCAAAATTAAATTTCAATTTATAAGTGCACCCCACATTTTTACCAAAATATCCCTTCATCGAACCGAAGCGCCCAACTCTTAAATCTTAGTCGAGATATCTATTTTAGGTTTGACGACATATGGCCAAGACTTATCTTCTAGGCTCGGTGTTGTTCAACTAAACCTCTTTGATGAGATTTAGTTGACAACTACCAACCTAAAGGTTTGGTGGTTTTCGACCGACTCTCCAATTAAAGGTTCGACAGGTTGTGGTCGACTCTTAAATTAGAGGTTCGGTGGGTTTTGACCAACTCTCCAACAAGAGATTCGGATCTGCGAGGTCGAACCATTCGATGATGCCTACAAATCGCAATAAGAGAATATGTGGAGTGATAATGATGTGGTGCACAAAATGAGAGGAAAGTGTAGTGGGGTGCGCTAATCATGGTGAGGGGCATAAAAGTCATTTTGTAGTAGGATTGAATTTTTTTTGTAAGTTTGACTTTTTCTGAGGGTTGCACTTAGTAAACGGTGGGTACCACTTAGCGACTCAAAACTTATTGTGTAGTAAGTCACTTTGCATTGTAGTTGCAGGCCCCGAATGTGAAGAACCTTTTTGTTTGTTTTTATAATTTCTAGTTTGGAAGATGCTAAATGACACCCCAAAGTCACACCCTAATGACACGACGTGTGAACCCCATGTAAAAATGGGTGTTAAGTACGTAGATCCTAATGCATAACACACGAGTGTGTATCTCGAGGTGCGTGTGAATGACTACCAAAAATATGGGTCCACATGTAACATCACAGGGTGTGACTTTGTGGTGTCATTATAACATTTTTCTTCTTATTTTGCATGATTGTATCTGGTTGGCTCCTCTGAATAGCAAACAACACTTCTTTAACCATTTTAAGTATTCTAGTGATTTCTTTTGGAGAAATGTTAAAATGACAATACAATGTCACAACATAAGACGCAATAGATGATATGTCACATGGGTCCCACATCAAAATTCTATAAAAATACGCATCTAACATCCCATTTTGACATGGGGCCTAAGTGACACGTCATCTGTTGTGTCTTATGTTGTGACATTATATTATAATTCTAACATTTTCCTTTCTTTTGAAGTATGCGCTAACAATGTTAACGCAGGTAATTTCTTTTGCTTGCTTGAGGTATAGTTCAATTGAGAAAAATATGACCCTTTGTGGTTTTCTAATTACGTGGTTGCAATCCTTGTATATTAGAGGAAGCATTTGTGCAAATGCAATAAAAAACAACGTGAAACACAGACATGTAATTGGAGGCAGAAGAATACTGTCGTACTGACTTTACTCTTTACTATGTCCACTTATCAAACGGATGATACAAATCGTTCGCGTGTTAAAATTAGAATATCACAACTTTTTTCCCCTTTAAATTTTGCATCTTTGGAGTTGTAAAGAATGGATTGAATGGAAGAGTTGGAGCCAAGTCTCTCTTAGTTGAATATGAACAAGACCCATCATGTATCACGTTGGCATCAACAAGCTGTAAAAAGTTGAGCGTCATAACTAATAAAACTCATATTACGCAATAATCATGATGTAATATATAATATGCCACATTGAAGCCTTCTCACTTCAATTTTGATATGTAGAAATTCGTTTGTCCAAATTGATAAACAGGGCAAATTTTTGTTTTATTTTTTAAATTGGCAAAATCCATCATTTGGTCTCTCAACTTTGTATTTTTTATGCTTTTAGTCATTAAACCTTTATTACTACACATTTAGTCTTTGAACTTTCACAAAGGTCTACATTTAGTCATTCATCATTTAGAGTGTTAAATTCTGCCAACATGAGTAACAAAGTGTCGCGTGACTAAAAAAATTCAAATTTTAAGGACCAAAAGCATAAAAACTCAAAAGTTCAGGGACCAAATGTATAACAATGAAAATTAAGGGACCAAATGTACACTAATAAAAGTTTAGAGATCAAAAGCATAAAAGACTCAAAGTTCAAGGACCAAAAAGTATGTTTTACCTTTTAAATTTATCATAAAATATTATTTTTATACCCCTTCTGAAAATCATACTTAATTTTGACATGCTTATCATATGAGAGAAAAAACAGACAATTTCCATAATAATTATGTTTTTTTCTCTCTATAATTAGCATTTCTTGCTAACTATATGCATGTTCTCAAAGAGTGATTAGATATTAAATTATCTTCTAATCCTAATCCTATTGCTTTCAAGAACTTCATGATTAGTATGATTCCAGTGGATCAGATTCCTGGAGTGATGCACATAACAGCTATCTTTTCATCCACCTCTAGAATCTTTAGAAAATGAGCCTCGCTAGAACTTTCATTTTAGAATCATTAATGCTTTCTGTTCCCACTCATCAAACCTACTTATTCAGTAAAGACTTCACCACTAATTAAATCTCAGAATCTCCTCAATTCTCCCCTATAAGTCCTCATCAAATAATAAACTTCACTTCATCTTCTAAGCACACAACCAATATACATATGGCCAACAACAAGCATAACAAGTCGTGGGCGTCGTCGATTCTTCGCAGGGTGTTCAGTTGTTGGTCTGCAGCACCGGTTGCGTCGAAGCCATCTTTGTTGGATCTGAAACAATCGGAGAACGCAAAGACTTCGAAGCACTTGATGGATCCTGAGGAAGGGCAGTTGACTCGAGTTGATATCCAGGAAGGTAAGAATGTCAACGATCGTGCTTCGGGTTTCATTCATGGCAGAAAAAAGAGCTGGTCTACTGAGGGCTCGGAGTCTCCGAATTAGTCGATCGATCGATCGATGCTTCAATACTGATATTAGCAAGTACTACTATTTACTGACTTCATGTTATTAGGTGATCGTCAATGATATAAATGATTGTACACTTGTTTTATCTTAGTTACTAAGTTTGGCCAAAAAGAAAAAGTGTTGGCGAGTCATAATTAATTTTCTCCAACTGATGATGTTGATCTTCTTATAAATTTTGTTCCTTTTTGATATATGGCAGTCTTGTGCACCAACAATTAATTAATGGTCGGAATTAATTTTTACCCTGTTGATCATTCCCATGGAACAAATTAAACTTTGGCTTATTTTCTCCCATATTTTTTTTTGAAAACTATTTTCTCCCATATTATCTGATCTGATTTCAATTTACGTCTCGCAATGTGTCATTTAATAATTTGAGAGCTCCACACTACAGCAAAGCCTCTGTCTCAAATTAGTTGAGATGGAGTAATTGGATAGATTCATAAGGTCAAAAAACAAGCTAGTGATAGAGATTGATCAATCGTGATTTCAGATTCAAATTAAGTAAACCTGAAAAGAAATTAAATAGTATATATAGTTTCTAAGCGATTGTTTAACAATCTCACTCAGTAATGTGATTATAAACTGTATGTCTAGGATCAACCACCACTAAATATGCTCAAGCATGTACGCTTAATTTTACTTTAGATTAATTAAATATGCAGCACTAGCTGTGTAAAAAAGTTATATGAAACTAACAGTTAAATGTCTTGTGCAAACAAACTAATAGGATTAGCGAATCAATATAATTGATTATATGTCTGATCATGTATTGAGCCATAAATAATTAATAAAATTTCAATTTCTCTTCAAAAAAAATTATATATATAGTTAAACGCATTGTCCTTTTGTTTTTGTTTGTTGTAAGTACATAATTAACTTCAAAATTAGCTCTCAATCCATGTGATCTCTTACAAACCTTGAAGTCATGACTCATGTATGAGCTGAGTTCAACTTCTCCCACTTACAAAAATATTGAATATAAGTTTTAAACCGGCTAATTTGCTATAGTACCACTACAAAAGAAATGTATTTTTTAAACATTTAAAAATATTGTTATATTATATGTTGTTAAAATTTATTTAATATCTAATCAATATGTAACAAAATATTCATAATAAAAAAAACTAAAGTGTAATGATTTATATATTTAATAAAATTCTTTATTTATAATATTTAATCAATAATTAAATATTATTTTGTCATAAATAATTCTTTATTATATATTAATTTAAAATTTGATAAGTTTTAGCAACTTATAGGATAAAATATATTATCCCTAAAGTACATCTAAAAATTATACTAGTATTAAAAAAAAATGTGTTTGTTTCTTTCTTATCAAAAAATAAAAAATAAAAATGGTGTTATACTATACCTCCTACTACATAGTACCTTTAAGGAGTGAAAAAATTTAAACCGAGGCGGTTGCTAAAATGGTATTATACCTCCAATCGAATTTGATGTATCTTATGATACGGTACCTCAAGGAAATAAGAAAAAAGATTTGGGGCAGTCTCCTACTTTATACAATTCTTTTTTTCCTTAATATTTAATTTTTGTTTTGTTCTAAGTTTAGTTTACGTTTAATTTAGGTTGTCTTCTCGAGCAGATTTTTCCAATTTGAGATAGTTGTTTCGCTTTTGTAGGAGTAGTTTTTATGAAGTAGTTCTACTTATTTTAATTAGAGTAGTTCTAAGCTTCAATATTCAATGTAGAATATTTTTTTGTTTGCGAAATAACCGATTTCATATATAGCTCACGAGAAATTACATTAAGCTTCGAATACAACGAGCATCAACCCAACACTTGGGGCTTTCATGACATCGTGCGAGTTTCGCCATTGTATGGGCAACCTATGAAAATTCTTACGGCCGCGCTACACATGCATGTGAGAGCCGTGGATCTCCTCTGCTAGCACTGATAATATCTCCAACTTAACCACCTCTCAACTTTAGATACTAGTTAGGAGGAGTTAATCGATTATGTATTTCATTTTGAAGTTTTATTTTTCTAATGTGGGACTTAACTTTCGGTTCACACATCTTCATCACTCCCTCATAGACCGAAAGTCACATGATCAAAGGGGACTTCTTTTTTCTCTCAGGTCCCATTTGAACCATGAGCTCTGATACCATATGAAAATTCTCACGGCTGTGCCGCACACAAGTGCCCGAGTGCACAAGCCGTGGATCTCCTCTGCTAGCATCGATGTTGTTCCCAACTTAACTACTTCTCAACTTTAGGTGTGGAGTTTTATCTCAAAAGGCCTCGATACTAGTTGGGAGAAGTTAATCAATTATGAATTTCATTTCGATGTTTCATTTTTCCAAGGTGGTACTAACTTTCGGTCCACACATCTTCATCACAACCTTGGTCACTTGTCGACTTGTGTGTGACTTGCCAACTTGGGAAATCTCCTAAGACACCCTTACAGTCTTTTACTAACTGACCCAACTCACATTCCTCTGTGGTTGGACAATTTACTCCCTTGGATACACCTAGGGAATTTGCCTCAAAGATCACTTGACCGACATTTTTCTTTCCCTTATCTACAATAGGGCTTCTCGTAATGCCACTGTTTCTCCTTCAATAAAGTTAGCTCCTTCAGACACCACTCGAGAGAAACCTTGAACGAACCTTCCTTCTTTGTCTCTCAATACTGCACCTATGTCAATTTGGTGAGTGTCGTCATGGGCTGTTGCGTTGAAGTTACACTTGAGCCAACCAGTTGGTGGGGGGATCCACACGGGTTGTCGTTCTCCTCCCTAGATATCGTCCTTAACAGTTGCTTGTGAAAAACGATACCCATTCCAAGATCGAAGAAAATTCATGCTCGGTGCTACCTCTTAAGAAACCAGCTTGTTTCCCCTTCTTCAAACCCTAACATTTCTAAAGTTCCAGACTCCCCATAATTAATTACCGGTGCAGATTTCCCCAATGTAGCTTACTTCGTAAGATTTCTACGGATCGAACAACCATACGAGCCAATTTATCCAACACATTAAATTAAAATGAGCGTAATAATTGTATGTTGTTGGTTTGAATAAGAGCCATGGGATCGTCCTCAAAATGTGGGGTTACACAAGATCAAATTCAAAATTCTTGAGAGGGTTTGGAGAGCTAATCTCAATCAAACCAGAGGCTAGGAGTCAATTAGATTGCTCAAACCTAAGGTATTCACTCACCATCTACACATTTTCTTCAATTCATGGAAAATGAGCTCAATTGGGAGGTTTTGTTTAAAACGAATTTCAATAAAAAGTCACTAATTTCTAGTGTTCCCATTGCTTGTAAGATCAGTTTCATCAATCAATATGTTTTTAAAACAAATTATATATTGAATTGGTGTTGGTGATCAAAATGGAATGAATGCATTGATTTGTACATATGTTGATAAATTATGTGCCTCGAGCTTTTGTTGGAATTTGATTTTCTTCACAAGTCGAGGATGGGGTCAACAAAGTATGGAAACGTCCAATTGGGGTAGCACGTTGCCTATTGTTGACAACCCAAATGTAAAGGGGCTAGTTTGAGATTTTTGACCCAAAACTTACATCAAATCACCTAAACACACTCTAAACTGTAATGGATCCCAAGGGGCTAAGGGACGATAGTACGATAATCGGGAGAGTGTCGGGGTTGAATAGGGGCATTTTCAAGGAATGAAGTGTAACATCCCCTAACCTCAATTAAAGAATATTCGGCCTGAAACCCTAATTAATTAAGCCTCGGTAAATCAGATCGAACCTAATTAGAGCCAGCAGCCTTACCAAAATTTTTGACAACAACCTGTATATCTTGATATTAAATAAACGAAATAAAACAAAACGCAGCAGAAATATAAAACTTTTTCAATAAATATAAAATATACAAATCCAATAGAATTCTCGGTATTGAACTCGCATTCCCACCCTGATTATTAAAAAATCATAAAGCAATGAAATATATATATATATATATATATATATATATATATATACAACAGGAAACTCACTGCACCGTAGAGAAGATACTAAACTCTTGATCTTCTCCTTTCCTGAGTTTCAAGTCCTAGCGTACATTCATACTTGAAAACGTTAAGGTGGGTGAGCTCCTACATATTCAATAAGTAACTCCCATACTAACCATCAATTATCAATTAATATTCAAAGAATAATATATAACAACGTGCAACCAATGCATATTTAAAGGACAATTTGAATTAATATAATCAATACATAAACAAATGCAAGTTCATTGGTTTATTACAATGTACACATGATTTGCACTTTCAATTTCGGCATTTGAATTGAGTCGCCCTTTCACATTTTCAAGAATCAGTCACTGGGCATCTAATCAGTTCTTGTCAATGTGTCGCCAACTCATAAAATATATAGTCGCACTCCCTCATCATCATGAAACCAATCACTGCTCATCTGATTGGTTTATGACTAATGTGCTGCCAACTCAAATGAAAAGCATTGATCGGAATAATTCACAAGTCATTGAGGGCGGTGATGGGTAGCAACTCTACCATAGTTCCAAACCCCAGACTGATCCATCCCGCCAAACTTCTTTCCGAATTCATTTTTCATTTCAAAACAGTTTATGTAAGACAAAACCAAATCATGGTACATTGCCCCATTCCCCATCCTGAATACTACGTGCTCTAATAATACTATTTTACATTACATAATTGATAAAAAATACGAGTATCACTTACCTGTTCTGCGCTTTCCTAAGGTTTTCCTCGAGTTTTTCTAACTTTTTGGATTCCATCACGCTTCCCAATGCCTAAACACCTTTACGACATCCTTCGGTATTATTTCGGGTTTCCCATACATTAATTGAAACCCTCAAACTAACCCCAAAACTCTCATTAAGCATCCTCATATCTTGACAGTTTATTACTGTTTACACTGGCCAGCGTGTTGCCCAGTGTTTTATTTTCACACACTCAGCTCGGCCAGCGCGCTGGTCGACTTCGCTCAACACAGCAAAGATCGACTTGATTAAATCTGACCCAAACGACGTCCAAACACCCTACAACTTTAAGGAGAGTCTCACACAAGCTCTCACTACCCATGTGTGTGATCCTATCCACAACAAACTACCACACACCATCAACCAAAACACCACAACAACGACTTCAACAATAACAAGCCAACCTAACAACAACGACAACGACAACAGTAATGACGAAAGCTACTCTCCTTTATGTCACGGCTTCGCTATCCTTGAGTTCCTCCAGCTCATGAGCTCGTTCCCGAGCTCTCCACCTCTCGATTCCCTCTCGCTGTCGAGCTCTCTCTCTCTCTCTTTCTCTCGTTGTACATATATATATACCAGCAGTGAATGAGGCGGTTACCACTGCCTCGAGATGCACATCTCATCATCTCAAGGATTCTCCAAACTTATCCCATTTACCGCACTATCCAACGCACTAAGGCTTTTGTCCAGCGCATTGGCTACTGGTCAGACACTATTTCTTGATTTTTCTTCACTTTCCATGCACACCACCAAGTCCACTCACTACACACACTTTCTTATATTATATGTGTGTCCCATATTGGCCTCGTGTGACACTACGTGACCTACACATCACACTATACCATATTTTCCATTTAATATATATTTATATATATCAAAATATATATAAATATATCATTATACGTCTATAATTACATAATTCACCCCACTGAGCACACTCGGTCGTTAACACTATCCCGCGTCTCATGTGTGTCCTCCTTAACCCACACATGGTGTTAAGTATTCCCTCATTAATTCGGTTATTCATTTACACATACTAATACAGTCCATACAAACACAATACAGCACACTAATCCACGCACGCGTTAATCGAGACAAATCGGGCTTAACCACGAGCCTAACTCGGATTAATTACTGTTCGGATTAACACTAATCACGTGCTTAAGGTAACGGGTTGTTACATGGAGCGTGTGTTTAAGGTGCGTAAATCCCATTAGAAAACATTTTGAATATTTATTGTTATCAGTTGTCTTACTATCGTTTCTAGTTCAGTTTTTCATACTCAATTGCTACATTTGAGTGGAAAACAATTGGTTAAGTAACTTGAGTAGTTCACCGTCGGGTTTACTCTGTTGTGTGATACATGAACTGGCACGCTAGACCATAGCACGTGACACTCGTGCCTTCGTTAGATTGCGACTCGAGTTGTTGTCATCGGTGCACGTGTTGGTGAGTTGTGGTACGGACTGACCACCACGAGGGACAGTGATGCGCGAACACTGAGAACTCTTAGTATACCGAAGTATGGTGTAGTCTGTCTAAGATGAAGATATTACTTATGGATGCGTTGACCTATTTACACTTGCCTATTTATTTCGCATGTTTACTTAACATTATTATTGCCTTCTACTTTAAATGCTCGGAGGTTTTCTTTGAGAATTTACTCACTAAACTCGTCATATGTTTTGCTGTGATGAATGAGTGCAGAACTTAGTACCAATATAAGTAAGGGGATCCTATGTGACTATCTCTGATCGCCTACTGTCAGGGGCCTACTAGTATGTGTTTGCTTTTGATATTTTGTTTTATTTGGGTATCAAGGGCCTTGGAGAAACTTTGTACATGCATATATTTACTTTTGGGAGTATCTTGCTAATTGTTGCCTTATATACAGAGTACTCTATTCTGAGTTGTTCATAGTAGGTTGTTGTTATATTTTTACATGAACTTTATATATATCCATGTTGTCTATTAGGTCTTCCACTTAATTAACTGCTTAATACTGTAAAACTCTTGTAAAATACACCAAATTCTTATCGTGGTTAAACTGGCGGGAAAAGGCTAACTTAATGTAACGATTAAATAACTGGTTAACTCTATAATAGCATAAAAACTAGCTAGCACGCACACCGAGAACGTTGACGTGGCAACGACGTCAGCGGTGTGTAAGACCCAGCGGGTCAGTGATGTGGCATGGCTGCGGGACCCAACAACAATAGCGATCTCGAGGTGCAAGGCCACCACATACATCATCTCGCTAGTTTCCAAACCAAGTGCTTTTATCTTATCTTTGGTGGTTATCTTCAAATCCCATAATTTGTTCCAATCTCCAGCTGATTTTTGTATGTTTATGGCGGAGAAATTATCTGCTACCACTCTATATCCAGAATTGACCTAATATTGCCCATCATTCGAAAAATGTCAGATGAACTTGTTTTACCCTATGAGGCTTAGAAGGATTTGCTTGATTAGATTTGCATCACTAGAATTGAAGAGTTCTCCAACTATCTCAATGTCCCATTCCCTTTGAAAATGAATAAACATATCTTCAACTTACAAGTCTTCCAACCCTGGAATAGGTTCTGTTGATACTCGACTATTCTGGACATTTCTTAACCATGGATGGTCTATCTTCTTGATCAGCACAATGATGGTCTCATTTAGCTCAACTGGAAAATTCAAGTTTGTCAGCCACTCAATACATTGTTAGCTTACCTATCGTCCTAACCTGCCCAGACCTTCTGTTAGAAAGCAGGGTTAAAACCGTCGGACTCTGATCTCATTAATGTTTTGTTTTTCAACGTTTCCTATAAAAAATATCAATGTTTGTTTCTCTATCTAAAAAAAAATGTTTTTTCCTTTGCTCTCAAGGCATCCCTAATAAACTAATAAATAAATTGCTCAACGTGGACATGTGATTCTCGTGCTCTATAATAATTAGAAAAATTTTAAAGATTGTTTAATTAATTAATACACTAAGAGGAACTACAAAAGATTTTTCCATTACGATACGACTACATCAAGGATCGGCTTTAAACACATATCTCTTTACGCTAGTTTTGGATGAACTACCTAAGCATATTCAAAAGGATATACCATGGTGTATGTTATTTGCAGATAATATTGTTTTAGTGGACGAAACAAGAGATGAAATGAATAGGAAATTATAACTTTAGAGGAATAAATTAGAATCCAAAGGCTTTAAATTGAGTAGGACGAAAACCGAGTCCATGCACTGTAAGTTTAGAAATACAAGACATCGAGATGATGAAGTGGTAAAACTATGGGAAGTAAAAGTTCCTAATGTGAAACACTTATATCTAGGATCAATCATACAAAATGATGGCAATATTGAGAATGATGCCACACATAGAATCCAAGTTGGTGGAAGGAATAGAGGAGTGCAACTGGTGTAATATGTGACAAAAATATGTCTACCAAGTTAAAAGGAAAATTTTATAAAGCGCAATTAGGCCAGATATGCTCTATGGAAGTGAATGTTGGGCAGTAAAGTAACAACAATTACATAAAATGAACGTAATAGAAATGAGGATGCTTAGGTGGATGTATGGTAAAATTCGTAAAGATAGGATATAAAAATACAGAAATTCAAAGACAAGTATGAGTAGCACCAATTGATTCAAAGATCAGGGAAGGGCGATTGCGGTAGTTTGGTCACCTGCAAAGATGGCTTACAGATGCCCCGACTAGAAAATTTGATTTAATAAGAACTGAAAAAATTCAATGAGGTAGGAGTAGACCAAAGTTAACTTGAGATGTATTAATTATGAGGGATTTTTTTTGAAGCCTTAATTAGGATGGATTTGAATGGCTTAGATTGCTAGCCATCAATTGAACAAAATCGAGCACAATGGAAGAGTTTGATCCATATAGCCGGCCCCAATTAATTTGGGATTTAGGCTATGTTGTTGTTGTTATTGTTGTTGTTGTTGTTGTTGTGTAATTAATTAATACATTTTTTTTATTTCCAATTAATACATATTTGTTCGTGCATAAAATTATGTAGAATATATTAATTATGGAATATATATATATATATATGAATATATATATGGTTTTTTATGAATATATAAATAGTAATTAGATTAATTTAATTAATGATACCCTTGTCTTTCTGAGTTTCTAGTACTTAATTTTGAGACAATGTCTCCAAATTAATTAAGCATTCTTTTGTATAACAAGTTAGTTACAAATAGATCTGCTAGTTACAGCAAATACAAAATATTAATTTATGGTATGACAAGAGACTAAATAGCCTATCCCTTGTTCCATGCGTGCATTGTAAGAGCCCCTACTGATTCCCAGTTATATATTAATTAATTAATTAACCTTCAACTTTTGTAGTTTGTAAATCGGGGTACAGCTTGTTATTATTTCACATAAATATCATAGAATCTAGTTCTCGAAGCTTCAACCTTTTTTGATGAAAGAAGCTCAACTTTATAGGGCGTTAGCATGAAATACAACTTAAACGAATACTTTAGTCATTAAAATATTTTTCTATACAAACAGAACATATCTTTATAAATAAAAAAACCGAAATATTCCTACCAAAATAAAAAAAAAAAACCAAAGTACATGGGGATTGAAAAAGTGGAGTAAGGTTGGTCGAAGGAAATTAACATGAGAATTCAACATTATTGTTCGCGCATTAGTTGTAGGTCGTTGATAAAATATTTTAGATTTAAGATTTGGCTCCAATTAATTTGAGATCGGTGAGGCTTTTGATGTCATCATTTTCTTTTTTTAACTTCAGCGAGAGTTAAAGTCATAACTTAACCAAACTTTGTCTTTTGACAAGTGATGTTACATCTATCTTATCAGAGATGTTTTGGCATTAGTGTGTGTGCCTCATATAAAATGCATTTGATGATTTTTTTTGGTAAGGCTAAAGGCACCCAAATATGCCCCACATTCACCCTAACTATATGAAATGACATTTGATGATTACTTTTGGATATGGCTAAAGGCACCCATACATAAAAGGTTTATTTGGTTAAAATATCATAACATTTTATAATTTTTGTTATCATATCCTAACTTTTTTTAATTTGTTATTATATACCTTTTCTAAATTCATAAATTTGTATCTTAAGTTACTTTTTAACTTCAAATTTGATGGGGTGACACATAATTAATTAATAACTTCAAAAAGCCACCTTATCACCTATAGTTAATAAAATAATTACTAAATTTATTATTTAAGCTCATTACTTAGGTGTCATCTTTTCAAATTTAGAGTTAATAACTTAATTAGAAGACAAGCGAACTCGTTGGCTCATGATATGGCAAGGAGTTCGCAAAGTCATATTGGTACTAATTACTAGAGCGTGGCACCGGTTGATATACAAACAATGTCATAATCTGTAACCTGTGTTTGGCTTCAATAAAATTATGATTGTATATATATATATATAATATATATATATATATATATATATAAAATAAAAATAAAAACTTAATTAGGATATCAAATAAAAACTTAATTAGGATATAAATTTATCAATCTAGAAAGAATATGATATGATAACAAATTAAAAAAGGTTATGATATAATAACAAAAATTGTAAAAGGTTCGAATATTTCAACTAATTTGACTTACATAAAATGCATCTAACGTTGGCTTGCCCATAAAAAAAAGTGGGGTGCATATAGTGATCTAAAGACTTTAAATAATAACTTAAAAAAAATCTAATCAACTTCTCTTTTCACTTTCCCAACTTTTTAATAAAGTTTCACTCAGAGATGTATTTTTACAAAGGCAACGATGTCCATGTTTTTCCTCTCTAATTAAATTGTATGAACACTTAGTCCATTCATGTTACAATTGCGGCTTGTTTCGCTTTAACAAAAAATTGCGTCATATAATTGATAATTTAGATGCGTCATATAATTGATAGTTTAGATGCGTCATATATAATTCAATTCCATGTGAACATAGAGAGGGCTAGATCCTCTAGTAATTATGCACTACTGATAGGTATAATTCCCTAATATATACAAATAGATAAATATAATATTTCCAAAATCTAATTAAAGAGGTTTTTTTTTATGAAATGGGAATTTCCAAATCACCTAAAGAGTTAGGTGATTATTAATTACCTTTCATGTATAATAGTATTAAGAACGACTTGTAGACCACACTTGTAGAGCAGTGGAAAAAAAATCACAAAAAAAAATAAAAATAAAAATATTGAAGATATTAAAATAGTCCCACATCGACTACTTATTAAAAAGAAAAATAAAGTTTATAAATATGGAGTGGACGCTTTATCTTGTTTTGACATTTTGAAGTGCCTCACTTTCACACTTAAATCAAAAGTTGAAACTGAACACTAATGCATCGGTTGTTCCGAACTCCTCTTATGTTGGTGTGGGTGGTGTGATTCGAGACCATGATGGGGTGGTTCATGGGGCTGTTGCTCATAGGTTGGAGTGATGTTTCTCCCCGGAAGTAGCTGAACTACTAGCCATCAGATGGCTTGCGAGTGGTGGTACAACTTCAGTCGTCAAATTCGAAGATTGAGTGCGATTCTGCGTCTCCCACACCGAGATCTACAAATGTTGTTGCTCATGCCCTACTTCTAAGGCCGAAGTGCAATGTTTAGTTCTACGTAACACCTAAGTATGCCTCGTTTTGCAATGTTTAGTTCTACGTGACACCTAAGTATGCCTCGTTTCCTATGTCCAACTGTAATAAGTGACGTTGTTTCTTCAAATTAATAAAATTTGGCCATATGGGTTTTTTCAAAAAAAATTTTTTACTAGTTACCACACTCTTCTCACCTTATAGAGCCCTACATTATAAAAATCAAACAAGAAAAAAATGACTTAATTAATTTTTTAACTTAAAATAATTAATACTCAAAGCATCTCTGGTGAGACGGTAAAAACATCACTTGTCAAAAAGACAAGACCTCGAGAGGTTGTGGTTCGACTCCCACTTAAGTCAAAAGAAAAAAAAATTAAAAAAATTAATAATATTGTTGTAAACTAATTAAAGGCAAAGCCAGAAAGGTAAAGATAAAGAACTAGAAAGATAACAAGAGAAGAGATAGGGGAGAAATAGAGAGAACTTTCATTCCAATATGCTATATCCATTACATAGATGTGAGCTCTTTATATAGGCCATCAAAGATCATAAGTTACAATTACATAATGGTGAAATGTGTAACCACTCATAAATAATGGTGGAATGTGTAACCACTCACACATAATGATGGAATGTGTAACCGCTCACACATAATGGTGGAATACAAATGATTTGAATAGGAAGAGTCATCCACATCCATTTCATTTACAACACTCCCCCTTGGATGACACTTGTTAAGAGATTGTGCCTCGTTAAAACTTCTACTAAAAAAAACCTGTGGGAAAAATATAGTAAAAGAAAAAGAGTACACTATTCTCATAAATATTAAGATGAGTATAATATTGTTAAGATTGCCTCATTAAAAACCTTGCTAGGAAAACTCAATGGGATAAAATCATAGCTAAGGGAAAAAGAGTGCAATACACTAATCAATAACTCCCCCTCATGTGAACATGGGTGAAACTTGTTCAGTTTCTTTACTTGCAATGTTTTTAAGTTTATGCAAGCCAATACTATATGTAAGCCTTTTAAATGTCGTAGTTGGTAAGGCTTTTGTGAATAAATCAGCAAGATTATTGCTCGATTGGATTTGCCTGACATCAATTTCACCATTCTTCTGAAGCTCATGCGTATAAAAGAATTTTGGTGAAATATGTTTTATTCTGTCCCCTTTAATGAATCCTTCACTTAATTGTGCAATACATGCTGCATTATCTTCATATAATATGGTTGGAGAATCTTTTATTGAAGGCAATCCACATGATTCTTGAATATGTTCAATCATGTTTCTCAACCAAACACATTCACGACTTGCTTCATGAATTGCAAGTACTTCAGAATGATTGGAAGAAGTGGCAACCATAGTTTGTTTTACTGACTTCCATGATACAGCAGTATTACCACAGATAAATACATATCCCATTTGAGAACGGGCCTAATGGAGATCTGATAAAAATCCAGCATCAGCATAACCTTGGAGATTCAATTTTACCCCTCTCGAGTAAAATAAACTCATGTCACTTGTTCCTTGAAGATATCGAAAAATGTGTTTAACACCATTTCAATGTCTTCGAGTTGGTGAAGAGCTATATCTTGCAAGTAGGTTGACAGCAAAAGCAATATCGGGTCTTGTACAATTTGCAAGATACATAAGTGTACCAATTACACTTAAATATGGTACCTCCGGACTAATTAGCTCTTCATCACTTTCTTGAGGTCGAAATGGATCCTTATCCACTTCAAGTGATCTGACAACCATTGGAGAGCTCAATGGATGTGCCTTGTCCATATAAAATCTTTTTAATAATTTTTCAATATAATTTGATTGATGGACAAGTACTCCACTTGAAAAATGTTCAATTTGCAAACCAAGACAAAGTCTTGTTTTTCCAAGTTCTTTCATCTCGAATTCTTTTTTCAAGTATTCGGATGTTCTAACGATGTCGTCGTGGTTTCTCACTATATTTAAATCATCAACATATACAACAATAATCACAAATCCTATTGATGATCTTTTAATGAAGACACATGGGTAAAGCGGATTATTTACATATCTTTCTTTCAGTAAATAATCACTAAGACGTTTGTACCACATTCGTCCGGATTGTTTCAACCGGTACAAAGACCTTTGTAATTTTATAGAATGCATGTTATGAGGTTTTGATTTTATTTCATCAGATATTACAAATCCATCAGGGATTTTCATATATATCTCACTGTCTAGAGATCCGTACAGATATGCTGTAACGACATCCATTAAATGCATATCAAGCCCTTCAGAGACTGCAAGGCTTATCAAGAACCGAAATGTGATTGCATCTATAACAGGAGAATATGTTTCCTCATAATTGATGCCAGGTCTTTGTGAGAAACCTTGAGCTACAAGTCTTGCTTTGTACCTTGTAACTTCATTTTTTTCGTTTCTCTTTCGTACAAATACTCATTTATATCTAACAGGTTTTACGCCATATGGCGTTTGGACAATTGGTCCAAAAACCTCTCGTTTCCTTAACGAGTTTAGCTCTACTTGGATAGCATCTTGCCATTTTTGTCAATCAGGTCTTTTTTGACATTCGTCCACTGATCGTGGTTCTGAATCATCATCATTTTCACATATATCAAAAGATACATTGAAAGCAAAGATATCATTAGGAACAATATTATTTCGATCTCAAATCTTACCGGAGTTCAAATAATTTATTGAGATCGTATTATTTTCATCTTTTCCCTCTTCTTCAAGAGGTAATTGTTCCTTATCATAATCAACTTGTTCTGATAAATCCTTATCAAAGGATTCTTATGCTTTCTCAGGAGTATTTTAATTTGTATTTATTTTTACTCCCGTTTTCCTCTTTCGAGGAATTGTATCCTTTGAACCAACCGGTCTTCCACGCTTTAAGCATTTCGTTGGTTCTTATGCATTTTGTTGCACAGAGACATCAATTATTGCAGGAGAATTTACAGCTGGAATGTGTGATTTTGTGACTTGTTTTGCATCATTAAATGCATCTGGTAATTGATTTGTGATTTGTTGCAAATGAATGTGTGACGGCCCCAATTTCCCCATGCAATTAGGTACGCCCGGCCTAGACCCGTACAAGCCCCGAGTCATCACTCAGCAATCTGACGAGCCTAGTCAGCCTTTAATTTAATCAATTTGGTGATTTATGAAAGAGTTATTGCAAAAATTAAACAGCGGAAAACTAAACAATTAAAACAAAGGGGAAATAACTCAATCAAAGGAAGTAGAGGAATTCTATAAATGTGGAAAACCCCAGGTATTCATGTACAATTCGAAATGCAAAGGTACATGATACCAATCTCATCAAAATTTGCCAAGTTTAATAATCCTAAAACATATATAAATATATAAAACGATATACATAAAAGCAAAACATAAGGAAACCTATAGAATTGTCTCCAAATCCAGTCGATAATCCTCACAATAGATCCCCTAGGCAAGGTCTCTTGCCCTTGCTGTTCTCCGCTCTATCTGCACCCACCGTCACAAACTAGACGGTGAGTAACTGAATAAAATCGAATGTAATGCCAACAGAAGATAACAAGTAATTCATGATAATACAAGTAAAGCAGTCTAAATATCATGCGGTAATAAAAGACAGAAATTAAATAGACAAGATGCATGGATAAACAGACTAATAGATATCAATCGAAAGTCAAGTGTGTTCCAAGGAATCAAAAGAGGCTCATAAGTGGTCTAAACCATAGCATAACGGCGAAGACCTCGCGAGGTCTTCCCGGGCATCGACACAAGCGAAAGCACAGCTATGACTGGAAAGGGACTCGAACCCATCCACCCAGTACTCGGTGTCACACGGTCACTAAGGGTGGTCACACACTCGTGACCACGAGTGCCCGCGTTTTATCCCTCTAGTGCAGGTCCTAGTACTTTTGAGACGAAACACTTACGCCGGAAAACACACAACAAGAAATGGAATGGAATACCAATAATAGAGTATAACAAGACTGAATAAATGATAATGAATCACATGACATTTTCTTACTGGCTTATAAACATACAAATGCTTTTTAAGGCAATTGTACTTACCTGAACTATTCGCAACCCGGTATTCACTCCAAGACTCTAATACGTTCTCCGTGCGTTCTCGACTACCTGATAAAGTTTTGAATCTCGAATATTAGTTTAAGGCTCGCATTTAGTCTTAAGGTGTTTGTTTTACAATCATTTGTTGATTATGACCCAAACCGTTGTGGATTAAACCATCTCTATGGTTGTTCCTTTTTTTTTTTACAAAACATAACTCTTGTTGGGTCTATTTATCAAGTTTTATACTCATCTAAGTAAGCCTTTGATGTGAATACTTATTTGAGCCTAGACACATAAACTTATTCTTATATTTTACGCCTTCGTCTTGACCTCAAGTTGTATTTATTCTATTGGGCCTTTATTGGGTTTTACATAACCTATAAACACACTATTTGTAACTTGTTATAGACCCATATTATCATGAGTGTATTAGACCTTAATACAAATCCATATTCATTTAAACAAGTATCCATACTTTTTATCCTTTTTATTTATTCTCAAACATAACATAATACACACACCCTACACACATACATTTTCATTATACACACATATGTACAATTGTTGTGTACACCCCACTCATCACACACCCCACTGTTATGTGCACACCACACCCCGCTGTTGTGTGCACCCCACTGCTATTTACACCCCATATTTACATGTGTTAATGTCACTTTATTAATTAAAACTATATAATATACATTAATCTATTCTTTTACACCCACAACCATTGTGTACACCCCATTGTGGTGTACACATACACGCTGGTGTGTACACCCCACAGTGGTGTACACATACCCCCATTCATGCACCCCATGTACACCAACCCACCACCAAACCGTCATGCATACACCCCAAAAATTTATAAAAATCACATAAAATCATGAACCCGAGAGACAAGAGAGGAGGAGAGGTTCACCTAGGGTGAGACGTGGGGTCTCCGACGACGAGGGAGGTGGCAGCGACGTGAAGCCGAGAAGAGGAGATCCGAGAGAGAGAGAGAGAGCAACGAGAGTGAGAGAGGAGAGATCGTGAGTGAGAGAAAGAGATCGCGTGGCTGAGAGAGAGAGAGATGGAGAGACCGAGAGTGAGGGAGAGATCCGAAATGGAGGAGGAGAAGGGTGGGCGGCGGTGGTGTGTGAAGAAGAAGGTGAATAGTGGGTTTTGTTTGTTGTTGTTATATTTATATGGTCAAATGACCTTTTTACCCCCAACTTACTTCCTACACCATTTTTAAACCATTGCCCTTATGGGTCTTTTTACTTTTCTATTTATTTCTTTTATTACACATTAAAGTGTGTAACCATTCTATTTATTTCTCTTTTTATTACACATTAAAGTGTGTAACCATTCTATTTATATCTCTTTATTACACATTAAAGTGTGTGTGTGTTGTCACTTGCATGACTCTCCACCTCAACACACCCGCATCTCGAGGTCAATCTCATGGTTCCTCACCATTGAACTGTGTCAATTTAACAATTCCAATTCCATAGACCATATGTTGCGTAATTAACTAACTTCCGCGTTCAAACGACATTCCTCGGTCCATTTTTCCTTGTTCCGACTCTTGTAATTCGCGTAGTCTCGCCTTGTCTCGCCCACTAATTAATTAAATTAATTAAAAATTCATTTATTTGTATGTTTTACTTGTTTTTCTCTCCCGTTTAACTAGTCGAAACCTCACTTAATTAAATATCGTCCGAACGGCTCGAAACCCGTAAAATACTAAAATACTAATACACACAATCAAAGAATCATAAAATCACTTCAGTGTCGACTCCCGAAGTTTGAAATACTGTCCAGTATTCACGTAGCCGGGTCACAATTTCTGACAAGTGCAACACAAGTCAGTTAAAAAATTTGGGGTTGTTACAGAATGATCTTTTGAACTTCAAGTTCACACTGATTTGTTCGTGGATTATAATGTGATAAAGTTGATGCATTCCAATCAATTTCGCGCCATTCCTTTTGAATTGACTTTTTATCTCCCCGTAATGGTGGGAAAATTGCTTCATCAAAGTGACAATCAGCAAAACGTGTAGTAAATAAATCCCCTGTTAAGGGCTCAAGGTATCTTATAATGGACGATGAGTTAAATCCAACATAAATCTCAAGTTTTCGTTGTGGACCCATCTTAGTTCTATTGGGAGGTGGTATAGAAACATACACTGCACAACCAAAAATTCTTAAGTGCGAAATATTTGGTTGTTGACCTAAAATGAGTTGTATGGGGAATGTTCATGGTATGCAGTAGGCCTATAACGAATGATAGATGCTGCATGTCCCCAAACTGAAGTTGATAACTTAGTTCTCATGATTAAAGGTCTGGCAATTAATTGAATGCGTTTGATCAGAGATTCTGCCAAACCATTTTGGATATGCACATGTGGAACAGAATGTTCAATGGTAATTCCTATAGACATGCAATAATTTTTAAATGCTTGAGATTGAAATTCTCCGGCATTATCAAGACGGATGGTCTTGATTGGGTTGTCAGGGAATTGTGCTATTAACTTAATGATTTGAGCTAAAAGTCTAGCAAATGCAACATTGCGGGTCGAAAGCAAACAAACATGTGACCACCTAGTTGATACATCTATCAAAACCATGAAATATCTAAATGGTCCACAGTGAGGATGAATAGGTCCACATATGTCTCCCTGAATGCGTTCTAAGAAAATTGGGGATTCCACAACAATTTTACTTGGGGATGATTTAACTATCAATTTACCTTGAGAACAACTAGCACAATTATAATCACCTGCTGAAAATATTTTGTGACTCCTTAAAGGATGTCCATGCGAATTATTAATTATTCTTCGCATCATTGATGATCCTGGATGACCAAGCCGGTCATGCCATAAAATGAATGTCTTTGGATCATTAATTTTCTTATTTAAGACGACATTCGTTTCGACATGCCTTATATGAGTAAAATATAATCCAGAGGATAAAGCTGGAAATTTTTCTAACACTTTTTTTTCCCATTTGAAACCAATGTGACATAGAGAAATTCTCTATTATTTTCGGTCATGGTTTCAATGTGATATCCATTTTGTCGAATATCTTTAAAGCTAAGTAAATTTCTTCTGGATTTTTCAGAGTATAAGGCATTGTCAACATGAATTATTGTTCCCCTAGGTAATATAATATTTGTTCTTCCAGAGCCATTAATCAAATTGGAGATGCCAGATATTGTTTGAATATTAGCCTCAACTAAGTTCAAATTGGAGAAATATTCTCTTCTTTTGAGGATAGTGTGCGTTGTAGCACAATCAACAAGACATATGTAACGGCCCAAATTTTATTAAGGCCGTTATTTGCGTATTTTCAGACGTGGACGCCAGCTCAGGTTCACGGAGACGCCACGAACCGGCGAAGATACGCCTGGTTGGGCGGGAAGTATTATTTTTGATTGATTGTTTGACTAACTGGTGATGATAATGACTAGACTATGACTCATTACATCGCAGGTGTGGTTTAATATTGTTTAGATCGGGTGAGATTTAGTGTCGGGTATTCGCCTAAAAATGCGTGCAGACGCGGGAACCGGAAGGGCGAGCGACGGGAACACTAGGCGGGGAATGCGTTTAGTTCGATAAAAATAGAATAAATTTGACAAAATAGTAAATTGGTGGGCGCCTAGTGACGCGCGGGGTCGTGGTCGACACGCGTGGGTGGTAGTGTAGAGTGCACGCCCGAGTACGCTGTTTGCGCGCGCACAACGAAATTGTAGGCGCGAAAATATAGGCGAATATATATATTTATATATATATGTATATAAGTAATTTAAAATATATATATATATATATAAATATATATTAAAATCAAAAAAAAAAATGTTGTGAAATGACCAAAAAGGGCATTTGATGATGAAGAATGAGGATAAAAATGCAGGGGTAAAATGGTCATTTCACCCCCAAAATTGTTGATAAACACCACCGACACCCATTTTCCCCATTTTCGATCGATCGAAAGTGAAGAGAGAAGAGAAGCCGAGAGGAGAGAAGCCGAGGAGGGAGAAGGAGAGGCGACGAGCTCGTGGGATCGAGGCGAACAAGGTGAGTTGGTGTTGTTTTTGTTGTTGTTATTGTTGTATGTTGTGTGGTGTTCGGTGGGGGGGGCAAGGCTCGGACGAACTGCCATGGCAGTTCGTCCTAGGATGTATATGGCATGGGAGATGTCTCCCATGCCAATAGAAGAGGAGGGTTGGAGTTGAGAGCCAACCCAGTTGAAAAAAAAAAAAAAAAAAAAAAAAAAAAAAAAAAAAAAAAAAAAAAAAAGAGAGCAGACGCTCGCTCTTGAGAAGAAGAAGAAGGCCGGTTCGGCCCTCGAACCGGCTCCTAAACCGGCCGATTCGGCCTTGAACGGTCCGGTTCGGCCGAACCGCCCTTAAATTAAAAAAAAAAAAAAAGAAAATAAAGAAAAATGGAAAAGAAAATCCGTAAAAATAGGAAAAATTATGGAAAAATTCTGAAAAATCAGAGAAAATGTGAGAAATTAGAAAATGGTTGAAAAAGTGAATTTCAAGACTTTTGGGGTGGTTGGCACCCCGTGTAACTCGAAAAACGTGCTACAACTAAAAATTGGAATGAAATTCTAATTTTTATTGTCACGATATAAAATCAATTAGTTTGATGCTAAATCACATAAAATGACTTATTCGGACACCTGGGGACTTAGGAGACCATAGTCGGGTGTCGTGCGCGTATCTCGAGGCAAGAGCGGGATCGACCGGACGTATATCGAGTAATTGGAGTACGGTTGAGGTAAGTAAAACCCTTAAGTAACACACTCGAGTGTTTATTTATTTGATTTCATTTGATTCCAGCTATTATTGTTTATCGTTGTTTACTCTATTTCCATGTTCATACCTATGTTGCATTGGTTGGTTTTGTCATTCACCGCCGGATCTTCTCGGTTTACTCGTGATGTGTGGGCGGACTTGGGTAGGCTGGACAATAGGGACAGAATAAGGGTTCGGACCGGTGAGGGGTTGGAGAAGCCCACGGGGAATGCCGATGTCCGGATTAGGGTTCGGATCCCGCTACACGGCACACATCCATTATTGTTGTTTATCGATGTTATGTATGCATGCGTCTTAATTACAGTTGACTGTTTTACTGCGCATGTTTATTTAACACTTTATTGGCTTCACTTATTATAAATGCTGGTTTGTGTACTTTTGGGTTTTACTCACCTGGACTCGTCATCTACTTCTTGTGATGATTGAGTGCGGGATCTACTACAACCGGGGGCAAGGAGACTCTTGCGGACTATCTGTGACCTTGTCACCGACGGAGTTCGTCTTGTATGTTTTTATTTTGCTGTATTGACTTATTTTTGGGTTTATGGGGACTGTTTGAGATACCAGTGCATGAGTGTATCACATTTTGTTATGTTGAATACAGTGTACTTTACCGGGTTTTCCACATAGGATTAATGCTCTATAATTTGAGAAAATGACATATTTTAAGCTTCCATTTGTTTACAAATATTAAAATGTTAATTACTGACTAACTTAGGCTGAATTAATTGATAATGATGCTTAGTTGGGCGTGGGACACAGCTGACAGTTACGTGGCCAGTTGTGGGCCCACGTGGCCTTCCGTGGCGGACCAATGTGGGAATTGGGGCCGCCACATTTTGGTATCAGAGCTTAGGTTTGAGGAACCTAGGGAATGGAGTGTGGGTTATGATTAACTCTGATACCGTTACAATTTGGTATCATAGCGAGGGTAAACCTCGGGAATTGGAGTTAAACAAGAGTATAAAAATTAAATAAACTTAGATGTGGAAACCCGAAGTGATACCTAGAACTCTATTTGGGAAGTGATGCAAGGCGGGTAGATTCAGGAAATTATATATATATATATATATATATATATATATATGCGTATGTTTTGATTGTATACTATATAATATGCGCGTATGTACTGAGTCTGATCCATTGCACGTTGGTTGTGCAGTTTAGGATGGATAGACAGGCTCCTACTACTCCGCCCACTACTCAGCCAGAGGTTGGAGATACTAGTGATCATACCACTAGTGACATGGCTGATTTGCGAGCTATGATGCAGAGATTGACGGAGCGACGATTGATTCGACGAGAAGAGCAGCCTATATGCAGCGAGCTCGGATGGCCGAGTTGATGGAGTACATTCGGAGCTCGAGGACTTGAGCAGAGCACCGACCGCGAGCGTCGCACTGTTACCACTCGCACCGCATTAGCACCTGCCATTTGTTGCTACATAGGCGACTGGGTCAGAGACAGTTATAGAGAGGGTTGAGCTGTGGTGGTACCCAAGTAGAGACTACGGTGGTGACACCCACCACTACAGAGCAACAAGTAGGGACTTCGATTGCCGGGAGTAGGATGTCAGAGGCAGCGAAGATGGTGAAGGATTTTATGAGATTTAATCCTACGTACTTCACTGGAGTCAGTGATCCTGAGGTTGCCGGCCGGTGGTTGATGACACATCGACGACTACACCAGCTGTTAGAGGTACCTAAGGCGGACCAGACGCGTATCTCGGGGTATTGTTTGAGAGGTCAGGCAGCGGTATGGTGGACTACTTACACTGACATACATTCTACACCATCGACGTGGGCAGAGTTTCGACAGTTATTTCTCGATGAGTACATTCCTACTGAGGTGCGATTGAGGTGAGAGAGCGATTCTTGGGTTCTGACAGGGTACCATGTCGGTATCACACAATACATGGACCGATTCCGGTATCTCATGATGTATGCTATGGATGTGGCGAATACCGAGAGACTTCAGATCTATTACTTCATCCGGGGGTTAGATGAGAGGATCGGAGGTGTGATAGTCGCGACTGGTGCGGAGACGCTACAGATTGTGTATGATAGGGCATTGGCTCGCGAGACATACCTACGACACCGGGGTGAGCTTGGGGATAGGTCTGGCCAGAGTTCACATTCAGATCAGAGACCAAAGAGACGGAGAGCTCAATCTAGCGATCGGGAGAGCGGGATTTTCGAGCACGCGGGGTTCGGTGGCAACAGGATCATGATTTCATTAATGATCGTGATTCGAGAAACGATCAGTACGATTATGATGACGAGCAGATAGATTGGAGTCGCGAGGACGACCAGGATCAGACTGATGATCAATTCAATAATGACGATCGCCAGGTGGTACATGAGATTGTACCTATACTGCAGTACAACGATCGAGACAGATCGTGCCAAGACGGGACCAGGATCAAAGGGACCAGAGTTGGGGTCAGAGATCCAGGGATAGACAGGTTAGGAGACCAGAGACACGCCGTTGTCATCGTTGCGGTCAGATTGGACACCTCCGAGCGGATTGCGGGAGGACATCACTACCACCGAAGCCAGTGCAGGCCAGAGATAGGGTTCATGTTGTTGCACCGTCAATCCGGGAGGAGACTAGACAGACTGTTGTGGGTACGTATGAGTTTATTTACTTATTTTGTTGTTTTATTTTGTAAGTGTAGCTATTGTTTTATTACCTACGCGATTGCGGACGGTTGATGTGTTCACCGGAGGATGTTGATGAAGATTTGATTGATCACGCGATACACTAGGCCATAGCAAGGGCTATCGGGTGATTGACTAGGATTGGGCGTTATCACTAGCGGGATCCTAGAGGGATGGGTTCTAGGTGATTGGCCAGGTGATGCGTACACTAGTGGGATCCCGACGTACCAGAGTATGGTCTAGGATTGAGTCGCGGATGAGATGGTGATATCAGCTTATTTTTGCCAGTGTTGCGGTTTCGTGTTTCGATGTGGAGGTCTACACAAATTTCGGGACGAAATTCTCCCTTAGTTGGGAAGAACTGTAACGGCCCAAATTTTATTAAGGCCGTTATTTGCGTATTTTCAGACGTGGACGCCACTCAGGTTCACGGAGACGCCACGAACCGGCGAAGATACGCTGGTTGGGCGGGAAGTATTATTTTTGATTGATTGTTTGACTAAGCGTGATGATAATGACTAGACTATGACTCATTACATCGCAGGTGTGGTTTAATATTGTTTAGATCGGGTGAGATTTAGTGTCGGGTATTCGCCTAAAAATGCGTGCAGACGCGGGAACCGGAAGGGCGAGCGACGGAAACACTAGGCGGGGAATGCGTTTAGTTCGATAAAAATAGAATAAATTTGACAAAATAGTAAATTGGTGGGCGCTAGTGACGCGCGGGTCGTGGTCGACACACGTGGGTGGTAGTGTAGAGTGCACGCCGAGAGTACGCTCGTCGGCGCCTTGCACAACGAAATTGTAGGCGCGAAAATATAGGCGAATATATATATTTATATATATATGTATATAAGTAATTTAAAATATATATATATAAATATATATTAAAATCAGAAAAAAAAAAAATCAAAAAAAAAAAAAAAAAAAAAATGTTGTGAAATGACCAAAAAGGGCATTTGATGATGAAGAATGAGGATAAAAATGCGGGGGTAAAATGGTCATTTCACCCCAAAATTGTTGATAAACACCACCGACGCCCATTTTCCCCATTTTCGATCGATCGAAAGTGAAGAGAGAAGAGAAGCGAGAGGAGAGAAGGAGGAGGAGAAGGAGAGGCGACGAGCTCGTGGGATCGAGGCGAACAAGGTGAGTTGGTGTTGTTTTTATTGTTGTTATTGTTGTATGTTGTGTGGTGTTCGGTGGGGGGGGGCAAGAGCTCGGACGACCGCCATGGCGGTTCGTCGAGGATGTATATGGCATGGGAGATGTCTCCCATGCCAATAGAAGAGGAGGGTTGGAGTTGAGAGCCAACCCCGTTGAAAAAAAAAAAAAAAAAAAAAAAACGAGCGAGAAAGACGCTCCGCTCTTGAGAAGAAGAAGAAGAGGGCCGGTTCGGCCCTGAACCGCCCTTAAATTAAAAGAAAAAAAAAGAGAAAATAAAGAAAAATGGAAAAGAAAATCCGAAAAATAGGAAAAATTATGAAAAAATTCTGAAAAATCAAAGAAAATGTGAGAAATTAGAAAATGGTTGAAAAAGTGAATTTCAAGACTTTTGGGGTGGTTGGCACCCCGGTGTAACTCGAAAAACGTGCTACAACTAAAAATTGGAATGAAATTCTAATTTTTATTGTCACGATATAAAATCAATTAGTTTGATGCTAAATCACATAAAATGACTTATTCGGACACCGGGGACTTAGGAGACCATAGTCGGGTGTCGTGCGCGTATCTCGAGGCGAGAGCGGGATCAGACCGGGACGTATATCGAGTAATTGGAGTACGGTTGAGGTAAGTAAAACCCTTAAGTAACACACTCGAGTGTTTATTTATTTGATTTCATTTGATTCCAGCTATTATTGTTTATCGTTGTTTACTCTATTTCCATGTTCATACCTATGTTGCACGGTTGGTTTTGTCATTCACCGCCGGATCTTCTCGGTTTACTCACGTGATGTGTGGGCGGACTTGGATAGGCTGGACAATAGGGACAGAATAAGGGTTCGGACCGGTGAGGGGGTTGGAGAAGCCACCGGGGGAATGCCGATGTCCGGATTAGGGTTCGATCTCGCTACACGGCACACATCCATTATTGTTGGGCCGCCACAACATATGTCGCCATAATCTGAACAAAGAACTTGATGATCCATTTCTACATTGAAAAACAATATGGTATTAAAGAAATACCCTTTTCGTAATAAAATACGAATATCTCAAACTTTTTGGATCATTAGTCAACAAAAGCATGGTAAAATATCATAAAAATATTTGGGTATTGTATATATGACAATATTTAGGCAGCATAACCTTTCATACGTGACAAAAAATGTCACAATTATGAGCGCTCCTTGTCAATACTTATTTGCCCTTTCTAGTGGTGCACCACTTTTTATTTTGACTATCAATGGAATTGTCAATATGACTTTTACCATATCTTTTCACCTTTTCCACGTCCATAAATTTGTAATTGCGACCATGGTCATTATATGCAACATATGCTTCTTAATTTGAAGCTAAACCAATTGGACATGAGTGATATTATATTTATAATATCTTATTATTTTACTCAGCTACCAGGAGACAAGGATTCAATCCATAATTAATATTTAATGGATTGACGTGCGCGCTCGATAATTTGTTGCAGTAATACATCGAGGCGAGCCACGTGGCTTTTATTTGTCTCATCAGTCATATTTCTGCATAGCCTCAATATAGAGGTAATTGAAATTGCAGAATAATAAATGATATTTAACTGATATAAATTTTGTAGTGTGAAACCCAGCCGCTCATTTTGAGCCTTTTGGAGCATCACCAATTTTGGCCTTGATATAGATAACTCCATGAGGTGAAATGATAATATAAAGTGAAATATTCACTTTTCAAATCTCTAAAGAGTCTAAAGAGATATTTGACGAATAAATATTTATACGCATAGCCTTGCATATATACTTTATATATAATTTGAGCATCCCGTTGCCTTGACAAGTAATTAGTATTGTCAATATTGTTAAGGTAATTAATTCAATTATAATTAAATAAAATCTTTATGAAAATAGGGATAAACTAAATAGTTTTCTTTTTATACAAAATACATAATATACCATTAAATATATGTTCACAACTTGATTATTAATATGCAAAATGTACTACTTGTATGAGTTGGTGGGATAACCTCCAGGTTGGGTGGTGAGACGAAGTCTACTTAAAAACTATGCCTCCTCGAACGAGATAACCCGTCTCCCTTTCAATGTTTAGCTTTACCGGGGACAAGGCTTACCACTATCAACCCAAACTCATGACACTATTTGCAATATAAAAAAAATTAAGAATGGAGTATAATTAATCGTTTGTAGTATAGCGAGAAAACTAGTTATGTCACATATTGACTTTTGATTTTTGATGTAGAAGATCGTACAAGACGCAACTACAGAGCATACTTTCGCAATCGGTGACGTTATAATTCATAGTATATGAATAAAGTATGTATATAAAAGTGAAGCAACCAAGATAATATAGAAATAAATCTAACTCATAAAAGTTATACCTTCCTAACTTTGTCTCCTTAACAAGCCTTCTTGAACTTCAAGATCTCCTCAATACTAGAGCAAGATCGTGCTGATAACGTGTTGTAAACTAATTAAAGGCAAAGCCAGAAAGGTAAAGATAAAGAACTAGAAAGATAACAAGAGAAGAGATAGGGGAGAAATAGAGAGAACTTTCATTCCAATATGATATATCCATTACATAGATGTGAGCTCTTTATATAGGCCATCAAAGATCATAAGTTACAATTACATGATGGTGAAATGTGTAACCACTCATACATAATGATGGAATGTGTAATCGCTCACACATAATGGTGGAATACAATTGATTTGAATAGGAAGAGTCATCCACATCCATTTCATTTACAACAAATATAAGTTTTTTTTGGTATTAAATAGGGGCAGTGAAATTCTATAAAATTTGACTATTATATGTAATTTAATTTCCTTACGAATCATCAAAAGTTAAAGTTGGGTTCTAATTTTTCTGCCTTAAAGACTTGAAATACTTCGATATGAAGTTATGTTAAATAATAATAATAAAAAATAAAAAATAAAAAATAAAATCTTTAGACAGAAGAATTAAAAATCATTCTGCCCTAACTAATTCTCTACCGTTAAGACATTTAAACACATTAACCAAATGTGATAAAAGAAATTAATTTAATATCCAAGAAATGAAGACGTACGTCAAAAGTGATGAAGCAACGCGCATCTTAGTTGGTAACCATATTACACCATTAAGGGATCGATACCCTTGATGTGTTGGATTAAATTCGTACTTAATCCAACGATTGTTATAGCTCATAATCATCTTAACATTTTTTCTTCAATTTTCAATAAAGACAACCTGATATTTTCCTTGCAGGTTCCACCCAAATCTGATCGTCAAAAGTTAAAGCATATATTGTCCAGAGACGGCAGATTCTCCAATTAATCAATCCCTCCATCCCCCTCAAAGAAAAAGATTTAAGTCACTTTTGATTCAGAGTTGTTATTTAGGCGTGTTTGGTTAGGGGTGAGTTATTTCTCGAGAGATAATATACAAAAAGTTGGAAATTAATCTTATTTGGTTATCCAACTTCTCTACAAGTTATCACTTAACTTACATCCTTGGGTGTGAGATATCTCTTCCACCCCCCTTAGTGGAATTATCTCTCAGGAGTTATAGACATAATTATCCTTCATTAAAGACCTTTTTATTACACATCTCTCTCTTTTGTTTGAAGGTCATTTATGTTAATTCATATTTTTTATTGTTTAAAAATTCAAATTTTCCCTCCAAGTTTAAAGTTAAACCAAACATGAAAATGTTATCTCCAATGAGTTAACTCGAAGGAGATAACTTTGAACTAAAGCCAAATGATCAAAAATATCCTAACCTTTACAAGTTGTATCAATTATATCGTAACATTTGGAATTTATCAATTATATCATAACCTTCGAAATTTAGTATCAATTATATTCTCAACTAATTTAGACCCTTTTTTTTGCCCACACATCATTTTTTTTTTAATTTTTTTATTATATCATTTAAAGATTTATTCAAACTTATGCATTATAGCTTAATATTTTTTTTTTATGTATTCATGTATATAATACACATATAGTAATGTATGTACATATACTACTCAATCATATACATATAATCTAAGTACATAATTTTATTCAAGTACATAATTCTTTTGTTAAATTAAAGAACTATGAGTACCTTTTAATAAGTTTTATATGTTATTTTCGTATGTATATACACATGTTTCAACTAATTACTATTTGTGTTTTATAAATAACTAAAAAAATTAATTAAGGTATTAATGTATCATTGATTTATAAATTTTTTTTTTGTGAGTTCTCGTACATTAATTCAAACACGAGGCTTACAAAATTTTAATATGGAAATTGATCAATATGGATGATCATGAAAAGAAAGGTAGAAGATTATGTTAATTTCATAGAAAAAGTGTCCAAAATTAGTTGAGGATATAATTGATACTAAAACGAAAAGATTATGATAGAATTAATAATTTTCAAAATGTTATAATAGAATTGATACAATTTGCAAAGGTTAAAATATTTTTGATCATTAGACTTTGAACTAATACGGTAAAATAGTAAAAACGAATTAAACAAGACCTTAGATGTGCTGGCACACATCTCAATGTATGTCCAAAAAGGACCTCGCGTGTGAATCGTGATCACTTTCCAAGAAAAACCGTGGAAACTCCAGTTGTACATGTCCTTAAAAAAGAAAAAGTTATGTCTAAAAAAAAATTAGATCAGTGTCTAATCAGTACTAATTATATAGTATCAAACAAGGCTATAAATACCCTCTTAGACATCTACTTAATCCCCATCAAGCAATCTTCATCAGTCATCACACTTCAATATCTCCTAAACATACAGAGACTTTGAAGTGAAAATCTTTGATATATACCTACATATACAGTAATATTAAGGCATATATATAGCTATGGCCAAACAGCGCACTAACTCATCAGTTCAGCACAAGTACTACTCCGGTACTAAGAGCAATTACAACAACAGTGCTATGGAGTCATCAATTGGGCAGAAAAGCTATGGGTCTTCGGATCCTAGTAACGGGTACGGAGCCCCGGTTTTATTCACTCCAACTCTGTTTCTCCAACAATCTGATCAAAGTTTCAAGCCTTCGTTGCATTTGGTCGACCCGGATGAGGGAAAAGTGGCTCTGGTTGATATCAAAGAAGGCAAGAATGTTAATGAACGAGCTTCCAGTTTCATTCAGCGCAGAAGAGCCATCTGGGCTACTAACTGATTGATCAGTATGTAAACGTCTTTTTCTTTTTGGTAATGTTTAATTAATGATCAAAAGTAGTAATCATACACATGTTTGTTCTTAGTAAATAAAGGTTTATTGGTAAGGTTTGCTCTTTATTTTTCCTATATGTGCGAAGTACTAACGAATTGAAATGTCTCATTATTCATAGTGAAAATTAATATATTTTCTTTTCTCCCTTCAATTACATTTTTTTTTTTGAACAATCTTCTATCACAGTTAATAATAAGATTTTTTTTTTTTCTGAATTTTGTTGACGATAG
The DNA here is from genome assembly GCA_039657345.1 of Stephania japonica. Lineage (NCBI taxonomy): Eukaryota > Viridiplantae > Streptophyta > Magnoliopsida > Ranunculales > Menispermaceae > Stephania > Stephania japonica. Next base: position 42,331,353 of record CM077561.1, read on the forward strand.
AAAACATATATTTTTTTTCTTAACGAGTTGATGGAGGAGGCATCACTTTGGCAAAATGAAAGGTTTAGGGAGGTCTTGATTCCAAATAAAGAATTTGATAAGAAAATTGGCCTGGTTTATAACTCAAAAAAAAATTGCCTAGCGAGCCATTTCCAATACAGTACTAATTAGCCCATTGGCTACAAATACACTAAGATGGGTTCCCGAACATTCGATGTTATCAAATGTACTCTGTTTAAAAATGTGATTTCAAGAGTCCCATGGTATTCAGGGATGTAAGTGGCAGGAAATTCTCACGGGGGACGGATGAGAATTTTAAATGAGGATAGCAAGGGGAAGAAGACAAAATCTCATACCCATATAAGGATATGAGTAATAATTAAAGAAAAATGATAATCTAACACACTTTTTTTTTTGTAGGAATAATCTAACACATTTTTAGGGTATATTTAGAGCGCACACTTTGTTTTTAGCTCATTTATGGTATTTTGAGTCTCCGAAGGGGTGCGCCCTACATCTAACAAAACACCTAGGGAGACTCAAAACAAAGTGTGCGCCCTCAAGTGTGTTAGATTATTATTTTTCATAATTAAAATATATCCCTCATTGGGATCTCTGGGGAGAGATTACCGATAAAGATCCTCATATATCAATTTATACACCATATGATATTTATGTCAATTTATACACCATATAATATTGGCAAAACCCATCATTTAATTTGTAAATTGATATGCATCAACTTCATGGGTGATCTCTCCGATGGGATCCCATGTATCAATTTACACGCCATATGATATTTATGTCAATTTATACACTATATAATATTGGCAAAATCCATCGTTTGGTCTCTGAACTTTTTGATTTTTATGCTTTGTTTCCTCAACTTTAATTACTACACATTTGACTTTTGAACTTTCACAAATATCTACATTTAGTCATATATCATTTAAAGTCTTAAATTCTACCAACGTGAGTAACAAAAGTGTCGCGTAATTAGTCAAGAAGAGTAAAGTGGTTTATATTACTGAACCGAGCGGCTCACATCGACCAACAAAAGTTGAAAAAAAATTCTCCAAAAGCATAAAAAAATTCAAGTTTAAAGACCAAAACATAAAAAACTCAAAAGTTCAGGGATCAAATGTACAATACTAAAAGTTCAAGGACTAAAAGTATAAAAGACTCAAAGTTGAAGGACCAAAAATTATGTTTTGCCTATAATATTACATAGTTTCCAACCCAAAACACTCATTATACACATAACAAAAAAACTGTAATGAGATTTATAATTTTAACTTATTTGGTTAACTATATGTTTTGTTTTGAATTGTTTGCAACTACATTTATATTTTATAAATTTAGGATCAAATGTACTGAAAAAAGAAATTATGATCAAATGGAAAAAATTGCAAAACCTTTTTTTGTAGAATTCTCTTTTTTTTTTGGACCCCTAGGAGTTATTGACTTTATATATAGTATATATTATGAATTTGTAACTTAGGTGTGTAGTCAATTGAGGATTTGGACGGCTTTTAAAGGACTTTTTATTGGAATTGATTTTTATGGATTTTCGGATTTGTGTAGATTTAGTTAGATTTGTGTGGATTTCAACTAAAGTGTTAGATGGATTTTGATGGAATTAGATGACTTCTATAACAAACTAATCATAAATTGTGCGAGACTCGAGAAATATCTAGCGGTCATGACTTAAAATTGTCTAACTCACTATATATATCTTCTCATCCAGCGGATTTAATGAAATTTGATCGAACGAAGAGAGAAGTTTCTTATTTTTATTTTTTGGTGACCTTTGTTTTCAAAAACAGAGCATCATTGGGGCATGAAGGCATTTGGTGAACCCATGTTTTCAGATTTCTTCATTGGTTCTCTGCACTCAAAGGATCTTTGTTTCCAATTATTCAATCCATCGATTGAATCTCTGTTTTCAATGATTCAATCAATTGATTAAAACACCCCAGTGGAATGCCTTCATGGGCTCGATTTGTTCGACGACATCTACGTCGTCCTTGAACCTGTAAGAGCAGATGCTTCTCCACTCCATGCAATTCTTCCATTGCTCTCGATCGATCGATTGGAAAATTTTTTCGATTGAATATTGATTAATGAGAATTTTGGGAACAGAGAGAAACAGAGATGAAAAAAATGAGTAGGCGTATTGACAATTTGGAGGCAATCGAAATCCTCCGAAATCTTAACTTCATAGGTCGGAGAATTTGGATTAGACATTGGATAGAAATTTTGACAAAAATCCATCAAAATCCACCTTTCCCTCAAATTCATCAAAATCCACAAAAAATTAAAAACCCTTGACTTTTTAAATCTCCACGCAAATCCATCCAAATCTAAATTAAATACAACATAATTTTTTAAAAGTTCATAACAATCCATTGAAATTCAAATTAAATACACTCAGATTTCAAAATTCTCCAAAATCTTTTCAAATCATCAATTGAAATACATCCCTTTAATTATTGACATTATTATTTTTTTCTTGAAGAGTTAATTATTGACATTATAGTTTTTTTTTTTTTTTTATCACGACATTATTGTTTCTTAACTCACAAGAGTTAGGAAGGAAAAAAAAATATATATATTGATCATTAACCATAACAAACTTTAATCCTTAATCTCAATTCTCAAATTAGATGGATCGACTACAAGGATTAAACTCTTTTATAATATACATGATATATAGGGTACTACTACCATGGAAACCAAATATATACATATAGGAACCCCTCAAAATGCCTTGTACATTAAATGTTTTGTGCACTTATGTCGCATCCATTAATGTGTTGGATTGAAATCCAATAGTTATAAATAATGTACCCATGATACATTTTCTTACTGGGACTCTCCATCCCCATGGAGATCCCCAATAGGGGATGAAATGGAGAAATAATTTTCCTTACGAGATAAGACGGGTATGGAGACGAGGATGGGTGATGAATTCTTAAGTGGGGATGGGGATTCAAAAAAAAAGAAAAAAAGTGAGGGATGGGGACGAAGATGAGGTCCCTATCCCCTACCTTACCCATTTGCATCCCTACGTAGGAAGTTGTCCCTTTGTGAGGTTGTTGCCCCCCCTCGGGAGGTTGTTCTTTCCATTCGTATGGTTGTTGCCTTCATTCAAGAGGATGTTGCATCGTGAGGTTGTTGCCTTCCTTCAAGAGGATGTTGTCCTTATTAAGGAATTGCTCCATGCTTTAGAGTATTGTAATATAGGACAATGCTATTTGTCAACACATATCTTAATGAAATCCACACCATTGTATATCGAATGTAAGTACTCAAAATATATCAAAAAAAAAACTTTTCTTTTATATATAGGCCTAATAATAAAAAAATATCTTAACCTTTACAAGTTGTATAAATTATATCATAACTTTTAAAATTTATCAATTATATCATAACCTTTAGAATTTAGTATCAATCTTATCCTCAACTAATTTAGACCCTTTTTTTGCCCACACATCTTTTTTTTTATTTTCTTATTATATCATTTAAAGATTTATTCATACATATGTATTAAAGCTTAATATTTTTTTTATATATATTTATGTATATAATACACATATAGTAGTGTATGTACATGTGCTACTCAATCATATGCATATAATTTAAGTACATAATTCTTTTGTTAAATTAAACAACTATGGTACTTTCTAATAAGTTTTATATGTTATTTTCACATGTATATACACATTATTCAACTTACTATTTGTGCTTTATGAATAACTAAAAAAATAATAATTAAGGTATTAACATATCATTGATTTATAAATTATTTTTTTTGTGACTTATTGTACATTAATTCAAACACGAGGCTTGCAAAATTTCAATGTGTAAATTGATCAATATAGATGATCATGAAAAAAAAAGTTAAAAGATTATGTTGATTTCAAAGAAAAAATATCCAAAATTAGTTGAGGATATAATTGATACTAAAGCAAAAAGGTTAGGATATAATTAATAATTTTCAAAGGTTATGATAGAATTGATATAACTTGTAAATGTTATGATATTTTTTATCATTAAGCCTAATATATAATGTATTTACCCATTGTACCTCATGAACATCAATGCAACAACTTAGATTTCATTGAAGAAAAATAAATAAATAAATAATGCAACAACTTTAAAAAAACAAAACAAAAAAGGCCGATTTCAAGCCGTAATTTGAATCTACGCTACTACTTAGATTCCAATTCAAATTCAAAGGTGATGAAATGGAGACCATCTCTGCTTTTTTACGTTCATCGAGTCGACGATGGTCTTGAATCGACGCGAGAGGTTCGGCATTGCATCGAATCGTGTTTGATTTGCATTCAAGAGCGATGGTGGCGTTAGACGTGATGTTGAACGCGATGGATATTCGAAGAATCTGATTATGATTTCTCAGATTCAGATCGTCATCGGTGGCCGAGTCGCGGACCAGTTCAATGGATCTGATTTTGTTTCTTCTTCAATCATTGGAAGGGGAACCGGTATTCTCTTCCGACCTTTTTTTGATTGATGTTGATGAATGACTTTAACTTGATTGGAAATTTGATTCTAGTCGTTGCAAGGTCAAATGATGCATTCGTGTTGCTTCCAATGTTGAATTCAATGTTCTAACCGAGTTGTTTTCCGATTACTTTAATTTCCGGTACTTTAATTTGAAATAGCATCTAGAATCAAATTACAAGTCTGATCAAGCACATTAAGATTAAAAGAAAATTTGATTATGCGAGTCAAGGGACGAAATTAAACAAGGCAAGGAATGCTCCATTTCTAGACTTGTTGAGAATGATTTTGATGCGTGTTTCGACTTTTGAGTAGGATAGCTTGATGGTACTTGTCATTGAGCCTCTAATCGATAGGTATAGGTTTTCAATCATTTGTATGTTGTGTTGAGGATGTGTGGACCGAATATAGCCTCACATTGGTTAAGTGTGACTTTATGAAGAAGAACATAATTAGTGTGGATCTCTCCCCAAATATTACCGAGGCCTTTAGGAGTAAAAAACCCTACACATATGAGTGCAAGGTGGCTAACTTGAGGACAATATTAGTACTAGTGAGATCCACATACTGTAGATACTGGCGTTGGCAGGCCCAACGAGTGGTGTCTAAGCCAGTGGTTCGGTTGAGATGTGGCACCTTGGATGGATTTCAGTCCAAGGTGAAGATTTTTTAGGACGCGTGGACCAAAATATAGTCCCACATCTGGATCTTTCCCAAATAGTATCAAGGCCTTTGGAGTAAAACTCCACACATGTGAGTTGAAGGTGGCTAAGTTGTGGACAATATCAGTGTTAGTGAGATCCATGAACCTGCAGAAATAAGCGCAGGCGTGCCCAACATGTTTAATAGTTGTTAGCATGCGTAATTCATTTGATCTTTATTCACAAACTATGAGGTTATGCTAACTTGCCATAACAAAAGCATCACTTAAAAAAGAACTTATGAAAAGATAACATGAAAATAAAGTAAAGCAGCAAGAAGAGAAAAGTGCTATTGGAAGGCGAAGGCACGGCTGAAAATTGATGGAGAAAGATATGGAGAATAATCTTTTCCTTGCTTTGCTAGTGAGAAACATGGCAGAAACTTGAAATAAAGCATAGTGTCAGCATCCCTTTTTCGAATAAAGTTGAATTGAATCTCTCTTTCTTTATCTTGATTGTGAATTTGCACATTACTACTAGGGAGACCATTTGTTTTGATGAAGTATAGAGTAATAGTTAAGATAATTAATTAGGCAACTAAAATAGTATTATATCTAGGACTCATTAGGTAGCATTATAAGCTATAACTAAGCTACTGAATGAAGTAATAATTTCACTGGACAGTGACATGAGGACCCTTTGTGTGAAACAATGCAAAAGATAGTACCTCAAAGGTGAGAACAAGCTTCGTCCCAATGGATTCCATTTATTGGATGTGTCCGCAAACTTGGGAAATCCCCAACTTGATTGAACAAATGAAACCATCAAAAGACTTGCTTTAGTGAGCTGCAGTGACAGGTGGTTGATGTCTTCTAGAGTTGTGTATTATGTGTTCCGCTTGACCAGATTAGTAGACACTTTCATTCCTGACATCAGTTACTCCTAAACCGAAATCAAGAGTCTGTTCCCGCAATTCATCGTAGTTGGTACTCCAAGGAAAGAGTACCTGTTCACCATTTTATCCAGGTATTTCATCTGTAAACAGAGATGGATATAGGAGCAGTTAGACATGACAAGAAAGCGCACAGGAAGTCCTTTTATGCCAAGTCTATGAGTATCTTTGTAAATATATTTAACGGGGTTCTGCGTCCGATAGGCAAAGACATGAGGAATGCAGGCTTCCTGCCAACCCTGGTAAGATTGTACCACTACTATCCAACCATAATGAACCAAAAAAACTCAAAGAAGATGTTAGACGGTTTAGCTCCGCCTGGGCGGACGGCAAAATATTTACTTAGACCTCCGTAAGAAATAATTTAATTTATGTAGTGACCCCTCAACTATAAGCGGCATACTTTCTCACCTATAGATTCTCATCACATATTTTCAACTCCACACATTTTGTAAGAAAAAAATATTTTCAAGAAAACAAATAAATAATATTTTTGAAAAAAATAAATCAATATATAATATTTTTAATAATTATTTTCAAGCCCACCGCTTGCCTTATTAAGGGTTAGGCAGTGGAAACCTCCAAACGCCTAAGTTGGCGCCTTGAAAACACTGTTTCCGACAGATTTAAACAAAAGGATGGTGTCCTTTGATTGTTGTTCAAGAAGGTAGAAATGTTAATAGTCGGGCACTAGACTGTATTGGAAAGATGAAACATGAATGATCTAAATAATAGTTCTTATCCGTAATTCTTATCGCATGTTATATTTCCTTACAAGTTAAGTACCTGTTTCTGCTGGTTTTCATTTCTGGATAAGCAGTTAAACATAGTGTGTGGAAAATGGGAATGGTCCTTTGGGAATTAGATTTTTTAGACATCAATCAGCAGTACTATTTATGGTAATTGGATCTGTTGTGAGATGAATTTCCATTAGCTTTTATAGTTTGTATTTTTCTTGAATAAGTGATCAGTCTACATGAAATCTCATCACATCTACATCCTGATCTAATGTCTAAGCATGCATGCCATATACTATATTCTGTATGTATTGTGTTTGTCCTTGTATGATTCAGGAAATTATTTTGGCGACTTGTGATTATTTTCATTATTGTTCTTATCATCTGTTATTTATTCCTTTGTTTTCCTTCAAACAACATTTTATGTTCAAGTCATCATAAAAAAGTTTCAGCAAAATGTGAAACAAGAGCTTTATACCTTAACCAATTCCATGTAGATTAAAACCAACTGCTTTCAGAACAAATTAAGTGAGATATAGATCAATTTATTCAAATTCTAACCGCATATATGACCTTTATTTTCATTGAGTTGCTGAATTAAGGGAGGAAAAAGAATCTCAGCGTAACTGGATTTAATACGATGCAATTTGTTTGGCTTACCTAGTATTGGTTTTTGTTCTAAATCCTCAAACTGGAAAGTTTGAAAACTGTATCCAGTGAATCTCATAGGAGTTTTTTCTGAAAAAAAAATCACATAGGAGTGGGACCTTTTTCCTTTCAAGTGGATTTCTCTAGTAAAGCTCTTTCTTTTCCCATCTCACCAGTAGGCTAGTAGCCCTAGTTCCTTATTGCATATATATTCATAAGTGTGAAAATACTAAAAAAATTACTAATCCTAGTTACATGAAACTCTTACTAAATCGTCCTACATCAGAATCAGATAGCATCTTTTCTACCAATGTGTTGTTTGATGAGTGTTCATTTAGGTATGATTTAGTATAGGATATTAGGAGTTAATGGATTATATTTATCTTGTTTTAAAGTGATAAATGTTTGTTTGATGTGTTTCAGGGAGTTTATGAGTTGGACGTTTTTGGGACCGAAGGCATGTGTTGAGCTTAATTGACAGATGTTCAGTTCATATGGCATAATTTTCACATCCGAAGTCGGAATGACTCACTGTTGGTCTTGTTGGAAAGAACACTTCGAGAGGGACATTTTTATCTCTCACAAACATCATGAGATACGGATTTGAAGTGGCTCAAAAGTGTGACACACAGTTGGCAAAGTTTGGCTAAGTTCCTTAATGACCCCTCTTAAGTATAAAGGTCATAACTTTCTCATCTCAAATTCAAATGACTTTTTGTTTCCTTTGTTTAAAAGTAGACTCCAAGCTGAACATTTTCATGTCTCATAAGCCTCTTTAGATTCGGCCTCTAAGTGGTCCGAAATTGCGTTGCAATGCAGAGAAGAAAAACACGTCGTGAGGACTCTGTGATGAACAAATTCTCACGGTGTGATTCACATACGAGTTATCCTGAGAGCTAAAAAAAAGACGTCGTGCTTCACAAATTCTCACGGCGCTGTCACGACGTCGATACCTGAAAACTCGAAATTTCGAGATTTTTACCTATTTTTCAGGATTTTTATGTTTTCAACCCACTTTGGGGTCTTCTTATAAATACCAATCTCTAATTTGAAAAGAACTCTTGTTTTATTTTCATTTTACATTAGAAACTAAATTTTTCGCTTGATTATGTCTAGCCAATCTCCTTCCTCTAGGTTGAAGGTGCATCGGTCAAACTTTGCGACTTGAAAATCTTTTATGATGTTTATTTTTATTTAATTCTCTTAATTTTTTTCTATGGTTTATTCTCATTGGTATTGTTTTTAACCATAGGGTTAGATTTGATTGTATGTATAGCGTTGTGCATGCATATTAGGTTGACTACCCTTAGTCATTGAAGTCGAAACGTCCGTCCTTATGCGGTAGACTCAAACTTGTGACAATTGGCCAACCGGTCAAGTACCATAGGGATCTAGGCTAAATCGGGAGCACTAACGATTCAGTTGTCTAGGTGTAGTGTCTTCACAGACCTAGGTAATACGGCCAACGCGTTAAATCTGGAGCTCTAGCGATCAAGTTGCGTGTTTGGTTAGGGAAGTAGTCAACGGTCGTATTTTAGCTGCCGACATCAGGAAGTGTGAGGGACCGAGTGCGTCATCGGGTCTATAGCTGCACTAGATCATAGGTCAGTCTCATATCTTTTATAAACCAAGGATTAAAGGAATCAATCCCAAGTTGTATTGCGAAGACCGTGAAGCTAAATACCAAGATTTTCTTCCATTGCATTACTTTATTTCCAAAGTTTTCAAAGTTTCGAAAAGTTTTACAAAATCCATTGTTTTCTCTTCTCCCTTAGAAACCTAAGTCAGTAACCCAGTCCTTGAGGTTCAACCCCGAGCTTGCCACTACTGCAATCTTTTATAGTTTTCGGTCTAGAAATCAAGAATTATATTTGACGTGTTACGATGTGCGTCAAATTTTGGCGCCGTTGTCGGGGGATTGATTTTTCTTTCATTGATTTTTTTTGTTGTATATTTATTTATTTATTTTTATTTTTGTATCTAGCCCCTTGTTCCTAATACTTTTACAGGAAATTTTTCAATAGCCTCCTACTACTACCATAATTATGATCGATTCGAAAACTCATACTATCATGATATGAATGGGGTAGGTATGTCATATAATGGACATCAATTTACTAACTCGCAATCTCAACAGGTTAGGGCTTGTGATTTTTGTGGGGAATACTCTCATCCCACATATGATTGTCCTTATTATCCAAGTCAAGAACCACTGTTTCAGAATTTGGATCAACAAAACACCTCTTTGGAAGATATGATGAAATAGTTACTGGCTCAGGTGTAACAAATACAGGAAGATGTTATAAAACTTCAGCATTCAAATTCAAAGTGGGAAGATTTAATAACTCAATTTAGTCAAATGACTGCTACACTTAAGAATTTGAATGACAAGGGAAAGTTGTCTCGACAACCAATTTTTCACTTAAAGGAGACCTTGAATGTTGTTACATCAAAAACTGTTATGTTGGATGAGTTATCGATTATGGACGAGTATTGGAGCGAACCACAGGAAACACTTGAAGTTTCTTTACATGAGCCAGACATTGACATTGCATAGAATGAAGCGAATGAAATTGAGAAAGAAATTGAAGTCATGTAACGATCCGAAAATTTATGTTATTTTTGTGTGATGACGTGTATTATCAAGTTAACTCGTGTCTGTGTGATAGGGCGGTGACGTCGATAAACGAATAGTGATCGCCTCGAGAAAATGTATCGAATGGGTTTCGACAGGCGAATTACCGGTTTACGGTATTATAAGGGAAATACATTTAAATAAAACACTGAAAAAATAATAAATTAATATTCGCCGAGTGATACACGGGGTTATAGGCGACACATGTAGGTCGTACGGTAGGGTGCACGTCCAAATATACTCATTGGCGCGCAAGACGAAATTGTAGGCAAAAAATATATTTATATATGTATATGTATGCAATTATATATATATAAATATATATTAAAAAAATCAGAAATTTTAAATGCAAATGACCAATAAGGACAAGCTGTTTATTAAGTAATGGATAAGAATGGAGGGGCATTTTAGTCATTTGACTAACCCTCCAAAATATCCACACACCACCACCCTCACCATTGAAAAATCGAAGAAGAAAGTGAGGAAGCCGCCGAGAAGGAGAGAGAGAGATCGAGGCCGAGTGCTCGGGGAAGCGACATTGGCGGTGTTGGCGAGGTGAGGTAAGTGTTAATGTGGTGATTATTGGTGTCGTTGTTGTTATTGTTGCTTCGTTGTTGTTGTTGTAAGTTTTGGGGAAGAGGCTCGGACGAACTGCGTTGCAGTTCGTCTGAGGACGACGACCGCAGGGGAGACTACTCTCCTGCCTAGATCGAAGTTGGGGTTGCTCTGTTCCGCTGTGAAGAAGAAGGGGGGGTTTGATCCCCCCAAACCGGACTGAACCGGTCCGGTTCAGCCGAACGGACCGGTCCGGTCCAGGGATCAAACCCCACCCAAAAAAAAAAAACATTGCTAGAATCCCAGAACAAGCAAGGAAGAAAGAGAAATGGGTCGGGTCACTTGACCCGATTCCGGTTGGTCAACCGGGTCGACCGGGTTGGCCGAGTCGGTCGACTCGGGTTTGACCGGTCAGGCGATCCGGGCCGACCCGATCGGGTCGGGTTGGGTCAGACCCGACCCAGTCGGGTTGGGTCAGACCCGACCCGGGACCCACAATATTATATTAATAAATAATTATTTATTTTAATTAAATATATTTAAAAGGATTTTAAATTGAAATAAAATTCCAGAAAATAGGAAAAATTCATCAAAAATTCTGGAAAATTATAGAAAATTATATTCTCATCAAACAAAGAGAAATTTGGAAATTTCCATGAAAATGAAGTATTCGGGGTTCTTATGACGCATTTTGTCGAGGTTTTTACCTTGAAAAGCGTAAAATTGGCAAAAATAGCCAAGAAATTTAGAAAAAAATTATTATTAAGGAAAATATGGGAAATGGATTTAAAAATCCAAAATTTTTCAAAAAGGCCCTAACATGACGTAAATGGATAAAAAATAATGACCAGGTGTCTAGTAGATTGGTGACAAGCGTGCAGAGTCGTTTGGTGGCGTGTGAGAACTGCAAGCGGAGTTACGTGCGGTATTTGTGAGTAAAACCAACCAGAGTATTTACATTATTTCAATTGTGCATTTATTTGAGCTATTATGTTTGTTGAGTAGTATTCTCTTGTGGATCATATGAATTATTGAATTCCCTTTGTTATATCCATCCTTGTTAATTTATCGGCTTGATTTTGATTGGATTCCTCAATGAGTGGTCTATTTGTGTCTAAGTGGACATCATGGTGCTCACGCTCTATGCCGTGAGTACACGGACTCTGGACGTGGTTAAACCCTTGATTTGGAATTGCGGTGACCGTATGTTGAACTGTGTGTGACGTTGCGGTATCCGTATGTGAACTAAGTGTGACCTGGGGTTAAATGCCTTATTCTAGACTGTCTTGGGTTTGTGTAGGTCCAGAGTTTGTCTTGAAAGTCAGGTTGTAAACTAAGTGTTGCAATTTGGTAAACTCGGGACACTTAGATTCCTTTTCTTTTGGCTTTGCGTTCTTGACACTCATTTATCGTTGTTATCTTCGTGATTTCACTTATCATGCTGTCTTTTATATTCTTCGTGATATCCATGCATGATACTAGTTTAGCCATTTACTTGACATTTGAAATACTGTTTAGACTCTATTGGTATTTTACTCTCTACATCACTGTACTCACCGTCTAGTTTGTGACGGTGGGCAGACCGGCGAACAGATTAAGGCAAGGGATTAGCGCTAGGCGATTGAAGGCGAGGACCACGAGGCGTTCTCCTCACGCGTATTGAGTATGTTTTGTATTAAGTATCTATATTGTTTTGTTGAAGTGGGATTATGGGTTATGAGAGATTTTGGGCATGTAGGACATTATTGATACTCACTTTCGATTCATATGGTGGATATGATTACGGGGTTTCCACACCCTAGGATTGTCCTAACTGGTGTGTCTTGAAGTTATTGATTAGTTTGGAGTTTAAGTGTTTCCGTTGTATCTGATAATAACTCACTAATTAATTAACTTCACTTATAAATATATAATAAATGGTAAATGGTAATAAAGACTAACTAGGTCTGCACGACTCAGCGACACTGGCTAGGGGGTTTGCGTAGGTCTAGGCCGGGCGGTGCCCAATTCAAGGATTGTGGAATTTGGGGCCGTCACAAGTCATTTCAGAAAGGCCGGAAGAACCTCAAACGGAGAGCAAGGAAGACCAACCTCTGGTGTTGGTAAAACCACCCTCCTTCCCATGCATACCCGTTGAATTTAAAAAGGGAGTGGTTGTAAAAGAGCATTCGCAAATTTTCTACACTACTGACACCTTGTGCCAGACGATCATGATGCGACAGAATCATGTGTTAGAGGTCCTGGATTAGCTCCTAAATTTGAAGGAGGGCATGCCTGCCGAATTGCTCAAAGCTATAAATGCGTCATTCGTTGTCGACATCTCAAAAGGATAGGGCATCACGTGATTATTCACACCAAGTCGAGCTAACGACTCTAACTAAAAATGCTATTGGGAGGCAGCCCAGGTTTTTTTTCTTTTATGTTTTTTTAGTTTGCTTATTTTTATATTTGTTTAGTGAACTCATCTTCTCCCGTTTTTGACTATTTACACGTGTTTGATACTCGTTTGTTGAAGCACTGGAGTTGAGAGCCCGATATCACTGTTAAGGCTCTATGGTTCGCACATATGGTTAGTCAAATTGAGATTTGGTAAGTTCTTTCCTTTAGTTTATTAGGATTAGTTTTCGAGTCTACTGGAGGTATTGGTATGTCTATTCCTGTAGTTTCCCAAGTAGAGCATTTTTTATCACCATATTTGATATTTTAGTTCATTAAGTTTTGCATATTCATTTAGCATGTCATTTCTCCATTACTTATCTATTTCATTTCATGTTCTTTTCACCTCTTTTCCTTTCATTTTGTAATTTGATAGCTTCATTCTTGTTTCAAACCTTGAGGACAAGGTTTGGAATAAGTTTGGGGGTGTTTCAGGTATAGTGAAGTGTTGGATGAATGGATTAGCGCATAACATGTATAACCGTTTTATTTGTTTTATGAGTATTCCATGGGTTTGGTAAGTTATGGTGGTGTTTTTCTTTTCTTTTTACATCATATTCTCGTTATGACATACATTGCATCATTTAGGTTAGTAATAGTTTATATTAGTTCATGCATTTTTGTAGTTACTTTATTGCATTATTGAGTCTATGCGTTATTTAGTTGCATATAGAGTCGCCTCAAACCTTGTTCAGTGTTTTTTATTGTGGATATGAGTTCAAATTAAACTACTTTTGAGACTTGAACCTTTTTTAATATTATGAGTTATACTTAATCTAGAGCGTTGTCCAACATCTTTGAGGTTGCTTATTAGAGAGCTAGTATGAAGTTTAGGCATTGTGCTAGAGACCAAAGAGGCAGACGGTCCTATTTTGCAAGTTATCAAATTTCTAAGGTACTAGAACGAGAATGTAGCTCACTTGATAAATCAATTCATATAACTTGACCACTTTTTGGGAATAATTAGATTTGAACGGACATTAGATAACTTGTTTGATTATAGTGAAAGGAAGAAGGGTCAACAAGAGTTTTTTAAAAAAATTTAGAGAGTCCCACAGATTCCAATGGAAATGGAGCAGGGAATCTTATGGTGGGAAAAAGTGAGAAAAGCGGTTTCCAAAGGAAATTGAGCAGGGACCGTACTACTTTTAAAATTTTTAAAGAAAATAGAGTGTATATACGCATAAAGGCGGAAGTTTATGAAAACTCTTAAATAAAAAGATTTGACCGAGTACTTATAGCTTGATCAGTTGACTTATTCCAATTTGTTGTTCCACATTTTCATATTTAAGTCCAATTGTCTCTCTTTGGTGTGTTTAGTCAATATTTATGGATAGTGTATTGCACTTTTTGTTCATAGTCCCTTTTTCGGTGTTGATGCACTATTTATAAGAAATTCTGAGCTTGTATGTTTTAATGTAATGGTTCTGTAAAATCTTGAGTAGTTGAAGGCTTTTGTTTGGATTGATTCTGGTTTTTGAAAGGGTGATTTTCACTGATGTTTGGACTTCGTTTTCACACTATTTGACTCTAAACTTCTTTTGGGTGATGGTTACTTGAGTGACTGATTTAAATAAAAAAGGAGTTCAAACTTGACTTGGTGAAGGGCATAGGTTTGTTAGGACTAGTCATTGTAGTATAGGAGTAGAGTATAAGTTTTCATTCACTCATTTGCTCGGGACGAGCAAAGTTTAAGTTTGGGGGTGTTTGATGAGTGTTCATTTATGTATGATTTATTATAGGATATTAGGAGTTAATGGACTATATTTATCTTGTTTTAAAGTGATAAATTTTTGTTTTATGTGTTTCAAGGATTTTATGAGTTGGACGTTTTTGGGACAGAAGGCGTGTGTTGAGCTTAATTGACAGATGTTCTATTCAGATGGCATAACTTTCACATCTGAAGGTGGAACGACTCACTGTTGGTCTTGTTGAAAAGAACACTTCGAGACGGACATTTTCATCTCTCACAAGCATCATGAGATACGGAATTGAAGTGGCTCAAAAGTGTGACACACAGTTGGCAAAGTTTGGCTAAGTTCCTTAATGACCCCTCTTCAGTATAAAAGGCCATAACTTTCTCATCTCAAATCCAAATGACTTGTCGTTTCCTTTGTTGAAAAGTAGACTCTAAGATGAACATTTTCATACAGATTCAGCCTCTAAGTGGTCCAAAATTGCGTTGCACAGCAAAGAAGAAAAACACGCCGTGAGGACGCCGTGATAAACAAATTTTCGCAGCGTGACTCACATACGAGTTAACCAAAGAGCTAAAAAAGGACGTCATGAGGACGCCGTGCTTTACAACTTCTCACGGCACCGCCACGACGTCGATACCTGAAGACTCGAAATTTTGAGATATTTACCTATTTTTTGAGATTTTTATGTTTTCAACCCACTTTGGGGTCTTCCTATAAATACCAATAGACTCTAATTCGAAAAGAACTCTTTTTTTACTTCCGTTTTACATTAGAAACTAGGTTTTTGGCTTAATTATGTCTAGCTAATCTCCTTCCTCTAGGTTGAAGGTGGAACGGTCAAGCTTTGCGACTTGAAAATTCTTTATGAAGTTTATTTATATTTAATTCTCTTGATTCTTTTCTATGGCTTATTATTTTTGGTATTGTTTTTAATCATAGGGTTAGATTTGATTGTATGTATAGCATTGTGCATGCATATTAGGTTGACTACCCTTAGTCATTGAATTCGAAACGTCTGTCTTTATGCGGTAGACTCAAACTTGTGACAATTGGCCAACCGGTCAAGTACCATAGGGATCTAGGATAAATCGGAAGCACTAGCAATCCGGTTGTCTAGGTGTAGTGCCTTCACAGACCGAGGTAATGCGGCCAACACGTTAAATCTGGAGCACTAGCGATCAAGTTGCCCGTTTGGTTAGGGAAGTAGTCAACGGTCGTACCTTGGCTGCCGACATCAAGAAGTGCGAGGAACCGAGTGCGTCACCGGGTCTATAGCTGCACTAGATCGTAGGTTAGTCTCATATCTTTTATAAACCAAGGATTAATGGAATCAATCCCAAGTTGTATTGCGAAGACCGTAAAGCTGAATACCTAGATTTTCTTCCATTGCATTATTTTATTTTCAAAGTTTTCAAAGTTTATAAAAGTTTTACAAAATCCCTTGTTTTCTCCTCCCTTAGAAACCTAAGTCAGTAACCCAGTCCTTGAGGTTCGACCCCGAGCTTGCCACTACTGCAGTCTTTTGTAGTTTTCGGTTTAGAAATCGAGAATTATATTTGACGTGTTACGACGTGCGTCACAGTGGCTTGTCAAGTTTGGAATATATGAAACTTATTCTCAGGGGGCTTTTATTAGCAAATCTCACACCACCACCAGTTTTGAGAGAAATACTTGGGAGGCTGGATGGAGTTTGTAGAAGAAAGCATAAAGTTGAGATTACTACTATGGCAGTGGTATGGAGTTTATGGTTAGAGAGTAACAAGAAAGTCTTTGAGGGCAAGCCTATTATATTTGGGGAATGTTAAGTCTACAATATTGCTTATAGCTAAATGGGTTGTAGTGAGGAAGCATGGTGCAAGCTGCTAGATTAACAATGGTTTTAACTTTTTACCATCAGAGACGTTGCTCTAGGTTGTTTAGGCATTGATATTATGTAAAAGGTATTGAATGGTCTTCTATTAGAGTCTTTCCGTGTTCATGTTATGTGGATATTCTTGTTATCTAAAGTTAAGACTTTGAGGCTGCTGGTCCTCTTTTTCATTGTGATCAATAAAATTTAAATTGTTCCTCTTTCTTTATCAAATGAAAAAGAAACTATATTCAAAAAATCTGCATGCGAATGTACAATATGACAATGACTAGAGAGATAGATAGAGATGATTATTTTAGAAACTTCTCTGAGGGCACATATCTTGATTAAACAGATTATACGTGATGGAACAAGGGAAGAATCTAGCGTTTAGTGTGTTTGCTTGTTTAACAGTTGTTAGTCACAAATCATTGCTCAAAAGAATTTGGAACAAGCTCATCAAAATTTTGTCAAGACACTTGAGGAATCAAGGTTTGTCTTGATCTGGATTTTCAAAAAGAGTGGCATCAAGTAGAAATTAAAACTTTTCTTCTTTTCCCTCCTTGAATGATCCAAATCAATGACATTATTGCTGCTACTTGAAGGAATTTGTGAGAGCAGCTTAAACAAGCAAGCAACTAAGAAATTAAGATAAGCAAGCAATGCAAAACTGCAATAAATGGACAAGGCAACTTGCAGGAATTTTTGAGAAGACTAACAATTAAGAAATTAAGGTAAGCAAGCAAGCAATCCTAAATTGCAAAAAATGGACAAGCATGAGTGTTATGTGCGCGACGGGCATTGATTCCCATTTTTATCTTATTCAGTTCTTTTAATTTGTTTTATGGATTGGAATCATCTTATCTTATGACTCTGTTTAGATTAACCATGGTGTCTATGGTGTCACAGGAGCATTACAGCCATCTGATTATATTCTTCCAATCTTATCGAGTTAGTCTCCCAAAATAGAGAGCAAGAAAAAGAATAGGAATACTCCGATTGGGTCATTCGGAAGGAAAGGTTATCGCCGTTCATATACCACGCTAAAGAGTGCATTTACCTACTGTAGATTTTTTCCTTGGATATGTAGAAAACTTCAACCTGCAGCTGCTTTAGAAAACAGAAGTTACCAACTGTAATATCTGTAGGACAAAATTGGGCTACATGACAATTTTTATGCACACATTTGCTGCAGTTATTGGAGTCCATTGAATCAGTAATTGAGATGGATATTTTTTTTTTTTGGGGTGGGTGTCATTGAGATGGATTTGAGCAAATCTTAGTGTACATCCAACAAACCCCATCAATTCTCTAGAGTGTGCATCAAAAGTATGCCACTTGATCACTCTATGTTCGTTCTCATTCTTTAGGTCTCCTTGCCTAGCATTCTTTGCTCTTTTGTTGATTCAAACATTGGAAATTGTGCAGGTAGACAATGCAACAAAGAATCTCTTCGTGAAAATTTCAAATGAGCAAATGTGAAAGTGAGTATTGTTCTTTGTTCTGCCATGTCAAATCTTGATTTGATTCGGCATTTGTTGCAAAACTTGGCATCTTGGATCCCAAACTTGGGTGAAGATTGCACTTGCATTGTAAATGTTACTGCACCAAGCAATTGAGTTTTGAATGAGCCTAAGATGAGGTAAAGCCCAAATTCTTTTTTACGGACCCAAATCGAAGACCTGATATCAGTGGCATGTCGGCTACAGTATAACATAGGCATCAAGCTTGAAGCAGAAAATACAAAATTTCTTTTGATAAAGGGAGGCGGAACTCCTTTTATTATCTATATAAATATGTAAAAAAAAGGTTGTACAATAAAAGATGACAAACGGTGAGGGGACTAAACTACACGATAATTTAATACACTTTTGACAAACATTTATTTTTTAACTATTTATAACTCTTTCTTATGTCTTCAGGCGTGAGCTCACAACTAACAAAATACTACAAATAGTTAAAAAAACAAATGTGCACTTCAAGTACGCGGCCAAAGTGTGTTAGATTATCATTTTCCAAACTACACCTCCCCACAACCCAAAACAAGCCCAAACAATTTTTTTTTTTTTACTTATGTGGTAATCGAATTACGATCTCTCGAGGTCTTGACTTTTGACAAGTGATATCTTTACCATCTCACCTAAAAGTCTTTGACTAGCTCAAACAATTATACCACATTTTTCCCCATACCCCCAGTACATACAAACATCAAAAGAACACACAAACCAACACACCAGATCGCTTCATCAACCATACCCAACAGTCCAAAGATCACAAATGATCCTAAGTTCACAAATCATGTCACGACAACTACCAACAGGGGCGCAACAGTATATCCAATTGTCGACAAATCGTCTCGGACGACCTCCGCCAGGACGACGAGCATTCCTGTCACAAATAACACCGCAACAAAAAAGCCAAAACAAAGCCCATAATTAGTAGAAAATACATAAATGGTCGATGTGGTTCAATATTTTTTATTTTTTGATAATTATTGGTGTCCAAACTATTTTCAGCTTTTCCTTACTTTGGTTAGTCATGCGTCCTAACCACATAACTCAAGAGAAACTAAAGAAATATAATGTCGTTGTCAAAAATTGAACTCATGACCTATGCCTCAGTCAGAGTAAAAAGTGTTATTTTCTTTACCACTATATGGGGTGTCGATGTGGTTCAATATTGCATGTGTGTCCTTCCTTAATTTGATTTGACTAATCCTTTTAGAGTTAGCCGTGAACCCCAACCTCATGACTTGAGAGAAATCAAAAAACGACGTTCTCACTCTACCACGTCCCACCACTTGGGGGCAGTGCCTTTCATGCTATTTGTGAAAAAAAGACTGTCTTAGGTATCATTTGATCAATGATCAAGAAGCTTTGTTTTTTTAGAGTAAGAATTTGGTATTTTTAGTTTGCTGTTACAAATAAACATCAAAATTAGTTAGAAAAATACTACTTTATTTTTTATTTTTTATTTTATTTTATTTTTTTAATGAGAAAGAAACAAACTTGTCCCACTATGACTCAATACACAAGTCATGAACTCATACCAAATTAGTGGGCTGCCCACTTGATGAAAAATATTACAGTATTACTAACAATAAAAACACTAGGGCCCTGTTTGATCAGATGAAAAAGAAAAATCTTAAATTCTTTGAGAAAATGACATTTTTTTTTATAGCCAGACCTTTCTCACGATTGCCAATTTTTCATATTAAGATTCATATATTTTTTCACCTATTATAATGGACAAATTAAGCTTTCCTTTGAAATAATGAATTTCGTATTAAGACATTAAATTTATATTTTAAATATGAAAATTAATGTATTCAATATATATAAATTTTCATATTTATTTTATAACTTGTTGATGGTAAGTTTTGAAAGAAAAAATTCTTATATGTTCGATTAAACTCATAAACATGTTAAAATTTTTTCTTATAAACATTTGTTCAAGAAAATTTTCTTAAGAAAATATTCTTTTCATACGAAACATTTTCTTTGTAATCAAATACGGTCAAGAATTCTTAAAATAAAAAATAATAATAAATATGAATAACAAATAGAGGATTACTATATGGTTTTTTTTTTTTTGGCTTCTTTTCAACATCATTCATTTTTTTTTAGATAAAGGTAAAATTTCCACATCATTCATTAATATAACGATGAATTATTAAACATTTGAATTCTTTGTATAAATCAAATCTTTTGATTTTCAATGAAGTTTTCCAGTAAAACTCTTTAAAAGTCTTAATCTTTCCCACGAAATTAGCTCAATTGACATTTTCACTATCACAACCCCAATAATTGAGCCAACATGATCTGTTCAGTGCCCAGTGCCCCCACAATCCTACCTTTACACGTGGACTATTATTAACATCCATTTGACACACGTGACAAATATAATATGAAGCCCAAAAATGCGTCCAAATTCAACGTACACCTCAACAGTCAACACATACTACATAATCACAATTAATCCATCCATATTCCATACAACATTTTCATATATTCAACCCTAACTGATAAGTATTTTCCTCTCTCTATCCTAAAACCGCCCCAACAGACTAAACGACCCCACCACACGATACACTGTACATATTCAAACAATCTATGACCAAATCACAGACCTCATGATCGATACTAACAATAATCCACAATCTGATTCTCCATTTCTCTAAGATCATCGTCAATTCTTCATCATGCCTTCGATTCGAGCTCTTCTCTGTTGTTGAATCTCGTCATCGCATCGAACATAGTAGTACTGTGTCCGGATATCGACGGCCAAGGCGTCGACAGCTTCAGACACAGATGAGATGGATCTATTTTCGACTTCACAGTCAAATCTAGTCCTTCAACCAAGCTGGACATGCCAGATTGAAATTGAGATTGAGATTGAGATTGAGATGTGTGATGAACGGATTTTCCTTCTTCAATTGATGAGGATCCTTTCAACTGATCATATATAAACGGATCAAATTCAACAATGTTCACAATCAACACGAACTAATTAATGACAAACATGCATGCACACAACCAAAGCTTAGTTAATTACCGAATCAGTGGTTGTAGTGGCAGTAGTGATGTCGAAGAGGCTGGATCGTCGCCGTTTTCGGTTCTGGTTCGACTTCCTGAGAAAGTACTTCTGAGCGTGACTGGCCACCTGCGTCGGCGTCCTCGTCTTCACGAAATTCCTCGAGATCCCTCTCCAATCTCCCTTCCCTACCTTCTGTAACCCTACCAGAAACAGCCGGTGCTCCTCCTCCGTCCACGGAACTCCTGATATGAAATTAATTAACACCAAAAGTCAAATCCAACGATCCATCTCATTGGATGGTGGGGTGGGTTAAGCTCATGACCTCAGTATCGATTCTTCACGACAGTCAAATATCGTGCCATCTCGTTACACAATCTCAAGACCCGTGAGTTAGTCGGATAAAGAGTCTGGATACCCGGTGACTCAAAAAAAAGAAAAACGATTCATCTCAAATCATCACTAGTTGTTTGTATACATTGTTTCTCTTGCCCTGTAACAACTTGTGTACATAATGTTTCGGCTATGTAAAATAAAGTCTTCTTCCTATAAAAAATAAAATAAAATAATGTTTCCATCACAAATCCACATACGGACATACCTCTCTTGCGCTCTCGGCTTGGATTCGACGAACGATGAACGGCGTCATCAGATGCGTAGCCGGAGTTCGTGAGATCCGGATTGGGCTGATCGCGAGGTTGCTGCTCGTACTGCGAGAGATTGTTCAGGCTAACGCACTTCCTGATCGGATCCTCTGTCACGCGGACTCCAAACAGCATGAATCCGCCACATTGGGAATTTGAAGCCGCTGGCGCTGCAGCGGCCGCGATGGAGGTGTCGCCGCCATCGCTGCCACGGCTCTCGGTGCATGTGCGGGAGTTGTGACCGTTCTTGCCGCAGTGGGAGCAGCTCCGGGACATGGTTTCTGAAAACAGAGCAACAGGTTTACTAAAAGCAGGTATGGCATCTAACTTTGAGAGTGCTTTGCTCTATATATATAAGAATATACATAAATTATAATGGGAGATAATATAAAGTGGTAAAGTAGCAATAGATATAGTATGAATATGAGAGGTACACACCACTTTGACTTACTTTTGATTAGAGCCGTTGGATTTAGGGGTGCTAATTTTTTGTCCTGCCTACAAACAAAAGGGTTTGATTAAAAAATTTATAAATTTAGATTGGGTGGAGCCAGGGTTTCAAATTTTTTAGATATTTTTAATGACAGACTATATATATATATATATGAGAGGCCACATACAAATTGTCCTAGATATAGCTTAGGTTGTTTGGATATCAAAATAGATACTTATACTTAGAGATAATATTATATTGTAATTAATTATTGAAGATTTGACATTATTATTTTTAAAATTATATTAGAAGAGAATTAAGAGGTTATATTGTACGTAATTTATAATAGTTTTATTATTAAGGAAAAGTTTGAAATACAAAATTAGTTTTTAAATTTTTTGATGAATTAGAGTTTATATATGGTCTAGCGTAGATAAAGTGTTTAGTAACACACCGAGTAGTTTTTTTATATTAATCGCTTAGGAATCATGTAAGTTGTAATATTGGTTATAAACCAGTTTTCTACGAAAAAATATATATATATGATGACTTTGGATAATTCGACAACTGAAATTTCAATGTAAATTGTGTCTAAACAAATTAGTTTTGTCCAACTTTAAGACAATGCTAGTTTTAGACGAATTAAATATTTTTTTGAAGCCAAAACATTTCAAGCAAGATAGATGAAGTATTATTTGTCAAAAAAAATAAAGCTTATAGATAAGGTCGTATGTTCGAAAGTTAAAAAAATAAAAATAAATATTTCCTGATATATAGTATTAAGAATTTGTTCCAAACTCGATTTTACTTGATATTTTTACTACCCCTAATTGAATTTATGAATTCTATGAATGAGCTGGTCAAACATATGATATGTCCTAATGGAGGTATTTTGATATTCCATAAAGAGATATAAGATTAATGGGTTTGGAATGATGGGCAATAATAAGTTAGCTGATTCGCCCATTACTATAGTTTGTTAAATTATATATGCACAATGTGATTCCAAAGAGAACTATTAGGAGATATGATTATGATAATACTTAGCTTGCAAAAGTGAGTGTTGGGAACTGTGGGAGACAGCGACACCAGTGGTGTGCACGATAGGAGAGTCAAAGCCAAAGATAAGAGAGTGTGGCTCCACCGTTGGTTAATTTGTTTAATTTTGTCTTTCCCATTATTCTCTACTTCTCAAAGATTTCTTTGTCTCCACATCTTTTCTTTCCTATTAGTGTTGGCTTTTAGTATTAGTCCTCTTTTGTTTGTATGTATGTATTATTGTGGGGTTTTAATCTTGTTAATGCATGGGTCCACCACATGATCTCCTTAACATTGCACAATTTTTTCTTTCAAGTGTGCTAATGGCGTGCTTGTTGCGAGTGGTGACGGGTGCCTAATTGGGGCCCTTCAATTAGTTTCTTTTGTTTTGCTTTTTTTTTTAATGGGAGGGGTTTTAAGTGGTTGGGTTTCGACATGTGTTGCTCAGTTGATTTATTCTTCACTTGATATTGCCTGCTTTTTTGGACTTCTCACCTAAAATTTCTTGAGTTTAAAGTTGGTATGTTCCCCACTACGTTTTCTTTTGTGGATTGGTAGTTTCTTTGTGATAATGTTTATTAGTGTGCATGCTGTTTTCTACTATTATGTGATTTGTGACATAAAAGTGGGACCTTAAAAATATGTTTTTATTTTTTATTTTTAATTGTATAGGTGATGATGAATGCTGAATATATAAGTTGTTTGTAAGATAGTGTGTGTGCGGGTTGATCTTATTATTAGTATTAGTTGATGGCCATGTCGACATGGATGTTGTTGAAATATGTCTTGAGTGGTTAGCTAGATTAGATTTATTAGTCATTTAAATAATTTGATCATGTCTTTGGAGATTTTAAATTTGAAATTTGTTGGTAGTCCTGTGTTGATTTTTAGGCTTTAGTTTTTTATGTTTATTAAACATAAACTCTATATATTGAACAATGTATCAATATAAAAATAGACTTCAACATTCAAGCTATTTCTTCTTTTAATTGTCTTTTAAATTGCAAATAAATTTCTAACATATGTGATGCACTGAAAGACGTGAAATGTACATTAGAAGTTAGATTTTAGTAGAAGATAAACACTATAACTTTTCAAGAGATGTGTAATTACCGTAAAAATGCCTTTAAACTTTGCATATCTAATTAGAGAAATTCAACAAAAATTCCTATTCTAATTATTTAACAAGAAATTTGATTATAGGCAGTCTTTACAGTTCTAGCCAAAAAAGTTTCATTGTCAACCTTCAAGAATTCCTATTCTAATTGCATAGATTATCTTTATAGAATGCTGAGCAATTATTGGGGTTTTCAATTATGGCTATAAAAAATGGGATTATGGAAATCAATTGTTTGTTTTTCTTATTTTTTTGTTTTTTTCATTTGTTTGATTTTCCTCTCTTTTCTTTGTTTTCTACCTATTTCCTTTGTCTTTTCTATCTGGTTCATCGCTAATCTGTCATTCCACACTTTCTTTTTTCCTTTTTTTCTTGAACTTCACTTCTCTTATCACTTGTTCTTTAATCTTAAATTTTTTAAGGAAGTAGGGTACTTTCGGAATGAAAGAAGTTTTAAAAGTTGAAACTTTACAGGTGACTTAGAGAACAATTTATGAGCTGGATTGTGATTTTCAAGTAAGATTAAAAAATCCTGCGAGTCATTTTAAAACAGTTGATTAGTTGAACATAGTCATATACAATAAGCTTTTTGCATACTTTTACCAAATCCATAAGATAACTTATAAAGATTAAGCCCATATCTCAAGATAATTGATGGATGCTTTCGTAATCGTTTAAATCCTTTTAAATTAATGCAAAAACTTATTCAATTTCTATTACATCTAGTTTTTTAATTAGGATCACATTCACATGGCAACTCAAAATGCACGTATGAAAGCAAGTGACTTTTACAGAGCAAAAGAAAACACATGCAATGGTAAAATTCTTTAGATACGAGGCATTCACATACCCACGTGATGAATGTTAGACCAATGTGTCTCAATTTATAAAACTTATGAATTACCTAAAGTGTTTTGAGCTCCCTTTAGGTTACCAAGTTGATGGAAATTGCTATTAATGTGGTTAGCTTAAAGGTTATCCCTCTAGCCTATAAAAGGACACTTGTGCCATCAAATAAGTTGTGAATATTTAAAGCTCATGAGGGCAATAAGATCTTGGTGGGTTTTAAGAGACCAAAAACTTTTGCAAGGCCGTTCTCTAACTGATTTATGTTTCTTTTTAACTATATTTCTTATGTTGAATGCTTACAATGAAAACATGTTTCCGTATTTCAACTAGTGAAATATTTTCAACAAGGTCAAACTAGGCTTCTAGAGTTTCATAGTAAGTTCTGGGATTAAAGTAGAAAAGCAGGACTGCTTGAACTTTCAAGTTATCGTCAGAAGAAGTTTCAGTAACCAGAGTAGATTTATTGTCCTTCATGGCAGTTTCATCAAAAAAGACGCAGAAAAAAAATCTTGAAGAATGTTAGACCAATGCTAGGCATTCACATACCCATGTGATGAATGTTAGACCAATGTGAAAAACTAATGAATTACCGAAAGTTGAACTCCCTTTAGGTTACCAAGTTGATGGAAATTGGTATTAATGTGGGTAGCTTATAAAAGGACACTTGTGCCATCAAACAAGTTGTGAATATTTAAGACTCATGAGGACAATAAGATCTTGGTGGTTTTAAGAGCCCAAAAACTTCTGCAACACAATTCTCTAAACTGATCTATAGTTCTTATATTAAAAGAATGCTTACAATGAAAACATGTTTCTATATTTCAACTAGTGAAATATTTTCAACAAGGTCAAACTAGGCTTCTAGAGTTTCATAGCAAGTTCTGGGATTAAAGAAGAAAAGCAAGACTGCTTCAAGTTAAGATGACAGATAGCTTAAGAAGAAGTTTCAGTAACCAGAGTAGATTTATTGTCCTTCATGGCAGTTTCATCAAAAAAGACACAGACAAAAATCTTGAAGAATATTAAAAAAAGTGAGGATATTTCCCTTACAGTTGTAACCTAGTTGACCAAAAGCTAGGCAAGTAGTTTGCACTTTGCACTGTAGTTGTGCCAATGTACATCAGCTTCAACTACCATGAACCACCAAATCACTGAAGATTTATGAGGAACAAGTTGCAATTCTAAATCAACCTTACCTTCTTCAATCCATTGAGCAAAATTTTAGAAATGATAAATGCACATACTGTACATCTAACCCTAAATGTAACACAAAAATCCCCTTCTTTCAACAAGTATACCCTTCTTGAGTTGGATGCGACTGTTAAGTCATGGCCACGAAATGCTTTCTTCCAAAACTAGCTTCGGAACCAGTTAAATGTGATTGAACTTTGCCACCGTTCTGTTCTTTCCGAGTGGTTACATCAAAAACCTGCACCAGCAGTGGTTGCACAGATTTCCCTAATGAAGTTCTGTGTCTAACTGCATCTTGATTTTACGAGCTTGTTCTAGAAGGGAATGTGAAATCCTCACCCTGATGGTTACTGGTTAGCTCAGAAGAGCTGATGAGTGAGAGAAAGCTAGCTCAATTTCTACACTGCAGTTGTCATGAGCTTTGATCTTCTTCTGTTGCTTGATTTCGAGTCCTCCATTACATGATCCTCACCATCCTTTAGATAACCCTCACCGTTGCTGTCGTTTGAAGGGGTTCTAGAGGGAGCAACTGAAAGTAAGGAATTATTAAGAGCTATCAACCTTTTAGATGCATCTGATGATCCTTTAGACTGACGTTCGGGACCTGATAGAGCCCGTTTCAGCTGAGATTGTTGGCATACTATACGGCCCTTGTTCCACTCAGGAAAACTGAAGGAAGATTGGACATTCTCCTTCAAGAATGAGAATAAAGCCTTCGCAAGAGGAGTTTCTTGTGCCATAGAGCTTTTCTCCATCTTCCCTCTACTGATTAACAAAATAAGCAACATAAGCAAAAGTATCCAAAGATAGAACCTACTTACACATGCCGCACTTTGAGCCGCCATTTAGCAAATTTTTCTTTCTGACTTTTTTTAGGTATCTTGCGTACAATATCCCACCCCCTATTTTTGGATTTCAATTTAGATTGCTAGTTACCCTCTATGCTCCAATTGTTCAAAGTGATTTTGTCTCCTCAAAATGGGAAAGATAGGGTGTTGAGCGTGGTTTCCGGACAGCACTTGTCGTAAGAAAATCATTAAATTCGATACTGCCAAAAATAGAAAGATTGAGATCTTACCTGATCACAACAGCTGCCAGATGAGGAAGATCCTCTCCATTTGTTAACATTCCTTGCATATCATTTAGCCAGATAGATAATGCAGTAAGAGCACCACCTATAGACATCCTGAGACAAAAGGTCATAATATTAGGAAATGTTTGAACGCAAAACGGACAGTAATCAAGCAAGTTTCAATGTATCATACCTGTGAACATCAAGAGACCAAACAAGCTTGCTTTTACGAATCATCTCTGGAAATAGCCCACGTGATGTGGCCTCACGAAGCACTCTAGCAGCTCTTGCCTTTTGGCCCAACCACCAAAGTGCTTCTAGAAGTGCGTTATAAAATCGCAAACCCAAGCCACAACCTTCAGAGTTTAGCCTATCAAAAATATACTCAACCATCTGCCAGTTGGAGTCATCATCATACTCTCCTTTAATCATCTGCCCAATTACCTGATGAGCATTTGATATTCTGTTTGCAGTCATCTGTTCTAGCAACTCATGCACATCATCCCATCTGAGAATATAAAGAACTCTATGAGCAAGATGATTCACTGATAAAGAAAACATAAGTGAAAGCAGATCGCTAGTGCATGGAAATTAATATATAAAGTTCAAACTTGACAGGGGGGTATCAGGGATAAGAGATACATAATAAGAGGAAGCGATATGTGTAGAGAAAGATGCGTGGGCAATTCAGCAACTTAAGTCTTTCAAAAGATTCGTTTAGAAGATCAGATATCAGTTTGGGCTTATACATCAGTCCTTAGACATTTACTCAAAAGATGCATATACCATAAATGATGTTCTATCTAAGCAAAAACTTGGTTTTTGAAGAAATTTTAATCCCTTGAAGCATGATTAGAAATACTCAAGATTCAAGAATAATTTTTAAATTCTGACAATTATGCATGAGGTGGCAGCCGCCTTCTGATGGGGGAGAGGTAAATAAAACTGAGGAACAAAACTGACGCATTAGGGTTGCATCTTGTTCTCATAATTTAAGTTTTCCACTGGTTGACACCTATCTTTAAATAAGAGTTTTCACGTAGCAGATCGCTAAATACAGTTTGGCCTGCTTCTCAGAAAGCTCAATTCATTTCTCACCAAGTTCACATAACAAACAAATCAATAATCTATACTATCTTCTGTTTTGGTAAAGATGTAGGATTCCGAAACTTCCATGGATCTCTGGTTCAACACAAAGGAAATAGTTAAGCAGTCACTGCATGAGGTAAATTCTGTAACATGGGTCCCCATCATGCTTAGAAAGGAAGCAGATACAGAGCATGAAAGAACTAAATTTATTAGTATGAGATGGTTCAGGTCAGCTACAAATATTGCACCATACAATGTCAATTGATACGCTGACGCACACTCACTCAAATCCTCATTTGAAGGAAGATTGCAAATGGTATACACATTACAAATCCTCCAAGATTTCAATGCCTATGGTAAAATGACTTTTGAGACAACCCAGGAAGAATAGACAACACATAAATTGCAAACCTCCATCTACGCCCACGAAGCACCAACAAGGTTCGCTCCTCTCCAAACCAAATCACATTAATATCTATCTGCCTAGGCAGGTTACTATCTTCAACTTCTATAAACTTTAAATATCACTACAATCCTAGATACCCCATACTGTTGCTGATAACAAGCTCCCAAATGAAACCTCTTCCCATCTTAAAATCCAATCTCGTCCCACAATAGGATCCACATGTTTCTGGAAGCACATCTTTATAATTTGGGATCATAGATGCCAGATATATGAGAACTAGAGACTGATGTTCAGAGTATCAATAGGCTAAAAGCAGAACTGGACCTCTGGTATTTTCAACAACGATGTACCAAGTATCAACAGATAGTGCATAGTAATCAATAGATCAACACGAATGCAATGAGAATCCGACAAGGGCATGGAGGTGCCTTGTACATTTGTCAATATGGTGTGGATTACTTTTTGAGGAAACATATGTGTGGATTATGGATAGGAATGAAAAGGATATTAGATAATCCATATCTTATAGCAGCTTCCAAAGTTGTGCTGATCATTGAGGATCAGGAGGAGCAATTGTAATTTAAAGAAGAGAATATAAGCACAAAACTAACAGGCTAATAATAATCTAAAAACAAAAGAGAGGATATTTGGAACAGAGTAGTATGAATAAGCAAAATGTTCAAGTTCTAACCTCTTATTCTTTGCACATGCAGATAGCAGCATACAATAACAGATGATGCTCGGCGTGATTCCTGAAGCTTTAATTTCCTGGAAGTGCTCCTTGCTCTCATCAACAAGACCCACAGAGCAATATATGCATAAAATTGCTTCAAGTGTCTGTTCATCAGGATCACATCTAGCCTTCTCCATGTCAACATAAGCTTTCACGGCTTCTTCAAACTGGCCTCCCTGACCATAAGCTTCAATGAGGCCGTTAAATGAATGCATAGTTTGCTCAACACCAGTCTCGCCCATTCGCCACAAGATTGCTTCACACTCCTTGTAAAGCCCACCCCTCCCAAACGAGCGTATCAATGAATTATATGTTTCAATAGTCGGCTCACTTCCCACCTCATTCATTGTGTTGAAAGCAACAAGAGCCTCCTCATACAATGCAGCTTGTCCATACGCTTCAATTACTCCGGTGTAAACCTTTGAACTTGGCACTACATTCTTTTCATTCATGTGCAGGAGAATGTGCTTAGCCTCTTCATGAAGCCCACCCTTCCCACAAGCAAATATCAACCCTTCGTACGTCTCCATATTTGGCTCAATTTTCTCTTCCACCATATCATGGAACAAAGTGACCACCTCCTTGAAATAACCTCCCTCGCCAAAAACCTGTATAAGAATGTTATAAGTCGCCGCATCTGGCTCCGTGTTACTCACCTTCATCTCAAGAAATAAATCCCTCACATCGTCGTAACGTCCATTTCTCCCATACAAGTTCAACAATATACTATAAGTTGCAGCATTCGGCACGCACCCCGCCCCTTGCATCTGCCTAAACACACCCATAGCCTCTTTCATCAATCCCGCCCTCGCATACCCCTCTAACAACACATTATACGACGTGATATCCGGCAAGTTCCCCATCGCCTCCATATCCTTAAGAAGCTCACACACCTTCTCAAGCTTCCCCAACTTCTCAAAAGTCTCAACCAAGTAACTATGAGTAGTTATATCCGGCACAATTCCCACCTCATTCATGCTCCTAAACACCATCTCCGCCTCGTCCCCAAGCGCCCTGTCGGCGCATGCCCCAAGCAATGTATTATAGGTTATAAGGTCTGGTTGAATCCCATCATGCCTCATTTGGCCAAACAACCCTAACAAGCCCTCCCAATCCAAGCCTCCCCTCGCGCACGAATTAATCACAGTATTATAAGTCAAAATACTAGGCAAGATCCTCTCTTTCTTCATCCTATCAAGCAATTCAAGCGAAATCGCATACTCACCATTGCGGCCGTAGGCGTTAATCAACGCAGTGTAAGAAAACACGCTCCTGGCCACGCCCTGGGTGGGCATTTCCTCGAATATCTCCGCGCACTTGTCCAGCAAACCCTCCCGTCCAAGAACCCCAATTATCAATGTGTATATGTGCTCGTTGGGCTTGCACCAGATCTGGCGCTGCATGTACTTGAAGAGGCGGAGCGAGCGCTGCCAATCGCCGCGTTGCGCGAACTCCTTGAAGACTAGGGCGAAGTCGTTGAGGGAGAGCTTGTTCTTGAAGACGTCGAAGCATCTGGCGATGCTCCCGCGCGGGGGCAGGCTGCTGAGCTTGTTGATTAGGGTTTCGACGTCGTAGGTGTACTTTCCTTTCTCGACGGTCACCGAGGGGTTCCCGAGAACCACCTCTTTTGTCTTGGCTCTGGTGCGGACCAGACATGTGAGGAGTCTCCGCTTCAGCCCCAATTCCAGGGGTTTCGCATACAGGAAGGAGCTAGGGTTTTGGTTCAGCCGGTCATGGGGATGATGCGGTGGGATGAGAATTGCAAGAGAGATTGTGTTCATTTGGGATTGGTGACTCACTGATTCGCATCAGCTTTCAATCGACTGTTCAACAGTCTCTCTCAATTTCTTAATCTATGGATGGATGTCTCTGTTTTGCAATCGATTGATTCAGAAGAAGAAGAAGAAGAAGAAGGGATTGAGAGAGGTGTGGAGGTTTTGGGTTTACAGAGAAGGTGAAAAGCACGGGAGGGTGACGCGTGGCGTTATCGGGAAATTTGCCAAGTGTAGTTTGGTTCGTTAATTGCTTTTGAGAATCCGGTTTAGGGCAGTTATTAGGTGGGTGTTTGGGCTAATAACAGCATCTCTAATGGTAAACGTGGACTCTCGATGTAGGTTCTCGACATGCAGATGATGTTCATATTACGTGGCTCAAATAGACATTAATTATTTTTTTAACTACTTTTTTTAAACTAAATAACTTTTTTTAATTAACTTTTTTTTTAAACGAAAAAAATGCATTTACATTATGTTATTTATCTGTATTATTTTTGTACCAACTAAATAGATAGCTCATTGATTTGATATGTGTAATTTATGTAAAAGTTAAGTTTTTTAACTTATCAAACAACTATGTAATATTACCTTTTTTTAAAAAAAATATTGCGTGATTTTTAAACATAGAAACGATTGTTGTTAAATTAACTCCAATTACAAATTTACAAATAAAGTAGTTGCCACAAGGTCCACAACGTCAAGTTAGTTAGCGCGACTCGCTACCATTACCAAATAAATCAAGTTTGTCAAACGTTGTTTTTGGCGGCTTCGTCAGCAATCGAGTGACTTGCGTGTTGCTTTTATAAATAGTTGATCTTACAGATACAAGAATTCACTTGGGCTTGTACATGGAAGCATGGAAGCCCAAGTGAGTTAAAAAAGATCTTGCCATGCGATAAGATGGTGTCAATTTTTTGTCCGGCCAAAAAAAGAGAGGGTTTGAACAATATTTATATAAATACGGGCTGAGTTTGAACAAGACTTTGATGTTTGACTTAAAATTAGAGTCAGACCCTTTAAGTCCAGACCAAACCCGCATTTCAAAAGTTACAATTTTTTTGAAAATATACTTCTATATATTTATTATATGATTCACAAAAACAACTATAGAAATAATAAAATTAATATGTTATATAGAAATGTCCTATTTTTGTTTCGAGACATAGCTAAATTGTTTGAGACATTATTATGTGTTTTGTCTCTTAACAAAATCATTATTATGCCTTCTAATTTTAAATAATAAATACAACATGAATATTATTTTTTAAAATTGTGTTAGTGAAAATTATCTTACGAAGAATTCACAATGATTTTATTCATTAAAAAACCTTTTAAACATAAAATAATTCTTATAAAACTCGACAAATTCAGACATTTGGACAACTCAAATTTAAAGTAAATCGGGTCCAGGCAAGACACATTTGTTTGAATTTAAAAGCAAGTCGAATTTGGACAACGTAAATGCTCATTTATATCGAAGGTCGTCCAGACCCGAAAAATTGACACCCCTAAATGAGATCGATCTTGAACTTAAACAAATACGATGTTGACTTTAATTTTTATTTTGTCATTAGAGTCTAGAGATTACACGTATTGTTTTTAGTCAATTTTGAGTTTTGAGTCACTTGGAACCAAATTCCACAATACTAAACAACTTCGAATATCAACGCTAACTAATCACAATAACAATATAGCCCAAAGTAGCGGTCACGGAACTTGTCTTTGGCATTAGAAAAATGATAATATAACACACTTTGGGCGCACACTTTGGATGCACACTTTGTCTTTTAGTTTATTTATGGTGTTTTATTAGATGTAGGCCCACACCTTGGGAGACAAGAAATAGCCATAAATGGGCTAAAAGACAAAGTGTGTACTCTAAGTGTGTGCCTAAAGTGTGTTAGATTATCATTTTCCTTGGCATTAATACCTTTAACGACAACAGTTTGGTTGCTAAACATAACTAAGATAATTTGTAAATCACCTTGGACTAATAGCCACACACAAAATTTTTCAAATTCTTTTGAAGGGGCTAGAAATTGCAACCTCAATCTGTAAATACAAAAAGGATTGAATGCACACTCATATAATATAACAATCACTTGTTGTTCTCTTGACAAACGTTTGGAAACACAATATTATATAACACGTACTACTAAAATCATAACAAGAAATTAAACTTCCAACAATATAAGACAATCAAAGATTTACGATGAGGGAAGACAAGTAAAAACTCCCGACATGAAAAGACGACTATTTATTAAAAAAATAACCTAATAAAAAATAGGCCTAAAAAATATCAAATCAGCAGTTGTAAGTACAAATCCATGTATGAACAATTGAAATGGAGATTGACTCAAATGATGGTAGACAAATTTGACTGCAGTAAGATTGAAACTCTCATGTTTGTTTTGGGTCCAAAACAAGGGTACCTTTTAAATCCCAACCCAATCTTCAATTTAATAAAAGCTAAATTGGTTAAAATATCTTAACCTTTTACATCTTTTGTTATTATATTCTAACCTTTTTGAATATATCCTAACTTTTTAACATTAATAAATAGGAAAATGATAATCTAACACACTTTCAACGCACACTTTGGCACACATCCTTGTCTTTTAGCCGTTTATGGTGTTTTGTCATATGTGGGGCTCACGTCTGGAGAGACAAGAAAAAGTCATAAATGGCAAAAAGACAAGGTTGTATGCAAAAAGTGTACGTTAAAAGTGGGTCATTTTATCATTTTTCCAATAAATTTGTACCCTAAGCTAGTCACTTTTTAACTCTAAATTTGATGAGGTAATATCTAAGTAATGAGTTCAGTGGTTTCAAAAAAAAAAGTTATGAGTTTAGCAATTATAGACGATGTGGCTTTTTAGAGTCATTATTTAGGTACTGCATCATCAAAAAAAAGTGGTACTCGACTTGTGAAATCTGGAATCTTATCCCTCAGGACCCAGGTTTAAGTCGAGGGAGGCGAAAGACCGTGTGGGGGGACACGGATGGCGTAGGGCTTGGTACCACCCTGCCTGTGACTAGCGGCGCCAGTGGGGTGCGCCCCCATGGAGTCAGTGCCAGTGGGTGAGTCCCCATGGAGCCACCTGCGGGTGGGCTGGACTGGGCTGGGCCGTTACAGTGATGATATAATAGCAAAATAAAAAAGGTTAGGTTCTAATAATAAAAGTTGCAAAAAGTTTAGATATTTTAACCAATTAGGCCTTTAATAAAGGCCACGACTATTCACAGCCCATGTTTTGCTTTTCGTACCCAAACCTAGTGAAATTACCCAACTACCCTATCCCTCCATATAAAAGGGTTTTTACTCACACATACCCCAGTTACCCCACCCACTCATACTCAGTTACCCTTTTTTTAAATCACACTCATCTCCGGCCCAAATCCTACGAAATCTAAGCGAAACCCCATCGATTCAATGTCGTATGTGCATTTTCTCATCCCTTTAATTTTAGTGTCTATTTTGAGTTTTTTTTTTCTTTCTTTAGTCGGTATTGCTTGTGGTTTAGTTGTTGGGTTTAGGACTTCAATTTGAAGTTTTAATCTTTCATTTTGAGTACAAAGTTTCAATGGAATCGAAAAATCGAACGATTCAGAGCAAAACCTACTATTTTTTTGTCATTTTCATGTATTTTTTAGGAATTTTGAATTTTGTTCGTTCTTGCCGCCCACATGTGTCGATCACACAGGGCCAATAACTCTAAATAGGTGTTGGACACAGATGACCGACACCTCTAAACAGGTCTTGGACAAACACGATCGACATCTTTAAAGAGGTCTCAGTTGGATCTCTTCGTTACCCATTGAGACCTAGTTCTCTTAATAATCTCAGTCAAAGTCGACGATTATCTCTATAGAGGACTCGACCCTGTGCGATTGAACCCCGCGAGAGACACTTCTAGGATACGACGCGATCACATCCGACCTTGTTTAACAAGAAAAACACTCATACGACATTTGATGACTTAGTATAAGTGTTCTATAATGACTAAAATCGAGAAATGGAGAGGACTAAGGAGTGTTGGGGTGAAGGCGAGAGTGATGGTGTGGGCGAGGGTATTTTTGGAATTTTGAGAAAAAAAGTGGCCCATGCCTTAATAAATGGGATATTGGGCCTTGAATTTCAAGCGGTTTTCACCGATAATCTCGACGCTAGGATCCAGCAACTCATGCGACACCCTGCCTCGAATCCAGCTACGACCAGCAATAAACGGACAACAATCATCCACGTCACCCCTTCCATTGGCGGGCCACTCTCCCCACGCGCCTTCAAAACGCACACAACGTACAAACTCTTCACCGGTCCACTCTCGGTCGTCGTTGTCTCTCAGTGGCACTCTCGTAAATTCTCATCAAACCCAAGGGCATTCACGTAACTCCGCTCCCGACTTTCAGTTCATAACAGACAGCTCCAATGGAAGCAAAAAAAAACAACCTCCATTCGGTCCCTTTCCGCTCTCTCCAAAAACTCAAAGTTGCCGAAGACGAAGAATCAAAACCGGAGCCAAGATATCCCAACCGGGGATGGAGGAAGCCGAGGTGAGTATAGATTACAATCTTATTCCGGAACCGCTTACCACCGCTTCCAATCCCAAGTCCCAACTACCTCCCATCGCCGCTTCAATCCGATTGATTCGGTTGTTTAAGTTATTGGGGTTGTTGGGGTATCCGGGTTTATGTTGTTTCGGTTTGGTTTTAGTTGGTTCTTGTTTTGGCAGAAAATGGCGGCCTTGAAGAAGGCCTATGCGGACATCATTCTGAACACGGCGAAGGAGGCGGCGGCGAGGATCATGGTGTCGGAGCGGAGGGCGGTGCGCTGCGAGCAGGAGATGGCGGCGGCGAAAGCGGAGGCTTTGAGTATGCTGATGAGGATGAAGCATATGATGGATTGTAAGGTAATGTTTTGTGTTGTTTTGGGTTTTTGGAAGGAATGGTGAAATGGGTAGTTATTGTTTTTTATTGTTTTGGTGGGTTTGTGATGTTGTTGCTTTTGATGTTGATTCTTGCTTGTTAGCCCCTTTTGAATGTGTGTTGTTTGTGTGTTTGTGGTTGTTTGGGAGTGAAGGATTTATTTGGTTTGGGTTTGTTGTGGTGGTGCAATTGGGATTTCGGTTTGATTGCTTTTACATTGTAATGGGGTGCTTCAAAGATTTTTCCTTTTTCGTGTATCTATGACGATGATGATGTGTGGTATTGGTTTATATTGGTTAAAAGAAGTTTTGTTTAGGAGTTGAAGTTTTAATGAATTTTCTAATCATCTTTTGAGAAAGCGCCATTTTCGGTCAATGTGATGGTTTTTTTTTTGTGAGTTTGTGTAGATTGATTGTCTGAGAAAGTTGTGGTTTTGGGTTTTAGCTCCTTTACTGAAATGGGATGTCGATTGCGGGAATTAGGAATTCATATTATGCTTTCTTTGTTTATTATTTTAATTTTTTTAAGGGCCCTATTTTGAATTTACACGGTAATAATCTTGGTCAATGTTATTGCATTTCAGTGGTTCAATCAGGCAAACTTCCCTTCTCATGGTCATGGTTGGGTTTATCGCAAAGCATTTGTGTATTGTTCCTTTTTTGGTGCTGTCTCAACTATATGCATTCATACCTGATATAATTTTTCCCTGTTTTTTCTTCTCAATCTTGCAATAATCTAATATCCATGATCCAAATCTTTGTTTTCTCTGCAATGGTATTTGGAGAACGAGTGAATGTTGGTAGAACCATGAGAAAGCCAGTTTGTCATTGTGTTTTTGTGCTGCTTGGATAATGGTTGATGCAAAAGATAGTTTCACAAAATTTCAATTTGGGCTAAATTTGTTTTTATCACGGTCGCTTCCCGTTGCTGTTAGGGGGTTCCATGTACTTCATCTTGAAAAGAAAAACCCTACAAATTGATGACCTTTGAAACAGTATTTCTCATTGATCACCTTCAGTTTAGTTAGAAAGGCTAGTTTTTTTTGTCCTAAATCACGAACTCTTAGATTGAAATTGTTTTTTTCTTTGCTCCCCTACCAACACCTATAATGTAGTAAAGCTGAAAATAGGTAGTGCTTCACGGTAATATATGCTGTAGCAAAGACCTTCCTTAGGTTGTGGTTGCCATCTTATGAGATTAAATGTTTTTTCGAATTGCAATTTTCCCTTACATGGTTGCTTACTTGCTTATGAAGTAATCCAAGCATGGCTGAATTGATATGATAGATGCACTGTAAGAATTGGTTAAGTTTCTACTCTTAATGCAAGTTACTAGTTGACTCTTTTTTTCTTTCTTTTTTTTTAAAAATATAGTATAAATAAGTTTTTCATCAAAATCTTTTCATGAGATTTCTGCCATGGCCTAATCTTCATCCTTTCTCTCCCTTTCCCCCCTTCTTTTATGCTTTCTGTTTCAATACTTTCTTTTTAGTATATGGGCTTTTAACTAGTTTCTCTCTTTCTATTCTTCTTTTTAACATTTAAAATTTGACCTCGTGGCAGCTTAAATAAATTATTGCCTTGTTGCACTATCATATCCATTCAAGTTAGCTCTTTACATTACGCCCTTCGAATTTTGAAATACTCATCGCCCTTGAAGGGTTCCCAAGTTCTTGTGGCTCAATTTGTTGATTTACTAGTCAACAATTAATGCATACAATGTAGGTAAAAAATTCCATAAGTAGGTATCTAGACTATGAAACAGTATTAGTTGGGATAAAGAATATTGTCTAAACTAAGCTTGGTCTCTACATGAAGAAATAGAATCTTCTCTTTCTAGGCAGGGTTAAAACTTAAAGTTACTTTTTTATGTTTCAAACGTCCAGTGCAAGGGCTAGCCATCGTTATCTCATATCTCCTAAGCCTTGATGTTATGTAAGAAATCTGTAGTTCTATTGACATTGAAGGAGGGAAATTTGAAAATTGATGTTTTTTTTTTTTTTTTTTTTTTTTTTTTTTTTTTTGTTTTTTGTTTTAAGTTGAGTAGGACGAAGACCGAATACATGCACTGTGAGTTTAAAATTACTAGACATCGAGATGATGGAGTGGTAAAATTAGGGGAAGTAGAAGTTCCTAAGGTGAACTATTTTAGATATCTAGGATTAATCATACAAAATGATGACAATATTGAGAATAACACATAAAATTCAAGCAGGATGGAAGAAATTGAGGAGTGCAACAAGTGTGATCTGTGATAGAAATATGCCTACTAAGTTAAAAGGAAAATTTTATAGAACCGCAATTAGGACAGCTATGCTCTATGGAAGTGAATGTTGGATGGTAGAGCAACAACTACATAAAATGAACGTAACAGAAATGAAGATGCTTAGGTGGTGGATGTGTGGTAAAATTCGTAAATATAGAATAAAAAATACATAAATTCAAAGACTAGTAGTTGTAGCACCAATTGACACAAAGATTAAGGAAGGGCGGTTGCAGTAGTTTGGTTGGCTGCAAAGACAGCCTACAAATGCACCCACTTGAAAACTTGACTTAATAGAATCTGAAGAAATTCGACGAGGTAGGGTAGACCGAAGTTAACTTGGG
Organism: Stephania japonica; assembly: GCA_039657345.1. NCBI lineage: Eukaryota > Viridiplantae > Streptophyta > Magnoliopsida > Ranunculales > Menispermaceae > Stephania > Stephania japonica. The sequence goes on from CM077561.1 coordinate 42,370,445, forward strand.
ACTAGGATTGTCAATTTTTCGGGTCCGGACGGATCCGGGTTTGGACAACCCTTGATATAAACGAGCATTTGCATTGTCCAGACCCGGTCCGGTTTTAAATTCGGACAAGTGTGCCTTGCCTAGACTTGATTTACATTGAATCCGAGTTGTCCAAATGTGCGCATTTGTTGAGTTTCTTAAAAATTATTTTATGTCTTGTAATTTATAATAAATACAACTTGGACATTACTTTTTAAAATTATGTCAGAGAAGATTATATTACGAGGAATAATGTTGTCTCAATTTGTATTTATTATGTCTAAACTCGTAATAAATAAGGTTTTTGTTAAAAGACAAAACGCATAATGTTGTCTCAAGCAATTTAGCTAAGTCTCGAAACTAAAATAGTACATTTCTATATACACGATATATGTAGTTGTTTTGAAAAAAAAGTTATAAGCGTGGTTTCCTTATTTCTATGGTTGTTTTTGTGAATAATCATATAAGGTATAGAAGTATATTTAAAAAAAAGGGTATATTTTAAAATCCGGGCTGAGTTTTGTCTAGACCCGGCCTGGATTTTAATTCGAACATCAAAGCCTTGCCTAGACCCGGACCAGATTTAAAAAATTATTGTCCAAACTTTTTTTTTTTCTGGCCGGACAAAAAATTGACACCCCTACTTGGACGCATTAATTAGGAGGGATTTGAATTGTTTGGAAAGCTCACCATCAAGTGCACTTAATCGAGCATAATGGAAGAGTTTGATCCATGTTGCAGACCTCAATTAATTTGGGATTGAGACTATGTTGTTGTTGTTGTTTTTTTTTTTTTTGGGGGGGTTTATGTGAACAAGAAATACAAGAGCAAGGCCTTAATGCCAAAAGGCTGGAAATTTAGTTTCCATAAGGAACTAATGCATTGATGATCCTGAACACATTGATCTTATTCATATCTTTTTTAGAGAAAAAAAGAATGGTGCAGCAAGGGAATTTTGCAGATTTGGCCTTTATTTTTTGCTTTTTGTGAGCATAGTTAGCAAAATGAAGAAATTATGATCTTTGCCATTTTTGACAAAAAAAGAACTCAGTCTTTTTGTGGGATAACATCAATGAAGCTAAAGCAACTTTGAGCCGAAAAGGGATTTTGTCTCAAACAATATCAGTTCTTAGATTAATTTGAATATGCTTGTATCGTTGCCATGACTAGATGCTATAACAACTTACTTGTGAGCTGTCACATTCTTTGACCTAGGCTTGAATTCATGGTGATTCATTCTATTGAGTTTCAGTTATAAAATCATGCTTCCTATGCCAACCATGTGGTAGCTCCACTGGGCTAACTTGTTCTCTTCCTTCGGTTGAGACTTTGAGTCTCTGTGTGAGAATTTGGGTTGTGGGAGGTGGTGTGAGTAGGTTTCTTATCCAAAAAAAAAGAAAGGATCATGGTTTTTGATGAAGTTTTTGTACTTGTGTCTATATGTAAATTTAATATTTGGCCTGTTAAGTTTGATATACTACTTCTCAGAAAAAACAGAAAAGAAAAGAAAAAAGAAATATAAACAACTTTACAATAATAACTAACAACGAAAAAAAATGTCCAACCTGATTGTAGAAACCAAATGGGATAGAGTAGAAATGTTGTATTCATATTTGGACATGATACGATTATATTAAACCAGGACTTGTTTGGATCTCTTTTTTGCACTGGATTATTTGTATTTTGTTATTACTATGAACAACAACATAGCCTCAGTCCCAAATTAATTGGGGTCGGCTACATGGATCAAACTCTTCCATTGTGCTTGATTTAGTGCAATGGTGAGCTTTCCAAACCATTCAAATCCCTCCTAATTAATGTGTCTCAAGTTAACTTGTTATTACTTATTACTATGAACCTTCATGGTTATTGAAGGTCCTCACTATTGTTTAAATTCTTATCCACACACTTCCAAACTACGGTCACCCTCTAGGATCCTCATTTCTCACCATGAATGGTTTACTTAATGTTTTTTTTTTCTCCTTCTGGGAGGAGAAATCCTATTACATTTATATTTATTGTCTGTTAAGTGTCAAGTACAAGACTTATGCTGGAGAAAGAAACGATCCTCCCTTAACTAACAAAGAAAAGTAACTATTGGAAATGCATAAATTCCTTTACATAATGGGAAATATACATGTTAATCAGCCTACCGAAATGTAATATTTCTACTATGAACAGCCATAGATTTGCTAGAAAATGTTAGCCTTTTTTATGACTTGGGATCTTTCATCCCTCATGTTACTAAAACAAAATAGCCTTTTTAAGGTGTCTTATGACCTACATGGCTGCAAAAATAATGCATTTTTTTAATCTTTACACTTTACTTGAAGTAGGAAGTCTTAGCTGTATAAAGATATTAAAGAATAATGCCTCATGTGATTGTTAAATACCTATCTTCCCATTTGTGAAAGTATGTCATTCATGCCAAAAATCTTTTGTAAAAGAACAGTGAATAAAATGTGGTCTTCTGACTGAATGTTAGGCATGCAAATCGCACAAAAATTGAGGTGGGAATGACCACTGAGTGCTTGTCCTCATCATCGAAGTGTACTTATCTATGTGAGCCACTAGCCAACTTAAACCTTAACTTCGGAATGAAGCATCTTGAGTGCTTTTCTGTTTAACCTAACCAAGTTCATTTAGTCATTAAACATCTTGGATGGCATTGGCCCAAATACGATAATCATGCTTGACATGACATTTATTCTAGCCCTTGATAGTTGAGTGTAACACGAGTCCTGACTGGTATCTCTATTCTGCACCACATTAGTACAGCTGTGGTTATGAATAGTCTAGATGTGATTGGTAACAAATGAATGCAAGTTAGTTTTTTTTTTTTTTTTTTTGGTACATCTCTTTTTAGTAGATAATGAAGGGTAGTTTTCAGGTCTCAATAAAGGGGTAGTTTTCAAAATAAAATAAAATAAAAGAAAAAAGGGTAGTTCATAGATCAAGGTTTCGTAACGGTGAGACTTTGGATCATTTTGAAAATTGAACATCATAATCTTGAGGTAAATCCTTCCACAAAGTTACCGGTTGACACATATTTATGAAATGTAAATCCTGTGAATATTCTTAAAATAATCTGACCTGTGATTTTTTATTTCTTCAAAAATTGAGAATTATCTCAATTGAAAGTCACCCAGTCCATGGAAGTGTTATGCTTTTGTTATGGCTTCTATTGTAGTACCAGTGTCATCTTCAACTTTATATTTTGTAACTCTTAGAAGTTGAAATGTAAGCCTATAGTGTAGTAGCCTGACACTACCCGATGCCACTGCATTTAAGTCTACATAGAAGCTAAATCTTTCGTTGCATCTTTTTCATGGAAGCAAGTACTTATCTTACCATGCAGCTGCTGAAAGAGCAGATAAAAAAAATGGTCCAAAATTAAATAAAGGAAATCTATCTGAGATGTAAGTGACATGTACATAAGACGAGCGTAGCAGAATAAGGATGCTTAGGCGAATTTGGTAAAATTTGCAAAGATAGAATAAGAAATGTGGAGATTCAAAGAAAAATAAACATGCCCCATTAGAAGCAAAGGTTAGGGAACGACGGGCATGACGGTTCGGAACATCTTAAGACGGCCTGCAAATACCTCAGTTAGAAGACTTGAAATTGTAGAAATTGAAGGATACAACGGTATAGGGGCAGACCTAAGAAATTAGAGCTGCATTAATGGGGAAGGATTTACATGATTATGAAAGCACATCATCAAGTACATTAAGTGGAAGCGATTTGATCTATTTAGCCAACCCTAACTAATTCATATTGTGGCTTTCTTCTTGTTGTTGTTTAGCTAGATTTTTTCTTTGAATTTAGAACACTTTTCTGTCCCTGAAATCCTGAATACCTTGATTGCAAAAGTGATATGACTCCACTTTAACGAATTTTCAAGTATTTTACTAGAAAGTTAATGCAAAATGTTGAAAAGCCGGCTGGTCATGAATATGAACACTTCGCTAAGTTCTCGATGCTTTCTAGCCCTTAAATATTGACCAATATTTAATAGTTAATTTTTTGAACTTGTTATACGGTTATAAATGGAAAAATGAGTAAACAAGAATGGAAGCCTAACTTTTACTTGCCATAGATTTAAGATTAGGGGACTTCAGTTATTCTACACTTTTTTTATGAGAACTGAAGAGACTTCAATAATAGCTTTAGTCTTCTGGAAGTGGTTGGTTTATAAAAGGTAGAGATTACTTCATTTGTGTGGAACGGTAGCTTTTTACTTCTAGATGGTGCTAGGCTTCTCCACATTTGATTAATTAAGCAATTGAGTTAATATCAGGCAACTTTTGAAGCACTTAAATCTGGTACCACTAAAATATAATACTTAAGTTAAATAGGTAGATAAAGATCCTAATTTATGCATCCATAAATGTCTCATTTGTTTCATATCATATTCTTTAAGTGGCAAGAGAATCAATAGTGCCTCTCATATGTCTATTAATCATGTTAAACATGATTCAGGGATCTAGTTAACACAGTGGATTGTTTGCAAATCCTACAATTAAGGACTGCAAGAGAATATTATCCTGCCACTTGAATACATTGACTTCAATCTAGCATCAGTATTTTCCAAGTTCTTTATTACACACAATTGACAAAACTTAAAGTAATGATTTAATTTTCCACTTGCACAGATTGGTGAAATGGAAGGTGCATCTTTGGGTCAAAGAAGAAAAATTGAAGAACTCGAAGCACAGCTCCACGAAGCTGAGGACATGGTGACGGATCTTAGAGAACAGTTGAGGGGGTTGCAAGATGAATTGGAAAATGTTAGAAGTGACGCCGGGCAATCTCCTGGTGAACAAGTTATAAAGGAGGGTGCTGATTTTCGTGCAGATATATCAGAAGACACTAAACTCAATCCTTCTGAGTCCGTATCATTACCTTCTAGGGAATCAGAACATCAAGTTCTATCAATTTCTGAGATGAAGGACTCACCTTTAACTGAGGAAAATATAGATGTGACAAGATGTTCTACTTTAGGAAGTGCAGTTGCTGAGGATGAACCAATGGGTGAATCTCCATCAGATAAAATTTGTGCCAGTAACTCTGATATAGGTTCGTTAATCATGAGAAGCAAAGAAACTGAACTTTACAGAAATGGATGTACTCAAAGAATCCGTGCCTTTGAAAGTAATTTATTGAATCCGAAATTGCCTCTCCTGGAGGAAGCAAATGGTCAGCACATAAAGATGAAGAATGAGCCAATCATTAGAGAGAATGAGACAGCTGAACCAGTTTATGTTGGAGCATCTCCCATTGACAGTAATGGTTCAAAAGATCAAGCTAATGGATTGGAATTGTTATCGAGACAATATGGCAATTGTGATAAAAATCAAAATGCGATAGGCACATCCTTCCGTAGATCTTCCCGAAGGCGAAGAGCTACATACAAGAGTGCCGAAGCCAGCTCAGTAACTGTCAAGCGCAGGCAATCTTGCAACCCATCTATTCTTTCTGCGTGTAAATCTCGTCCTGGCGTGGATAACAGCATCGAGGAATCTGGTGAAGATCTTTCTAACATTGTGGAACAAGATGAACAGAAGAATTCCGATGTCTCTTTGGTTCAAAATGAACAGAATAATTCAGATGTCTCTTTGGTCCAAAATTCATCTCCGGATGGAATTGATATGGATCCCCAGTTAGGATGCATGGATCCTACCGGAATGAAAGCTCAAGTTAACCAGGAAGTAATAGTTCAGAAAGCTCTGGATAACGATGCGACAACTGTAAATAAATCAGAATTGAGCGGAGGTGATACCAATTTTCCAGATGATTCAGGGGTTATAGGTTGCAAACAGAATCTCGAGATTGTACCACCATCATGTCCTGATGTTAAAGATGATAAACAAAGTGAGACTTCTAACAAAGTTCCTACTAAAGCTGCCAATGATAAGCTTATCAAGTACACAGTTCGGAGGAAGCGGAAGAAGGAACCTCTCAGCTGCCCTGAGGAGGATGCACCTTTAGCCGTGAAGAAATCGGGGGAGAAGCCAAGTAGTGCAGAGCTTCAAAATTCTAGCTTAATAGTTGAGTCTACTCGGGATAGTCGGCGGATGTTCCAGGTTGCTCGACAGGTTTGTTGAAATTTATCTATTCTGATCTTTTTGGCGAGAGTTTGCCTTGGACATAGATTAAGATAGCATGCTTTTCTGATTCAATATTTCAACGAGGCTATTATGCTTCTTGTTATTTAGAATCTGGAAGAACATTAGTCTCCCTACAAATATAGCATGTCCACAGAAAAGTTTCTAGTCATTGGATGGTTAAGTCATCATTCTCTCTGGACAAAATGATGTCCCTTCATACGTGTATAGTTTCAGTATCTACTCCATGATAAACCCTGCAGTCTCTAGTGGAGGCTTTTGTTTTAGTAAATACATATTGGATCACGAAACACAAATGTATTATTTTTTATGCTCATAGTCTCTCAACATGCCATGATTGGCAAACAATGAGGTTTTATTCTAATTTCATTGGTCGGTCAAGCTCTTATTGATGTTTTCTTGATTTTTTTTTTTTCCTTTCTCATGCAGCTTATATCATTGTCTGAGAAGAAATGGTGGCAGTAAAGTCGGCTGATGGTTCAGAATTCAACTGGGAGTCGGAAGGAAAAAGTAGAGTCTTCAGAGGAAACCAAAGACTTTCCTCTAAAAACATGAAAGAAGTTTTGCTTCGGAAAACCTCAGTCGGTGATGGATCAGATAAGCTTCAATAGTTGTATGTGCATTATATCCAATAAATAAGGCAGTTATTGCATTTTTTTTTTTAATTTCTTCTCCGCGTTATGTAATCTGTGTTTTCAGTATATGACTCTCTAATGTCATTTGTATTTCATCTTTCGTGAAAGTTATCCATGGGGTTCTTTTTCCCCTTTCTTATATTGTACTTTGGTCGAATATCATGATTATCAACAAACCCTCATACTGTTCAATTTCTATAGATCTGTTGGCTCATTCGAGAAGGTATTATCAATTGTGAGTTCGAAGGATTTTCCTTTTAAGTTGCAGTTTTTGTATGTCTGTTTATTCCAGAGAATCAGATATATCTGCGTTTTCTGGCGATGTGAGCCAATTTTGACTATGAAAATCCTATTACTGGATGATTCTAAATTTGAATTGTACATAGTCTGGGGGTCTTTGATTTCTTTTATTTTTCTGCAAGAGATATCATCCATATGTGGTGAATTTTAACTCACTGCAGAAATTTCGAGAGCTGTTCCATTTGATGGGGCTCGAGTAAAAGGTTGTCGAAATGAGCTTTTTACTGTCTTCCACTTAGGTTGATGAAATTTAGTCTGTTAAATCTTCATTTGCATTTATGTCTGTGCTGTTGGAGTTGAAGCTCACCAAGTAACAGCCCCAGATTCCCATTTTTTCACTGCCCATCTTCTTCTCTCATGCCTTTTAAGGCACACTTGAGGGGGTGGGGGACCCAAGAACAACTGCAGAGAGAGGTGATGATCTTGTAGTGTCTCTTGGAGACATTCATGGTGGATATGTTGATATCAGTAGTTGGCGTGCTTTTACTTTTTAACCAGACGTGCCTTTTTCTCCATATATGTATTTGCATAATGAGGTCTGATTGCTACAGTCACATGTATGCTACCAATTATCTATGTATCTACCTATAATATGGATTACTGTGCTCATATGTTAATTACTACTTTTTAAGTGTATATTCTTGGTGGGCCATATTGTCAATCCTCACATTGTGTCACACAAAAGCTGATATTGAACCATCAAATAAAGCAAGATTTTCTGAACAAACAAATTGATGGGTGTTGCATTTTTGGAAGTCTTAACAGTCCTATTTCAATCAGGTTTTTTGTAGCACAAAGATTGCATATGTTTTCAAGCCAGGCAAAGCATGATATGAAGTTATGAAGATGAAAGTGCATGCATTTGTAGTGGCTAGTGCAGTGGCATTGAATATGTCTCAACATGCGCCTGAAGGGCCACCACAACTACTACCTCTGCTGCTATCATTAAACATGGTGGGCAGTCCCAACATCAAAAGGGTAGACAAATCAAACACTAATGAATTCATGGATAGATTCTATGTTCTATAAATAAATCGACAACACCCAAGAGTTGTAGAACAAACTGAGTAGTCTGTTAATATCAATGGCAGAGAAGAAGATGAAGAACAGGCTGAGGAATGAGGAGATAGAAGCCGCGGTTATAGCGATAAGCATTGTGATTTTAATGGCGGGCGTAAAGCATGCTGTCATGTCTATGCTTCAACAATGGCGGGCGTTAGTCTTTCTTCTTCTCAATCTAGTTCTCTTAGCAATTCTCTTCACTTCCATCAAACATCAGCCTATAAACAAAGAAGTGCTAGAAACCGTCGATGACGATAAGAAGATTGAGAAGAAGAAGAAATCGAAATGCAAATGGTACGATCCAGTTGAGGAAATCGCTTTGCCGAGTGAAGAAAGTTTGTGTTCAGATGATGAATGTTTTGAGAATGGTAGTTGTGATGAGCCTTGCTTGTCCAAGGAGGAGTTGAATGCCAAAGTTGAAGCTTTTATTGTGATGTTTAGGCAGCAATTAGCATCTGATGCTCAGAGGAGAAGATCAAGGCCCTCTTTGTCTACTTGAATTTTTAGTTCTAATTTAGTTTGATTTTTGTAATCATCAGATTCAAAACTCTTGATCCGCAACAACTTACAAGTAATGAAATGCATTTGTTTCTAAGATTGTGATTTTTATTTTATTTTTTATTTTTTATTTTTTTGATATGAGAGAAATCACAAAACTGTCTCTACTTATGCTCGAACCCCCGCCCTCTTGCACAAGAGGCCCCAGAAGGCCATAACAGTAAACTAATATATAAAATTTGTCAAGATAAATGTCAAATAGAAATGTCCAGAAATCCTAACATTTCTACAATATTTAAAGTATAATTTGAATTTTTATGGGCTTTTATAAAGTTTTGAAGACAGTTCTAACAACATTGTCAAAGGTAAAAATTTAAATTAAAGTTTACACTAAAGGTTGCTAGGATAAAATTTGATACAAAATTAAATGGCTTAATTTCAAATTATAATATATTTCATAAAATTTTCTAATGGTTAAAATTTTTAAATGCTTAATGTGGTTCTTGGCCACAACAACAAGAAACCTTTTTTTTTTTCAATCGCAGCAAGAAACTTGACTCCCCTTGAGTGAGGTATCAGTTTCAAGAGTTGTGGCTGTGGATGGAATAAATTAGATTAATGCGTGAACGTATATTTTGATTAGTAAGTGCGATTGGCGTAAAATATATACTACATGGAACAGAAAGGCTAACTATAAAAAAATAATACAAACTTTTGTGGTTTTTGCATAAACAACTTAAATTTTCGATTCTCAGAAATAAAATCAAAGTTTCTGACTAAATATAAAATTTGTGTTATTTATGCAAAAACCATCAAAATTTGTGTTATTTTTAAGGTCAAATTGGTTAAAACATCATAACCTTTTACAACTTTTGTTATTATATCATAACCTTTTTGAATTTGTTATTATATCCAAACCTTTTTATATTGCTAAATTTATATTTTAAGTCACTTTTTAACTCTAAATTATTCAATAAACAATAGATCTAATCAGATTTGTAGAGATTGATCCATCTTTATTGAGGTACATCTGCATCAGCGGTGTTGCGTGGATTTGTGCGACGTGCTGGATTGATTTATCTTTAGTTTTTTACTTTATAGTTAGTTTTCTTCCCTAATTGGAAGTCTTTGATTTGTCTTCTCCTTATTGGAAAGTTTTAGGTTTTCTCCTTGTTAAGAAGCTTTGTTATTCGTTTTGCGATTATAATATTTTTGTGTATTGTCATAAGTTTCAATATTGTAGAGAGCAGTCCTTGATTGCCACACTGTTTCAATTCAAGAAAAAAATCAAATTAATTGCAGTTTGTTTGCACAAATAGGATTAGCGAATCAATGTACTTGATTCTATGTCTGGTCATGTATTGAGCCATGAATGATTAATGAAATTTCGAGTTCTCTTAAAAAAAATCGAATTAATGAGCTTAAAAAATGAATTAAGTAGAAATTTAGTAATTATAGATGATGAGGTGGCTTTTTAAAGTCATTATTTATGTGTCACATTATCAAATTTGGAGTTAAAAAATGACTTAGGATACAAATTTATCAATGTAAAAAGGTGATGATATAATAACAAATTAAAAAAGGTTAAAATACAATAACAAAAGTTGTAAAAAGTTAGAATATTTTAGCCTATTAAGCCAATTTTTAATAATGAGCTAAAAAAATGTTAAGGTAACTTTAGTAGACACGCTTGTGCATGCCCATTTGATGCGCCTCGGGATAAGTGTGAGCACACATGTTGACAAAAATGAAGGGACATGCCTGATATGTGAGACAAGAAATTTCAAAAAAAAAGAGTTCAACTAAATGCACCCCATCGTTTACTTAGGACACCCCATTATGAGTGAACCCCAAATTCAAATTTCAATTTATAAGGGAACCCCATATTTTTACCAAAATACTCCTTTATCCCAACCAAAACACCCAATTCCAAAATCTTGGTTGAGAAATCTATTTTAGATTCGACGACATCTGGCTGAGACTCATCTTCGAGGTTTGATGTTGTCCAACTGAACCTCTTTGGTAAAATTTGGTTGACAACTGCTGACCTAAAGGTTCGGTAGGTTCCAACCGACTCTCCAACTAAAAATTTGGTGGGCTCTGACCGATTCTTCAATAAGAAATTCAGACTTGTGAGGCTGAACCACTCAATGATGCCTTACAAATCACAAAAAAAAAGTGTGTGGAGAGATGATGGTGGGGTGCACAAAATATGAGGAAAAAGGTGGTGGGTGCACTAATCGCAGTGAGGGACATAAGAGTTATCTTATCATAAAATTGATTTTTTTTAAGTTTGATTTTTTTGGTGGGGTGCGTTTAGCCGAGGGTAAAAAAAAGAAGAAGGGGGTTTTGCAATAATTTTGGCATTTTGGTGGGATGAAATCATGAATGGAGAATGGAGACGGATAGCTATCCAGCATCCTGGACCACGGCTTCCATTATTCCATACTGGTTCACAAACAAAATCTCCGTTGTTATCCACACTTGAAGAACACAGAATACAGAGCGAGCGAACGATCATCGATTAATGGAGGCAGGAGTGATAGCGGGTTCAATCAATCGAATTCCCACTTCAACAAGAATCGAATCTCCTCTCCCTCTTGGACGCCACCCAATTCATGGTCATGATCGTTCTCCTTCTTGGAAAAACGCGCCGAGGACGAGGAGGACGATGATCGTTTTCGAGTACAGGGGGCCGAGGCCGAGGAGGGATTGGGTGGGCGAATGGGTGTCCAGAAACGACGATATTTTTCGAAGTCTGCCCATATACGTTGGAGGGGTTTCTCTGTTGGCTGTTCTCCTCAATCGTGCTGTTTCTGGAATCGCCCCTGTCGCTGATGCCAGTAGGTGATTCTCCACAGTACCCATTTTTTAGTTTCGCATTTTGAGATCAGTTTTGCTCCTTCTAGAAATGCACTAGTTAGAAAACTCAACAATAGAAACTGAAGAAATTCAACCAGGTAGGGATGGACTTAGCGGGGGAGGTAGAAGTGTAATGTTGGTGATGCATGATGTACTTTTACACTTTTGCCCTTCCACTTTACTCTTTTGTACATGTGGCACTTTGTTATTAGGAGACATTACCAACGACATTACACTCCAAACATTAACAAATCCGCTCTCGAACTTAGCTAACTTGGAAAGAATTTAAATGATTTGGAAAGCACAACATTAAGTGCACTAAATCGAGCGCAATGGAAGAGTTTGATCCATGTAGCCGACCCCAACTAATTTGGTATTGAGGCTTTCTTGTTGTGAGGGGTTGAAGTGCTGTTTTGGTTCTTTTACTTTGCTTAATTGCACAGAGTTGAAATGTATGGTACTTTAACTATATTGATTTGATTGTTGATTTCTTACTAATATACTGCTTTTTTTTTTTTGGATAAGTGGAGGCGATACTCCTTTATTATTACTATTTACTGCTTTTGAAATGTACTAGTTTCAAAATCTATTTAAATGTAATTGTTAGGTGTTTCACGTTGAAGGTTTGCAATGCATTTTCGAATGTTTATGTAAGGTCCTTAATGTTTGGCTGTTGATGAATATGCTCACTTCACTCTGTTGGCCAACCTTGGTCATGGGCTGCTATTATGCTGTTTCATTTTTTTTATGTTGTGTGGTATGCCTTCATCTATTACATTAAATCGAACTCGTTGGTTAAAATATCCTCATGTACAAGTTTGAGGGGTATAAATTGACTTCTTATTCAGAGAAAAAAAAGTAAACTATATTAAATCAACTGAATGGAAAAATTCCCTCAAAAAAAAAATAATAATGAATAAATCAGATTTCATAGATTCATGTAGCCGATACCAAGTTATTTGGGACTGAGGCTCTGTCACTGTTGGCCACTTACATGTCCAATATTGACTAAAAGCGTCCCTGATTTGATATGTGTATTTAATCTCTTCCGACGTAATCCATGGAGGCAAAGCTATTGCTTGGAAATTGTCACATCTAAACATTGAAATGCCCATGTGGAATTTCCACTTTTGGTTTGGTAAAATAAGAAGACATTTTAAAACCAAACCTTTCAGCCTTCTTCCTTACCTTCAAGGTTCAAATGTGTCTTATCCTATGTTAGCTAGACTTCAGCCTCTCTGGCTTTGCCATTGGTAGGCCTAGTATTGGTTGTGCCTTCAAATTAGACTTTCTTGTCAGCAAGTATGGTTCTGGCCGTAATTGTTATGGATGTGAGAACATATTATATACTGATATTTAGAAAAAGGGTTCGATAGGAAATGGTTATTTTCAACCTATGAATCTCCTGTGACCCTTTATGAGCTATGCAAGTTTTCTTTCGATCCTCCCAATCTCTTGACCTTTCCCCTTTATTTGGATCATTGGATGGCTATATCTTCTACTGTCAGAAATTTGTTCTTTGATTAGTTATAAGCTTACAACATTGATTGCTTAGCTGCGGTGAATTTATGAGAATTTGAATTTGATTGCTTAGTTGAGGTGAATTTATGAGAATTTGAATGGCAGCTCGCAGTCAAGGGCGGATTTGTTGACACTTGGTCTAGCTGTTACCAATGTTCTTACTGGGCTGGTGTGGCTTTCTATACGACCAAAGTCAATTTCAGCGGTGAGAATGTCTTGTTGTCCATTCGAATGGAGACTTTGCCTTTTGCTTCTTTTTAATTTCACAAAATCTTCTGATTGGCGGTTTCAATGTGGATTTTTTTCCAGGTAAATCCTCAAGGTGTTGAATGCTGGAAGATACTTCCTGACCTCCCTGATCATGTAGCTTCTGAGTTACTGTGGTACAGTACCTTTTTCATATACAAAATAATTGTATAATGTTTTGTAAGTATTAAGTATGGCCACATCTTTCTTCTGTGGCATATCTGTTATTATTTGTTTTTTGAAGTTCGTCAATTGAGGAGTTTTCCCAATGAAATCTAAAAAAGATAGAAATCTTGCCTGTCGTCATAGAAATGTGTTCTATCAGTTTTGCATTAGTGTTTTAGCTGGCTATCTACTCCTTTTCTTTTCTTTCTTTTTTTTTTTCAGAATATGTATTGGGGGCCTATGTATTTGTTATCCAGTAAGTGTGTTTTGTTCTCATTGTAGTAAACAGATATTGCTGCTTTGCTAGAATTAGGTTCACCTTTGGACTCAGTATCCTTGATTAGATACCAACCAAGTGGGTAGCTCACTGGTTTGGTATGGGGCATCTTGTGTAAGTGGTTGGGGGGTTTGAATCTCAATGGAGACATGTTGGTTTCTTTCTTATCAAAAAAAGTATCCCTGATTGGATGATATCTTCAGATGCTTACTTACCATCCTAAAAGCATAATTAAATGATGATTTCTTGTGGTTATGATGGCATAATAGAATCAAAATCAGTTGTCATTTCATATTCTTAATTAACAGGTATCCTTTTCTTGATGCGTGGATTGTGTGAGTGATTTTCTCGTTTAGAGTTCCCGGACTACAAAGAAGTAATTAAATGGAATCTAGAAACTCTACTTCTGTAGATTTATGTCTTTTGCACACATAAAGAACTAATGAAAATGAAAATATTACTTTATTAATTATACTTATTGCAGAAAGTCTTTCGATGGTGTCTTTTGCACACATAAAGAACTAATGAAAATGAAAATATTACTTTATTAATTATACTTATTGCAGAAAGTCTTTCGATGGTTAATAAGTGCTTATTTTAATCCTTCTTTTTTTTGGTGGATATATTACTAGGATGTGGGAATTTTTGTTGGAAGCAACTTGTTGCAGATCATTGGTGATTATTTACAATGGCGCATGTCTTCTTCAAATTGGGGTTGCTGCTGAATCCTCCACTGATGCAGGCAATGCCATGGTTGTGGATGCTGCCAAAGTAATGAATGGAACCCTATATCAAGGTGTTAAGAAATCTGGAGCACGTAAGTCGGTATTAACATCTTTGTTACGTTTAGTGTTGGGGCTTCTACTCAAGCAATGACAGTTTTAACTTGAGGTACTGATCAGCTATAGTTCACAGAAAATTATTTGGCCAATCTTTCTCTTTACCCTGGCCGGTCTGAGCTTCCATTTTTGCCTTCGAATACACAGGTATAAAACCTATGATTGAAATGCATGCTCTTATTTTAATGCTCTTTTATATGCTATTTATTTTTTTTTTTTTTTGAAAACATGCCATTTATTTATTTAATTAATTATTTATTTTCATCTGAAAGCTAACTAATTCACAATTTATTATTTCTAGGCAGTTATTTTGCAACCTCTTGGAGATAAAGGGTTTATTATAATTGGTGGCGATACTATAAGAGGCTTCACCTCGTCGGATCAGGTATATATTGTTCGATTCTAAGTCTTAACTTGAGCACCGACTTCTCAATGGATGCTAATTATCTTGTATCCAGACAACCTTACCACATAGCTGCACACATAACATCAATCTGGTAGCTTGTGATTTAATCATCCAACACATACTTGTGAATGGTGCTGCTTTTGTTTTTCTGTTTTTGCTGTGAATGAAGTGAGCCTATGACAATCTAATACATACTGTAATTTATAACGTTGGCAGGCGTGGATCACATTGATCTCTGAAAAGTTGGATTCTACAATTTCAAAGTTGGAGGCCAACATCCCACTCCCCATTCAAGACGGGTTTCCTTCTTGATTAACTCTGGGATCTGATATCTTTGCGCCTTTTTCTGTGCGCGCTGACAATGATGATGGTACCCCTTGATAAGGTGGTTTCTTGAGGTGAGGCTCTTCCGAATTCTCTAATCATCATTACTACAATTTTTAATTTACTTTTTCACCGTCTCAAGTTTACTGCTACATTCAACAATATGAATTTCTGTGTTTATAGATGATGAAGAGTGGTCTAAACCGGTATTAATGTTGATTCTACTACTCAGCCTAACTGGGGGATTTGGATGGTGTTCATGCTGCTGCTGAAAGTGCATGCTTGACAATGACAATGCTATTGAGAGCCAATTTGGCGAAGAACACTGCCGTTCCTTTGCTACTCAAAGATTATTGACATCAATAGAGTAGACTATAGAGCAATAAGCTAGTTTTCCGAGAGTATACATTACATCTAATTTAATCAATCTCCTGTTTGGCCTCTATTTGGAAAGAGAAAAATATTTTTGCGTGGCACCACGTCATTGATTGATCTCTATTTCTAAAAAACAACACAAGGAATTAAGGAATTGAAATAAAAAATGTTTGCCCAAGATCATAAAAAAATATCAAAAATGCTGATGCAATGTTGCTGGAGCTTGAAAATGAAACTAAATGCATTTAATAAAAAAAATGCTTGCCTTGAGATGTTTGGAGAGAAAAGTCTCTCATTGTGACACTTTTTTTTGATATCCGTAGGTATCCAGGTAAGTCTGATTATTTTCACGAGGCCTTAATGCAATTTACTTGAACGTACTCTAGTGATTGGAACAATCCATTTGAACGTGCTAGTGGTTAGAACAATTTTGACGCGGAGAATTGAACTTGGGACTGTGCGCTTAACTTGCATAATCCCAAGCTCGCCCTTAACATTGGCCAACCCCTCTTGGTTCAATATTACATTGCTTCATATTACATTTGCGTTCACAACCAAATTCATAATTTCGATGTTTTTTTGAAGCCCATGAGATTTTTATTTTACTCAAAAAAAAAAAAAATTGTTTGCCTCGAGATGCTCGTCGGTATTTGATGCCCAATTTGAGGAGATCCAAGGGCATATTGTAAAAGTCGAAGAAGAGAGAGGCTTTACCGTTTAGCAGCGGGGCAAGCGCTTGCATTGCTCAAAGTTTCAATCGGAATCGGTACGTTGCTCCCCAGTTAGTTTGGCTTCGTTGAATCTGTTTCTTCGATTGATTGATTGATTGATTGATTGTTGTAGATGATATAAGTTGAAATTGAATCAGAGCAGCTGATTTGCTTAACTAGTACTTATATATGTATGTAAATTAACCAACCATCTTTTTTTGTCCCCAAGCCTGCCTGATGTCTGATGCAATTCTAGTAATGAGGATGCTGTTTCCAATTTTTAGGTTGCTTTTCCAGGTTATTCTTTTGAATTATAATTATTTGTTTAGCTTGGAAGATTGGGTGCATCACACTTGTTGGATCTTACATCCTTATATTTTTATTTTTATTTTTTTTAAAAAGAAATCTTTGTCAATCGAAAGGTTTCCATATCTAACCATCCATACGAGTGCCTTAAAGATGTTCAATTTTTTAAAAAATAGGCGGCACAAAAAAAATGATTAGCAAGTGGATTGCCAAAAAATGAGAGTGGTTTTCATTGCCATGTCACCAAGGGAGAGCCGATTACTCATTGGAGACGTTTTCAATGTTGAATATGTATTTTCGCCACATAATGGACATCCCCTCCTCCATGTTAATGACGTGACGACAATTCACACCTCCAATCCACATTTACCATTAGAGATATTTGAAATAGAGGGTGAGTTAGACAGTGTTTGCGTCATGTCACCCATACATAACAAATCTACTACCCCATTTGGAGACATTGTTTTACCCCAATGTCTATCTAATCCAACATAGAGCACATCAACCTTGAATTCACAACCTTATTGAAAATGCTCTTAGAAGCTTCTTTGTCATTGAATGTTTCCCATCCATATAGAGTATACAGTATCGTATATATTTGCTAACAGAGATGGGAGTCATGGGACATGGACAATTAATTTAGCCTTCACTTTTCAAATTTGCAATAAACAAGCATCACAAGTCAAGGTTAAGGACAATGTAGTAACTTTAGATCTGTCCAAAAAGCTCTATATCAAACATGATGCATATAGGCCTTAAATTATATCAATTTCGTTCCTCTCTTACAAAGGGTGGAGTCATGACTTTAGTTAGAGTTATAATTCAATTTCTTCCTAAAATGATTTAATATGGTTGTTTTAATTTAATCTAGGGTTTCGTTGTCTCAGTCCATTAGTTCTGATCTCAAAACAATCTCGACAAACGAATCCAATGAAACCTTAGATCGATTCAATCTACGAAGACTAGAAGTCTCCGACAAATCAAAGGGGTTCATCGACCTCCTCCAACAACTGTCCGCCGTGGGATCCATATCCGACGAGGAATTCGAGGAGCGATTCCGTGATCTAACCTCTCGCGGAGAGGAGCACGTGATCTGTGTGGTGGAGGACCGGATATCGAGGAGGATCGTGGCGACGGGGACGGTGTTCGTGGAGAAGAAGTTCCTTTGAGGGTGTGGGAAGGCGGGGCACATCGAGGACGTGGTGGTGGATGCGAGCGCTCGAGGGGTGAAGTTGGGGAAGATGGTTGTGGATTTCCTGGTTGAGCACGCATGGTCGGTGGGGTGTTATAAGGTGATTCTTGATTGTAGTGTGGAGAATAAGGGGTTCTACGAGAAGTGTGGGTTTGAGGAGAAGGCGGTTCAGATGGCTATCTATTTTTGATGGGTGATACCGAGGTTTGGTTTGATTTGTTTGATTGCGATTGCGATTGTGTTTTTGTATTTTGATTCAACAATGGACATTGATGTTTATGTCACAATTCATCTAATTTTATTGCTTGTATGACTTCTTTTTTGTTTCCCACATTGTATCTGGCTTTGTACAATGTTGTGCTATAATGCTAGAGTTTCCTCGTCTTTATGAAAGCTTGTGGAGCCACAAGGTCCATACAGTGTCCAACATCGTGTTTATCTGGTTCATCAACCTAATCATGCAAACTGCAATGCTTGGTACTTTCTTTACGAATTTACGGCTTTCTGCAGGAGATCATCTCTTACAGATTGTGTTTTTTTATAAGTTGTGGGTGGGATTACAACAATGTTGAGGTATGTTGTTTTCTACACTTTGAATCTACTTGTTAACATTTTATGTTTTGTTTCGATATTGTAGTAGATTCTTTTGGTGAACGTAAATTTGGTTTAATTTGAAGAAATTTTTAGGTCAGTTGTATAGAGTTTCTAATGTTGTTGCTTGATTCTTGTAACACGCATTCATGGCTTACGGAGGATCTCCTTGATAGAATGTGAGAAAGATAAATTCCTTGCTAGAAGAGAAATATTTCCTTAGAATGTGAGATAGGTAAATTCCTTGCAAAAAGATGTTGAATTTAAGAGTTTTTTGTTCAATACGTTACCATCATTCTAGAGATGAATTTCATTCATTGTCTTTGTTTTCTTTAATGCATTTGGTGTACCATCATTGTGATTTTGAGGTCAAACCTCGCTTTACTCTATGGCTTTTCTTCATCTATTTCACGGATGTCTATAATTGTTTTGATAGTTGTTTCATTTATTACTTACCGAAGGGAATTCTCTCAATTGTTGTTTTAATTTGAAACACTTTTCGCACCAAATCATGCTAAACAAAACATAAATCTAAACATTACGTTCTCACTATTCTAATCTATGGTTTTATTGTCTCAGTCCATTCGCTTGGATCCCAAAACAATGTCAACAAACAAATCCAACAAAACCTTAGATTGATTCCATCTGTGTAGATTAGAACTCTCCAAACAAATCAAAGGGCTCCATCGACCTCCTCCAACAAATGTCAGCTGTTGAATCCATATCCAATGAGAAGTTCGAGGAGCGATTGGGCGATCAAACCTCTCGTGGGGAAGAGCATGTGATTCGTGTTGTGGAGGACCGGATCTCGAGTAGGAATGTGGCGACGAGGAGCGTGATCTTGGAGAAGAAGTTCTTGAGGTGTGGGAAGGCAGGGCACATTGAGGACATGGTGGTGGATGCGAGTGCTAGATGGGTGAAGTTGGGGAAGAAGGTTGTGGATTTCTTGGATGAGAGCGCACCGTCAGTGGGGTGTTACATTTAGTCTTGCAGTCAGATTATTAACTAGAGGAACTGTTCAGCTATTCTTCACAGAAAATTATTTGGCCAATCTTTCTTCTTACCCTTGCCGGTCTGAGCATTCCATTTTTTACTTTTAACTACAGAGATAAAAGCTAGTGATTCACATGCGTGCATTCTTTGGTTGTGGCTTATGAGGGTGATGCAACCTTTCTTTTGTGCTATTTCGTTTTTCTTCCGTCTGAAAGCTAACTGATACACAATTTATTATTTTAGGCTGTTTTTTTTGCGATCACTTGGAGATAAAAGGATTTATTATAGGAAAATGATAATCTAACACACTTCGGGTGCCCACTTTGTTTTTTAGTCATTTATGGTTCTTTCTTGTCTCCCCAAGTGTGGACCCTACATCTGACAAAACACCATAAATGGTTAAAAAACAAAAGTGTGCTTCTGATGTGTGCGATTGAAGTGTGTTAGATTATTATTTTCCTTTATTATAATTGGTGGCAACACTGTTTAAAGGCTTTACTTCTTCGAATCAGGTATTGTTTGATTCAAAATCTTTATTTGAGCATTGCTTCTGCAATGGATTATGATGATTTTTTTCAGCCGACCCCTACTAATTTTGGTTGAGGCTATGATGTGCTGTTGTTGTTGCAATTCTTCGCAATGGATTTTGATGATTTTTTCAAAGGTGGGGGCTTATGATCGCATATTACATGCACACCCATGTTAGTTATAATGCGTCGCTTTGGTGTTGAATTCCCTTGCATATAGACAATCTTACCGCACCATAACATCGGTTCGATGACTTGTTATCATCCATTGTATTTGTGAAAAGTGTTGCTTTTGTTTTTTCTGTTTTTCTGTCAATGAACCTATGGCAATCCAATAGAATACATAATTTACGACATGGGGTGGCATGGATCACCTTGATATCTTGGATTCTACAATTTCAAAATTCGAGGCCAACCTCCTACCGCTGTTCAAGATGGACCTCTCTCTTGACTAACGCCTGGATTCTATCTATTTGATTAACGATGGTGTTTTTTTTCTCGTGTGTTTTTTGGTTAGTTTTTATTTTGACGTCTCAAGATTCTTTGCTACTTTCAACGATAATGCATACATAAGTTCCTCTCTCTCTTTTTGGTTCTTATAAGTTCTCTCTTTGTAGATAATGAGGATTGATCTCGAAATGGGATGCTCTTGAGAAATCTTGCAAAATTGGATATCTTGTTGAAAGAAGACGCTATCGACATGCCAATTTGCTGGAGGCGCTGTGCCTTCATTTCTTGTGAAAGAGTATTCTTCATTTCTTGTGAAAGAGTATTGACATAAGGAGTGTATTATACTAGTTTTGAGAGAAGGTTATTCTTTTGGAAAATAATAATCTAACACTCTCAACGCACACTTTGGCGGACACCTTTGTCTTTTAGCCGTTTATAATATTTTGTCAGATGTGAGGCCCACGCCTAGGGAGACAAGAAAGAGTCATAAATAGCTAAAAGATAAGGGTGTGTGTTCAAAGTGTGCGTTCAAAGTGGGTCATTTTATCATTTTCCTATTTTTTTAGTGTTCCTTTCAATAATGAACCTACGAAAAGCATTTTGGAAAAAATATTGAGTAATGAACCTTTTGACACGCAACAATAAGGTCACTCCCAAATTAGTTCGAGTTGTGGATCTAATGTTTGTTCTCAGCTTTTGCGCAAAAAAAAAAAAAAAAAAAAAAAAAACAAACAAAAGATAAAGATTAATTATATATGGCTATAATAAAATAAAGTGTCGTTCCTATCAAAAGAAAAAAGAGAAGAAATTGCACCATTGTGTAATCAAATGCTGGTATCAGTTGCTAAAAAGAATGTTGGTGTAAAAATAAGTTTTGTCGTTGTGCAATATTCCCACTTTGTGGTTCTCAAAAATATGTTTCTATGCTACTAACAAGTTTTCTTTTTCATTATAATTTTAGTGGTATTTATGTATTGTTGAGTTCGAGCAGTGTGTTAGAGAACAATAGCTAATTGTTACAACTGTTCCAATAATATTGCAGTTATATTAGTGTATCAAAGTCAAATTTAAGGTAGTTAGATGATCTTTAAAACAACTAAGATTAGCGATTCAATATAATTTTTTTTGTCGAGAAGCGTACTGTATAAGGTGGGGGGAGCTGACTAGGCAATTGATTATAGGGGTAACAAAAATTTGGTTTGGACGGGTCTAAGTTTGGATAACCCCTACTATAAAGAAGTATATTCATTGTTCGGATCGCTTAGTTTTAAATTCAAACAAAACTAGCTTGTCCATACGTAGTTTGCTTAAAATCTAGGTTGTCCGATTGTCGGATTTGTTGCAATCTTGAAAACTTAATTCTTATATTGAAAGCCTCTTCAAATGTTAAACTTTATAGAGATTATAACCTCATATGTTGAAACTTGAAAAAGTAATGTCAAAATCTTAACAAATATTGCAAACTATAAATCATTGTAACATTATTGCAAATAATTTCATGTAATTTCATTTAATGTCAAGAAACAAATGTTTAAGTATAATAAAACTATTTTTTTTTTATTTTAAAATTAAAGATATCTTTAGTACATTAATTTGTCTGTAGTAGAGTAGATTATTGTTTGTTAATCTATTTTATAAGTACTAAATTTATAATATACTTTTTTATCAAAGATACTTTAACTCTATCTTCTTCTTCTTCTTCTTCTTCAAAAAAAAACTCTATCTAAAATTCAAACCGAGTCCGAGTCTAGGTCAGGGTTCCAGGGCCTTATTCAGACCTAACCCGATTTTAAATTCGGACAAAAGATCTTTGTCTAGACGTGATCCAACTTTATTTAGATATTATCCCCCTTTTATTTCGGACCGGACAAAACCGTGCCGGCGACTGGGCGTTCAAGGGGTTCACGGCGGGGCTAGGCCTCGCCACCATATATCTTGCGGGGACATTCTCCATCAACATGTACAGAGGCTTCGCTTGGCACAACTCTAATAACTCTCAATCGGAACCGGTACGTCCCTCACTTCCAAACCCTAGATCCTTACTTCATCATTTTTTCTGTGAGAAGGATTAGCACTAGATGTCGATTGAATCATTTTAGTTTATTTCCCACTCGATTTGTGGTTCTTTACCTGTTAAATCTGTTGGAACATATATACTCTAATAAATACCATGTATTAAAAATCCAAAATCACTATTATTAGATACAAAGTTCTATCATGCTTGTCTAGGTAATCAAGATTACATATTATAAATTATACTAGAGGCTTGCTATTGCAATATCTTAAGATGTCCTTTAAGACAGAGATTCCTCCAATTTGGCGTTGAATTCTCCACTTAGTTCCGTCCCCAGGATACTAATGGTTTAGATTGAAGTAATGAAGTTAATCACCAAACCAAGGTCCTTCTCACCACATCAATTGTGTTTTCTCTCATAACACAAAGAAAAACACACTCTTTGAAATTTCAAAAAAATTCAGTAGTTCTAATGAGTCTGACTTCCATTTAAAAGAAATTAACAATTGTCTAGAACAGTTATGACCCTTCAAAAAGATGCGTTTATTAGTGGTTCCGGTTCGTTGTTTAACCGCCTGTTAGCGCATTAGTTAACTTCCACATTTTGAAAGTCGTAATTGTTCATGTTTTATTTGAATTCAAAGATCAAAACGAGATTTAAAAAATAACTAAGTTAAAAGTAAAAACAAATTATGTGAAGCGGCTAAATCTTTTAATCATAATCCCAAGGCCTAAGGCTTATCAAAGACATATTAATTAAATGTTAATTAATATGGCTCTCACTTAAGGTTTCCATAGCTAATGATCCATACGAGTGTCTTAAAGATGTTCAATTTTTAAAAAAATAGGCGGCACAAAAAAAAATGATTAGCAAGTGGATTGCCAAAAAATGAGTGGTTGGGTTTGTCATTACCACGTCACCAAGGGAGAGCCGGATCCACATTACCTATTGGAGACCTTTTCAATATTGAATGTGTATATTTGCCACATAATGTGAACATCCTCTCCATGTTGATGACGTGACGGCAATCCACACCTCCAATCCACATTTACCATTGGAGATATTTGAAATGGAGGGTGAGTTAGACAGTGTTTGCGCCATGTCACCCATACATAACAAATCCACTGCCCCATTTGGAGACATTGTTTTATTCCAATGTCTATCCAATCCAACATAGAGCACATCCACCCTTAATCCACACCGATTGGAAATGCTCTTAGAATCTTCTTTGTCATTGAATGTCTCCCATCCATGTAGTATACAGTATCGTATATATTTGCTAACAGAGATGGAGTCATGGGACGTGGACAATTAATTTAGCCTTCACTTTTCAAATTTGCAATAAACAAGCATCACAAGTCAAGGTTGAGGACAATGAAGTTACTTTAGATCTGTCCAAAAAGCTCTATATCAAACATGATGCATATGGGCCTTAAATTATATCAATTTCGTTCCTCTCTTACAAAGGGTGGAGTCATGACTTTAGTTAGAGTTATAATTCAATTTCTTCCTAAAATGATTTAATATGGTTGTTTTAATTTAATCTAGGGTTTTGTTGTCTCAGTCCATTAGTTCCGATCTCAAAACAATGTTGGCAAACGAATCCAATGAAACCTTAGATCGATTCAATCTACGAAGACTAGAACTCTCCGACAAATCAAAGGGGTTCATCGACCTCCTCCAACAACTGTCCGCCATCGGATTCATTTCCGACGAGGAATTCGAGGAGCGATTCCGTGATCTAACCTCTCGCGGAGAGGAGCACGTGATATGTGTGGTGGAGGACCGGATATCGAGGAGGATCGTGGCGACGGGGACAGTGTTCGTGGAGAAGAAGTTCCTTAGAGGGTGTGGGAAGGCGGGGCACATCGAGGACGTGGTGGTGGATGCGAGCGCTCGAGGGGTGAAGTTGGGGAAGAAGGTTGTGGATTTCCTAGTTGAGCACGCACGGTCGGTGGGGTGTTATAAGGTGATTCTTGATTGTAGTGTGGAGAATAAGGGGTTCTACGAGAAGTGTGGGTTTGAGGAGAAGGCGGTTCAGATGGCTATCTATTTTTGATGGGTGATACCGAGGTTTGGTTTGGTTTGATTTGTTTGATTGCGATTGTGTTTATGTATTTTTTTGATTCAACAATGGACATTGATGTTTATGTCACCGTTCATCTAATATTATTGCTTGTATGACTTCTTTTTTGTTTCCCACATTTTATCTAGCTTTGTACAATGTTGTGCTATAGTGCTAGAGTTTCCTCGTCTTTATGAAAGCTTGTGGAGCCACAAGGTCCATACAGTGTCCAACATCGTGTTTATCAAGGTCCATACAGTGTCCAACATCGTGTTTATCTGGTTCATCAACCTAATCATGCAAACTGCAATGCTTGGTACTTTCTTTACGAATTTACAGCTTTCTGCAGGAGATCATCTCTTACAGATTGTGTTTTTTTCATAAGTTGTGGGTGGGATTACAACAATGTTGAGGTATGTTGTTTTCTACACTTTGAATCTACTTGTTAACATTTTATGTTTTTTTTCGATACTGTAGTAGATTCTTTTGGTGAACGTAAATTTGGTTTAATTTGAAGAAATTTTTAGGTCAGTTGCATAGAGTTTCTAATGTTGTTGCTTGATTCTTGTAACACGCATTCATGGCTTACGGAGCATCTCCTTGATAGAATGTGAGAAAGATAAATTCCTTGCTAGAAGAGGAATATTATTTGTTTTTTGAAGTTTGTCAGTTGAGGAGTTTTCCCAATGAAATATAAAAAAGATAGAAATCTTACCTGTCGTCATAGAAATGTGTTCTATCAGTTTTGCATTAGTGTTTAGCTGGCTATCTACTCCTTTTCTTTTCTTTCTTTTTTATTCAGAATATGTATTGGGGGCCTATGTATTTGTTATCCAGTAAGTGTGTTTTGTTCTCATTGTAGTAAACAGATATTGCTGCTTTGCTAGAATTAGGTTCACCTTTGGACTCAGTATCCTCGATTAGATACCAACCAAGTGGGTAGCTCACTGGTTTGGTATGGGGCATCTTGTGTAAGTGGTTGGGGGGTTTGAGTCTCAATGGAGACATGTTGGTTTCTTTCTTATCAAAAAAAGTATCCTTGATTGGATGATATCTTCAGATGCTTACTTACCATCCTAAAAGCATAATTAAATGATGATTTCTTGTGGCTATGATGGCATAATAGAATCAAAATCAGTTGTCATTTCATATTCTTAATTCACAGGTATCCTTTTCTTGATGCGTGGATTGTGTGAGTGATTTTCTCGTTTAGAGTTCCCGGACCACAAAGAAGTAATTAAATGGAATCTAGAAACTCTACTTCTGTAGATTTATGTCTTTTGCACACATAAAGAACTAATGAAAATGAAAATATTACTTTATTAATTATACTTATTGCAGAAAGTCTTTCGATGGTTAATAAGTGCTTATTTTAATGCTTCTTTTTTTTGGTGGATATATTACCAGGATGTGGGAATTTTTGTTGGAAGCAACTTGTTGCAGATCATTGGTGATTATTTACAATGGCGCATGTCTTCTTCAAATTGGGGTTGCTGCTGAATCCTCCACTGATGCAGGCAATGCCATGGTTGTGGATGCTGCCAAAGTAATGAATGGAACCCTATATCAAGGTGTTAAGAAATCTGGAGCACGTAAGTCGGTATTAACATCTTTGTTATGTTTAGTGTTGGGGCTTGTACTCAAGCAATGACAGTTTTAACTTGAGGTACTGATCAGCTATAGTTCACAGAAAATTATTTGGCCAATCTTTCTCTTTACCCTGGCCGGTCTGAGCTTCCGTTTTTGCCTTCGAATACACAGGTATAAAACCTATGATTGACATGCATGCTCTTATTTTAATGCTCTTTTATATGCTATTTATTTTTTTTTTTTTTTGAAAACATGCCATTTATTTAGTTAGTTAATTATTTATTTTCATCTGAAAGCTAACTAATTCACAATTTATTATTTCTAGGCAGTTATTTTGCAACCTCTTGGAGATAAAGGGTTTATTATAATTGGTGGCGACACTATAAGAGGCTTCACCTCATCGGATCAGGTATATATTGTTCGATTCTAAGTCTTAACTTGGGCACCGACTTCTCAATGGATGCTAATTATCTTGTATCCAGACAACCTTACCACATAGCTGCACACATAACATCAATCTGGTAGCTTGTGATTTAATCATCCAACACATACTTGTGAATGGTGCTGCTTTTGTTTTTCTGTTTTTGCTGTGAATGAAGTGAGCCTATGACAATCTTATACATACTGTAATTTATAACGTTTGCAGGCATGGATCACATTGATCTCTGAAAAGTTGGATTCTACAATTTCAAAGTTGGAGGCCAACATCCCACTCCCCATTCAAGACCGGTTTCCTTCTTGATTAACTCTGGGATCTGATATCTTTGCGCCTTTTTCTGTGCGCGCTGACAATGATGATGGTACCCCTTGATAAGGTGGTTTCTTGAGGTGAGGCTCTTCCGAATTCTCTAATCATCGTTACTACAATTTTTAATTTACTTTTTCACCGTCTCAAGTTTACTGCTACATTCAACAATATGAATTTCTGTGTTTATAGATGATGAAGAGTGGTCTAAACCGGTATTAATGTTGATTCTACTACTCAGCCTAACTGGGGGATTTGGATGGTGTTCATGCTGCTGCTGAAAGTGCATGCTTGACAATGACAATGCTATTGAGAGCCAATTTGGCGAAGAACACTGCCGTTCCTTTGCTACTCAAAGATTATTGACATCAATAGAGTAGACTATAGAGCAATAAGCTAGTTTTCCGAGAGTATACATTACATCTAATTTAATCAATCTCCTGTTTGGCCTCTATTTGGAAAGAGAAAAATATTTTTGCGTGGCACCACGTCATTGATTGATCTCTATTTCTAAAAAACAACACAAGGAATTAAGGAATTGAAATAAAAAATGTTTGCCCAAGATCATAAAAAAATATCAAAAATGCTGATGGAATGTTGCTGGAGCTTGAAAATGAAACTAAATGCATTTAATAAAAAAAATGCTTGCCTTGAGATGTTTGGAGAGAAAAGTCTCTCATTGTGACACTTTTTTTTGATATCCGTAGGTATCCAGGTAAGTCTGATTATTTTCACGAGGCCTTAATGCAATTTACTTGAACGTACTCTAGTGATTGGAACAATCCATTTGAACGTGCTAGTGGTTAGAACAATTTTGACGCGGAGAATCGAACTTGGGACTGTGCGCTTAACTTGCATAATCCCAAGCTCGCCCTTAACATTGGCCAACCCCTCTTGGTTCAATATTACATTGCTTCATATTACATTTGCGTTCACAACCAAATTCATAATTTCGATGTTTTTTTGAAGCCCACGAGATTTTTATTTTACTCAAAAAAAAAAAAAATTGTTTGCCTCGAGATGCTCGTCGGTATTTGATGCCCAATTTGAGGAGATCCAAGGGCATATTGTAAAAGTCGAAGAAGAGAGAGGCTTTACCGTTTAACAGAGGGGCAAGCGCTTGCATTGCTCAAAGTTTCAATCGGAATCGGTACGTTGCTCCCCAGTTAGTTTGGCTTCGTTGAATCTGTTTCTTCGATTGATTGATTGATTGATTGTTGTAGATGATATAAGTTGAAATTGAATCAGAGCTGCTGATTTGCTTAACTAGTACTTATATATGTATGTAAATTAACCAACCATCTTTTTTTGTCCCCAAGCCTGCCTGATGTCTGATGCAATTCTAGTAATGAGGATGCTGTTTCCAATTTTTAGGTTGCTTTTCCAGGTTATTCTTTTGAATTATAATTATTTGTTTAGCTTGGAAGATTGGGTGCATCACACTTGTTGGATCTTACATCCTTATATTTTTATTTTTATTTTTTTTTAAAAGAAATCTTTGTCAATCGAAAGGTTTCCATATCTAACCATCCATACGAGTGCCTTAAAGATGTTCAATTTTTTAAAAAATAGGCGGCACAAAAAAAATGATTAGCAAGTGGATTGCCAAAAAATGAGAGTGGTTGGGTTTGTCATTGCCACGTCACCAAGGGAGAGCCGATTACTCATTGGAGACGTTTTCAATGTTGAATATGTATTTTCGCCACATAATGGACATCCCCTCCTCCATGTTAATGACGTGACGACAATTCACACCTCCAATCCACATTTACCATTAGAGATATTTGAAATAGAGGGTGAGTTAGACAGTGTTTGCGTCATGTCACCCATACATAACAAATCTACTACCCCATTTGGAGACATTGTTTTACCCCAATGTCTATCTAATCCAACATAGAGCACATCAACCTTGAATTCACAACCTTATTGAAAATGCTCTTAGAAGCTTCTTTGTCATTGAATGTTTCCCATCCATATAGAGTATACAGTATCGTATATATTTGCTAACAGAGATGGGAGTCATGGGACATGGACAATTAATTTAGCCTTCACTTTTCAAATTTGCAATAAACAAGCATCACAAGTCAAGGTTAAGGACAATGTAGTAACTTTAGATCTGTCCAAAAAGCTCTATATCAAACATGATGCATATAGGCCTTAAATTATATCAATTTCGTTCCTCTCTTACAAAGGGTGGAGTCATGACTTTAGTTAGAGTTATAATTCAATTTCTTCCAAAAATGATTTAATATGGTTGTTTTAATTTAATCTAGGGTTTCGTTGTCTCAGTCCATTAGTTCCGATCTCAAAACAATGTCGACAAACGAATCCAATGAAACCTTAGATCGATTCAATCTACGAAGACTAGAAGTCTCCGACAAATCAAAGGGGTTCATCGACCTCCTCCAACAACTAGGGGTGCACACGGATTGACATAATCCGCGAATCCGATCCGACTCAAACCAATTATCACTAATTGGATCAATTTTTTTATCCCTTGGACCGGATTGGATTGAAAAATCAGTAATCCGGTCGGATTGGATTGGATCACGGATTCTTCAATGAAAAACCGCGGATCCAGTCCAATCCAATCCGTTTACATAAGCACATATGAAAAACCCTAACTCACTACTGATTGTTGGACGTCGACGCAAAAGATGAATTATTTGTGTCTCACTTGTCATTACATTGATTGTGATTGGAATATGCAAAAAAGGATATTGAACTTTTGTCAAGTTACTAGTTACACAGGAGAGGTCATAGGGAAGACTATAGAAGCATGTTTGCTTGAATGGGGCATTGAAAATGTTTTCACTATTACAGTTGACAATGCTAGTGCAAATGATACTGCGATTGCATCTCTTAGAAAGAGGATTAATGGATGGAAAGGTTCCATTTTAGATGGAGAGTTTCTATATTTGAGGTGTTGCGCTCATATTGTGAATTTAATTGTGAAAGAGGGTTTGAAAGAACTTCATCATTCAGTGGAAAGCATTCGAAATGCCGTTAATTATGTAAAATCATTTCCTGCAAGAGGATTGAAGTTTAAGATTTGTGTAGAAAAAGTAAAGAGTGAATGCAAGGGCTCTTTGGTAATGGGCCTATAGGTGAAATTCCACTTACTTGATGTTGGAATCTGCAGTTAAATTTCAGAGTGCTTTGAAGAGATTGGATGAGGAAGATAGTCAATTCATTAAATATTTTCTTGGTAATGGTGAAGGGGAAAAGAAAAGGGTGGGACCTCCCACAAAATGTGATTATGAAAATGCAAAGATTTTTGTCAAATTCTTGAAGACATTATATGACATAACAGTGAAGTTCAGTGCATCTTTATCTCCCACTTCTAATGTTTATTATCGTGAATTTTGCAAGATTCAAAATCAGTTGATGAGATTCAAGTGCTACTCTGGAGATCTTTTGTTGGGGAAAATGGCTGTGAGTATGAAAACAAAATATGACAAGTACTGGGGAAATATTGAAAACATTAATTGCATGTTGTTTGTTGCCACTGTTTTGGATCCTAGATACAAATTGGAGTATGTGAAGTTCACCTTGGAAAAGTTGTTTATTGAATCAGTTGTTCAAGGGATGATCAGAAAAATTAAAATGACATTACATCGAATGTATCAACAGTACTTAAAGTTAAGTTTGAGTGGTTCGAGTACTCAAGTTAATCAAGGTTCATCTCAAACAAGTTTGAGTAATGTTGTTGATGAAGATGTTGATGATATGATGGTTCAATTTGTGATGCGAAAAAAGGAACGGGAAAGTGCTACAGAGAGGAATGACATCGATAAATACTTGTTGGAGCCAACGGAAGATCCACTAGAAGAATTTGATACTTTGGGTTGGTGGAAACTAAATAGCAACAAGTATGGAATTTTATCTCAAATTGCAAGAGATGTGTTGGCAATTCAAGTGTCCACTGTTGCATCTGAATCCACCTTTAGCACTGGAGGACGTGTACTTAATTGTTTTAAGAGCTCATTAAGCCCTATCACAGTTGAAGCTTTGATTTGCTCGCAAAATTGGTTAAAGTCAAAACTTGAACCAAATGAGTCATGCGATTATTTTGAAGAAGCTAGTTTATATGAAAGCATTGAGCAAGGTAACTCATTTACATAGTTAAACTTGTGGTATTTATATTTTAAAATATATTGTCTTCATATTTATATATCTTCTTTCAGAATTCAAAGGGTTGAACGTATCATCTCAAACTGAAATTGATGATTGATAATATGACTTGACTTGAACGAGGCAAGTATATATTGCTATGCATTGTATATATTTTCTCTCAATGATATGAAATTACTGTACTTAATCATGACTCATGTTTTCTATTCTTTTTTTTTTTTTTTTTTTTGTGTGTGTGTGTGTTTTTTAATTTGAAAAACTCAGGTGGGGAGCATATAACTAAGATATGAGAAGAGGCTTGAAGAAAATAGAGATTAGCAATGGAAGAAAGTTTTTGTTTCCTATTTTGTTATCACTTCACTTGTATGTTGTGTTTAGGTTTTCATAAGAACTCAAAGACTATGCTTGTTCTTAACTCTTTTGTTATGTTTCAAACCTTTTTTTGTGAGTTTTATGTTTGCAACATGTACTAAATTTTCATGTTTATTCATGTAAGACTTGCATATTGAAGCTTATTATGATGATAAGTTTTTGAAAAATATGTTATAGATTTTGTGAGATGTATTTGTTAATTTATCATTAATGAAATGTATGATTTGTGTGTTTCATTTGATTAAGTTTAATTTCATAAATCTTTGGATATAAAAATGTCAATCCGCGAAACTTGATCCAATCCAAAGTCGCATTTTACAAATTGGATTGGATTGGATTGATGAATTATTTGGACTGGATTGGATTGTAATTTTTCAATCCGCAATTATTGGATTGGATTGCGGATTAACCCTAATTGGACCGGATCCAATCCGTGTGCACCCCTACCAACAACTGTCCGCCGTGGGATTCATATCCGACGAGGAATTCGAGGAGCGATTCCGTGATCTAACCTCTCGCGGAGAGGAGCACGTGATCTGTGTGGTGGAGGACCGGATATCGAGGAGGATCGTGGCGACGGGGACGGTGTTCGTGGAGAAGAAGTTCCTTAGAGGGTGTGGGAAGGCGGGGCACATCGAGGACGTGGTGGTGGATGCGAGCGCTCGAGGGGTGAAGTTGGGGAAGATGGTTGTGGATTTCCTGGTTGAGCACGCACGGTCGGTGGGGTGTTATAAGGTGATTCTTGATTGTAGTGTGGAGAATAAGGGGTTCTACGAGAAGTGTGGGTTTGAGGAGAAGGCGGTTCAGATGGCTATCTATTTTTGATGGGTGATACCGAGGTTTGGTTTGATTTATTTGATTGCGATTGCGATTGTGTTTTTGTATTTTGATTCAACAATGGACATTGATGTTTATGTCACAGTTCATCTACTTTATTGCTTGTATGACTTCTTTTTTGTTTCCCACATTGTATCTGGCTTTGTACAATGTTGTGCTATAATGCTAGAGTTTCCTCGTCTTTATGAAAGCTTGTGGAGCCACAAGGTCCATACAGTGTCCAACATCGTGTTTATCTGGTTCATCAACCTAATCATGCAAACTGCAATGCTTGGTACTTTCTTTACGAATTTACGGCTTTCTGCAGGAGATCATCTCTTACAGATTGTGTTTTTTTATAAGTTGTGGGTGGGATTACAACAATGTTGAGGTATGTTGTTTTCTACACTTTGAATCTACTTGTTAACATTTTATGTTTTGTTTCGATATTGTAGTAGATTCTTTTGGTGAACGTAAATTTGGTTTAATTTGAAGAAATTTTTAGGTCAGTTGTATAGAGTTTCTAATGTTGTTGCTTGATTCTTGTAACACGCATTCATGGCTTACGGAGGATCTCCTTGATAGAATGTGAGAAAGATAAATTCCTTGCTAGAAGAGAAATATTTCCTTAGAATGTGAGATAGGTAAATTCCTTGCAAAAAGATGTTGAATTTAAGAGTTTTTTGTTCAATACGTTACCATCATTCTAGAGATGAATTTCATTCCGCTGTCTTTGTTTTCTTTAATGCATTTGGTGTACCATCATTGTGATTTTGAGGTCAAACCTCGCTTTACTCTATGGCTTTTCTTCATCTATTTCACGGATGTCTATAATTGTTTTGATAGTTGTTTCATTTATTACTTACCGAAGGGAATTCTCTCAATTGTTGTTTTAATTTGAAACACTTTTCGCACCAGATCATGCTAAACAAAACATAAATCTAAACATTACGTTCTCACTATTCTAATCTATGGTTTTATTGTCTCAGTCCATTCGCTTGGATCCCAAAACAATGTCAACAAACAAATCCAACAAAACCTTAGATTGATTCCATCTATGTAGATTAGAACTCTCCAAACAAATCAAAGGGCTCCATCGACCTCCTCCAACAAATGTCAGCTGTTGAATCCATATCCAATGAGAAGTTCGAGGAGCGATTGGGCGATCAGACCTCTCGTGGGGAAGAGCATGTGATTCGTGTTGTGGAGGACCGGATCTCGAGTAGGAATGTGGCGACGAGGAGCGTGATCTTGGAGAAGAAGTTCTTGAGGTGTGGGAAGGCAGGGCACATTGAGGACATGGTGGTGGATGCGAGTGCTAGATGGGTGAAGTTGGGGAAGAAGGTTGTGGATTTCTTGGATGAGAGCGCACCGTCAGTGGGGTGTTACATTTAGTCTTGCAGTCAGATTATTAACTAGAGGAACTGTTCAGCTATTCTTCACAGAAAATTATTTGGCCAATCTTTCTTCTTACCCTTGCCGGTCTGAGCATTCCATTTTTTACTTTTAACTACACAGATAAAAGCTAGTGATTCACATGCGTGCATTCTTTGGTTGTGGCTTATGAGGGTGATGCAACCTTTCTTTTGTGCTATTTCGTTTTTCTTCCGTCGGAAAGCTAACTGATACACAATTTATTATTTTAGGCTGTTTTTTTTTGCGATCACTTGGAGATAAAAGGATTTATTATAGGAAAATGATAATCTAACACACTTCGGGTGCCCACTTTGTTTTTTAGTCATTTATGGTTCTTTCTTGTCTCCCCAAGTGTGGACCCTACATCTGACAAAACACCATAAATGGTTAAAAAACAAAAGTGTGCTTCTGATGTGTGCGATTGAAGTGTGTTAGATTATTATTTTCCTTTATTATAATTGGTGGCAACACTGTTTAAAGGCTTTACTTCGAATCAGGTATTGTTTGATTCAAAATCTTTATTTGAGCATTGCTTCTGCAATGGATTATGATGATTTTTTTCAGCCGACCCCTACTAATTTTGGTTGAGGCTATGATGTGCTGTTGTTGTTGCAGCTGCTTCTGCAATGGATTTTGATGATTTTTTCAGGTGGGGGCTTATGATACTGCATATTACATGCACACCCATGTTAGTTATAATGCGTCGCTTTGGTGTTGAATTCCCTTGCATATAGACAATCTTACTGCACCATAACATCAGTTCGACAGCTTGTTATCATCCATTGTATTTGTGAAAAGTGTTGCTTTTGTTTTTTCTGTTTTTCCTGTCAATGAACCTATGGCAATCCAATAGAATACATAATTTACGACATGGGGTGGCATGGATCACCTTGATATCTTGGATTCTACAATTTCAAAATTCGAGGCCAACCTCCTACTGCCTGTTCAAGATGGACCTCTCTCTTGACTAACGCTGGATTCTATCTATTTGATTAACGATGGTGTTTTTTTCTGTGTGTTTTTTGGTTAGTTTTTATTTTGACGTCTCAAGATTGCTGCTACTTTCAACGATAATGCATACATAAGTTCCTCTCTCTCTTTTTGGTTCTTATAAGTTCTCTCTTTGTAGATAATGAGGATTGATCTGAAATGGGATGCTCTTGGAGAGCACTGCAAAATTGGATATACTGTTGAAAGAAGACGCTATCGACATGCCAATTTGCTGGAGGCGCTGTGCCTTCATTTCTTGTGAAAGAGTATTCTTCATTTCTTGTGAAAGAGTATTGACATAAGGAGTGTATTATACTAGTTTTGAGAGAAGGTTATTCTTTTGGAAAATAATAATCTAACACTCTCAACGCACACTTTGGCGGACACCTTTGTCTTTTAGCCGTTTATAATATTTTGTCAGATGTGAGGCCCACGCCTAGGGAGACAAGAAAGAGTCATAAATAGCTAAAAGATAAGGGTGTGTGTTCAAAGTGTGCGTTCAAAGTGGGTCATTTTATCATTTTCCTATTTTTTTAGTGTTCCTTTCAATAATGAACCTACGAAAAGCATTTTGGAAAAAATATTGAGTAATGAACCTTTTGACACGCAACAATAAGGTCACTCCCAAATTAGTTCGAGTTGTGGATCTAATGTTTGTTCTCAGCTTTTGCGCAAAAAAAAAAAAAAACAAACAAAAGATAAAGATTAATTATATATGGCTATAATAAAATAAAGTGTCGTTCCTATCAAAAGAAAAAAGAGAAGAAATTGCACCATTGTGTAATCAAATGCCGGTATCAGTTGCTAAAAAGAATGTTGGTGTAAAAATAAGTTTTGTCGTTGTGCAATATTCCCACTTTGTGGTTCTCAAAAATATGTTTCTATGCTACTAACAAGTTTTCTTTTTCATTATAATTTTAGTGGTATTTATGTATTGTTGAGTTCGAGCAGTGTGTTAGAGAACAATAGCTAATTGTTACAACTGTTCCAATAATATTGCAGTTATATTAGTGTATCAAAGTCAAATTTAAGGTAGTTAGATGATCTTTAAAACAACTAAGATTAGCGATTCAATATAATTTTTTTTGTCGAGAAGCGTACTGTATAAGGTGGGGGGAGCTGACTAGGCAATTGATTATAGGGGTAACAAAAATTTGGTTTGGACGGGTCTAAGTTTGGATAACCCCTACTATAAAGAAGTATATTCATTGTTCGGATCAGCTTAGTTTTAAATTCGAACAAAACTAGCTTGTCCATACGTAGTTTGCTTAAAATCTAGGTTGTCCGATTGTCCGGATTTGTTGCAATCTTGAAAACTTAATTCTTATATTGAAAGCCTCTTCAAATGTTAAACTTTATAGAGATTATAACCTCATATGTTGAAACTTGAAAAAGTAATGTCAAAATCTTAACAAATATTGCAAACTATAAATCATTGTAACATTATTGCAAATAATTTCATGTAATTTCATTTAATGTCAAGAAACAAATGTTTAAGTATAATAAAACTATTTTTTTTTATTTTAAAATTAAAGATATCTTTAGTACATTAATTTGTCTGTAGTAGAGTAGATTATTGTTTGTTAATCTATTTTATAAGTACTAAATTTATAATATACTTTTTTATCAAAGATACTTTAACTCTATCTTCTTCTTCTTCTTCTTCTTCTTCAAAAAAACTCTATCTAAAATTCAAACCGAGTCCGAGTCTAGGTCAGGGTTCCAGGGCCTTATTCAGACCTAACCCGATTTTAAATTCGGACAAAAGATCTTTGTCTAGACGTGATCCAACTTTATTTAGATATTATCCCCCTTTTATTTCGGACTGGACAAAACCGTGCCGGCGAGTCCAGACGCTAAATTGCGAGCACCAATTGATTCTACGCTTGGTATCGTTTTAGGGTGTGTTTGATAGGAAAGAAAATAAAAAAGTTGTGAAAAATTTTCAATTTTTTGGTATAACCATTTTTTTTTATGTTTGATAGCTTTGTAACTACCTAGAGAAAAAAAACCACACCCTAAATTTTCTTCATTTATTTTTTCTCTTAAAAGGTGAGAAAATAAGGAAAGAACGTGGTGTTTTAGGAGAGAGAAAAAAGTGAGCTCGCTTTTTTTAACTTCTTTGATAGAAAACGTAAATGGAGAGAGAAAAAAGTGTGTAAGTCACTTTTTTGTGGGCCCACATTACTTTTTTTTTTAAATAAAATTTTCTAACGTGCTATCAAACAATTTTAAGAAAATTTGTCCTCTAAAAATCTTCTTGCAAGAATTTTCAAATGAAAATTATTTTTTCTCTTGAAAATTCTCAAGTTATCAAACACACCTAAGCTTGATGATTTAACGAAAAAATGGTTGCCTCGAGATACTCAGGATTATTTAGATGCCCAACTTTAGGAGGAGATCCAGTCATCGAAGGGAGGGCTTGTCGAAGAAGAGAGATAGAGAGAGAGAGCAGGTGCACAAGACAGGAGAAGAGATAAGCGGAGTGGTGAGCAAAGTCGGTGACTGGGCGTTCAAGGGGTTCACGGCGGGGCTAGGCCTCGCCACCATATATCTTGCGGGGACCTTCTCCATCAACACGTACAGAGGCTTCGCTTGGCACAACTCTAATAACTCTCAATCGGAACCGGTACGTCCCTCACTTCCAAACCCTAGATCCTTACTTCATCATTTTTTCTGTGAGAAGGATTAGCACTGGTGGTCGATTGAATCATTTTAGTTTATTTCCCACTCGATTTGTGGTTCTTTACCTGTTAAATCTGTTGGAACGTATATACTCTAATAAATACCATGTATTAAAAATCCAAAATCACTATTATTAGATACAAAGTTCTATAATGCTTGTCTAGGTAATCTAGATTACATATTATAAATTATACTAGAGGCTTGCTATTGCAATACCCTAAGATGTCCTTTAAGGCAGAGATTCCTCCAATTTGGCGTTGAATTCTCTACTTAGTTCCGTCCCCACGATACTAATGGTTTAGATTGAAGTAATGAAGTTAATCACCAAACCAAGGTCCTTCTCACCATATCAATTGTGTTTTCTCTCATAACACAAAGAAAAACACACTATTTGAAATTTCAAAAAAATTCAGTAGTTCTAATGAGTCTGATTTCCATTTAAAAGAAATTAACAATTGTCTAGAACAGTTATGACCCTTCAAAAAGATGCGTTTATTAGTGGTTCCGGTTCGTTGTTTAACCGCCTGTTAGCGCATTAGTTAACTTCCACATTTTGAAAGTCGTAATTGTTCATGTTTTATTTGAATTCAAAGATCAAAACGAGATTTAAAAAATAACTAAGTTAAAAGTAAAAACAAATTATGTGAAGCGGCTAAATCTTTTAATCATAATCCCAAGGCCTAAGGCTTATCAAAGACATATTAATTAAATGTTAATTAATATGGCTCTCACTTAAGGTTTCCATAGCTAATGATCAATACGAGTGTCTTAAAGATGTTCAATTTTTAAAAAAATAGGCGGCACAAAAAAAAAAATGATTAGCAAGTGGATTGCCAAAAAATGAGTGGTTGGGTTTGTCATTACCACGTCACCAAGGGAGAGCCGGATCCACATTACCCATTGGAGACCTTTTCAATATTGAATGTGTATTTTTGCCACATAATGTGGACATCCTCTCCATGTTGATGACGTGACTTCAATCCACATCTCCAATCCACATTTACCATTGGAGATATTTGAAATGGAGGGTGAGTTAGACAGTGTTTGCGCCATGTCACCTATACATAACAAATCCACTGCCCCATTTGGAGACATTGTTTTACCCCAATGTCTATCCAATCCAACATAGAGCACATCCACCCTCAATCCACAACCCGATTGGAAATGCTCTTAGAATCTTCTTTGTCATTGAATGTCTCCCATCCATATAGTATACAGTATCGTATATATTTGCTAACAGAGATGGAGTCATGGGACGTGGACAATTAATTTAGCCTTCACTCTTCAAATTTGCAATAAACAAGCATCACAAGTCAAGGTTAAGGACAATGCAGTTACTTTAGATCTGTCCAAAAAGCTCTATATCAAACATGATGCATATAGGTCTTAAATTATATCAATTTCGTTCCTCTCTTACAAAGGGTGGAGTCATGACTTTAGTTAGAGTTATAATTCAATTTCTTCCTAAAATGATTTAATATGGTTGTTTTAATTTAATCTAGGGTTTTGTTGTCTCAGTCCATTAGTTCCGATCTCAAAACAATGTCGACAAATGAATCCAATGAAACCATAGATCGATTCAATCTACGAAGACTAGAAGTCTCCGACAAATCAAAGGGGTTCATCGACCTCCTCCAACAACTGTCCGCCGTGGGATTCATATCCGACGAGGAATTCGAGGAGCGATTCCGTGATCTAACCTCTCGCGGAGAGGAGCACGTGATCTGTGTGGTGGAGGACCGGATATCGAGGAGGATCGTGGCGACGGGGACGGTGTTCGTGGAGAAGAAGTTCCTTAGAGGGTGTGGGAAGGCGGGGCACATCGAGGACGTGGTGGTGGATGCGAGCGCTCGAGGGGTGAAGTTGGGGAAGATGGTTGTGGATTTCCTGGTTGAGCACGCACGGTCGGTGGGGTGTTATAAGGTGATTCTTGATTGTAGTGTGGAGAATAAGGGGTTCTACGAGAAGTGTGGGTTTGAGGAGAAGGCGGTTCAGATGGCTATCTATTTTTGATGGGTGATACCGAGGTTTGGTTTGATTTGTTTGATTGCGATTGCGATTGTGTTTTTGTATTTTGATTCAACAATGGACATTGATGTTTATGTCACAGTTCATCTAATTTTATTGCTTGTATGACTTCTTTTTTGTTTCCCACATTGTATCTGGCTTTGTACAATGTTGTGCTATAATGCTAGAGTTTCCTCGTCTTTATGAAAGCTTGTGGAGCCACAAGGTCCATACAGTGTCCAACATCGTGTTTATCTGGTTCATCAACCTAATCATGCAAACTGCAATGCTTGGTACTTTCTTTACGAATTTACAGCTTTCTGCAGGAGATCATCTCTTACAGATTGTGTTTTTTTCATAAGTTGTGGGTGGGATTACAACAATGTTGAGGTATGTTGTTTTCTACACTTTGAATCTACTTGTTAACATTTTATGTTTTGTTTCGATACTGTAGTAGATTCTTTTGGTGAACGTAAATTTGGTTTAATTTGAAGAAATTTTTAGGTCAGTTGCATAGAGTTTCTAATGTTGTTGCTTGATTCTTGTAACACGCGTTCATGGCTTACGGAGCATCTCCTTGATAGAATGTGAGAAAGATAAATTCCTTGCTAGAAGAGGAATATTATTTGTTTTTTGAAGTTCGTCAGTTGAGGAGTTTTCCCAATGAAATATAAAAAAGATAGAAATCTTACCTGTCGTCATAGAAATGTGTTCTATCAGTTTTGCATTAGTGTTTAGCTGGCTATCTACTCCTTTTCTTTTCTTTCTTTTTTATTCAGAATATGTATTGGGGGCCTATGTATTTGTTATCCAGTAAGTGTGTTTTGTTCTCATTGTAGTAAACAGATATTGCTGCTTTGCTAGAATTAGGTTCACCTTTGGACTCAGTATCCTCGATTAGATACCAACCAAGTGGGTAGCTCACTGGTTTGGTATGGGGCATCTTGTGTAAGTGGTTGGGGGTTTGAGTCTCAATGGAGACATGTTG
This sequence comes from Stephania japonica, assembly GCA_039657345.1. Lineage (NCBI taxonomy): Eukaryota > Viridiplantae > Streptophyta > Magnoliopsida > Ranunculales > Menispermaceae > Stephania > Stephania japonica. The sequence continues at coordinate 42,410,693 of CM077561.1, forward strand.
GTTTCTTTCTTATCAAAAAAAGTATCCTTGATTGGATGATATCTTCAGATGCTTACTTACCATCCTAAAAGCATAATTAAATGATGATTTCTTGTGGCTATGATGGCATAATAGAATCAAAATCAGTTGTCATTTCATATTCTTAATTCACAGGTATCCTTTTCTTGATGCGTGGATTGTGTGAGTGATTTTCTCGTTTAGAGTTCCCGGACTACAAAGAAGTAATTAAATGGAATCTAGAAACTCTACTTCTGTAGATTTATGTCTTTTGCACACATAAAGAACTAATGAAAATGAAAATATTACTTTATTAATTATACTTATTGCAGAAAGTCTTTCGATGGTTAATAGGTGCTTATTTTAATGCTTCTTTTTTTTGGTGGATATATTACCAGGATGTGGGAATTTTTGTTGGAAGCAACTTGTTGCAGATCATTGGTGATTATTTACAATGGCGCATGTCTTCTTCAAATTGGGGTTGCTGCTGAATCCTCCACTGATGCAGGCAATGCCATGGTTGTGGATGCTGCCAAAGTAATGAATGGAACCCTATATCAAGGTGTTAAGAAATCTGGAGCACGTAAGTCGGTATTAACATCTTTGTTACGTTTAGTGTTGGGGCTTGTACTCAAGCAATGACAGTTTTAACTTGAGGTACTGATCAGCTATAGTTCACAGAAAATTATTTGGCCAATCTTTCTCTTTACCCTGGCCGGTCTGAGCTTCCGTTTTTGCCTTCGAATACACAGGTATAAAACCTATGATTGACATGCATGCTCTTATTTTAATGCTCTTTTATATGCTATTTATTTTATTTTTTTTTTGAAAACATGCCATTTATTTAGTTAGTTAATTATTTATTTTCATCTGAAAGCTAACTAATTCACAATTTATTATTTCTAGGCAGTTATTTTGCAACCTCTTGGAGATAAAGGGTTTATTATAATTGGTGGCGACACTATAAGAGGCTTCACCTCATCGGATCAGGTATATATTGTTCGATTCTAAGTCTTAACTTGGGCACCGACTTCTCAATGGATGCTAATTATCTTGTATCCAGACAACCTTACCACATAGCTGCACACATAACATCAATCTGGTAGCTTGTGATTTAGTCATCCAACACATACTTGTGAATGGTGCTGCTTTTGTTTTTCTGTTTTTGCTGTGAATGAAGTGAGCCTATGACAATCTTATACATACTGTAATTTATAACGTTGGCAGGCGTGGATCACATTGATCTCTGAAAAGTTGGATTCTACAATTTCAAAGTTGGAGGCCAACATCCCACTCCCCATTCAAGACCGGTTTCCTTCTTGATTAACTCTGGGATCTGATATCTTTGCGCCTTTTTCTGTGCGCGCTGACAATGATGATGGTACCCCTTGATAAGGTGGTTTCTTGAGGTGAGGCTCTTCCGAATTCTCTAATCATCGTTACTACAATTTTTAATTTACTTTTTCACCGTCTCAAGTTTACTGCTACATTCAACAATATGAATTTCTGTGTTTATAGATGATGAAGAGTGGTCTAAACCGGTATTAATGTTGATTCTACTACTCAGCCTAACTGGGGGATTTGGATGGTGTTCATGCTGCTGCTGAAAGTGCATGCTTGACAATGACAATGCTATTGAGAGCCAATTTGGCGAAGAACACTGCCGTTCCTTTGCTACTCAAAGATTATTGACATCAATAGAGTAGACTATAGAGCAATAAGCTAGTTTTCCGAGAGTATACATTACATCTAATTTAATCAATCTCCTGTTTGGCCTCTATTTGGAAAGAGAAAAATATTTTTGCGTGGCACCACGTCATTGATTGATCTCTATTTCTAAAAAACAACACAAGGAATTAAGGAATTGAAATAAAAAATGTTTGCCCAAGATCATAAAAAAATATCAAAAATGCTGATGGAATGTTGCTGGAGCTTGAAAATGAAACTAAATGCATTTAATAAAAAAAATGCTTGCCTTGAGATGTTTGGAGAGAAAAGTCTCTCATTGTGACACTTTTTTTTGATATCCGTAGGTATCCAGGTAAGTCTGATTATTTTCACGAGGCCTTAATGCAATTTACTTGAACGTAATCTAGTGATTGGAACAATCCATTTGAACGTGCTAGTGGTTGGAACAATTTTGACGCGGAGAATCGAACTTGGGACTGTGCGCTTAACTTGCATAATCCCAAGCTCGCCCTTAACATTGGCCAACCCCTCTTGGTTCAATATTACATTGCTTCATATTACATTTGCGTTCACAACCAAATTTATAATTTCGATGTTTTTTTTGAAGCCCATGAGATTTTTATTTTACTCAAAAAAAAAAATTGTTTGCCTCGAGATGCTCGTCGGTATTTGATGCCCAATTTGAGGAGATCCAAGGGCATATTGTAAAAGTCGAAGAAGAGAGAGGCTTTACCGTTTCACAGCGGGGCAAGCGCTTGCACTGCTCAAAGTTTCAATCGGAATCGGTACGTTGCTCCCCAGTTAGTTTGGCTTCGTTGAATCTGTTTCTTGGATTGATTGATTTGTAGATGATATAAGTTGAAATTGAATCAGAGCTGCTGATTTGCTTAACTAGTACTTATATATGTATGCAAATTAACCAACCATCTTTTTTTGTCCCTAAGCCTGCCTGATGTCTGATGCAATTCTAGTAATGAAGATGCTGATTCCAATTTTTAGGTTGCTTTTCCAGGTTATTCTTTTGAATTATAATTATTTGTTTAGCTTGGAAGATTGGGTGCATCACACTTGTTGGATCTTACATCCTTATATTTTTATTTTTATTTTTTTTTAAAAGAAATCTTTGTCAATCGAAAGGTTTCCATATCTAACCATCCATACGAGTGCCTTAAAGATGTTCAATTTTTTTAAAAATAGGCGGCACAAAAAAAATGATTAGCAAGTGGATTGCCAAAAAATGAGAGTGGTTGAGTTTGTCATTGCCTCGTCACCAAGGGAGAGCCGATTACTCATTGGAGACGTTTTCAATGTTGAATATGTATTTTCGCCACATAATGTGGACATCCCCTCTATGTTGATGACGTGGCGACAATCCGAGATATTTGAATCCATTCCAACATAGAGTACATCCACCCTCAATCCACAACCCGATTAGAGATGCTCTTAGAATCTTCTTTGTCATTGAATGTCTCCCATCCATATAGTATACAGTATCGTATATATTTGCTAACAGAGATGGGAGTCATGGGACATGGACAATTAATTTAGCCTTCACTCTTCAAATTTGCAATAAACAAGCATCACAAGTCAAGGTTAAGGACAATGCAGTTACTTTAGATCTGTCCAAAAAGCTCTATATCAAACATGATGCATATAGGTCTTAAATTATATCAATTTCGTTACTCTCTTACAAAGGGTGGAGTCATGACTTTAGTTAGAGTTATAATTCAATTTCTTCCAAAAATGATTTAATATGGTTGTTTTAATTTAATCTAGGGTTTCGTTGTCTCAGTCCATTAGTTCCGATCTTAAAACAATCTCGACAAACGAATCCAATGAAACCTTAGATCGATTCAATCTACGAAGACTAGAACTCTCCGACAAATCAAAGGGGTTCATCGACCTCCTCCAACAACTGTCCGCCGTGGGATTCATATCCGACGAGGAATTCGAGGAGCGATTCCGTGATCTAACCTCTCGCGGAGAGGAGCACGTGATCTGTGTGGTGGAGGACCGGATATCGAGGAGGATCGTGGCGACGGGGACGGTGTTCGTGGAGAAGAAGTTCCTTAGAGGGTGTGGGAAGGCGGGGCACATCGAGGACGTGGTGGTGGATGTGAGCGCTCGAGGGGTGAAGTTGGGGAAGATGGTTGTGGATTTCCTGGTTGAGCACGCACGGTCGGTGAGGTGTTTTAAGGTGATTCTTGATTGTAGTGTGGAGAATAAGGGGTTCTACGAGAAGTGTTGGTTTGAGGAGAAGGCGGTTCAGATGGCTATCTATTTTTGATGGGTGATACCGAGGTTTGGTTTGATTTGTTTGATTGCGATTGCGATTGTGTTTTTGTATTTTGATTCAACAATGGACATTGATGTTTATGTCACAGTTCATCTAATTTTTTTGCTTGTATGACTTCTTTTTTGTTTCCCACATTGTATCTGGCTTTGTACAATGTTGTGCTATAGTGCTAGAGTTTCCTCGTCTTTATGAAAGCTTGTGGAGCCACAAGGTCCATACAGTGTCCAACATCGTGTTTATCTGGTTCATCAACCTAATCATGCAACCGCAATGCTTGGTACTTTCTTTACGAATTTGACTTTTCTGCAGGAGATCATCTCTTACAGATTGTGTTTTTTTCATAAGTTATGGGTGGGGTTACAACAATGTTGAGGTATGTTTTTTTCTACACTTTGAATCTACTTGTTAACATTTTATGTTTTGTTTCGATACTGTAGTAGATTCTTTTGGTGAACGTAAATTTGGTTTAATTTGAAGAAATTTTTAGGTCAGTTGCATAGAGTTTCTAATGTTGTTACTTGATTCTTGTAACACGCATTCATGGCTTACGGAGCATCTCCTTGATAGAATGTGAGAAAGATAAATTCCTTGCTAGAAGAGGAATATTTCCTTAGATAGAATGTGAGATAGGTAAATTCCTTGCAAAAAGATGTTGAATTTAAGAGTTTTTTGTTCAATACATTACCATCATTACAGAGATGAAACTTCATTCCGCTCTCTTTGTCTTCTTTAATGCATTTGGTGTACCATCATTGTGATTTTGAGGTTAAATCGCTTTACTCTATGGCTTTTCTTCATCTATTTCACGGATGTCTATAATTGTTTTGATAGTTGTTTCATTTATTACTTACCGAAGGGATTTCTCTCGATTGTTGTTTTAATTTGAAACACTTTTCGCACCAGATCATGCTAAACAAAACATAAATCTAAACATTACGTTCTCACTGTTCTAATCTATGGTTTTATTGTCTCAGTCCATTTGCTTTGATCCCAAAACAATGTCAACAAACAAATCCAACAAAACCTTAGATTGATTCCATCTATGTAGATTAGAACTCTCCAAACAAATCAAAGGGCTCCATCGACCTCCTCCAACAAATGTCAGCTGTTGAATCCATATCCAATGAGAAGTTCGAGGAGCGATTGGGCGATCGAACCTCTCGTGGGGAAGAGCATGTGATTCGTGTTGTGGAGGACCGGATCTCGAGTAGGAATGTGGCGACGAGGAGCGTGATCATGGAGAAGAAGTTCTTGAGGTGTGGGAAGGTAGGGCACATTGAGGACATGGTGGTGGATGTGAGTGCTCGATGGGTGAAGTTGGGGAAGAAGGTTGTGGATTTCTTGGATGAGAGTGCACCATCGGTGGGGTGTTACATTTAGTCTTGCAGTCAGATTATTAACTAGAGGAACTGTTCAGCTATTCTTCACAGAAAATTATTTGGCCAATCTTTCTTCTTACCCTTGCCGGTCTGAGCATTCCATTTTTTACTTTTAACTACACAGGTAAAAGCAAGTGATTCACATGCGTGCATTCTTTGGTTGTGGCTTATGAGGACAGTGGGTTTTCTTTTCATTGTGAAAATAATGTATTACGTCTTTTGTAAAGGCGTTATTAGACACGGTAACAGTGATTTAACAAATCACACAAATAGCGCCTTTCCAAAAGGCGCTATTCATGTGATGCGGGGGTGATTTGGATGCCACGTGGTTATGACATGGACGAGTACTCAACACGAATAGTGCATTTTCGAAAGACGCAATTCATGTAAATGTGGGTGATGCGGATGCCACGTGTATCACGAATTGCGCCTTTACTAAAGGCACAATTCGTGATGCATATGGCTACCTAGCAGAGAATATATTCTCTGCGTGCTGCGACGGACCTATAGGTTGAGGGGGGGATAGGGTCTTTGGGTTGAATGTTTGTTGGGGATGGGAGCTCATCAGACTCAGCCGGACGTACAAGCATGGAGAAATCCAGGTCGAAATAGGGTACGTCCGGTTTGCCTAACAAAGGAGCAACGTCGACGCCGATAGAACTGCATCATACCTTTGTATGAGTTTCTTTGATGTCATGGTAATTTCTTGGATTTGTATATTTGTTCGAGTTTTTTTGCTATTTGTTTTTCTCTTACTTGTATTGTAACGACCTAATTTTTAATTGTCGTTATTTATGACGTCATTGCAGACGTGGAGACCAACGTGGACATTCATGGACTTCTTGTGATCTGATTGTGGACTTCTCTAGTGGTACGTTTGTTTACTTTTATCGTTTTATGCTGGGTATGGGTTATGAGTGATACGTTTTGACCTGCATATGACTTTGCTAATTTTGTCGTGTTGTGTACTTGAAAAATTAATTGTTGGAGGAATTCAATGAAAATGGTATTAGGTTTGAGGAATGCTACACGAACATACCAAAACACACATTGGTGTGCGAGTTATCTATATGCGTCTCGATTTAGTGTAAAACACACCCATTATGTATTTTAGTGTGGTTTGGGTTGATGTATGTGTAGTATTTTTAATTTAGGCGGCCAAGGACATGGGCGGGATACAAGTTGAAAAGGAGTCATTCATACATTTCATATTTTGTTCAAATGACTCCTTTTTTAAAGGGAGTCGTTCATACAATCCAATTGCCACATCACACTCACCCTGACACGTCACACACAATGACACCTTTTCAAAAGGCAACATACATTAGTTTTTTGATTTTAAAGAAATTAACCCTATTTAGTGAATTTTAAAGTAAAAGAGCATTACTTTTTTAACAACCCCTTTCTTTTATGCTATTTAGTTTTTCTTCCGTCTGAAAGCTAACTGATACACAATTTATTGTTTTTACTTTCTAGGCAGTTTTTTTGCAATCACTTGGCGATAAAAAGGATTTATTATAGGAAAATGATAATCTAACACACTTCGGACGCCCACTTTGTTTTTTAGCCATTTATGGTTTTTTCTTGTCTCCCCAAGTGTGGGCCCCACATCTGACAAAACACCATAAATGGTTAAAAAACAAAAGTGTGTGTGCGTTTAAAGTGTGTTAGATTATCATTTTCCTTTATTATAATTGGTGGCGACACTGTTTAAAGGCTTTACTTCTTCGAATCAGGTATTGTTTGATTATAAATCTTTATTTGAGCATTGCTTCTGCAATGGATTATGATGATTTTTTTTCAGCCGACCTCTACTAATTTGGGTTGAGGCTATGATGTGTTGTTGTTGTTGCAGCTGCTTCTGCAATGGATGTTGATGATTTTTTCAGGTGGGGGCTTATGATACTGCATATTACATGCACACCCATGTTAGTTATAATGGGTCGCTTTGGTGTTGAATTCCCTTGCATATAGACAATCATACTGCACCATAACATCAGTTTGGCGGCTTGTTATCATCCATTGTATTTGTGAAAAGTGTTGCTTCCCTTTTTTCTGTTTTTCCTGTCAATGAACCTATGGCAATCCAATACAATACATAATTTACGACATGGGCTGGCATGGATCACCTTGATATCTTGGATTCTACAATTTCAAAATTCGAGGCCAACCTCCTACTGCCTGTTCAAGATGGACCTCTCTCTTGACTAACGCTGGATTCTGTCTATTTGATTAACGATGGTGTTTTTTTTCTCTTTGTTTTTTGGTTACTTTTTATTTTGACGTCTCAAGATTACTGCTACTTTCAACGATAATGCATACATAAGTTCCTCTCTCTTTTTTTGGTTCTTATAAGTTCTCTCTTTGCAGATAATGAGGATTGATCTGAAATGGGATGCTCTTGGAGATTACCGCAAAATTGGAAATGCTGTTGAAAGAAGACGCTATCGACATGCCAATTTGTTGGAGGCGCCGTGCCTTCATTTCTTGTGAAAGAATATTGACATTAAGGGTGTAATACACTAGTTTTGAGAGAAGGTTATTCTTTTGGAAAATAATAATCTAACACTCTCAACGCACACTTTGACGGACACCCTTATCTTTTAGCAGTTTATGATATTTTGCCCACGCCTAGATAGACAAGAAAGAGCCATAAATGGCTAAAAGAAAAAAGGTGTGCATCCAAAGTGTGTGTTAAAAGTGGGTCATTTTATTATTTTCCTATTCTTTTAGTGTTCCTTTCAAATAATGAACCTACGAAAAGCATTTTGGAAAAAGATTGAGTAATGAACCTTTTGACACGCAACAATAAGGTCACTCCCAAATTAGTTCGAGTTGTGGATCCAATGTTTCTTCTCAGCTTTTGTGCAAAAAAAAAAAAAAAAACAAAAGATAAAAAATTAATTTAGGGGTCTTGTAAATAATTAATTATATATGGTTATAATAAAATAAAGTGTCGTTCCTATCAAATGAAAAAAGAGAAGAAATTGTACCATTGTGTAATCAAATGCTGGTATCAGTTGCTAAAAAGAATGTTGGTGTAAAAATAAGTTTTGTGGTTGTGCAATATTCCCACTTTGTGGTTCTCAAAAATATGTTTCTATCCTACTAACAAGTTTTCTTTTTCATTATAATTTTAGTGGTATTTATGCATTGTTGATTCGAGCAGTGTGTTAGAGAACAATAGCTAATTGTTACAACTGTTCCAATAATATTGCAGTTATATTAGTGTATCAAAGTCAAATTTAAGGCAGTTAGATGATCTTTAAAACAATTAAGATTAGTGATTCAATATAGTTTTTTTGTCGAGAAGCGCACTGTATAAGGTGAGGGGAGCTGACTAGGCAATTGATTCTAGGGATGACAAAAATTTTGTTCGGACGGGTTTGAGTTTGGATAACCCCTACTATAAAGGAGTATATTCATTGTCAGATTGGTCTAGTTTTAAATTCAAACAAAACTAACTTGTCCGTTTGTGGTTTGCTTAAAATTCAGGTTGTCTGATTGTTTGGATTTGTTGCAATCTTGAAAACTAACTTCTTATATTGAAAGCCTCTTTAAATGTTAAACTATACAGAGATTATAATCTCATATTTTGAAACTTGAAAAAGTAATGTCAAAATCTCAACAGATATTGCAAACTATAAATCATTGTAACATTACTGCAAATAATTTCATTTAATGTCAAGAAACAAATGTTTAAGTATAAAAAAACTAAAATTAATTTTATTTTAAAATTAAAGATATTTGAGTACATTAATTTATATGTACTAGAGTAGATTATTATTTTGTTAATCTATTTTATAAGTACTAAATTTCCAATATACTTTTTTATCAAAGATATTTTATAAGTACTAAAATTTAAACCAGGTTTGGCTCTGGATTAGGGTTCCAGGGCTTTATTCAGACCTGACCTGATTTAAAATTTGGACAAAAGATTTTTGTCTAGACCTGATCCAACTTTAGTCCAGACGCTAAATTGCGAGCACTAATTGATTCTATGCTTGGTCTCGTTTTTTATTGAGTTCTTGATGATTTAACAAAAAGATGGTTGCCTCGAGATACTCAGGATAATTTAGATGCCCAACTTTAGGAGGAGATCCAGTCATCAGAGGGAGGGCTTGTCGAAGAAGAGAGAGAGAGAGAGAGCAGGTGCACAGGACAGGAGAAGAGATGAGCGGAGTGGTGAGCAAAGTAGGTGACTGGGCGTTCAAGGGGTTCACGGCGGGGCTAGGCCTCGCCACCATATATCTTGCGGGGACCTTCTCCATCAACATGTACAGAGGCTTCGCTTGGCACAACTCCAATAATTCTCAATCGGAACCGGTACGTCCCTCACTTCCAAACCCTAGATCCTTACTACATCATTTTTTCTGTGAGAAGGATTAGCACTGGTGGTCGATTGAATCATTTTAGTTTATTTCCCACTCGATTTGTGGTTCTTTACCTGTTAAATCTGTTGGAACATATATACTCTAATAAATACCATGTATCAAAAATCCAAAATCACTATTATTAGATACAAAGTTCTATCAATCAAAATTACATATTATAAATTATACTAGAGGCTTGCTATTGCAATATCCTAAGATGTCCTTTAAGACAGAGATTCCACCAATTTGGCGTTGAATTCTCCACTTAGTTCCGTCCCCACGATACTAATGGTTTAGATTTGAAGTAGTGAAGTTAATCACCAAACCAAGGTCCTTCTCACCACCTCAATTGTGTTTTCTCTCATAACACAAAGAAAAACACACTCTTTGAAATTTCAAAAAAATTCAGTAGTTCTAATGAGTCTGACTTCCATTTAAAAGAAATTAACAATTGTCTAGAACAATTATGACCCTTCAAAAAGATGCGTTTATTAGTGGTTCCGGTTCGTTGTTTAACCGCCTGTTAGCGCATTAGTTAACTTCCACATTTTGAAAGTCGTAATTGTTCATGTTTTATTTGAATTCAAAGATCAAAACGAGATTTAAAAAATAACCAAGTTAAAAGTAAAAACAAATTATGTGAAGTTGCTAAATCTTTTAATCATAATCCCAAGGCCTAAGGCTTATCAAAGACATATTAATTAAATGTTAATTAATATGGCTCTCACTTAAGGAGCATCACTAGTCCACCCGCTCAAACCATTTATTTCACATGAGCATTCAATACAAATGGGTTTTACACATATAAGATGTGAAAAGAAAACTTTCTCTCTTATGTGGGACTAAAACTTTGAGTCCGGCTAAACACACCCCACTCTTTATTTAGTGCGCCCCATATTCAAGTTTCAATTTATAAGGGCACCCACATTTTTACCAAAGTACCCCTTTATCCCAACCGAAGCACCCTTCGACCACATAAATCAAGAATTTAGAAAGAAGAATTCGATGAGAAAGAAAAGAGATACATAAAATATTCTGTTATGTATGAGGAAGCTTCAAAATGTCAGGTATGTTTAATCGCTTTACCACACTACATCTGAAGAATGCAAGCAAAATCAGGTTTGAAATATGCATTGCATGCACGATTCTACATGAAACTTCAGTGTTTTGGAATTCCATCTAATGAACGGACGACTTCAGTCTCATTACGTGTAGTCAAAACTCTAAAACTTTGGTTGAGACATCTATTTTAGGTTCTACAACATCTGGCCGAGATTTTTCTTCTCGGCTTGTTGTCCAACCGAACCTCTTTGGTGAAATTTGGTTGACAACTGCCGAACTAAAGGTTCATTGGGTTCCGACCGACCTTCAATCAAAGGTTCGACAGGCTTTGACCCACTCTACAACTAGAGGTTCGGTGGGATTTGACCGACTCTCTAACAGGAGATTCGAACTTGTTAGACCAAGCCACTCGATGATGCCCTACAGATCACAAGAAGAGGGTGTGGAGGGATGATGGTGGGGTGCACAAAACGAGAGGAAGGGGTGGTGGGGGTGCACTAGTCGCGGTGAGGGGCTAAGGGTCATTTTCTAGTAGAATTGACCTTTTTTTAAGTTTGACTTTTTTGTGCCGGGGTGCACTAATTAAAGAGTGGGGCAACTCAACTTTTGTATGTTGTGTTTATAATACGAATTTGCACCTTAAAAGTTCAGCCATCACTAGTTGTTTTTTGCATGTTAAGAATTTGAAAATGACATCTCATTATTACTGAGAAAAATAACCACGACTGGCACATTCAACCCAAAGGATGAGAGACTTGAAAAATTTAAGGGTCTGGATTTCAAAAGGTGTCAGCAGTAGATAATATTCTAGCTGACCGCGATGAACTTGGCCAACATAGAAAGGAGGTTCCAAAAACTAATGAGAACCCGATGTCTAGGAAACCATGATGATCATTGAGGCACGTAAGAACTTTGATTTTCGTTGTAGGAATTACTTTTTGAATAGTCTTGATGATACTATGTTTGATGTCTATTTAGAATGTCCTACTACGAAGGATGTATGGGACTTACTTAAAAAGTACATAACCGAAGATGTTGGTGCAAAGAAGTTTGTTGTTGGCAAGTTTATGAAATTCATCATGGTCGACTCAAAATCTGTTGTGAAGCAAGTAGAGGAGTTGCAAATGCTAATTCACGAGTTGCACACTAAGGGATGCATTGTGACATCCTTACTTTAGCTCATAATGAACATGTCATCAACATAATGACATACTATGACACAAAAGTGCTTCATTTCTTTAATGTACACACCCTTGTCACATTCATTTATCTAAAAATCATTTGCTATCATAATATGATCAAGTTTTTTTGTGGCATTGAGCTTGTTTAATTCCATATAAGGACTTAACAAGAGACTTTATTCTCTTGGCCTTTCACTACGAACCCTGTAGGTTGGTCCATATAAATTTCGTCTTCTAATTCTCCATTTAATAATGTTGTTCTAACATCCTATTGATGTATTTTCATGTTTTATAAAGCAGCTATGGAAATTAACATCTTAATGGAAGTTATTCTAGAAAAAAGGGAATAGATGTTGAAGTAATCCAAACCTTCCTTTTGCCTATATCCTTTAGCAACTAAACATGGTTTGTATTCATCAATAGTGTCGTCAACCTTTCGTTTCTTTTTGAAGATCCTTTTATATCCAATTGGTTTGATTATAGCTGATAGATCAACCTATTCCCTTGTGTTATTTTGTAAATTGATGGCTTCTATCCACAAAGGAGTGTCCAGTGAAGACATAGCTTCTTTGAGAGTTCTATTTTTTTTATCTCAGCCACACCATTTTGTTAAGGTATATATGGCTCGGTGGTGATACGATCCATAAATGGAAGTTTAAAGATCGTGAAAATTCAAAGGTGGAACAAATTGGTTTAGCGTTTGCGGGCAAATGGTTTCATAAAATTAGTATTTTTGTGATTACGTTCTAATAACATAACTTGCAAGACAAATCAAACGCGTTCATATCAGTCCACAAAAAGAATAATTCCAAAAATTGCTATTTCGGAAAAGTTTTGTAATTAGGAGGTTTTTGAATAAAGTCTTGTTTTTAATTTAATTTAGGACGAATTTCGAAGGTTTATTAATGGTTTAATTTCTATTTTATGATAGCTTAGACAATAAGAAAGTTTAGTAAAATTAGGAGTTTCTATTTCCTTATTACTTTCTTTTTATGAATGTCTATGTAGCCTATATAAAGGCCATTCTACCATTGAATAAGATGAATATAAAATTTAGAAATTAAAGTTTCTTCTCTTTTGAGAGTTTGCACTTTGTGAAGTGTGTTGAACTTATCATTCGTTGCTTGCGGCGTTCTTATTTTATACCAAGGTTTTTTTAGCCTTTTGTGTTCAAGGGGTTGCAGTTCTATCCATACCAAGGTTCATACTTTGTGAGTATTGAGTCAAGGTTTCTTGATACCAAAGTTCGTTGTTCCATTGTGAGCGTTGGGTTGAGGTCCTATTTTCCACTATAATCTTGGTGTCTTGGCCGTCACGCCATCTGTCCCTCGTCAATTGGTTTGATGTTAATTCCATGTTCGCTATATAATTCTACAAATTCAGCGGATTCATATTCTCTACCTTTATATGTCAGCCTTAATTTTCTTGTCTAATGGATTCTCTACTTCTGCTTTGTATATTTTAAACATATCAAAGGCTTCATTTTTGTTTTAAATTAAAAAAAAAAAAAGACAGACAATACTTACTACAACCATCTTAAAAGTAATGTAGTAATTTTTCACACCTTTAGTAGGAGTAGATTTAAAGTCACAGCTATCACTATGAATTAATCCCAATAATTCATTTTATCTTTCCTGGATTGATTTAAAAGTTTGCCTTGCAAACTTTGATTCAACACAAAATTTTTCACACCTGAAGTAGGAGTAGATTTAAAGTCACAGAGATCACTATGAATTAATCCCAATAATTCATTTTATCTTTCCTGGACTGATGTAGTTTGTCTTGCAAACTTTGTTTCAACGCAGATTTCGCATTTGTGCTTTAAATCAATATTGAGCTTTGGCAATAAATTCAATTTTACTATTCTATAAATAGATTTTTTATTCACATGCCCTAATCTAGCTTGCCAAAGGTCAAATGACTCAATCATATAAGCAAACAACAATCATTCTATTTCCATTACCATTAATAATTACAACATTTAACTTGCAGAGACCCCAGTGAGGTATCCCTTCTCAACGTACATGCCACCGTTTAGGTAATACAAACTTGTCATACTCGAACTCTAACTTAAACCCTTTTTTATTAAGTAAAGGGCTAGAGAAACAAGGTTCTTCCTTATCTAATGAACATACAACACATTAAGTAAAGTGACTAGTTTCCCACTAGCAAACTTCATGATGACAGTTCTCTTGCCTTAAACCATTGAAGAGTACGAATTTCCTATATAGAGTTTCTCCTCACTATCAGCCAGATGAAACTCTAAAAACAAGTTTTTGTAGATGCATGTGTTGTTGGAGAATATGATTCAAATATGTCGAGATGTTTTAATTAGTAAAATCTCATATTGATAATGTGTAATGGGTAGTTACATTATGGGTACATGGTAGATACAAAGGGTGCACTAAAATAGTGGGGCAGTTAGTTAATTTAATTGGACACCTACATATAGGTGTGTGTAGCAATGCAATGTAATCAACGAATCAATGTAATCAAAGTTTTTTTTTAGTTTATCTTTTATATTTTTAACAACATCAAATTACTTCTATGGATCACATCTCTTCACACAACCATTTTCCTAATTTTTATGAAGCACCTGTCTTCACAACGATGATGCTCGTCATCACCCTTCTTCTTGGAGCACTATCTCTCCAAACATCATGTATGATGCACTTGTTATCACATTCCTAAAATAGAGTTTCCTTGATGGTTACTTCTGTGATCACCGTTTCATACACGATCAACAAACGAATTATTGTCGAGATCACCGGAGCACTCACACTCTCATGTTGGAGCTTCCCGAATCCGTCATTTTCTTCACTTTCTTCGCATTATCTCTTCATGAACTATCTTTGCATCAACTTTTTCAATCAAACATCTCAGGATTAAACCATCAGCTCTGATACCATGTTGAAAATATAAAAAATAAACTGAAAAAAACTTTGATTACATTGATTCGTTGATTACATTGCATTGCTACACACACCTATGTATAGGTGTTCCATTTAATTAACTAACTACCCCACTAGGTTTCAAAAAAAAAATGTACCCATAATGTAACTACCCATTACACATTAACAATATGGGATCTGACTAATTAAAACATTTTGACATATTTGAATCACATTCTCCAATAGTTGTGTTGCACCACTATCGATCCACCATCCTTAACTGTCTGAGAGCATATTAATCTCAGACACAACAACTGTGAGATCAATATCCATTTTATCAATTTTGACGCCAACAACATTAGCTTTGTTGTTTAAACCAAAATTTTCATAATTCTGATCTTTCTTGTGACGACAATTATGGGCTCTATGACCCTATTTTCCACACACTCAGCAGCTTCCTTGAATTTTCTTAAAATTCTTCCCCCTTTGGTGCAAACTTTTTGGTGGTTTACCTCACTTCTTTCTTGAAACACTTTTTCTAGAATTTCTGAAATTCAGATTGCTTCCTTGTCCTTCCATCATGTTTGCCTTTGTATCAATGTCAGTCACTTCCATCTTGCCTTCTTTCCAATGATCTTCAACATGAAGACTTAAGATCATGTCTTCAATTGACATGTTTCTGCATTTATGTTTCAGATAGACCTTGAAGTCATTCTAAGGTGGTTGTAATTTCTCAATGATAGCACCAGTCTGGAAGTGTTCGTTCACAAAGCATCCCTCAACGTGCAACTTGTGAATTAGCATTGTTACTCCTCTACTTGCTTCACAACCGATTTTGAGTCGACCATGTTGAATTTCAGAAACTTGCCAACAATAAACTTCTTTGCACCAACATCTTCAGTTATGTCTTTTCAATTCTAGACATACTTAGCAGTAGCACATGCTGAATAGGCGTCAAAGTATCATCTACAATACTCATAATGTAATTCTTGCAAAGAAAATCAGAGTTCTTCCATGTGGTCATCACGGTTTCCCTAGACAATGAATTCTCATTAGTTTATGGAACCTCCTCTCTAACTATGTTGACCAAGGTCATCTTGGTTAGCCAGAAAATCATCTTCTGCTACCACCTTTTGAAATTCAAACTCTTAAATTTTTTGGGTCTCTCATACTTTGGGTTGGATGTGGTGGTCGTGGTTGTTTTCTCAATAACAATATGAGATTTCATTTTCAGATTCTTAACATGCAAAAATCAATAAGAGATTGTTGAACTTTTAAGGTTCAAGTTTCTATCGTAAACACAAAGCACAAAAGTTTTATTCCCACATAGGAGAGAGAGTTTTCTTTTCTAGCCTTATATGTGCAGACCCGCTTGTATTGAATGCTTATGTGCAATAAGTTGTTGAGTGGGTGGACTAGTGGTGTTCCCTAGTTGAGTCATATTAATTAACATTTAAATAATGTCTTTGATAAGGGCCTTTGGGTCTATGATTATAAGAGTTAGCCACTTACCAAAATTTGATTTTACTTTTAAACTTGGCTATGTTTTAAATCTCGCTTTGGTCTTTAAATTTAAATAAAACACGAACAGTTACAACTTTAAAACTACAGAAGTTAATATATATGCTAAAGGGTGGTTTGAAGATGAACCTTTAATAAACGCATCTTTTTGTAGAGTCATAATTATTCTGGACAGTTAATTTGTTAAATTCTTTTAAAAGGGAGTCTTGGACTCATCAAAACTATAGGATTTTTTCAAAATTTCAAGAAGTATGTGTTTTTCCTTGTGTTTTGCGAGAGAACACTATTGATGCAGTGGGAAGGATCTTGGGTTGGTGATTAACTTTAGATCAAAAGAGTTGTATCTTGGGGACGAAACTCCATATAGAGAATTCAACACCAAATTGTAGGAATTTCTGTCTTAGGACATTGCTATAACAACAAGCCTCTAGTATACTTTATAATTTATAATTTCGATTACTTAGACAAGCATAATAGTACTTTGTTTTTAATTGTGATTTTGGATTTTATGTACTTATTTAGAGTATATGTTCCAACAAATCTTGCAAGTTTGGGGCCAAACATCTTGATTCAATCTTGACTTGCGCTTCAGTTCTCCTAGCCTGACGCAAGTTATAGAGAAACTGATTTGACACTCCATCGTGTCTTAATGGGAACTCTTCATTTCATGTGATCTAATGAGCTCTTTCCAAACAACTGTACAAGTTCTTTCTTGTGATTTCATTTGCTCAATTTTTTTTAGTAGATTTTACTCAGATTTTTAGGTTGTCTTACAAGGATATCTTTTGAATTAGGTACATTTTTAGCTGGTAAGATTAGAAGCATGGCACTTGCTTTCCGATGCATTGTTTGCACTTTGCAATGAAAATTATGTGGTCTTATTTGTCAATTGAAATCCTTAAATGTCCCTGATTTATACTAGTTTCTTGTATTCCAATGTTCTATTTCTTTCGATATAGTTGTTTTGACTTGAAGTGCTATTTGTAAATGGATGCCTGCTGTGAATGAATGAACACCCTTGTCTGTTCAATTAGCTTCTCCTTGTCACTTACTTTGTAATGTCAAATTTATTTGAAAGATGCTAGGGTAAACTTTTTGGGACACTCAGGTTGTTGGTGTCCATTCAATACACATCAATTTGTGTGCACACAAACATCGATGCAAAAATGAATAGACACCAACAATCGGATGTCCATTCCGGGTGTCCTAAAACGGGTATCCTAGTATTTTCCAATTTATTATTATTTTTTACTTCAACGAGAGTCAAACCTATACCTCCCTAATCCTTGTCTTATGGCAAATGACGCCTCATCAATCTCATTTGAGATGCTTTGGCCGGTAATGTCAAATGTTAATAACAGAGGTTTGGTTCTATTCGTCCTTTTAGAAGACACATTCTCTTTCATGGTTTTCTTCTCCTTAATTTTGTCTTAAAAGTTAAAATCTTTTTTTTTTCCACAATTGTGGCTTTAACACTTGGTATACCGTCCTGCCCTTCATTTTCTCATCTTTCTTTTCTGACTCGAGACTGACTCTTTTTTGGTCTGATTGTGCTTCTTTTTTTTTTGTTTTTTTCCCAGAAGCTGGAGAATGAAGAATCTAAAGATCAAAGTCAGTGATGTAAATTTCTACAATTCGCGGATTGTTCTTTCTTTTCCCCCTTAAAAATTTTGTAGTGGTGGCATTTTTCTTGTGTACTGTGAATCGCAGCTCTTGAGCCAAGTTGTTGGTGCATAAACGTTGTAGGCTTCAAACATGTATTTTAACAAAAGCGCATTTGAAGTCGGATGTTTTAAACTGAGATTTTTGGTCTTTTTTTATTTGAAGTATAAACCATCTTCGTTTTAGCTTCTTTTGTATTGACATTGAAGTCGCTACAAACATGAAATTTCAACTTGTGACAGTTGCAGTAGAAAAGCAAACGAAATTGATTCAGCTTTATCAATACTCTCATTTGCTGTGGCAACTGTACTAGAAAGCGAAGTACAATGTTCTCTATAACAAGAATGTGGTGGAAGAAGAAATAAAATACAAATAGTACAAGCTCAAAAATCCATGGCTCTATCTACTTCAATCATGTGATTTTGTTTTCCCTGTATTCCTATGTATTTTATCTAAGACTCTAAAATTACAACAGAATGACAATGACCAAGAAATGGAAAAGCTCTGGGAAACTGAAAGAATGAGCGTACGATGAGTGATTTAATCACAGAAGCTAATGCCAATGCTTCTCCCATGGGAGCAAACCTGAGCCCTGATCAACCAAGGTAGCAGAGATGAAATCCCTGAGACCGGTGTCCTGAACCTCGCAAAATTGGCGCGCCCAATTGGGTGGCTCAATGGCCTCTGTGCCGAGCCCAGGTACCCTATCATTTGAGCCCTCATTTTGGCTCTCCTGCCAATCTGCAACATAAGTGGCAACTCTTCTGAAGAATTTGGCCCTAAACACTTCCCACACTTGGTACTTGTAGTGGTTTATCACAGCAATGCTCTGAGGCAAGTTAAGGTACTTGAAACCAGGCCTAAGTTGAAAGTGATGAACCAAATTGAGCAAATTCTTGTGGAGAGCATCTAGTCTCACTATAGATTTGTGCCTCTCTGGTCTCTGCAACCTGCAAGTGTAGCCAACAGTGACACCGCGCGGAGGTGCTGAGCTCAGCCCTGAAGGACCAAAGCTATGGCAAACTGTCCTTATCTCGCCAATTGTCATAGGCGAAGACGAGTAATTCAATACCAATGATCGAAGTGCAAGGCGGTCGGGGTACTTGACGATAACTGTTTTTCGTTGGCGAACAATGGGGTACTTGAAGTAGAAGAATTCATCAACATCCATGAAAGCCATCCATTTGCATTCACTTCTTGCTCTGAGAGCACAATGTGAGAACCCAGCCTCTTGGGTCTTAATCCACGGCCACACATGTCTGCTCACATTGTAGTTCTCTCGTTGAAGCTCTTCGATAACTCCCACCGTTTCATCATTGCTGTTGTTATCATAGATAAACCATCTCTCCACTCCAAGCCAGGCATGATAAGCAATCCATTCGCGAAGGAATGCCGCCTGGTTCCAAACCATAGTACAAGCGCAAAGCTCAAACTTATCCACCCACTCCTCCTCCCCCTTCAAACTCAATAGTCTAGCAACCGAAGGAAGAGGCGACACAGAAGCCACAGCTCTACGTCTAACCCGACTTCCAAACACACCCTGCCGACGAGGACTATAACTAACCGCTACCCGAATTCCATGAGCCTCAGACGGGCGATTTCTAAGCCTCGAAGGCAATCCACAACGCACAACTTCCTGAGCTGCAGTAACAGCCATGGTTGCGGCCGATACATACTTGTTATACTTGTTACTATTCCTTCCCACATCCACCCAATTGAAATGGCAACTAAACAATGCAGGATCAGATACCCGACCGGGCCTTCGATTCAATCCTTTAACGAAGACAACAGCGAATTCCCTATCAATCAATGCATTGTAAACCATCCTCTCCCATGAATGCACTCTCTTATTATCCACAATAACCAAACCATCACCAAATTCGCCGCCGCCGCCCTCCCCTAATTTCGTGCGGTTTCGCAACTCAACAATGGCTGAAAAATTCATTGGGGGAAGTGGGCACCTAACAATGGATCTGAATTCATCATAGAAATCTACAGAAATCACTGGGAGTGCAAATAAGCCCCCCAATTCCCAAATCTGGGCAGACCCATTACCAAACTCTTTGTGATAAACACAGTCCAAGAGCTGTAGATGGGAATTGGAGAAAACCCCATTTGGGACCATCAACAACACATGGTCCGGGAACAGGACTCGATCTTCAACACTCAATTCGGGCACCCAACTACGAGAATTCGGACTAGTGACCACACTAGTCTTGACCGACAACAAGGGTTTGATGCGGAAAGCTCGCAAGACGGGGCGGAAGAGATCGGACCCATGTGGGGATCCGTAGATTAAGAGGGTGGGGAGGAAGAGGAGTAACAGAGCAGACCACCGGAAACAACGACGGGAGAGCGGCGGTGGGCGGAGGAGGCGCTTCCTCCGCCGCCGCGCTGCTGCTGCTGCTGCTCGGATAGCATAGTAATGAAAAAGACAGAGTTTAGAGTCTAGGAGAGGATGAAATTGGTACCTGATTTGGTGGTCTCCTCCATGGATGATGAAGAGAACAATTGCATCTCCTCTGTTTTTTGATAGAGAAGGTACAGAGTGAGCAGTGACAGTGAGAGTGAGAGACGTTGTTGTTGTTGTTGTTGTTGTTGTTGATTAGTTATGGTCTGTCGTTGTATATCTGGGGTGGGGTGGGCTGGGGTGGGGTGGTAACTTTACTTTCTATCTATAAATCAGTGCTTCTCTTTTTTATTTATTTTTATGTGTTTCCTGGAATGGGGAATCGTTGTGTTTTCTTTTGGTTGCGTTAATTGGTCGTTATGGTAAGACGTGGGGGGACTGGGACTGCTACTGCACAGTGCTCGATCGATCGGGCACGTAAGAAGCGGCATTGACGCCATTTCGTGGGGCGTGCGTGTTGTGCACCACGTGCTACGCTGCTTACTGCTAGCAAGTCACACCTATGTATGAAGTGTACCATGCAAGTCATGAATTTACAATATCACTACTGGGACTCATATGTTAATAATAATGCGGATAACCCACTTTGGATACTGTCTTTGGTCACTAACTCAGGTGGTTATTGTGTGATATACCTTAAGATATGTGTGCTCGCATCATAAGGTGTATCACACAATAACGGAATGAATTGACGTTTAGAATTTTTTTTAACAAATGTGCGTATTAAAAAAAATAAAAAAATAGTAACTGTTTCATTCATTTTGTCAAAGCCTCTCAGATGAGATAGTAAAGACATCCTACCTCAAGAGATCGTTATTCGGTTCCCACTAAAGTTCAAAAAAAAATGTTTCATTCATCTCATCTTAAGA
Source organism: Stephania japonica (assembly GCA_039657345.1). Taxonomy (NCBI): domain Eukaryota; kingdom Viridiplantae; phylum Streptophyta; class Magnoliopsida; order Ranunculales; family Menispermaceae; genus Stephania; species Stephania japonica. The sequence continues at coordinate 42,432,023 of CM077561.1, forward strand.
CTAATTTTAAGCTCATCAAAAGGCCACATGCAATCTGTTTCTTTTTATTTAATTAAATCATGATTAGGGATTTACAAATTTACTCTTATTCTTGGTTGATTGTTATTAATTTAGTTTCAAGGGGTCAAAGCATCTTGGTGAGATGGCAGAGGCATCACTTGCCAAAAGGCTCGATTTGAAAAGCTTGTGAGTTCGACTCCTAATGTAATAAAAAAAAATTAAAGGGATCTAATCCCACCAATTAGGGTTCAAATGGCTCATTAATTGTGGTCCTATAAATTTTTAGAATTTTATAGAACCACAATTAGCCAACTATGCTCTATAGAAGTAAATGTTGAACAGTAAAACAACAATAATTACATAAAATAAACGTAGCAGAAATGAGAATGCTTAGGTGAATGTGTGGTACAACTCGTAAAGATAGAATAAGAAACATAGAAATTCAAAGAAAAGTAAGAGTAACATAAATTGATACAAAGATTAGGGAAGGGTGGTTACGGTGGTTTAGACACCTACAAAGATGGCCTACAAATGTCCGAACTAAAAAACTTGATTCAATAAAAATCAAAGAAATTCGACAAGGTAGGAGTAAACCGAGGTTTACTTGAGATGTATTAATTAGGATAGACTTGAATGGTTTTGAATGCTCACCATTAATTGCACTAAATCGAGCACAATTAAAAAGTTTGATCCATGTAGCCAGCCCCAATTAATTTGGGACTACGGCTATGTTGTTGTTGTTGGTTCATTAATATGATTAATAACATAACATACATCTAAATAGTTCATCAAACACCAATAACATATAATTCATCATACTTGATCACATTTTTTGACCGCAACTTCTCGTCAAGACTTAGAATTACTAATGATTCTTAATTAGTGTTAATCCCAAATTTGAATATATGGATTGTTACATCAGCACTTCCCAGTTGTAACGACCCGTTACTTTAAGCATGTGATTAGTGTTAATCCGAATCCAAATTAATCCGAGTTATACTCATGGTTAAGCCCGATTTGTCTCGATTAACGTGTGTGTGGGATTGCGTGATGTATTGTGTTTGTTTGATGTGTACTAGTATGTATAAATGAATAATCAGACCAACGAGAGAATGCCTAGTACCATGTGTGGGTCAAGAAGAACACACATGAGACGCGGGATAGCGTTGGCGCCCGAGTGTACTCGTTGGCGTGAATTATGCAATTATGGGCATAAATATATATTTATATATATTATGGATATATATATATTAAAATGGAAAATAAATAAATAAGTGATGAATTGTCGGGATGCCGAGTAATACGCGGGGTCATGAGTGACACGCGTAGGACGTACAGTGGTGTGCGCATTCGAGAATTCTCGTTGGCGTGCTAACCGGAATTTTAGGCGAAATATATCGATAAATATATATATATATAAAATAAATAAGAAAATGTAAAATTACCATAAAGGGTATTGAGGTTGTTAAGGAGGTGTAATATTGGAGGGGTATTTTGGTCTTTTCCCCCATAAACCGCCTTCTTCTTCAATTATAAATCGAATGAAATAAAGAGAGAGAGACAAAACCGAGAGAGTTAAAGGCCGAGAGATCACGGAGGGAAAGAGAGAAGGCGGAGCTCGTGAGGCTGAGGAGATCGAGGAAGACGAGCTTGTGACGCCAAGGTGAGTGTGTTGTTGAGTAGTTGTTACTTTTGTTGTTTGCAGTGGTGTTGGTGAGGTTCGGCCATGGTGTTAGCCATGGCCGAACCAAGAACAAAGAATGGGAGAGTTGTCTCACTGTCGAGGTTGGGGATTTCGAGTTGATTGGGATTGGGTTGGGAGCCAATCCCAATCGATAAAAAAAAAAAAATAATGAAGAACAGAGCAGACGCTCTGTTGAGTTAGAGGAAGGAGATGACCCTGAACCGGGCCGGTTCGGCTCGGTTGAGCCGAACCCGGTTCAGGACCGGTTCAGGGCCAAACCAAAAGAAAAAAAAAGAAAGAAAAGAGAGAAAATGGAAAAGAAAATCCAGAAAAATAGGAAAAAATATGGAAAAATAGTATTTTGACCAAACAAATAGAAATTGAGGGATTTCTACAAAAATGAGAAATTCAAAAGTCGGATGAGACTTTATACCGAAGTTTTTACCTCGAAAAGCATGAAATGGTCATAATATGTTAGAAATTAGATCTCGGGATTCCATATTCGAATGAGACTAATTTAGAAGTATTAGTAAATGAATATGGGACTTAAGTTGATAACAATTGGTTTATTTTAGGTAATGAATCGATGTGAAAAGGTTTGAGGACTCCGGAAGAGTCGTACAAGTCGGTAAAACATAGAAAGCTCAGACAGGTAAGTGGGACTCGTAGCTTTTATCAATTATGCAATGTAAAATAGTATTATTAGAGCATGTAGTGTACTGGACTGGGAATGGGGCAATGTACCGTGATTTGAATGTGGTTTTACAAAAATGTTTTGAAATGAAAATGGATTCGGAAAGAGGTTTGACGGGACGGATCGGCCTGGGGTTTGGGAACTGTGGTGGAATTGCTAACCATCACTGCGACCCAGTGCTTGGGAATTATTCCGATCAATGCTTTTCAGTTGAGTTTAGCAGCTCATTAGTCATAAACCAATCAGATGAGCAGTGATTGGTTTAGTGATGATGAGTAAGTGCGACTCGGTGTTTTATGAGTTGGCGACACATTGACAAGAACTGGTTAGATGCCCAGAGATTGGTTCTTAGATATGTGAGGAGGCGACTCAATACAAATATGAAAAATGTGAAATACAAATCACGGGTACATTGCAATGAACCAAAGAACTTGCATCTGTTATATATATTGTTTATATTGATTCAAATGCACCTGTAGTTATGCATTTGATTCATGTTGTTATACATTGCCTTGATATTAATTGATAGTTGATGGTTGGTATGAGAGTCACTTACTGAGCATGTAGGAGCTCACCCACCTTAACATTTTCAGGTATGAATGTACGCTAGGACTTGGAACTCAGGAAAAGAGAAGACCAGGAGTTTAGTATCTTCTCTACGGTGCAGTGAGTTTCTTGTTATATATATATATATTGTAATGTTTATGATTGTAATAAATTGGGTGGGAATACGAGCTCAATACCGATGTTCATACCGGTATTGTATATTTTGTATTTTATCGAAAAAGTTTTAAATTTTCCGATGCATTTGTTTATGTTATTTATTTAAATTAACATATACAGGTTGTTGTCAGGAAATGTGATAGGGCTGCAGGCTCTAATTAGGTCCGATCTGGTTTACCGGGGCTTAATTAGGGTTTCAGGCCGGACATTCCTTAATTGAAATTAGGGGTTGTCACAGTTGGTATCAGAGCCAAGGCTTTACAAACTTAAGTATATTATTGGTCTCGAAGTAAGAGACAATTTTGATATAGATTGATATAAGAGACTATGTTGTAAAGCTTGGTTTGATTATTCCACTGAGAAGTCAATGGAATAACTCTGATATAGATTAGTATCAGAGACTGAGGTTATCACTTTCAATTGGGTTTTGAAGTGATGTGATAATACTGATACTGTTTGGATTGAAATTTTGAGTTAGACCTGTATATTAAAATTAAAAATTTAGATTAACTGACTTGGAGATTGATTCTCAAGTCAGGGATAAACCAAGATTAAATGAATGATTTTATCGATGTTTTGGGTGGTAATGAAAGATAAAAGCTTGAGACATGTATTTGTGAGCTTTATATTATATCTATGCGATATATATAGCTGTACTGTCTTGCCTTGGAATGAATCTGAAAGTCTTATCTCACATCTAGGACTTGGTAAGTCAAATGAAAATTAATGGTGAGGGTTCTTGGGAACCTAGACTTCAGGGATATTGTGATGAAGGAAGACAGTGGAACGATGATAAGATGGGTTATATCCGTCTATGTCTCATGAAATGAGAATATATATATGTTGAGGGTTAGGGTTTATGGAACCTTGAACCCCAAATGATATAGATATGGAAAGGAGATGAGTTATGAATATCTTTTTCATTGAGTATTCTCTAATGGTCTTGATTCTCACTGATATTGTCTAATGAGAAATAGTCAGTGTTGAAGGAATAATGGGTCCTGGACTTGGAGACATATGTCAAGTGAATTGACTTTTAAAAATGGAATGAATGACCATAAAAGATGAAGGAAATATAAAATGATTGACAACGAAACTTAAAGGTGATGAGTCACTTTGAGTAGAAAATATACTAGTGTTGAAACTAGTTCAGTGAGATGAAAAGTTATTCAATGACAAAGATTAGTGGTAAATGGTGATGAGAACCTGGGTGAGGTTACTTAATCACTATATTATTCATACTTCATGAATGGTTATGAAGTATAAAATTTCAGTTATAGTGCTAGTCTATATTGATATAGTGAAAAAGAAATTTATTAGTATGGTTATGGTATAGCCTCACATACTGAAAATAATATAAGAAAGAGGTCTATTGGTGTTGTTGCGAGGTCACTGCACGCATTAATAGTATAATAATAAGGAAGCCTGTCAGTATAGTTGAGATATAGTTGTATATACTGAAGGCAAAATAATAAGGGCTTATTAGTGTTGTTGTGGGTAATCACACTCACTAATAGAACAATAAGAGAAATGAATGATAATATGGTATAACCATACATAAAGAAATGAGATGTGAGTTTACTAAATCGATGGGTAGACCAATGTTGGATGTAAGGATACCTGATTAAGATATAGATCAAAGATGGAATATACATAAACGAAATTTGAAGGTAACATTACGCTAAAAGTGAAGCGTTATAACAAGGGTTGAGAGTTGAAGAATTTGAGAGGAATTTATGTTTTTGATCAACTCTAATTTGTTGAGGAAGTAGAATCACTTGTAAGGAAATGGGAAATTGAGAATAAAGTGAAGAGTAAGTTACAAATAAATATTTGAAGGACTGGAAAGGTCAAAGTTAGAGGCTTAACATCAAAGTATTTAAGAATCTTTTGGAGGCATTAATACATAAAGATTCATAGATATGACACTCTTGTCATCAGAGACATCTGATGTAGATAAGAAGTGTATTGTTCAGGTAATTGAGAAAAACATAGCAGTGAGCCATGAGGTGTTTTAAATTTGATATTTAGACTAGTACAGTCTAAATTGGGGAGAATGAGTTGTCAATAAGGTTAAGGATTGAGAATATAGAGAATGATGTACAATACTAGAAATGAATAGGTAAGCAGTATATCAAGAGGTTGGTATTGACTGCGATCTATAATGAAAGATGTTGAAATTTATAAATTTTGTGAGTGTGAATTTGTGGAAATTCAGTTAATCAATCAAAATTCAAATGGTTTGGGTCGAGTAAACTGATAATAGGTCAGTAAAGGAAAAAACAAGTAATGGGTATATTGAAAAGGCTTAAAAGATTATCCCAAAGAAGGAATTCATCAAAGTATTTGACTGGTTGAAACCAAACCAATGATTAATTATATCGTACTTTGAGGTATTATAAAAATGGTATGAGTTTGAGAACTCAAATGGAGTGACAAATTAACGTGAAGGGAATTCTAAGGAATAGTGATTTCCAGGATTGACAACTCAAGGGTGTAAATCAAATGAAACCAATAGTTCTCAATAGTGAGTGAGATTTGATGATCGTAAAGTAAAGATAAGATTTTAAGTGTATATGATCAAGCGATGGCTTGATAAGGTGAAAGATTATGGTTTAAACCATAGAAATTCTTTAGAGCTCACGCTATGTTTATAAATGAAGATGTAGAGTTGTTAAACTCTATTGAGATAAGATCATCATTAAGTTGACAATGATGACAAATATGAAAATAGTTGAAACTGTACCAAATGCACAAAGTACTATTCCAGAGTTATGTGAAACTCTGATAATAGGTTAGTATATACCAAAAGTTGTAGGTGCAATGGATAAGTTTCACCTATAAATCTTAAGATATGTGTTGAATTTTAAAGTTATGAGTCAAAGGAATTGACTGAGGTTAAGACAATTTGATAATTGTCTTATATTCAACACAAAGAATGGAAAGGTGATGGAACATGGAATGATTGAAGCATACAAACAACGTATATAGAGTTGTAATATAATTGTATTGTATGGTCAATTAATCTAAGAATGGAATAACTTTATAATGGAATGAGAATGAGTTGTGCATGATACAAAGGACATCTTGAGGCTTAAGGAAATTGAAATATAGTTTTACTACAATGGTTGCTTGATTTTACTTGGATTAGAGAAAGGTTAGAGGTGTATTGTAATATTTCATCCAAGTAGTTGTCTATTGATACAATGAAGCAAGGGATGGTAGTGAATACATTGAATATCGTTTAAAGGAACTGACAAGAAACAATGGTATTGGTAAGAATACCACATTATTGTAAGACATCAACTGATAATTAAGAACTAAGAATATGTATTTCAAATGATGGATTGAATGAATTGCAAGAATAAATCTTAGAGGAAAGACTTGAATATGGAAGATAGGGATGAGGATCCCAGTATTAGTATAAATTCAGTTGATTGGACAGTACGTGCAAGTTCATTCATTAATTAGAAGGTTGTGAAGTACAATTGTATCATGTACAAGGGTTTGAAGGGTATGAATGTCGTTTAGTTATTCCTAAGACGGGATGATCTTAGGAAATCACTAAATGATAAATGAAAATTGTGAGAATAAATGAAATTGGTGAAATGTGAATTGAGGAAAGCTTCAAACTATGGGAGTTTGAAGAAAATATATTTGTCAGAGTGAAGATAATTGAGGTGGAATAAGTCACTCGAAGGTGAAAATAAGCAGTGTGAGACTGGTGTACTCACGTGCACTGAAATGCTGGTGTCAAAAAGGAAATAGTGGAGTGGTGGTGTAACCACACTCACTAAATTGAAAAGAATAATGAAATTGTAACTCAGTTATATTTGAGTTAATAGGAAAAGGAGTTTGGCATATGTTCTCAGTAACCAAGAATTACTTTAGTTGTCTACTTTTCGATTAAAGCTAGTAGCTATTTTGGGTTTCAATCACTCTGAGAAATTACTCGCACAAAGTGATTGACGGTGGTTAATAGTTGAATGAAAGAAAGGGGCATGAGGGGTAATTATAATAGGAACTTCTCAATATTATCTCATCAGTGGGATAGATAATAATTGATGAATGAGTGAAGTCCTGCGCAGGCACATCATCAATTGAGAGGTTGGAATTGATAATTACCAGTCCTTTCTTTGGAGTTCAAAATGAGACTGAACTCAGTAAATGAATAAATTAATGGGTGATAGAATTGATTAAGAAATCTAATTGGAACTACTTAATGTGTTATAGATTGATTATGAATGAGTAGTGTCCATATTAGATGTTTTAATGGAAGTTGTGTTGAACGTATTAAATTTTGAAATGGAAATTTGATTTGTGAGGAAGGTTAGACAAGAATGATTCTGAATATCTAAGGATTCTCGTTATGTGATTGATATATGTAATGCTATACCATATTTGAGTATAATATTATAAATTTTTAGATGAAGATATATAAAGAGGTTCTTAATTTTGAGCGGATGATATACAGAGATGATGATGATATACTATAGATTATAAATGGGTTTAGATGAAGATATACAAGGAGATTATGAAGAGATATGGGATATGATCAATATGTGATATTGAGTAGTGAAACCTAAAGTGTTAAGTAGATTCTTGTCTATACATGATAAGAAAAAAGTATCATGATTATAGATTTTGTAATGGAAAATAGACGTCAGCACAATGAATTATAGTTGATGAGAAAATCTAGTCTGCAAGATTCTAGTCAGTGAGGGCATATGTGATGCTCGGAAGAATTGAACAAAAGTATTGTAAGGGAGATGTGAGATGGTATAAAATTAAAAATGTTCCGGATAGAGATCCGAGACTTGCTTCCACTGAGGGAAGAAGTTATTGATATAAAATGAAAACCAGTCTCAATCTCAGTACAATATATTTCCGTCGTGATGACGAAGAGATGTATTACTAATCTTAATTCAATGAATATGATTGAGCTTGTGTCTCATCATGATAATCACTGAAAGAATCGATTTATCTGTGTGAGTTCTTTAATGATCTTAGTAATCTGAGGGTTTACAAAACAAACTATACTCTTTCTTATCCTACCATGAGGGTGAGAGATAAGAATGAGAATTATTGTACTAGAATGAATGAGGTAATAAAGAACTACACAGAGGAAATAGAGCAGACTAGGTACTGTATAACTACAATATAAAGGAAACGAATAATATGAAGATAAAGTTGTAGTGTATAGATTGACGAAATCTATAAGGTTCAAGCAAGTATCAAAAAAAAAAATGAAATGAGAATGATGATGATGAGAATGTTGTGTGATTGACCTTGCCATTCACCGATGGATAGAATGGAGGTAGGAAACACACATATGTTGATCTTGCTGTTCATTTGTGGTGGACAGAGGTAGGAAATGTGATGCATACATATGTTGACCTGGCTGTTCATTTGTAGTGGACAGAGGTAGGAGACATGATGATTGTCGACCTTGCCGTTCAGTTATGAGATGAACGGAGGTAGGAGACACGATACTGTTGATCTTTAGTAGATTCGTCAATGCTTGAGCTACAACAATCCGTAAGAAAAAGAGAAAACGTGAAAAATATCATAGGTTATGGATGTATCAAAAGATATATAGGATCTTTTGGAAATCTCACCTATGAACGGGCTATAGAGATTCAGATTAAGTGAAATTAATGGAATAGTGTTATTGGCATTCTATTAAACTGAAAGAGAAGAATGAAACGGTAATTTAGTTACGTTTATTCTTCAAAGTAAAGTTGAGATAAGCTTTGTGCTAGTGATAGGGTGGTGTAACCACATATACTAGACAAGCAAGGAATGAGAAAGCTAAGGAATAGGAATTATGATGGAATAATGAACTCCATTACTGTTTGAGATCATTGGTAACTTGTACGTTGCTCTAATTTCGAGGACGAAATTGTTGCTAAATTGGGGAGACTGTAACGACCCGTTACTTTAAGCATGTGATTAGTGTTAATCCGAATCCAAATTAATCCGAGTTAGGCTCATGGTTAAGCCCAATTTGTCTTGATTAACGTGTGTGTGGGATTGCGTGATGTATTGTGTTTGTTTGGTGTGTACTAGTATGTATAAATGAATAATCAGACCAACGAGAGAATGCCTAGTACCATGTGTGGGTCAAGAAGAACACACATGAGACGCGGGATAGCGTTGACGCCCGAGTGTACTCGTTGGCGTGAATTATGTAATTATGGGCATAAATATATATTTATATATATTATGGATATATATATATATATATTAAAATGGAAAATAAATAAATAAGTGATGAATTGTCGGGATGCCGAGTAATACGCGGGGTCATGAGTGACACGCGTAGGACGTACAGTGGTGTGCACGTTTGAGAATTCTCGTTGGCGTGCTAACCGGAATTTTAGGCGCAATATATCGATAAATATATATATATATATATATATAAAATAAATAAGAAAATGTAAAATTACCATAAAGGGTATTGAGGTTGTTAAGGAGGTGTAATATTGGAGGGGTATTTTGGTCTTTTCCCCCATAAACCGCCTTCTTCTTCAATTATAAATCGAATGAAATAAAGAGAGAGAGACAAAACCGAGAGAGTTAAAGGCCGAGAGATCACGGAGGGAAAGAGAGAAGGCGGAGCTCGTGAGGCTGAGGAGATCGAGGAAGACGAGCTTGTGACGCCAAGGTGAGTGTGTTGTTGAGTAGTTGTTACTTTTGTTGTTTGAAGTGGTGTTGGTGAGGTTCGGCCATGGTGTTAGCCATGGCCGAACCAAGAACAAAGAATGGGAGAGTTGTCTCACTGTCGAGGTTGGGGACTTCGAGTTGATTGGGATTGGGTTGGGAGCCAATCCCAATCGATAAAAAAAATAAAATAATGAAGAACAGAGCGACGCTCTGTTGAGTTAGAGGAAGGAGATGACCCGACCGGGCCGGTTCGGCTCGGTTGAGCCGAACCCGGTTCAGGCCCAGTTCAGGGCCAAACCAAATGAAAAAAAAAAGAAAGAAAAGAGAGAAAATGGAAAAGAAAATCCAGAAAAATAGGAAAAAATATGGAAAATAGTATTTTGACCAAACAAATAGAAATTTAGGGATTTCTACAAAAATGAGAAATTCAAAAGTCGGATGAGACTTTATACCGAAGTTTTTATCTCGAAAAGCGTGAAATGGTCATAATATGTTAGAAATTAGATCCCGGGATTCTATATTCGAATGGGACTAATTTAGAAGTATTAGTAAATGAATATGGGACTTAAGTTGATAACAATTGGTTTATTTTAGGTAATGAATCGATGTGAAAAGGTTTGAGGACTCCGGAGAGTCGTACAAGTCGGTAAAACATAGAAAGCTCAGGACAGGTAAGTGGGACTCGTAGCTTTTATCAATTATGCAATGTAAAATAGTATTATTAGAGCATGTAGTGTACTGGACTGGGAATGGGGCAATGTACCGTGATTTGAATGTGGTTTTACAAAAATGTTTTGAAATGAAAATGGATTCGGAAAGAGGTTTGACGGGACGGATCGACCTGGGGTTTGGGAACTGTGGTGGAATTGCTAACCATCACTGCGACCCAGTGCTTGGGAATTATTCCGATCAATGCTTTCCAGTTGAGTTTAGCAGCTCATTAGTCATAAACCAATCAGATGAGCAGTGATTGGTTTAGTGATGATGAGTAAGTGCGACTCGGTGTTTTATGAGTTGGCGGCACATTGACAAGAACTGGTTAGATGCCCAGTGATTGGTTCTTGGATATGTGAGGAGGCGACTCAATACAAATACGAAAAATGTGAAATACAAATCACGGGTACATTGCAATGAACCAAAGAACTTACATCTGTTATATATATTGTTTATATTGATTCATATGCACCTGTAGTTATGCATTTGATTCATGTTGTTATACATTGCCTTGATATTAATTGATAGTTGATGGTTGGTATGAGAGTCACTTACTGAGCATGTAGGAGCTCACCCACCTTAACATTTTCAGGTATGAATGTACGCTAGGACTTAGAACTCAGGAAAAGAGAAGACCAGGAGTTTAGTATCTTCTCTACGGTGCAGTGAGTTTCTTGTTATATATATTGTAATGCTTATGATTGTAATAAATTGGGTGGGAATACGAGCTCAATACCGATGTTCATACCGGTATTGTATATTTTGTATTTTATCGAAAAAGTTTTAAATTTTCCGCTGCGTTTGTTTATGTTATTTATTTAAATTAAGATATACAGGTTGTTGTCAGGAAATGTGATAAGGCTGCTGGCTCTAATTAGGTCCGATCTGGTTTACCGGGGCTTAATTAGGGTTTCAGGCCGGATATTCCTTAATTGAAATTAGGGGTTGTCACACCTGTCCACAACGTATCCGATCTTCTCTTGATCCATTTGAATCACACCTTAATTTGCTAATCTAATGACCAAGAAATAACACTAGGAACAATGTTCTTAGGCTCTTGTTAACCTCCAGTGAGTGACTAAAAGGGTAATTGTTTACTTATGCCTCATAAAAGTCATATGTTTCAATTTTCTTTCTTTTCGAAACATATTTAAGCTTGTAATTAAGATTAGATATCTCTTGTGGAATAATCAAAGTAATTTGAACACTAATAGATATTTTTTAACAATAAAAGTAAAAATAATACGATGTATGGTCAGAAAATATTATTTATTTGAAGAAAATAAGAATATTTCAGAGAAATAATACTAATTTCCCAGTTATTTAAGATGTTTTCTCTGTTCCTAGTACGAAAAAAAAATAGAAATAAAATGTTTAATGGAACGCAAAGTGTTATATATCATGTATTTTTAAAAGTCTAATTCTAATCCAACTGTTATGAAACTAATATTTTGTAACGTCTATACTGATTCTGTAAC